>JAULJL010000025.1:16932500-18132500 GCA_030761205.1 Fremontodendron californicum | reverse complement strand
CTTTTCCTTTTTACCACTATGTTGGAGTTAGTTGGATATGAACGTCTTAACAGCATAAATTTTTAACATTGTTTTTTGAAAAAAAAATCCACATAAGTATGAGTTATGTTATCCAAATTTGATATGAGTATAGGATATGAAAATGTATTCGATATGAATATATTTAATTTTAAATTTTTTTTTATATATTTAAAAGATCATTTTATATATATATTTTTTGGATAATTGAATTTCATTCCAATATCCAAAAGAAGTAGTAAAACCTGCTACGAAATACCAAAGATATAGCCTTACATTGTTTAGCTTTCTTGACTTATATCTCATTGATTACAAAGTGTATTATTTACAGTTGAGTTGACAATTTTAGGAAATGCACAAAATCGAAATTTAACAGTAGTAACCACCAATTGAAACAATTTATTGGGAGTCCGTCTTGTTTAACCACCAATTGAAAAAATTCCTTGGGAGTCCTTGTTATAGTGTGCTTCCTAAAGTTTCTCTCCCACCAAATATAATAATTTGAAGATGTCCGAGGTAGTGTGGCCTTAAAAGAATTCCCTTTGAAGTATGCAATAGCGCAATATATATCATCATTCCAACCAATAGCCTATCTGTTAACAGAAGAAATAGCAAGAATCTTTTGCCATACTTGCGAGGAGTATCGACAAACAAAAAATAAATGATCCTTGCTTTTTTCAGACTCTCCACATAGCACACATGTAGTAGACTATATTTACAAGCCCCAAGAGCTTATCCTGTCCATAGTGCTTAATCTGTTAAGAATAACAAGTCATGCTATGAAGGAAACCTTTGGCACATTAAGAGAGAACCAAGCCAGATAATGCTAGGGAACCTTGTCTTTCGTTACTCTCAAACATTTCCAAGCTTCAGATATAGAAAACTCCTTTGAGTAAAATTTAGGTATCATAGCATTAGTAAGTGCACTGCTAGGAGAAAAAAAAACAAGGATTGAGCTGTGTCCCTGAGTTTAAGTATTTTTCTCCACCCCCAACTACATATTTGAGGCGCTTTTACTTGTCAAAAACAAGGATCAGCTCATATTCATATTCAAATACGTGTAGAACACAGATATTTAGACACATATACTAAAAAAAAAAAATCCGAATAACAAAGAATATGAGTTACATTTTGCCTAACTTTAGGTAAGACAGCATTATAGTACCTTGCTATATATATCTTTACAAGCGGTGTGCCCACGCCTTAATGTGGATACAAATTTTTATATTTTTAAAGATAAAAATTAAAATTTTTTATTGTTTCTTTATAACATGCCTAAGAGAACTTCAACATTGCAGTCCTTTTATTTTTAGATTAAAACTCGAAAACTTTTGACTGGTTTCAAGTAATTCAAGCAATTCATCTAAACTTTGATGCAAATACTTTTTCAAGCAAATTCAATTAAAATAAAAGTAAGGCCAAAAGTTGTCATCTAAAGGAACATTTATACAAAAAAAATATTATCGATCAGTGTCGGTACCGTACCGGTACCGATCGTATCGGCCGCTACATAATGTTTTTAAGGTAAATCGAAATGATATCAGTTTCGTACTGTTTCGATTTTTGTACCGACCTGTACCGGTTGGTACAAGATTTTATTTGTTTTTTTTTTTTTAAATTCACTTATTTAATTTTTAAACCAATTTCAATCTTTTTTTTTTGTCATGATCATTTTTATTTTTTTCATAATTACATTTAAAAATAAAATATGTTTGTTAAATTAAGCTATTGAACATAATTAATAATAATTTACTATATTTTTTAATTTTTTAATATTTATTTTACTTATTTGATATTTAAAAATTTTAGATATTAAATATTTAAAATTTATATTTGCATAAAAACATATATATGCATGTAATAGATGTATATTTACTTGTGCATATAATATATATTTTATTAAAAAACTTAAAAATAAATCATATATATTTAGATATATAAAAAATTATTTAAAAAATATCGATAAATTTAAAATGATACATCAAAATATACTAATTTTAATATATATCAATATCAAAATAATATGTTCATCGATACAATATTGACTACTATCTTATCGACTCTGAAGCTTCATATTGAGAGCAAAAATGTGTCAGACAATGGTTTGAACTATGAAGTCACCTTTACACCACAAATATGTGATGCAGAGGAAATCTATTCCCATGTTCGTGGTGGTTAAACCTCATGTACCCGTTAGTCAAAGCTGTTCATCACGTGTCAAATATTGTAGCAGATATACACAATTCTATGTAATTGATTTTATATTTTGTTTTGTTTTCTTTAATTTCTTTTATGTTCCAACAAAAAATAGTACAATATCAATTCTTTTCCTACTGTGCTTTGCCTAGATCTGTTCATATGGTTAGATAATCTGTTCGGCTCGATTCGTATTGGATCGGATTTGGATATGATATTTTTTATTCAGATCGGTCTGGCTCAAAACAGTATTTTTTTATTATAATAATATTATTTTATTTAATTTTAATTTTAATTATAATTATAAAAAATATTAAAAAAAAAATTAATATGATGAACAGTAAATTCAGGTCTACCGGGACGGTCCGGCCTTACCCAGGACCGGACCTGGGCAAAGAATTTGAAAAAAAAACCGAGTCGCGGCCTGGCCCAGCCCATGAGCAAGTATGTGCCTTGTACATTTCAATTAAATTAAAAACATATATATAAATAAAGGATTATTATTTTGTATACTGACAATAGAATTTTTTAACTCTACAAGTGGAATTAAGAAATTGCCACATATCTTTAGATTATATTTATAAATAAAAAAATAGGACATGTGACAATTTTTTAATCACGCTTGTGGAATTAAAAAACTGCATTGTCAATGTAAAAAATAATAATCCATAAAAAAATACAGCCAAATATTTGACCCTTCAATATTTCTCTAATTCTCTCCCATAACAAGCTAACTTCGAGTTTAGAACTTTAGAACTTGTTCTGTTTTCTGGGGCTTAATATAGATACTTATTCTTTTTTTTTTTTTATCATCTAGATTTTGTATTTACCAATAAAGATTATTATTCTGTCACTGACAGTGAAATTTTTTAACTCTACAAGTAAGATTAAAAAACTTCACTGTCAATGTACAAGATAATAATCCTTACCAATAATTAAGTATTATTATTCATTATCTTGTTTATTAAAATTTAAAACTATAGCAAGTTCCTTGTTTTTGATTAATTGTTTCACCATATTGGTTTTATGATGGCAGTTTCAAACTTCAATCTCAGATTGTAAGGAGCATAATTAGACGTGTTATATGTTGGAAATGTTGGATCGGGTTCGCACATAATGGGTGGAACCGGAAACCAAAATATCCAAGTAAACTGCCTTAAGCAGTTTATATACCTTTTCATATTGTAACTACCAAAGAGTAGTTAACATGAGAAAAAGGAACAAAAACTTCCTTTTAACAACTGAGGCAGTATTCGACTAGACAAAAAAAAAAAAAAAAAGAAAAAAGTAAAAGGAAGAAAAACTTCCTGTGTAAAAAGATCTAATCCATTCGGCCATTAGCCGTAAAAAAGGACTCTCCATTAGGCCATGAAAGATAGTCTTCCTTCGGCCATTATAACAAAAAATGAGACTTGTTCATTCGGCTAAGGCTGGGAGAAAGAAAATAAGAGAAAATAAGTTTTTTCAAAGCAAGACTTAAATCTTTCTACATTCTCGAAAAATTAAGTGCTGTGGCAATATAAACAATTTTCGTATTGTGATTTTGTCTCTGACTAGTGAAACAAAACCAGGTTTATCATCAAACGATCTTGTAAGTTCATTATTTAATTTCGTATTTTGTTTATAGATTATTTATGTGATAATCTTCATTGGTATCAGAGCCTGTAGGTTTTGATTTCTGGTATACTTGTTTAAGAACAAGAACATAGACATGTTCAAATCGAGTTTCTTGTGAAATGCTTAAATTCATCGGAACACGTCCGGGTTTTATAGATAATTATACAAACGTGTATAAGACCATAAAACTTGTGTAATGTAACAGTTTTGGATTTGTTGAATCCTAGGTTCGATTTTAGAAATTATGATTTTTTTTTTTGTAAACCAGGATAGAAAATCGTAAATTTTTTAGTTAAAAAAAAAAAGATTCGAATGCCCTATGAAAATTTCAAAACTATAATGTTTTGATAAGGCATTTGTATACCCTCTCGAGGGCATTCGGATGCCCAAGGTAAAATTTAAAACAAATTATTTTTAAAATGCCAAAGATTAAATTTTAGCATGGTTTATTTAATCTCAAATATTTTATTCAAATTAAGGGAGTTCTGATAACACAAGATTGATTAAAATTTGTTTTTTAATCATTATGAATTTTGTGTTATAAATATGTTTTATGAAAAATATTTTTCTGTATTTGTCACTGAAGACAATATTGAAAATTGTTCGACTCCAATGGTCATGAGGACCATGGCACAATTTCTAGAAGTCGATAGGTAGCTACGAGAATTAAATAACAACCGAGTGGATCCATAAACACATCTTTATTTTTAATGAGAAAATCCAATAGTTGATTTGGAGTGGTAGAATGCTAATAAGAAGTTATATCGTAACAAATATATGGTGTTAAAAAAATACACTTTGAACTTTGAGACAAAAATATCTTCTTAACGATCTTTGGATGTCTGAGACGGAGAACGGTCACATCGAGGATTATGAAACCTTGATTAAAACTTTTGTGAAAGTGTATGTGAAGACGAGGGCAAAGAGGACTGCGACCCTCTCAATAGGTCCTAATCTTTGCAATAAAAGAAAAACGCAAGGTTGTAGTAAATTCATGGATGGCTAACTTGGATTTTAAGCTACTGAAGGAATTTTTGGATTTCATTCTATTCACCAGAAAAGTCAAAGATTATCGATTAGTTATTTTATGGAACCTCTAATTAGAGATAGCTTATTAATTTTTTTTATGAACGTATGAGATTTTTATTTTTATTTATCTATGTGATAAATTCACAAAATTATGAATAGTCGTGCAACTAGTGGGAGTTCTAAGATATTCGTTATCTTGGAATAGAAATTTTGCACAATGAAATAAATTAGTGATGACTAAACATATATATTGTTATGGAATTTGATTGTGAAACTTAGTGAGCTTTTGGTTCCATACTATATGGATGGTTGTCATTGATTTTATTTTGGATTGTGAAAAAATAAATGTGTGTATGCTAGCCATTAATTAGTGCATGTATGTCTTATTATAGAATATCCTGTGAAATGACAACTGCTTATAGTTGAGTTTAACAAAGGTGAGAAGCTCAACGAGGTTAATTATGAGATATGGAGTATGTAAAATTCAATATGTGCTGAAAGAAAAAGATGTTCTGAAAGTTCTAAATATTGTCCTAGAAGAGCCTGTAAATGGGTATACGGCTCAACATAGAATGGACCAAGAGGCTTACAACGCCTGAAAAAAAAATCCACTGCTTGCATTACGTTGCTAAGCAGTATGGAGAATGAAAATGCATCTTAACCAAAATGAAAGCATCAAAACGTTTGAGGATGCTTCAAGGCATTAACAGATTTAGAAAGATCAGATTGAGGGATCTAAGCCTAATGTCGATGTTTAGATGGCTGGAACAAGTTCCAAAGAAGCTCCGAGCTTCTAACGCAAGCCATAATCATGGGTACAAAAGAAAGGCTACCATGGCTTATTAAAAGAAGAACAAGTCTAAGGTCAAGTGCTTTAACTATGGCAAAAGAGGTCATTTTGCTCGTGAATGCACTAAGCCAAAGAAGGTTCAGACCCTTAAAGCATTTTCGAATGCTATGAATAATTTGAAAAGTACGACATTTGTGTCAAGTACTGTTTTATTAATCGAATCTCATCCTTTGTGGATTATAGACTCATGGGCCATAGACCATGTACCACATAACAGAAATGTGTTTGTGAATTTTCGTTGGATTTCGTAGGGACAAAGTGGATTTGTGTGGGAAACAACTCAAGATTTGAATTGAAGGGAATCAGCACATGCAAGTTGTGTATGCATGGTGGCCGATCTCTTATCCTACATGACATGTTGTTTGCTCCCGATATTTCACGAAATTTGGTTTCTGTCATTGTTCTTCTTAACTTAGGATTTAACTTGAACTTCGATAGCACTGATGTTAATTTGTTTTTGGAACAAATTATTATGGTTCTGGATATTGATCGAATGGTTTTATTGTTTTGAATGTTGACTACACTTCTTGTAGTTGTATCAATAATGCTATTTTTTCCCAAGTTACTTCTTCAAGTAATGCAAATATTGATATGGATATTGGCATGTTAGACTAGGCCATATCAGGCAACAAATGATGGATAGATTAACGAAGAGGGATTACTAGGCCTAATTGAAAAAGTTAATCTATCAACATGTGAAAACTTTTTAGCAGGAAAAATGGCAAGAAAACTGTTTGGTAAAGGGACTAGAGCCAAATTTTCATTGCAACTTATATATTCCGATATTTATGGCCCATGAATGTAAGGCATGAAGTGGAGGAGTATATTTCATCATATTCATATATGATTTCACACGTTTCAGGTTTATCTATTTGATTTTCCACAAGTCTGAACCTTTAGAAACTATATGACTTTGGTGGAAAATCAATTAGATAAAATTAGAAACTATATGACTTTGGTGGAAAATCAATTAGATAAAATGTTAAGGCATTAATGGACCGATGACGTGGGTATTAGTTTGATCAGTTCAGACATTTATGTGATGAAAAAGGAATAGATAGGTAGCTAACCATTCCGAGGACTCCAAAACAAAACGATGTTGCGGAGAGAAGAAATTGAACTCCTCTGGAATCGGTTAGGTCTATGATGGCCTAGGTAAATTTGCCTATCATCTTCTGGGGTGATGCGTTATTTACAGCTACTTATGTATTGAATAGAGTACCCTCTAAATCATTTATATCTACACCCTACAAATTATGGACCAGTAGAAACCTAATCTTAGTAACCTGAGACCTTGGGGTTGTTTTGCCTACGTTAATGAGCCTGCTCATCAACATGGCAAGTTAGGTCCTAAAAGGCAAAAAGAGTATATTTTTAAGACACTCTGAGTATTCAAAGGGATATGTGTTCATTGGTGAACAAACAAGTGTGAGTGTAACTGAATTTATATCTTCGGGGGCCACTTTTCTGGAAAATGATTTTCCAAGTAGGGGTGAGATTAATCAGGATATATCTCTTTATGAGATAAAAGATCTTGACGATTTGATTATTGCAAATCAACTGATGCATATTCCGATAATTCACCAACAGTATCTCATCCAAGTGGGAGCATGACGAAAGATGATGAATTTGTTTCACAAGAATCACAAGTCATGCGTAGTAATCGCGAAAATATTTCTCGACGTCGTTTTTGACATAGAGGGAGAAGCTTTCATGATTATCAGACAAGATGAAGAAGAGCCTAGAAATGTTAAAGAAGGTCTTTCTTCTAATGCAAAAGAAAAGTGAATGAAGGCAATGGAAGAAGATCAATGAGATCAAACAATGTTTGGGAATTGGTTGATCTACCAAAAGGACGCAAAACAATAGGGAACAAATGGGTTCTAAAGATTAAGCGTAAGTCTGATGGAACTATTGAAAAATGCAAGAAATATCTGTAGCTAAGGAGTATACTCAACAAGAGAAAATTTATTATGAAAAGACTTTCTCTCCTGTTGTAAGGTTTATCTCCATACGCTTAATTCTGGCCATAGTAACAAGTTTAGATTTGAAGTTGCATCAAATGGATGTAAAAACTATCTTTCTAAACGGAAAACAGGAAGAGGAAATCTACATGGAACAACCAGTAGATTTCATTGACAAAGGTCAAGAGCACAAAGTGTGCACGTTATGAAGATCAATTTATGGTCTTAAGCAATCTTTCAAACAATTGTATATTAGATTTCATCAAGCAATCATTTCGTATGATTGTATCATGACTGATGAGGACCACTGTGTGTATGTCAAAAGAACAAAAGACAAGTTTGTGATCTTGTCACTTTATGTGGATGACATACTGTTGGCCAGAAATGATAAGGAGTATATCATTAATTATGATGAAAAACTAGTTGTCCTCAAATTTTGAGATGAAGGACATGGGTGAAGCAGCTTACGTTTTTTGAGTGAAAAATCACTCGGGATCGTTTTAAGAAATTACTTGCTCTTTCGTATGAGTCGTATATTAAGAAAGTTCTTGAACGATTCAAAATGAAAGACTACAAGCTAATTGATACTCATATTGCAAAAGGCGAAGGCCTGAGTAAAAGAATATGTCCTTAGACTCTACAAGAAAAGGAACAAATGGCAAGAGTTTCGTATTCCAGTACTGTGAGAAATCTTATTTATGCTATAAAGTGCATAAGGCCGGATATCTGTTACGAAGTTGGACTCGTAAGTAGATATCAATTGAATCCAGGTCAACCCAATTGGAAAACAATTAAAAGGATATTGAGGTATTTAAAAGGCACTGTGGACTATTCGTTATGCTATCAAAATGTGATATGCATCTAATCGAGTATACGGATGCTGATTAAGGAGGATATTTAGATGAAGGAAAATCTACTTCCCGATATGTTTTATTACTTAATAAAGGAGCGATCTCCTGAAGTAGTAAGAAACAAACTTGAATAGCATTGTCCATTATGAAAGCTGAATTTATGGCATTTTCAGCGACGGTGCAAGATAGTGTTTGGTTTAAGAGATTCTTTAATCATTTGGGATTTAATAAAGATGCATCGAACTGAGTGTTGGTGAATTGCAATAGTCAAGTTGCAATGCATTCACGAAAATCCCAAATATCATTTAAGGACCAAACACATAGATACCAAGTATAATTTTGTGATAGACATGGTTGCACATAAGGAAGTCAACATGTAGTACATATCTACGCATAAGATCATTATAGAACGGTTTACGGAACTGATTCTTAGAGATGTGTATAATGGAAAAGTAAGATCTCTAGGATTGCGTAGGATTTAATGTACTTGCTAAGTTGTTTAAGTTGAACAGTTATTTCCCATTTGTGCTTATTGTTGACAATGATTAATGCATACTAAAGTTTAGTACTTTATTTCATGAAAGCATACACACGTGTGTATATATATATATATATATATATATATATATATACTTTAAGTACATATATGAGATTAAAGGTATGTCGGACAGATGACTGGCCTTCTCACACAGGCAATCACCTCTAAGGCTTAGTGCCGGGTAGAGATGAGATTAGTTTTAAGCTTTAAAACTAAGAGTTTTACGAGAGCTTGAGCTTAAAACTGTATAGCCTTGATTACGGTTCAAGATGAGATCATATAGTAATGAGTTTATGACCAAAAGTGAATGGTCCCATAATTCACTTTATCTGTTTATGTATGCCAGGTGAAAGTCCTATTATTGAATTTATTGAGAAAGTAGAGTTGTGGACTCAAGTTAAATACTGAGTGTATCTGAACTATCACTTGTACGATATTGATATTATGATAAAGACATACGCTCCAAGGGGAAAAGAGAGTAATATCGTAGCATGTGTTTCATACCACATGTGCATTATTCGACCAAAATGGGAAACAGAAGAATTGATCTCTACTTCTAAGTTGTGTGAGACCCATGAGATCAATCAGGGATCTCTATTTAGTACCCTTATGACTTTTGACTGTTTCTTAAAGTTTTCGTTCAATGTTAGCTATCTTAGAATGTTGCCAATAGTCATGCATGATTCGATTTAATTGGACATATCTAGATAGCAGTTGAATTGGAATAGAGAGATTCGAGGAAAAGGGAAGATTATTTAAGTGTCTTATTCGGTTGTATTCACTGGTCGACCAATTGTGTTTTAAATGATAAACACAATTGTGAATACAAAGTTATCACTGATATAATAGAGATCACGAGAAACTTGAAATGTGACTAAATGAATCTGGGGTGCTGCATACTTACTTTACTTAAACATTTGAGCTGCTATATATGCCTAACAGTTGTTTAGCAGCCAACTCTCGACATCATGAATTATACTGGTCGCACGGCCTATTTTCTTGTATGAACTTTGTAGAGAAAAGAGATATCGGTCTTGCCGCAACCTAAACAATAACGATGTCTCATCGCTAGACTTTATTATTCGTTAGGTGTGACATTAAAAAATCGAGGAAAAGTCGACTTAATTCCTCTTGAAATAAAATGAGGGTTTGAAAATAATCTCGGAAAAAAACATAGAGTCGCCACCAATCTTTTTTGGCTAGGTGTGATCGGCCACCTATTAAAACCGGCTTTATAAAATATTTTAAAATTAATTAAAACATTTTTAAAACCAATTTCAAGTTTGCGTTATAAACCAAAGAAAATCAAAGATTCGGGTTCGGGACTCGGTTACGTGCGGGGAAGGATTAGCACTCCCACAATGCCCATATAAAACGGTACCTTATTAATCATGTGTTATCTCAAGTCTCGGTAAAAAGTTGGTTTTTAATTTAGTATTACAAGTTAATTCCCAATTTAAAGAAAAATAATTCCATTTTTAATTGAAAATGATCCGGAGTTTATAAATTCAAAATTTTCCTATATTCACCGACAAAATCGGCAAAATATAGAAATTTTTATTTATTTGGAAAACTTTTCAAATCATTCTCGTTTTTTGAAACAAAGATATTCCTTTATTAATGATAATTGATGAAATCCCCCCCAGCAAACCCGGTAGAGAACTCATGAATTATTTTAACTCGGGAATATCTTTATTTTTATTGAAAATCATTATCTTTTTCAAAACATTTAAAAAATATGAACATGAATATGTGTGACATAGTAAAGATAATATAATAAAGTCTAGATATTATAATGCAACCTAAATGAGATGATATAATTTAGATGGCATAGCATATTCTAAATGAAATAAAATATCCTAAGTAACATGATAGATTCTAAATGAAATAAAATGATTTAAATGACATGGAAAATGTAAATGATATGGCATATTTTGAATGACATGGCATATTCTAAATAATATAATCCAAATGACATGGAATATAATCTAAGTGACATAAAATGACATGAAACATAAAATAATGCTATCATGAAATATGCATGAAAATAAAATAAAAATGCTTGAACATAGTATATGCTAGATAATGTGACAAAAATAAATGACTAAATAAAAAGTATAGGATAGCATGAAATATTCAAAAAATCATATAACAAACAATAACCATCATAAAAAGGGAATCGAAATAATAATAATAATACCATAGAAAAATATCATAGTAAAAATCACATATTAAATAAAATGCATGAACATGGAAAATGCAATGCATAAAAATGTATTTTTTCCTCTAAATAAAGAAATTCGTATATCTAAAAAGATATCCGGCTACCTTAGGAAAATATGTCAAAATTATATTTTCTAAACACAAAACTTTGTGATTGTTTGAAAACAATTTTGAAGAAAAACTTGAATGAAGATTAAAACCCCTACCAAAACCCTTTTAAAACGGCTCTAATTTCCTAAGTTTAAAATCCCGGACTTGACCACCCGTAACCCGAGATTTATAAAATCATTTTAAAGTTTAAAAAGGCTTAGAAACTATTCTAAGACAGTAGCTAAAGCTTCTAACCAACCACCCTAAATGCCTTAGCCAAATTCCAACATTGTTTTTCTTTTGAATTCAAATATGCCTCAACAATCCGATTTTGACACACGACTTTTTGGCCTATTTTTAAAAATTCAAAAAACTCTAAACAAATTACTGGAGACTCAGAACATGTAAAACTACACGAGAAAAAACTGGCTTAATTTTTTGATTAAAGATAACTTCCCAAAAAAGTTGGGAAAGTATGAGTACTGGGTGAAAAACTGTTTTACCAAAACACATTTTTTTGTCTTTGATAAAATCATTTAAAAATCAAAGTAAAATTGTTGGAGATCATCCTTAAGACCTACAAACAATAGTTAAAACATTTAAAAACCTTGGACAAAAATTGGCTAAGTAAAAAAAATCACAAAGATAGAATAATCAATTTGACAACCCTTTAATTTTCCACAAGTATGCTCAAGTGAGCATGACTTTGAGCCATTGATTGGCCTAAGTCATAAATCATGTGGCATGACATGAAATACATGAAAATACAGCAAATGAATGCATGAAATGCATGGTTTGGCAAATGAAAATGGCCTAATGCTTAAAGAAAATGCACATGGCCGAATGGCCTAGGAACCAAAGTGTTGTGAGAAATGTCATGTAAAATGACCTAACTAAATGCTATGGAAGATGATATGAGAAATGGAAATGGCCTAAACTATATGACAATAGCCCCAAGATGCAAAAACATGACATCAGTCAAAAGAACAAGATGGTTAGCAAGAATATAAATATAAATAAAGATAAATAATAATAGAAATAAGCAAGTTAAAGTAAGCAAATAAATAACAAAGAGATGAGCTCCATGGTTGGTACATTGGATAAAGCCCCCCTAACCATTATCTCTTGATTTTCATCAAGGTCATGAAGCTTTTTCAATCTCAAAATCATACAAAATAACTAAGGTAAGAAAAAAAATTATGGAGATGAGCTCCATGGTTGGTATATTGGACAAACCCACCCTAACCATTATCACTTGATTTTCATCAAGATCATGAAGCCTAACCATTGTTTTATTTATTTTTTTGAAAAGCAAGAACAACAAGAAAGATGTAAAAAAAATGGCAGGAAATCACATGGAAAACAAGAAATAAAGCATGAGAAAGAAGAAGAAAAAAATGTAGTAGCAATGGTAGAATGGCTACCTTAACAAAAGCTTTTTTTCCTTTCTTTCAAAAACCTTTTTTTTTCTCAATTAGCTACTGACTTCCAGCCTTCAACCTTGTGAAAAAACTGATCAGCCCCCTCCCTTAATGACTTGGCCTAATGGTATGCCCACCATTGGATGATTTTTGCACTTTTCTCCTCCAATTTTGGCCCTTAGATTATGATATTTTCATGACAACATAAAAGTGTCATCTTGCCATTTGATAGCAGCCCTTAAGATGTGTACTCAGCCCTTGTAATAACCTCGGCCCTTATATGAAAATGAGGTCCAATCCCATGCACTCCCTTGCTTGGCCCTTTGAGTGCCTACCCTTGGATGAGTTGTGCTCTTCTATTCTTGGCCATTGGATGAGGATTCCTTCATGACAACATAAAAATGTCATCTTGGCATTTAATCCCAGCCCTTTACATGTGTACTCAGCCCTTGTACATGGCCTAAGCCATTGGATGAAAAGGAACAATCCCATGCACTTCCTTGCTTGGCCGAATGGATGTCCACCTTTGGAAAAGTTGTGCTCTTCCATTCTTAGCTATTAGATGAGGGTTCTTTCATGAAAAATAAAATTGTCATCTTGGCATTCAATCTTGGCCATTGAATGGTGTATTCAACTTTTCTACAAGGCACCTAAGCCATTGGATGAAGGGGGGACCATTTACAAGGTACTAGTGGTAGCATGTGAGCCTGATAGTGACTTAAATTGATCAAGTTTCCTTCTTCTCCTCTACGCTGGCTGATCAAAGGAGGTAAAATCCCAGCAATTCTTCTTCTTTCATGTTTTTCTTAATTACAAATTTGTCTTTTTTGGTTTCTTCGGTAAAATAACATTTTTGACCCCCGAACCTAAATAAATAGCAAACGGACTCCAAATTCAAATTTTATTTACTCAATCCTTCCAAAATAATAAAAAATTGAATTCTAAAAGTTTTCAAAATTTTCCAAGTCCATTTGCTATTTATTTAGGATTTATTTTCAAAATTGCCTCTTAATGCACCCGAAATTTTGTCATTATGTAAATGAGCTCTGAATCTAGATTTTTCTTCACCAATCTCTTCCAAATAATTTAAAAGTGTGATATAAAAGTTTTCAATATTTTTGGAGCTCATTTGCTATTTTTTCGAGATTTATCTACTTGAATTTCTACATAGGGGACCCAGGATTTGGCCATTTTGCAAACGAAATTTGAATCCAGATTTTCTTTCACCAATCTCTTACAAATAATTTAAGAATGAGATCTGCAAATTTTCAGAATTTTTGGAGCTCATTTACTATTTTTTCGGGATTTATCCTTTTGAATTTCTGCATAGTGGACCCAGGATTTGGCCATCTTGCAAACGAACTCCGAATCAAGATTTTCTTTCGCAAATCTCTTCGAAATGATTTAATAATGAGATTTACAAATATTCAGAATTTTTGGAGTTCATTTGCTATTTTTCCCAAATTTTCCAATTTTGCCCTGTTGCCTCTGAAGCCCGGTTTTGCTCAAAACAAGTCTGCTTTTTAGATTTTCTTCAAACTGAGCCTTAGGCTATCCTTGTTTAATCACTCATCATCAATTAGGGGCTTTAGTCTTACCGAATTGGGCCATTTCTGTAATTCTTCCAAATTTCACCAAAATCCATCAAAAACCCTAATTCTCGATTTTCTTCCGAATTGACTTTTCTTTCAGTTTTTCTTTCAAGTAGCTTTTTATTACTCATATTCAGTGCTTATCTTTCATTTGGAACCTTCAATTTTGAACAATTTGATCGTTCAAGCACTTTTCCCCAAATTTCCCGAACTGGAGTTTCCTTTCTACTGAAATTTTGTTACCTAACTTCCGACCTCCATATCTTTCAATGTAGACCTCGGATTATCAAAATTCTTTCACCATCTTTCATTTGAAATTCAAATCTTGATTTTGAAAGTGTTTCGAATTTTTTAGAAGTTGACTTTTTTGGGGTTGACTTTTTCGAGGTTGATTTTTTTTTAGTTTGACTTTTTTTGTCTGCTTTCTTAGACTAAGTCTCGAAGTACCACCTGCAGGATGAGAAAAGCCTTTTTGCGTTCTGAATCATCAATTTAGGAAGAAAACATACCTGATTTAGTGGTTCGGACAAAATTAGGTGTCTACAACTGCCCTCTTTGACTATTGCTGAGAATTATGAATCAAGCAAAGATAAACAAACACTAATTTTTTCAGTTAGTGAAATCACATGTGAAGAGAAGGGAAAGGGAGTTTTCTTTTTTTCTTTTTTCCATTTTCCATTTTTCATTTTCCACTTTTTTTTTTTTTTTTTTTTTTGAAAAAACTGTAAATAGAAGATTTTGTCCTTAAATTGAATTCCCTGACTAATTAAGGCTCGACCCGTCTTAAGGAAACAGGTTCGATTTGCAAGAGAAGAAAAGACCTCGACGATAGTCTTGGGGTCTTATCCTGTCTTGTGCTAAACTTATTGGCATGGGTGAAACCAAAAATTGAAAAAGATCTGGATGTAACCAGAAATTGAAAAGCATGGGTGAAACCAGAAATTTGAAAATGATCTGGACTGAACCAAAAATTGAAAAGCATGGGTGAAACCAGAAATTGAAAAATGATCTGGATGAAACCAGAAATTGAAAAACATGGGTGAAACCAGAAATTTGAAAAAGATCTGGATGAAACCAGAGGATAAAAAGGCATGGGTAAAACCAAAAATTGAAAAGCATGGGTGAAACCAAAAATTTGAAAAAGATGAAACCAGAAATTGAAAAGCATGGATGAAACTAGAAAATTGAAAAATGATCTGGATGAAACCAGAAATTGAAAAGCATGGGTGAAACCAGAAATTGAAAAAGATCTCGATGAAACCAGAAATTGAAAAGCATGGGTGAAACCAGAAATTTGAAAAAGATCTGGATGAAACCAGAGATTAAAAAGGCATGGGTGAAACCAGAAATTTGAAAAATGATCTGGATGAAACCAAAAATTGAAAAACATAGGTGAAACTAAAAATTTGAAAAAAAATCTGGATGAAACCAGAAATTGGAAAGCATGGGTGAAACCAGAAATTTGAAAAAGATCTGGATGAAACCAGAAATTGAAAAGCATGGGTGAAACCAGAAAATTGAAAAATGATCTGGATGAAACTAGAAATTGAAAAGCATGTGTGAAACCAGAAATTTGAAAAAGATCTGGATGAAACTAGAGAATAAAAAGGCATGGGTGAAACCAGAAAATTGAAAAAGATCTGGATGAAACCAGAAATTGAAATGGCCTGGAAATTAACCTGAAGAATTTGAGAGAGGATGCAAATGCTTGATGGTGTAAATGCAAATGTCTTGGATTGGTGCAAATACTTCTTGAAATGATACAGATGTCTTGGATTGATGCAAATACCTCAAAATGCAGATGCAGATGTCCTTACGAATCATGTTCTTGTAAGTGGTTCATGAATGGTGTAATTGCAGCTACAATGAAGATGCAATGATCCTAGAAATGATGCACTTGCTTGAGATGATGCGAATGCAAATATCTATGAAGGATGTACTTGTAAAGGTAGAATGCAGATGCTCATGGAATAGTGCAAATGCAAATATCCATGAATGATGCAAATGCTTGCTGAAACAGTGCAGATGCAAAGCTTAATAGAGGGATGAGTGTTCATGAACGATGCAAATGCCCTCGACCGTTTTTCTAGACTTTGGCTTAGCCTTTCCCATTCATTTTTCCTATTCAAATCAGAGTATATCTTCAACTCCTTTTTCAATCTTTGGCTATTCTTTTTGCCCCAACAATTCTCAAACTCTTATCAACAGAAATCTACTTACTGAGTTTTATTTCTTCTTCTCATATTTCACAAGTCAAGGTTATCCCTAGTAATTCCAAACCTTTGGATTAGAAAAATTCTTATCTCATGTGAACATCAAAAATGGGTATTTCACAAATATTTTTATTTTTCCTTTCTGAAAAACAATTTTGCTTATTTAATGAAAACTTCTGAGTCAAAAATTTTATCCCCACAGTGTGTAATGTACAAACCTTTTGAAGACTGATGATCACTGTTAGAAATTTTCCTAAGTGTCAATTTGGGTTTTTCAACTTGAATTGACAAGCTTGGTACAACATGATTTTGGTTTTTCCAGGAAAACTTCACAACAAAAAAATGTATGTCCCTTCTAGGCTCACAAATGGAACATATTTTATAAATCACGAATTCATTGAGAACCAAACAAATTCAAATTCTTTTAGTTTCCATATCAAGGTATTTTGACAAGCGTCAAGATTGGCTAGGATGTTTAAACTGGAAAGTTGATTTTGGAGAAAAAAAGTTTCAGTTTTTGAAATCAATCATCCAAATGAGAGTTGACAATTTGGGAGTTTCAAGAATTCCTAGATGTTCCTCGATGACCACTTCTTTAAGATGATCTTCTCTTTTGTGGTATCGGCACTATCATAGATGACATCAAAAATTCTCATTTTACTCTAGACCGCTAGTTTTCGGGTTTTCGCCTTAGAGTCTCATTCTCTCCAATTTTTTCTTTTTTCCTTTTTCATTGTTTTACCATGCATTTGAGAATTCTAAATTCTTCCTTAGTGAAATGATAATTCGATGAGATGGGATAAAATTTGAGGAAAAAACCCTTCAAGTTAAATATTCATGCTTGATCAAAATAGACTTTTAAAGCACGTAATGTAGGCCATGGCTCAGGGTTCAGAAAGAAACGATAAATAGGCCCAAAATATGTGTTTGAGGGTAATCAGATCAAGGATCATTTCTTGAGGAGGATTCTCTTTGAAACATTTATCCCTTTTTGGACTTTTCATTCCTTTTTTACTTTTTGCTCTTTTTCTTCCTTGCTTTTGGCTTTCATTTGCCATACTTTTTCACATTTTTTCTTGGCTTTTGTTTTGTTCTTGGCTTCCATTTCACCATCTTTTCCTTTTTCTTTTTCTTTGACAGAGTGAGCCCGTATTTATTCGGGGCTCTATTTGCTTTATATCTGTCTTTGAGCTAGGACTCATTTTTTCGTGATCTTTGAGAAGATCTTTCCTCGTATTTGCCCCCAGTGTAGAGGGTGATCCTTGATCAGGGTTCAAAGAAGAAAGAATTATTTTGGCTCAAAAGGGGTGACTATGGATAATTTATTTTTTGTGAAAGGGAGATGAAAGATGGCCATTTCTCATATCAAGCACGAATATTCACATTGAAAAGCAATCCTCATGGGAAATAGATAATCAGAATTTCATCTTGCACTTTGGAACATCCGAATTCTGATATGCATGATATCACAAATTTTATTTTTTTGTTTTTTTTTTTTTATCGCATGCCCCAATGATTCATGCGTTAGTTCCATCCTTTTTCACCATGTATCCATCATTTCCACATATGATGCCCCAATTTGATTAACTATGAGAATTTGTATCATTACGAGGAATATCGCAAGTCTAGGTCTGTACTGAAAAGAATAAGTTTCAATCTTGGGTTTGTTTGAAGTGAATAAGGAAAATATAAACCGAAAATGGGTTTTCTCTGGGACATGGGATGATCTAGTTTAATCATTGTGCCCCAGGGTGTCAATCATGAAGTGATGTTTGGGCAATTAGTGTTTTGTGGTTATTGGGAAAGGCATGAAAGGCTTTGGCACCACCTTGACACACATCGAATTACCAAGATCTAGATTCTTGAAAGAATGTCTCATTTATTTGAATTTCAAGGAGTTCGAAAAATTTTCAAAAAGTTCGTTCCTTTGTTCATAACCTAGACTAGGATTTACATTTTTGCTTATTCTGCAATGACAATGGTTTATGAAGTTTAATCATTCATATTCCTTGAAGCATTAGGTCTTTCAAGTGATCTTAGTTTCAGGGATTTAGACATATGGAATCCCCAAAAGACGGAAGGTATTGGGTCATTTCTAAAAATGATCATCAATATTCTCGAGACTATCCACTATTAGAACCTCCTTAATGCTTGTTTTTGCACATTCACTTATTGTTAAAACACAAAAAACATAAAAACATTCAAAATCCATTTATCTCATAGGGATGTTAACATAAGACAAGTGTTTTCATCATGAGGTATGAAACTAAATGCATAAAAACTTCCCCTTGACATGTTCTCTCTAATTCAAACTGGTTATTCCTCGATACTCTTTTCGACCTTTCTATCTTCTTCCCCTATTATGACATCCACAATGGTCTCATCATTCCCATTCAGTAGATTCTCCATGCTGTCTGACCTTTGTTTTTTCCTACATCTAACTGCCCTTTATTAATGAGTACTTGAACCTTCCGTTTCAGACATAGGCAATTTTCAGTGGAATGTCCCCGAATCCCGGAATGATAATCACAATATGCATTCTCGTCATACCAGCTCGGATATGGGGGTTGGATAGGCTCCACTGGAACTTTAGTGAGGAGTTGCTCTTCGACCAGCTGGGGCATTAGTTCAGAGTAAGACATGGGGAGTGGCTCAAACTGATCTCTTTTTTGGATATTCTTCGATTTCCTCTGACTGACAAAAGGTTGAAAATTTACTAGATTCTGAGAGGCCATTGGGTATAAGTATGAACCCTGGGGTACATATTTCATAGAAGGACATGGTGATTGGTATGAAGTAGCAGGAATATACGGGGCAAAGTCTCTCATGGCTTGGACATCTTCCTCTTTCTTTTTGGGCGTCCTGTTTCTCTCTGCATTAAATGTTTTACCTCCTTCGAGTTTCCCAGCCTTGATAGCATTTTCAATCATTTCCCCGGAGATTATTATATCCGAAAAAATTCTTCGTGGTGTTGCCAACAAGTCTATCGTAGTATGGGGCCTGTAGTGTATTAAAAAAAAGGACAGTGGTTTCCTTCTGAGTTAAGGGCAGTTGTACTTGGGTGGCCATGTTCTTCCACCTCTGAGCATACTTTTTGAAGCTCTGAATAACGTTTTTCTCCATTTTTTGCAAGGTGAGACGGTCAGGTGTCATGTCGGTTACGTGCTTGTAGTGGTTTAGAAAAGCCCTGGCCAAATCATTCCAAGAGCGAATCTGATCCTTGCTCAACTGACTATACCACCTAATTACGGACTCGCTGAGGCTATCCTGAAAGCAGTGAATCAAAAGCTTATCATTATCTATGTGACTTGCCATCTTTCGGTAAAACATGGTGATGTGGGTTGATGGATTGGTCGTCTCGTCATATTTCACAAAGTCAGGGACCTTGAATTTAGGAATAATGACTAAATTGAAGACCAAGCATCGTTCTTTCGCATCTACACTCCCGAATATGTCTGTATTTTCTACTGCCCGGAGCCTTTCATCTAGAAATTGATATTTCCCTTGGGAATCTGCTAACTCAGCCTCGTTCGAATCAACCATCTTCAGTTTTACTTGTTTAGCTGGATCATATAAATTCAAAATATTGCTGGGGTTAACTATATTCTGGCCATTTAACATCATGACCTCACTCTAACCCTCTTGTCCCTCTAACCTTTCTCTAGCGGCCAAGTTTTCAGTGTTTCCCTTTCCCTTGATTACTGCGGACATCAGCTCCATCAATTTAGTCATCTGATCCTTAGATTCTGGTTGAGACTTTGAACTGAGTTTAAACTGAGTACAAATCTCTTTCATCATAGCATTGTTTAGATTGAGAGCATTATCTGTAATGATTTTCTCTAGGAGACCGTATCGGCAGATTACTTCCTTCTTCAAGAATCTACACACCACTGACTTGGTTACGCTAGCATAAGAAGCAGCTTCAACCCACTTTGTGAAATAATCGATCACCACCAAAATGAAGCGATGTCCGTTCGAGGCCTAAGGGGTAATTGGCCCAATCACATCCGTTCCCCACATAGAAAAAGGCCATGGCATTGTCATGACGTGCAAAGCTGTCGGAGGGGCATGTACCTTATCCGCGTAAATTTGGCACTTATGGCATTTTCGAACATACCTGATGCAATCCCTCTCCAATGTCATCCAATAATAACCTGCTCTCATAATCTGCTTAGCCATCATGTGGCCGTTTGCATGTGTTCCACAAACCCCTTCATGAACTTCCTCGAGTATTCTCTTAGCTTCGTTTGGTTCCACGCACCTTAGCAATGTATGATCTCTACTCCTTTTGTACAATACTTCTTTATCTAGAAAGAATCCCATTGCCAATCTTCTCAAAGTTCTTTTGTCATTTTCTGTGGCATGTTCCGGGTATTGCTGATGTTTTACATATTGCAAGATGTCATGGTACCATGGCCTCCCATCCGGCTCTTCTTCAACATAGATACAGTGTGCGGGCACTTCTCGTATGCTCATCTTAATGGGCTGGACGTCAGCGCTTGTATTTATCTTGAACATTGAGGCTAACGTGGCAAGAGCGTCGGCCATTTGATTTTTCTCTCGGGGTAGATAGTTGAATTCGATCTTTTCGAACTGTCGAACCAATTCAACTATGAACTTGTGGTATAGAACCAACTTCGAGTCCCTTGTCTCCCATTCCCCTTTTAACTGGCAAATGACTAGATCCGAGTCTCCATACACCTCTAACTCGCTTATCTTCTTTGCAATAGCCGCTTGAAGTCCCATGACACAGGCCTCATATTCTGCCACATTATTAGTGCATTTGAAAGTCAATCTTGCAGTGATCGAGCAGTAGGTCCCTTCTGGCGATATCAAAACTGCTCCGGCACCGTGCTCCAGAGCATTTGATGCGCCGTCGAAATACATCTTCCACACATCTTTCTTTGATTCATCGTCTTCATCTTCTTCGGAAATAGCCATTAAGTCTTCATCAGGGAAATCAAATTTCACTGGCTCATAATCTTCGGTGGCTTTATCCGCCAGGAATTCAGCTACTGCACTTCCTTTTATGGCCTTCTGCGAGACATAGGTGATGTCATATTCAGACAGCAGAACTTGCCATCTTGCCAGTCTTCCTGATAACGAGGGTTTCTCAAAAATGTATTTAATGGGGTCCAATTTAGCAACAAGCAACGCGGTATGGTATAACATATATTGTCGGAGCCTATGAGCAGCCCAAGCCAACGCGCAACATATCTTTTCTATTGCCGAGTATTTGGCCTCGTAATCTGTAAACTTTTTTCTCAGGTAGTAGATGGCATGTTCTTTCTTGCTTGTCTCATCTTGCTGTCCCAAAACGCAACCCATGGATTTCTCATATACTACCAAATACAAAATGAGCGGTCTTCCTGGTGTCGGTGGTACCAGTACTGGTGGGTTGGTAAGATATTCTTTCACTTTGTCGAATGCTTCCTGGCAATCCTCATCCCATTCACCCGGATCACGTTTTCTGAGGAGTCTGAAAATCGGATCACACTTAGCGGTGAGCTGAGAAATGAAACGGGCGATGTAATTCAATCTTCCCAGGAATCCTCGCACTTCCTTCTGTGTCCGAGGCGAAGATAAATTCTGGATGGCACGTATCTTATCGGGATCTACTTCAATTCTTTTCTCATTAACAATGAAACCCAGAAGTTTGCCGGATGTCACACCAAAAGTGCACTTGGCCGGGTTGAGCTTAAGTTGGAACTTCTTTAATCGCCCGAATAACTTTCTCAGATTAACCACATGATCTTCATCTTCACGTGACTTTGCAATCATGTCATCGACATAAACATCTACTTCTTTGTGCATTATGTCGTGAAAGAGGGTCACCATTGCTCTTTGATAAGTTGCACCGGCGTTTTTAACCCAAACGGCATAACCTTGTAACAAAATGTTCCCCACGTTATCACGAAAGTGGTCATCTCCATATCTTCTGATGCCATCTTGATTTGGTTGTAGCCCGAAAAACCGTCCATAAATGAGAACAGTGAGTGTTTGGCCGTATTATTGACCAAGGTATCGATATGGGGTAGCGGGAAGCTATCTTTTGGACTAGCTCTATTAAGGTCCCGATAATCAACGCACATTCGTACTTTCCCATCTTTCTTCGGGACTGGAACCACGTTTGCTACCCATTCGGGATACTTGGCGACTTCCAAAAATCCGGCATCGAACTGCTTTTTTACTTCTTCCTTGACTTTTAACAGTATTTCAGGCTTCATTCGCCTCAACTTCTGTTTCACAGGTTTGCATTATGGTTTTAAAGGCAAACGATGCACCATAATATCTATATCGAGTCCCGGCATGTCTTGATAGGACCATGCGAACACATCTGCATACTCGTGGAGTAATTCTACCAACTCTTGCTTCTTTGTCACTGGTAGCGAAGTGTCGATTTTTACTTCTTTCTTATTATCCTCATCTTCTAGATTAACAACTTCTGTTGTCTCCTGGTGAGGCATAATTTGCTTTTCTTCTGATTCTATTAATCTCAATAGATCGAGTGGTAAATCGTAGTTCTCTGCAGTCTCTTCATCGTCAATTTCATCAATATCAATACATTTCTCAAAATTGATTTTCGAACTACTGATGAGATTGTTTTCGCATTCATTATTAGGAGACCTGGAAAGGTGTAAGCAAAATAATATAGATAATTGTATAGGAAGGCAAAATAGAAGGATGAACTATAAAAGAAATGGCAAATGAATGGAGACATAATGCATCATAATTGTCATTTATTTGAATGATAAGTTCATAAAAGGAGCCCGTGCACAAAAGGAAATCTCATAACATTCTTGGGCAGAAGTGTTCGAGAACTTAATTTGTTAATCAGAAAGAGACCTAAACACAGCAGGTAAATCTACAGCACGCCAATTCTTCAATTCAAAACCCGAAGGACACGGGTAGATGGTGATTTCTTCAGCTTTGTTTCTCTCTTCCTCTTCTTGTTCCATCATTTGGATGCAGAAACCCGAAAACATTCCCTCTAGAATCACGGCAGGTTTTGTCCCAACTAGTGAATCAGGAAAAATAAAACCCGCAGACCAAAATATCTCGTAGAGATGGGGAAGGTACATCCTCGGGGTCTCTATCTCGTATCCCCTGAGCCTTGCGAGCCTCTGCTCTTTTCTTTCTCTTATCATTCTCTCCCTGTCTTCCCTGGTCGGCTTGTATCCCAACCCGAACTTGTCTTCTTTTCCGATCACACTTATGCTCTTCCGAATTCCTTGTAGGTTCCTCCCTAAACCTGTCTCGGCTCGACAACCCTTTCCTACGACCTGAGCAAGACCGCTTTGAGTGGCAGAGGACAGCTGAGGTACAGGCATCTTAGAACCTTCGCTTACAAATGCAGCATTCACAAACTCTAAGGTTCGAAAAGAGCACTCTCCTGCTTCTTCAGTAGCTTCTATGTAGGGAATATTCGAGGGCTTGGATACAAGGAGATCTTCTTCTCCGTCGACGATTATCAGCTGCTCTTCGAATCTGAACTTTACCTTTTGATGTAAAGTGGACAGAATAGCACCAGCCATGTGGATCCAAGGTCTTCCCAACAAGACATTGTATGAAGGAACGATATCCATGACCTGGAAGACAATGTCGAAGGTGCAAGGACCAATTTGTATTGGCAACTCAATTTGCCCCGCAACTTGTCTACGGGTCCCATCAATTGCTCGCACTACCATATGACTGTTCTTCATGTGGGATCCGTCAACAGGCAGTTTGGCCAAAGTAATCATTGGCATGACGTTTAACGCAGAGCCGTTATCAATGAGGACCTTTGCAATGATATGGCCCTTGCAGCGTGCAGTGATGTGAAGGGCTTTGGTGCTACCCGTCCCCTCAGGCATGATCTCATTGTCACTGAAGGCTATGAAGTTGTTAATGGCCACATTCCCCACTACCTGGTCAAACTTCTCTACAAACTTCTCTCCGAGTTTATCAATAATTCCAGGATGGATATGCGAGCCGGTAAATTAGTTTTATGATTTTTCAGGCTTGCCAAGAATAATTCTAAGCAATTTTAAATCCTAAAAATCATTAAATCATGCATTAAAAATCAGCAAAGAAAAATCTACAACTTTTTTTCACTAAAATCACCAAATTCGCGCAAAGCAGGCAAAACAGTTCTCAATTGCTGCCAAACTTTCGCCAGTTGATTTAATCAGTTTAAAACAATTTTAAACCAATTAATCAACAAGAATTCACCATGATAACCTGCTGCCTTCACCGAAACACTACAAGTGAAAATTCTCACAATTTCGGTTAGTGACAATCGGATCAAAACAACTCAAAAAACAAAACAGTTTTGTAAAAGATAACAATTAAAGCATAGATCATTTAGGAATAACATAAGCGAGGGTCTGATACCACTGTGGGGATTCGGCTCATGCTCAAACAGAGATAATGTATAATTTAATCAACAAGTTAAACATACAACGCAGCGGAATAAAATAAATCATAGAGAATACCGAATCCCTCCAAGGATCTGCCTATGAATTCAAAGCGATCAGGCTGTCAAGAAAAAATAAAAATAAAAATCTTATACCTCTATTTTGAATATTGCCGAATCCTCAAGATAGATTCTTGATATTCTTGTTCTTGTACACAAAACTCGCTTGTCGAAAACCAACGCCGTCCAATTGTCCGACCTCTAACAGTAATTCACAGTGGTGATCTTGAAAACCTTCGCAAGGTTGTGAGAAACCTTCCTCCTCTACCTTAGTAAGCCTAAAGAATCGAATTATCCCTTCTCTCTAGCTATTCAGCCAAATCTCACTTGTTAGTGTGAGAGGCATCGATTTAGGTAAAATCCTTAAGGGGGGAGGCGGCAACAACATAAGCATATATATAAGTAGGTTTACTGTATGCCAACTATTGGACTAACTGCACTAAAGCCCTTATACATATTATTAAATATTCATAATAAGCCCACAACACTTAATGAATATTTAATCTGGCCCAATCTCATTTTAATTTCATTGATCACCTTTTATGTGTGACCTATTATGCCCTTAATATGTTGACAATAAATATAATTAATTCAATTAAGAATTTCCTATTTATATTTATAGATCATGAGCGGCATCTAGCCATGCATCATGACCACCCAAATGCCAAGAGAGTTATCAAGCTTCGACTAGCCTTTCGTGTACAATATGTCTATGTAATTCGATCCTTTCATCAAATATCTCGGGATAGGAAAGAGCCTGGTTCAGTGTCTACTCTTAATACCATTCCATATTAGATCTGCAGTTTTAATATTAACTCCTTAAGTATTGCCTTAGCCAAGGACTTCCATAAGTTAATATAAACCAGATACATGTGAGATATGTCCCCTTAATCACTTGGGGTGATGAATCCTCTCTGGACCACTCATTCATCTTCGTATGCTTCATGTCATACCCAATAACGCCCTACCATAAGCATCCTCGTGATTGGGACCCGTTCATGATGAAATCTAAGTATGATAGTTCACATACAAGATGACCTGGTGTCACAAGTCAAAGGATTACTTACACTATTGACACATGAGAGTATTTTCCATAGACACTTGAGTGAAATACTAAATGGAACTCTCATAGCGGGTCATGTTCAGTGAACTTGTTCAACTAACAAGAACCCATATGTTATCCCCAAGTATCTCTATACTTTCAACCTATGAGACCGGTTGCATGCATCAAGTGCATGAAGGCTTAACATATGCCAGTATTTGAGCATTGTCAATGCCCTGTCTTGACAATACAATGACCAGGAACAATTTTAGAAACACGGCATTGATACATAAGGATCCTCATAATTGTAACACCGTATAGTTCCTTTGTAATGCCATTGTCTCATGGGTTTATTGTCACAAGTGATTTATAACAATTATAACAAAACTTATGGATAAAGAAATACCTCAATTATAATTAATAAACTATAATGTGCAATACATGAATATATAAATAGTGTCTTACAAGCCCAACTAGATTGGCTTGTAGGGCTTACACCAATATCTCATGCAAAGTTACGCAGAATGGCTGCTCTTTTTGACAGCAATTTATAAGAGAAATTAGGGAATAGAAAGAAGAAGGCTTTGGACACATTTGAACTCTCTTCAAAGCACAATCTTTGATAGTCCTTGGATTCTTGCTAGGGACTTTAATGTGGTGTATCAACCTTCAGAAATTTCTAATTATAATGGATTCCAGACTATAAATTTTGATACCAGAGAGCTCCAGGACTGTATGTGTAGACACCTAATTTTGTCCGTACCACTAGAACAGGTATGTTTTCTTCCTAAATTGATGTTTCAGAATGTAAAAAGACTTTTTCATCCTGCAGGTGGTACTTCGAGACTTAGTCTAAGAAGGCGAGCATAAAAAGTCAAACTTGAAAAAGTCAACCCCAGAAAGTCAACCCCGAAAAGTGAACTACTGAAAAATTCAACCCACTTTCAATATCAAGATTTGAAGTTCAATTGAAAAATGGCGAAAGAATTTTGATAATCCGAGGTCTACATTGAAAGATACGGAGTTCGGAAGTTGGGTTACGGAGATTCAGTAGAAAGGAAACCCTAGTTCGAGAAATTTGGGGAAAAATGCTTAAACGATCAAATTGATCGAAATTGAAGGTTCCAAATGAAAGATAAGCACTGAATACAGGTAATGGAGAAGCTGCTTGGAAGAAAAACTGAAAGAAAACTCAATCCGAAAGAAAATCGAGAATTAGGGTTTTTGGTGGATTTCGATGAAATTTGGAAGAATGGCAGAAATGGCCCGATTCTGTAAGAATAAAGCCCTTAATAGATGAGGAGTGATTAAACAAGGATAGCCCAAGGCTCAGTTTGAAGAAAATCTAAAAATCGGACTTGTTTTGAGCAAAACCAGGTTTCGGAGGCAAAAGGGCAAAATTGTAAAATTTAGGAAAAAATAGCAAATGAACTCCAAAAATTCTGAAAAATTGCAGATCTCATTCTTAAATCATTTTGAAGAGATTGGCAAAGGAAAATCTTGATTCGGAGTTCGTTTGCAAAATGGCCAAATCCCGGGTCCCTTATGTAGAAATTCAAGAAGATAAATCCCGAAAAAATAGCAAATGAACTCCAAAAATTTTGAAAATTTGCAAATATCATTTTTAAGTTATTTGGGAGATATTGGCAAAATAAAATCCGGATTCGGAGTTCGTTTGCAAAATGGGCAAATCTTGGCCCCTTATATAGTAATTCAAGCAGATAAATCCCGAAAAAATACCAAACGAGTTCCAAAAATTATGAAAACTTCCAGATCACACTTTTAAATTATTTGAAAGAGATTAGTGAAGAAAAATCTGGATTTGGAGCTCGTTTAGAAAAATGGTAAAGTTTGGGAGCACAAAAGGGTAATTTTGGAAGAAAAAATCCAAATAAATAGCAAATGGACTCGGACAATTTTGAAAACCTCCAGAATTCAATATTTTATTTTTTTGAAAGTATTGAAAAAATAAAATTTGAATTTGGAGTCCGTTTTCTATTTATTTATATTCGGGGGGCAAAAAGGTCATTTTACCCAAGAAACCGAAAATAGCTTTTCTTGCCTTTTAAAAAAATGAAGCATGGGTTGGAAGAAAAGGGGTTGGCCGGCCAAGGCCCAAGGATGGGTAGACATTTTCTGATTTTTAATCAAAAGGCCAACAATGAAGAGGAAGTTAGTTATTTTTGATAAAGCATTTGCAAGTAAGCCACATGGACCAATGCATGAAGAGGGAGAGTGTCAACATAATGGCTTAAGATTCTTGAACAACTATAATTGTGGATAGCTGATGGCCTAATCTAAGGGTGATAATTTCATTTTTTAAACATCTTGGATCAATAGCCTTTGGATGAAAATTGGTTGAAGAAAAGATGACAACATCTTAGGGGATAAGGGCTATTCGACCACTACAAGGAGGGGGCCTCTCTCTTTCATTTTGTCAGCTATTCACTCTCTATTCTCGCTTGGTTTTTGCTGATTTTTCTCTCCATTGTTGAAAGGCAAAAAGAAAAGTTTAGAAAAGAAAGTTAGAAGAAAAAAAGCTTGAAAGATAGCTTCTAGAGGTTGCTTTAAGCACCATACTCTTGCACTTTCTTTGATTTTCCATTCTTGATTTGTTGTTTTCATTTAATATTTGGTGAGTTTCTTTTGATTTTTTTTTTAAATAAGTGTTTTTAGTATTCTTCTTTAAGTTCCTTCTTGATTCTTCCTTGTAAAAAGCTTTTGAAACTTTTTTTTTCTTTTCTTTTTTGAAGTGGCCAAATGGCCTAGTGTTTTTGTAGTTGCTGTTTTGCATTTTTATTTCATGTTATTCTTGATGTTTTCCAAGTTTTAATGCTTTAAATCTTCTTCTAATACATAAACATGAAGCTTGTTTTAATTTGGTTGCTTGCTTGTTTCCATTTTGAGTCTATTATCTTGTTATCATGTTTATTTTACTTGTCTTGCATTTTTAATTTTTTGTTTTCAAAATGTTTAAGTTTGTTTATGTTTTACATTTTGTAATCTATGTGTTTGTGAAAATGCCTATTGGTTTCCATGCCTTTACTTTATATTTGCATGATTTGAGTGTTATTCTTTAGCTATGCATGTTAGTATATTAAGTGCTTGTGAAAATGCCATGCTCATTTTTATGTAGATCATTCGACCACCCCTACCTTTTAAGCTTTGTGTGTGTATTTTTGTTATGTTAGTTGATAGGTTTTCATTTTCATGATATTTGGTTGTGTATTTTATTTAAGCATGCTATATGTTTGTGTTATTGCCATTCATTCTTTAGGTTCAGGATTGGTTTGCTTTGCCATGCATATTCATGCATTTTAGACCTAGGTTGCATTAAATGCCATGCAAGTTCATTTAGGTCTAGTCATTTTATTGATGCCATGCATTTTTCATGTCATTTAGGTTTTAAATCATGCATTTCATGCATCATATTTGCTGTATTTTTCATGCATTTCATGTCCTTGCCACTTGACTTATGACTTAGGCCAATCAATGGTTCAAAGTCATGCTCACTTGAGCATACTTGTGGAAAATTAAAGAGTTCTCAAATTGATTATTCTACCTTTGTGATTTTTTTTTTTTTACTTGGCTAATTTTTGCCTAACTTTTCAAAAGTGTTAGCTACTATTTGTGAGTCTTTTAGAGAGTCTCTAATAGTTTTACTTTGATTTTTAAATGATTTTATAAAAGGCAAAAAAATGTGTTTTTGCAAAACAATTTTTTCACCTAGTACTCGTACTTTCCCGATTTTTCTGGGAAGTCATCTTTAATAAAAAAAATTAAGCTGATTTTGTCTCGTGTAGTTTTATGTGTCATGAGTCTCCAGTAATTTGTTTAGATTTTTATGAAGTTTTAAAAATAGGGTAAAAAATCATGCTTTAAAACTAGACAGTGGAGGCAGAATTGAATTTGAAGGAAAATCATTTTTCTCTTTTGGTTAAGTTACTTAGAGGGGGCTGATTAGAAAGTTTAGCTACTAACTTAGGGTAGTTTCTAAGCCTTTTTAAACTCTAAAAATAATTTTTTAAGTCTCAAGTTAAGGGTGGTCAAGTCCGGGATTTTAAACTTAGGAAATTAGAGCCATTTAAAAAAGGGTTTAGCTAGGTTTTTATTTTTAATCTAAGCTTTTCAAAATTGTTTTCAAACAATCACAAAGTATTTTGGTTTTAGAATATTTAATTTGATATATTTTCCTAAGATAGCCGGATATCTTTTTAGATATACAGATTTTCTTAATTAAAGGAAAAAATACATTCTCATGCATTGCATTTTCCATATTCATGCATACTATATAATATGTGATTTTTTCTATATTTAATTTTCATGATAGTGTTATTATCTTTGATTTAAAATTTTGATATTATATTAATTGTTATATGGTTTTGAATATTTCATGATATCCTATGCTTTTTTTTTATTTATTTTTGTCATATTATTTAGCATATACTATGTTCATGCATTATTATTTTTATTTTCATTTTCATGCATATTATATGATAGCATTATTTTATATTTCATGTCATTTAGATTATATGCCATATCATTTATATTTGCCATGTCATTTAATTTATTTCATTTCATGTAGAATATATTATGTTACCTAGGTCATTTCATTTAGAATATATTATGTCACTTAGGATATTTTATTTCATTTAGAATAATCATATGACTTAGGATATTACATTTCATATAGAATATATCATGTTACCTAGGTCATTTCATTTCATTTAGAATATATTATATAACTTAGGATATTTCATTTCATTTAGAATATGCTAAAACATTTTAATTATGTCATACCATTTAGGTTGCTTTATATTATTTAGACTTTGCTATGTCATTTTATTTATGTCATACATATTCATATTTTTTAAAATGCTTTGAAAAAGGTAATGGTTTTCAATAAAATAAAGATATTCCCGTGTTAAAATAATTCATGAGTTCTCTGCCGGGTTTGCTGAGGAGGATATCATCAATTATCATTAATAACGGAATATCTTCTTTAAAATAAGAATGATTTGGAAAGTTTTCCAAACTAATAAAAATTTCTATATTTTGCCACGTTTGTTGGGGAATATAGGAAAATTTTGAATTAATAAATTCCGGATCATTTTCAATTAAAAATAGAATTATTTTTCTTTAAATTGGGAATTAACTTGAAATATCAAATTAAAAATCGATTTTTTATCGAGACTTGAGATAACACACGATTAATAAGGTATCGTTTTATACGGGCGTTGTTGGGGTGCTAATCCTTCCCCACACGTAACCGAGTCCCGAACCCGCTTCTTTGATTTCTCTGGTTTAAAACGTAGACTTGATATTGGTTTTAAAAATGTTTTAATTTATTTTAAAATGTTTTATAAAATCGGTTTTAATAGGTGGCCGATCACACCTAGCTAAAAAAGATTAGTGGCGACTCCATGTCTTTTTCAAGGTCATTTTCAAAACCTTCATTTTTCAAGAGGAATTAAGTCGACTTTTCCTCGATTTTTTTTTTATGTCACGCTTAACAAATAATAAAGTCTTGCGATGAGACTTGTTAGTTTTTAGGGTTGCGACAGCTTGGCGACTCCACTGGGGACATATTAGAGAGTCAGGCCTAGAATTAGTCATGTGTTATCAAAGTCTTGGTTTTATTGGTTTAATTGATATTTAATTTTAATTCCCACATTTTTATAAAAAACATAAGGATAATTTCAAAAATAATAAAATGTTTTTAAATATGTCCATTGATAACTCGTATAATTATATAGTTTTTAGTTATGTTTTATTATTGTTTTGTGTCAAATACGAGTTATTATTGTTTAGTCTAATTGTGTTTATGATCTTTTATATTTTTATGTAATTTGGTGTTTTTCACAAGTTTCTTTGAGTGATTTCAGATTACTAGAATTAAGGGCAAATCCAGTTCAGTTCCAGTTCCGACACCGTTTTCCATATCAGCTATATCTCGAGTTTCACTGAAGCAATAAGGCTGAAATTTGTAGCCGTGCAAAGCTAAGAGGCATATCTATCTTTTTCATGTTTTACACTTCTTGAAACGGAGTCGTTTTCCCTAGCGAAATCGACCATCAAGTTGGCTGATGTGCAATGACGTCTGTGCTGACCTGTTTTCGTATTTTGCCCATATCTTCTTATCCACATCAGCAAATGAGCTGATTCTAACGGCTATGGATCCGTAACTGATAGGGGTATATTTTTCTAGAAGACAATTTTATCAGATCGAGCCTCCAACATTGACAAAATCGACCATCAATCTGGCTGATCAGAATTGTCATACAATATGACGAAAATTGTTAGAAAAATACACCCACCTATTATACCTACCTTTGAAATTTATAAAGCTTGTCTCTTGTCATTTAGCTCTCCAAAATGTGTATAAATAGAGGGCCTTGGATGAGTATTAACATACATTGATACATTGGTAGGATATTAGCCATTGTAATAAAATTCTCTAAGTTTTCTTCTTCTTTCCTTTCTCTAGTTTTCTTTTTCTTTATTTACTTATGCTTCTTACATTTCTTTTCATTTTATTCATATCTAGTATGTGTTGCTAATCATATTGTTGAGGTGATGAGGTGAAGCTCTTGGTAAATGCTAAGGTTAGTCTCTTAAACATGAACTAAAATGAATCATCATTTATAAACACTAGTATAGATAATATTTTCTTTTGGTCTAAAATCATACTTGCAAAGTAGAGATCTTGATTCATTATTGATAATGAAAATGGCACAGTAAATGCTTGGTTTCATAACCTTGATTTGTTGTAGACATATACCTTGGCATAAGGAATGCTTGGACTCTTTTTGTGAGTTTTGAGGACACCAAATGAACATAATATCATATGCTATGGACGTTGGACAATTTGGACTGAATTGCTAAACCTTCCGATTGGAACCTCCCTTATGTGTGGATTTCAATTGTGTAATAAAACAAGATTAATCTTAGCATAACACCAAGAGTGGATTCTCTAACCTCAACATCTTTTCTAATTGTTTTTTCTATCTTGTTTAATTTCTTTTATATTTTGTTTATTTTGTTCTCTAATATCTTGTTTATCTTATTTTGTTGTTGATTCCCTAATATCTCGTTTACTTTCTTTTTCTTATATATTTATAAACTTATACTTACTAATACGCTTCCCTGTGGTTCGACCTCGGACACCCGAGAATTTATTACTTGAACATAACCTGCACTTGGGTTTACAACTCTTAATTGAGTCACCATCAAGTTTTTGGCGCCGTTGCCGGGGAAGCAATACTAAGTATATAAGTTTATAAGTATATTTATTTTTATTGGCTCGTTATACCGCCTAATTTGTATATTAACTTTGTTTTATTTTTATTGGCTGGTTATACCGCCTAATTTTCTATATATTTATATTTCTATTGTATATTAACTTTGTTTTATTTTTATTGGCTGGTTATACCGCCTAATCTGTATATTAACTTTGTTTTATGCTTGTTTGGCGACGTGATTTTAGATTTCGTCGTTTAGTTAGATTTTATTGTGAAACTTTTTCAGGTAATCTTTCTAATACAACTCCTACCATGGCTGACAATGAAAGTATTCATGCTGAAGGTGAAAACAGACAAGTACGCACCATGCGTGACTACTTGCAACCAACTCGAAGCTCATCACCCTCTTGTTTTATTTTTCCTCTCAATGCAAACAACTCTCGTTTTAAACCAGGTATGATAGCTTTGCTTCCAAATTTCCATGGGTTAGAATCGGAAAGTGCTTACTCGTTTCTAAAAGACTTCGAAGATGTATGTGTCACCTTTAATGACCAACAATGTACAAATGAAATTGTCAAGCTAAAATTATTTCCTTTTTCTTTAAAAGACAAAGCAAAAATTTGGCTTCATAATTTAAAACCAAGGTCAATTGGCACATGGCAAGAATTACAAACTAAGTTTCTAAAGAAATTTTTCCCAGCACATAAAACTACTGCTTTGAAAAGACATATTCAAAATTTCAATCAAAATCAAAATGAAGCATTTTTTCAGTGCTGGGAGCGTTTTAAAGATTTGTTAAGTTCTTGTCCACATCATGGTTTTGAAAAATGGCATCTTATTAGTTTCTTTTATGAAAGTTTAACTCCCGAAACTAAACAATTTGTTGAAACAATGTGTAACGGTGAGTTTCTAGAAAAAGAACCTGAAGAAGCCTTTGACTACCTAGACCATTTGGCAGATAACTCTCAAGCCTGGCACACAGATAATTCCTCTGAAAGTTCCAATAGATCTAATCCTGTTTCTAACAGAGGTAAATATCATTTTAGTCAAGAAGATGAGATAAAAGCTAAAGTAGCTAATTTGGCTAGAAAGATTGAAGCCATGGAACTTAGAGAAGTAAAAGAAGTCAAAACGGTTAAAAATGAAGACAGTTGTGGAATTTGTGAAATCATGGGACACCCCACTTCTGAATGTCCAAACATTCCCATTCTTAAAGAAGCGTTGCATGATCAAGTAAATTCCATAAACACATTTAAAAAGCCTTTTGCTTCTTCTTACTCTGAAACGTATAACCCTGAATGGAGAAATCATCCCAACTTCAGTTGGCGGAATAATAATCATGTTCAGGTACCACAATCTCAAAAGCCGGGCAACACTTTTTCCTATCAACCTTCACGTGTACAAACCTTGGAAGAGACATTGCAAGCATTCATGCAAACACAAGCAAATGTGTATAACCAAACTTCACAGGACATCAATGAGATCAAAAACACCTCATCCTAACCCTTCTACTCAATGTCTTGTTTCTTGCTCCAATGAAACTCAACAGGAAAATGCCAGTTCTATCACAACTCTTCGAAGTGGAAAGGCAATTGACAAAAACATTCCATCAAAAGACCAAGATCCTCCTTCCCCTCCGAAAAGTAATGGTAAGGATGATGGTAAGTCTGAACTTCTTGAAAATTTGGACAAAGAAAAAGGTATGCATCCTGCTCCTTTTCCTCAAAGGTTGCAAACAATAAAGAATTTGAATCAAAATGCAGAAATTTATGAACTTTTCAAACAAGTTAAGATTAACATTCCTTTATTGGATGCAATCAAACAAGTTCCATCTTATGCTAAATTTTTGAAGGACATGTGCACAGTTAAAAGGAAACATAATGTACAAAAGAAAGCATTTCTGACGGAAAGTGTGAGCTCAATCATTCAGCACCTTACTCCACCAAAATTCAAAGATCCTGGATGTCCAACAATCTCATGCATCATTGGAAACACTAGAATAGAACGTGCATTGCTTGATCTTGGTGCTAGTGTTAATCTTTTGCCTTTTTCTGTTTATCAACAGTTAGGTTTAGGTGAACTCAAGGAAACACCTGTTACACTTCAACTAGCTGATCGTTCTGTAAAAATTCCTCGAGGGATAGTTGAAGATGTTTTGGTTCAAATTGATAATTTTTACTTCCCTGTTGATTTTATTGTTTTGGACACACATCCTGTTTCAAATCCAAATGTTCAAATTCCTGTTATATTAGGCCGTCCATTTCTTGCAACTTCTAATGCTCTGATAAATTGCAGGAATGGTATTTTGAACATTTCTTTTGGAAATATGACTTTAGAATTAAATGTGTTCAACATTTGCAAGCAACCTGGTGATGATTCAGAAGTACATGAAGTGGATTTCATTGAAGAACTTGTTCATGAACATCTCACCACTACCACATTCCATGATCCTTTAGAAGCTTATTTAATTGAATGTGAGTTTGATAATGCTTCAGAAATTTCACACACTGATTCTTTGTTAAATTCTTTTCAGGATAAGCATTGTTGGAAACAAAAGTTTGAGGAACTTCCATCACTTACAAATGTCACTGTACCATCAACTATTGAACCACCCAAGCTGGATTTAAAACCATTGCCATCCGAGCTAAAATATTCCTTTTTGGGTGAGAATGAAACTTTTCCAGTCATAATTTCTTCACATCTTGATGAACTACAAGAAGGTAAGTTGTTACAACTTTTGAAGATGCACAAAAATGCATTAGGATGGACCTTAGCTGACATAAAGGGAATAAGCCCATTAATCTGCACACATAATATTTATTTAGAGGAAAATGCTAAACCCTCTAGACAAATGCAACGAAGGCTTAATCCTAATATGAAAGAAGTAGTGAGAAATGAAGTCATTAAACTTTTAGATAATGGAATCATTTATCCTATCTCTGATAGCAAATGGGTAAGTCCTACTCAAGTCGTACCTAAGAAATCTGGAGTTACTGTAGTTAAAAATGAAAACAATGAATTAATTCCAACTAGGACTGTTACTGGTTGGCGCATGTGCATTGACTATAGGAAACTTAACTCAGTGACGAGGAAAGATCATTTCCCTTTGCCTTTCATGGATCAAATCTTAGAAAGAGTTGCAGGGCATGAGTTTTATTGTTTTCTAGATGGATATTCTGGATATAATCAAATTTCCATTGCACTTGAGGACCAAGAGAAAACCACTTTTACATGTCCTTTTGGTACTTTTGCATATCGTAGAATGCCATTTGGATTATGTAACGCCTCTGCCACATTTCAAAGATGCATGCTTAGTATTTTTAGTGACATGATTGAACGTAATCTTGAGATTTTCATGGATGATTTTTCTGTTTCTGGTGATTCATTTGATGATTGCTTAGCCAATTTGAAAAATGTATTGATTAGGTGTGAAGAAAAAAATCTTCTTCTTAATTGGGAAAAATGTCATTTCATGGTCACTAAAGGTATTGTACTAGGTCACATTGTTTCTGCAAAAGGGATTGAGGTAGACAAGTCAAAAATTGAATTGATTGCTAATCTACCCACACCAAAGACAGTAAAGGACATTAGGTCATTCTTGGGACATGCAGGTTTTTATAGAAGAGTCATAAAAGATTTTAGCACGATATCTAAACCTCTATGTAATCTTTTAATGAAAGACACTGCATTTGAATGGACTAAAGATTGTGAAGATGCTTTTGAAAAACTCAAAAATATGCTCACTACTGCTCCTATTATGAGATCTCCTGATTGGTCTTTACCATTTGAAATAATGTGTGATGCTAGTGACTATGCTGTTGGTGCTGTGTTAGGACAAATGAAAGATAATAAACCACATGTAATTTACTATGCAAGTAAAACTTTAAATAGAGCCCAAATGAATTATTCCACTACAGAAAAGGAATTACTTGCAGTTGTTTTTGCATTGGATAAATTCAGATCTTACCTTGTTGGATCATCAATTGTTGTCTTTTTTTTTGGATAAGTAGATTTCCATTTATCAAAAAAAAAAAGCAGCAGTGCTGCTACATGTTACAAAGCTAGTATAGTCTAGCTAAACAAATCAGAAAATCAATGTCTTTAGACAAACATGTATGCATTTAACCTCCAAGAATTACATAAGAACGTATTAACTGAATCTCTTTTAATCTTCCTAAGGTCACTTAACCTGGTCGAAATCATGTCTCTCACTTGCTCAGTGAGGTGCTCCTCCTTTTGCTCAGTTGAGTTGAGCAAACGATTGTTTCTTTCCTTCCAAACTAGGTAGATAACTGCGTTCCAAGCTAGCCTCAATATCGTTGTGATTAGAGCTTTACCTTTGAGGTTGACAGTGGCCCATTGAAGCTCTACATTCCAACATGCAACCTGCCTTTTTAACCTACAAAGTACCATCACTCTCTGCCATATCTGTTTCGAGTAGGAGCAAGTGAAGAATAGATGATCCCTGGTTTCCCTCTCTTGTTTGCACAGCAAACATTTGTCATCCATTGCCATTCCCCAGGAGATAAGCCTATCCTTTGTGGCCAATCTATTTAGGATTGCCATCCAGGAGAGCATAGAATGTCGAGGAATCAATTGTTGTCTTTAGTGATCATGCAGCTTTAAAATATCTTCTCTCTAAGAAGGATGCAAAACCTAGGTTGCTGAGGTGGATCCTTTTGCTGCAAGAATTTGACATCACTATTCGAGATAAAAAAGGAGTAGAAAATGTGGTGGCTGATCATTTATCAAGACTTGTTTGTGATGAATCTTTTGGAACCTCACCAATAAATGATACTTTTCCTGATGAACAACTTCTAATTGTCTCCACGACACCTTGGTTTGCTGACATTGCTAATTTTCTTGCTACAGGAAAAATTCCTTCTCAATGGAGCCCCCAAGATAAAAGGAAGTTTCTGAATGAGGTAAAGAAGTTCTATTGGGATGACCCTTACTTGTTCAAATATTGTCCTGATCAGATTTTTCGAAGATGCATTCCCGACAATGAGGTAAGTAGTGTAATTAAGTTTTGTCATTCTGAGGCATGTGGTGGTCATTTTTCATCAAAGAAAACTGCTGCAAAAATTTTACAGTGTGGATTTTACTGGCCAACTTTATTCAAAGATGCACATAATTTTTGCAAGTCATGTGAAAGTTGTCAAAAATTAGGTTCCATTTCGAAAAGAAACATGATGCCTTTGAACCCAATTCTTGTAATTGAAATTTTTGACTGTTGGGGTATTGATTTCATGGGACCATTTCCACCATCTTTTGGTTTCTTATACATTTTAGTTGCAATAGATTATGTTTCAAAGTGGATAGAGGCAATTCCATGTCGAAATAATGATCACAAAACAGTGATTAAATTTTTAAAAGAAAATATTTTGAGTCGATTTGGAATTCCTCGATCTATCATAAGTGATGGGGGAACACATTTTTGCAACAAGGTTTTTGAAACATTAATGAAGAAATATGCCATTACACACAAAGTTGCAACCCCTTATCACCCGCAGACAAATGGACAGGTAGAATTAGCAAATAGGGAGATTAAACAAATTTTGGAAAAGACGGTTAATCCAAATCGCAAAGATTGGTCACTTAGACTTAACGATGCATTATGGGCCTATCGAACAGCTTTTAAAACAGCATTGGGCATGTCTCCTTATAGGCTAGTTTATGGAAAACCTTGTCATTTACATGTGGAACTTGAGCATAAAGCATATTGGGCCATTAAAATGTTCAACTCAAACCTTGATGACGCTTCTAATTTACGGAAATTACAAATAAATGAACTTGAGGAACTCAGAAATGATGCATATGAGAATTCTAAAATTCATAAAGAAAGAACTAAACCCTTTCATGACAAGTTAATTTCAAGAAAAATATTTGATGTTGGGCAAAAAGTTCTACTTTATAATTCTAGACTTCACATATTTCCTGGTAAGTTGAGATCAAGATGGACTGGCCCATTTGTGGTTAAGCATGTGTATCATTATGGAGCAGTTGACATTGAGAATCCTCAAAATGGTAACGTATTCAAGGTAAATGGACAAAGACTCAAACTCTTTTTGGAAAATCATGTTACTCAAGAAGAGGTTGTTTTTCTTTCTGATCCTTGTTTTGAAAATAACTAGATGTAAATATAATTTTTACTAATCTTCAAAAAAAAAAAAATTGTTGTGTTGTAAGACATTTAGAAGTATTCATTCTGAACAAGGTCTGAGTAAGGGAGACTTGAGACATACCTTGTCAATTTGATTTTAACCTTTTTATGTTTACTTGTTAATTTTTGTTTAGTATTTTAGGATTATTTAGGTTGCATGAGTTTGTTTTGTTTTGAGTCTTAGTTGTTCCTATTCTTATGTTATTAGTTCTTTTCTCTTACACATGATTCTTTCATTTGGGTTAATAGACTTACATTGAGGACAATGTAAGAATTAAGTGTGGGGGGAATGATTTAGGATTTCTTTTATTTTTGTCTACTATTTTTTTATGAGTCTTTATTATTATTATTATTATTATTTTTTTTAGTGTGTTTTAGTTCCTTTTTAATACAATGATGAGATATGAATTGCATAAGTCTAAAACAGATTTATTAGTGAGAAGATTTTCATGAGAATTGAGCTTGATATCAACCTTTTTATGAGCCAATGTTAATATGATATGTTGATTGAGAAAGAAGCATGTTTAGACTTAATCTGACTTGTATAATCATCCTTGTGAGTTTTTGAGCCTATAATGATTGATGCATTATAAAAATCAATCTAATTTCTTTCTTGAGTGCTCTTATGATTACATGATTCTCCAGAACTTGCTTTAAACTGTTTGAGACTATATTGATACATGTGACAACATGAATATGATAGAGGCATTAGGATTATAACCAGAGCCAAACAGCCATCCATTATTAATGTTCTAAGAGAACATCCCCACTAGTGAGCCAATTTGAGCCTACATTAAATATGCTGTTTTATTGGTAACCACAACTTACACCTAGCCTAAATATACTTATATCCTTACCCTTGTTCTAAAGATGGATTTTATATTTTGAGACATATTGCAAAAAAAAAACAAGGGATATTTTTAGTTGAAAATTTGGGTTAGAAACAAAAGATAAGTGTGGGGGAAGAAAAGAAAAGAAAAAGTCAAGAGAAAAAGAAAGGGATCATTGTCAAATACATTCCCATATTAAAAAAAAAAAAAATCTTCTCTTGAACTTCTAGAAAAAGATGTTACAAAGTTGGTTAGAATGATGCAAAGGCTCAACATGAATATTTAGCCTATGTTATTATGTGCTTTATAAGAGTTTTGAGAAGTTTTATTTGTATGATCTTATTATGTCTCTAAAATCTATGAACTCTTTGGAACCTTTGTGATATCTTTATCCTTTTGTTCTTTAACCACATTATAACCCTTTGGCCCCATTACAACCTTGAATAAAGACCTCTTGATTTATGAAGTTGTATGATCTAAATAGTGGAGAATAGGTGGACAAGCAAGCATATGGTAGAAGTGTTTTCATGAGATTGATTGAGTGTAAACACTTTACCACTACTTTAAAGAGTGAAAATCAAGAGAGTATCCCATGTGAGAAGTTGAGATTAAGTTTGAATATGCACTATTTTGATTGAAAAATGTTATGTTAATATTGGCTTAACTCATTTATTTACATTCAAGCAAGATTTTTTGTGAATTTCTTTAAGCTATTGATTAGTTTTTAAGACTTGTCCAATGATTATCTCTAATTTATATTGGAAGGATTAGTTATAATTATTATTTTTAGTTTTTCTTATGTCTTCAATGTTTGTGGGTATCGTCCTAGTAAACCCTCACGAGACTAAACTCGTCCACTAGGGACACCTAGGGGTTTAAAGGCTTGTGTCACATGCTAAGTGCCACCGTGATTTCCTACGAAAATGGATTAGATTAGATTTTCTTATTTTATTTTTATTGAGTCGTTGCTAGGGACTAGCAACAATCTAAGTGTGGGGGTGTGATAACTCGTATAATTATATAGTTTTTAGTTATGTTTTATTATTGTTTTGTGTCAAATACGAGTTATTATTGTTTAGTCTAATTGTGTTTATGATCTTTTATATTTTTATGTAATTTGGTGTTTTTCACAAGTTTCTTTGAGTGATTTCAGATTACTAGAACTAAGGGCAAATCCAGTTCAGTTCCAGTTCCGACACCGTTTGCCATATCAGCTATATCTCGAGTTTCACTGAAGCAATAAGGCTGAAATTTGTAGCCGTGCAAAGCTAAGAGGCATATCTATCTTTTTCATGTTTTACACTTCTCGAAACGGAGTCGTTTTCCCTAGAGAAATCGACCATCAAGTTGGCTGATGTGCAATGACATCTGTGCTGACCTGTTTTCATATTTTGCCCATATCTTCTTATCCACATCAGCAAATGAGCTGATTCCAACGGCTATGGATCCGTCACTGATAGGGGTATATTTTTCTAGAAGACAATTTTATCAGATCGAGCCTCCAACATTGACAAAATCGACCATCAAGCTGGCTGATCAGAATTGTCATACAATATGACGAAAATTGTTAGAAAAATACACCCACCTATTATACCTACCTTTGAAATTTATAAAGCTTGTCTCTTGTCATTTAGCTCTCCAAAATGTGTATAAATAGAGGGCCTTGGATGAGTATTGACATACATTGATACATTGGTAGGATATTAGCCATTGTAATAAAATTCTCTAAGTTTTCTTCTTCTTTCCTTTCTCTAGTTTTCTTTTTCTTTATTTACTTATGCTTCTTACATTTCTTTTCATTTTATTCATATCTAGTATGTGTTGCTAATCATATTGTTGAGGTGATGAGGTGAAGCTCTTGGTAAATGCTAAGGTTAGTCTCTTAAACATGAACTAAAATGAATCATCATTTATAAACACTAGTATAGATAATATTTTCTTTTGGTCTAAAATCATACTTGCAAAGTAGAGATCTTGATTCATTATTGACAATGAAAATGGCACAGTAAATGCTTGGTTTCATAACATTGATTTGTTGTAGACATATACCTTGGCATAAGGAATGCTTGGACTCTTTTTGTGAGTTTTGAGGACACCAAATGAACATAATATCATATGCTATGGACGTTGGACAATTTGGACTGAATTGCTAAACCTTCCGATTGGAACCTCCCTTATGTGTGGATTTCAATTGTGTAATAAAACAAGATTAATCTTAGCATAACACCAAGAGTGGATTCTCTAACCTCAACATCTTTTCTAATTGTTTTTTCTATCTTGTTTAATTTCTTTTATATTTTGTTTATTTTGTTCTCTAATATCTTGTTTATCTTATTTTGTTGTTGATTCCCTAATATCTCGTTTACTTTCTTTTTCTTATATATTTATAAACTTATACTTACTAATACGCTTCCCTGTGGTTCGACCTCGGACACCCGAGAATTTATTACTTGAACATAACCTGCACTTGGGTTTACAACTCTTAATTGAGTCACCATCATCCATACTCATGTGCATACATATTATGATTGTTCTCTGGTTATTTTGGTGCATATATTCATTTATTGATTAATTGATGACTTATGATGTTTAATCTTGTTGGGGCATTTAGAATAAGGGATGTTGAATAGGTGGTGAAAGGTTTGTTATTTCTCCTCACACACTACATGTACGTTTGCATATCATGAATCCTATACCCGGGTTCCGTCCTTTTAGGTGGGAGCAAAGTAACTAAGCCTTCGTGATTAACAATCCGCATGGGCTAGGGAAATAGACTCTAACAAATTGAACCCACTTTTATCGAGGTGCCTTACTAGCCTTTATCGGCAACAGTGAGGAATAATTCGGGGCTTTTAGAACTAATTCACCCTCATATAGTAATCCTAGGCGAAGCCATGCTGGATCTCCAATTAGATATCCCGAAGTTAAGAACACATGAAGGAATATTTTCAATCCTTTTACCTTCTATTCTACTTTCCGAATACATTTATTTTTGAAAATCGGACAATGATGAACGTACATCACAATGCCCATAATAAGTGTTGGTATTTAGTCCCAAGGGTGTTATAATGCCGAGATTTTGTTGGCATCCTCAGGGATAATTATTGTTTTGAATTATATGTTTTTTTGTATTATTCGAATTTATTACCATTACTAATTCATTTTCTTTTTGTTGTTGTTTTTTGTTTTTTTTTTTTTGCATTCTTGTCATCATTTTTTTTTGCACATAGAAGGTTATTGGTCTCAGGATAATATACAACCAAAAGGGCTTCTATGAAGGGTCAGAATGTCTCAGTGGTCGAGAAGCACTTAGAGGTTAGGAAACAGTCCGAGAAAGGTCAGCAGGATAATGGGGATTGTTTGAAGATGGGATATGTGTCAGTATTGCCAGCCGAGGTTGATCTTACTATCAGTCAAAATGATTTTCGAGAATTGATGGATATATGGAATCAATGGAACATATCAGAAAAAGAAGCCTTCACTCAGACTTATGGGGACATAGCACTGTTAGTTCAGGTTAAGGTCAGTGGTGAGGTGATCCGGGCTGTAGTGCAATTCTGGAATCCCGCTTATCGGTGTTTTACCTTCAACTGAGAGGATATGAATCCAACCATAGAGGAATATTCGACCTTGCTGCATATTGAGAACGTTATTCCAGACCGTATTTATTTGAAGGATACAAAGACGTCGGGTTTCAAGAAAAAGGTGTCTAAAATTCTGAGAGTGGAAAAAAATTGGGTCGAAAGCCATGTTGTCCGAAAAGGGGTAAGCTACTATATATCATGGGATATTTTACGGACCTTAATCCATAGCCATTCAAGTAAGGAGACAGTTAGGAATATTTTTGCTTTGGCTATCTATGGTTTAGTTATCTTCCCAAAGACATTAGGGTATGTCGATGTGGCGATATTTGATGTTTTTGAGAGGCTTGAGCAGAGGATAAACCCAGCCCCGACAATTATAGCAGAAACAATCCGATCCTTGAATTTTTGTAGGCGGGAAGGAAAAGGGCATTTTATAGGTTGTATACAGCTTCTTTACATATGGGTTCAGAGCCATTTTTGTAAACAGAAGAATTTCCCTCTTCGCTCATATTGGAAGTCTTTTACGCCAATTGGTAAATTTCTTAAGAGGGATTGGCTTGAAAATAGGACTGAGGAACAATGGATCAATGATGGAGACTCAATTAAGAGTTGTAAACCCAAGTGCAGGTTATGTTCAAGTAATAAATTCTCGGGTGTCCGAGGTCGAACCACAGGGAAGCGTATTAGTAAGTATAAGTTTATAAATATATAAGAAAAAGAAAGAAAAAAAGATATTAGGGAATCAACAACAAAACAAGATAAATAAGATATTAGAGAACAAAATAAACAAAATAACATAAAAGAAATTAAACAAGATATAAAAAATAATAAGAAAAGATGTTGAGGTTAGAGAATCCACTCTTGGTGTTATGCTAAGATTAATCTTGTTTTATTACACAATTGAAATTCACACATAAGGGAGATTCCAATCGGAAGGTTTAGCAATTCAGTCCAAATTGTCCAACGTCCATAGCATATGATATTATGTTCATTTGCTGTCCTCAAAACTCATAAAAAGAGTCCAAGCATTCCTTATGCCAAGGTATATGTCTACAACAAATCAAGGTTATGAAACCAAGCATTTACTGTGCCATTTTCCTTGTCAATAATGAATCAAGATCCCTACTTTGTAAGTATGATTTTAAACCAAAAGAAAATATTATCTATACTAGTACTTATAAATGATGATTCATTTTAGCTCATGTTTAAGAGACTAACCTTAGCATTTACCAAGAGCTTCACCTCATCACCTCAACAATATGATTAGCAGCACATACTAAAAATGAAAAGAAATGTAAGAAGCATAAGTAAATAAAGAAAAAGAAAACTAGAGAAAGGAAAAAAGAAGAAAACTTAGAGAATTTTTTTACAATGGCTAATATCCTACCAATGTATAATGTATCCTAATACTCATCCAAGGCCCTCTATTTATACACATTTTGGAGAGCTAAATGACAAGAGACAAGCTTTATAAATTTCAAAGGTAGGTATAATAGGTGGGTGCATTTTTCTAACAATTTTCGTCATGTTGTATGACAATTCTGATCAGCCAGCTTGATGGTCGATTTTGTCAATGTTGGAGGCTCGATCTGATCAAATGGTCTTCTAGAAAAATATGCCCCTATCAGTTACTGATCCATATCCGTTGGAATCAGATCATTTTCTCGTGTGGATCGGAAGATATGGTCAAAATACCAAAACGGTGCAGAACAGACGTCATTGCACATCAGCCAACTTGATGGTTGATTTCGGTAGGGAAAACGACTCCGTTTCAAGAGGTGTAAAACATGAAAAAGATAGATATGCCTCTTAACTTTGCACTGTCAAAATTTCAGCCTTAATGCTTTGGTGAAACTCCAGATATAGCTGATATGGCAAAAGGTGTCGGAACTGGAACTGAATTGGATTTGCCCTTAATTCTTGATTTAACCTAGTAATCTGAAATCACTCAAAGAAACTCATGAAAAACACCAAATTACATAAAAATATAAAAGATCATAAACACAAGTATACTAAGCAATAATAACTCGTATTTGACACAAAACAATATTAAAACATAACTAAAAACTATATAATTATACGAGTTATCACACCCCCACACTTAGATTGTTGCTAGTCCCTAGCAACGACTCAATAAAAATAAAATAAGAAAATCTAATCTAATCCATTTTCGTAGGAAATCATGGTGGCACTTAGCATGTGACACAAGCCTTTAAACCCCTAGGTGTCCCTAGTGGACGAGTTTAGTCTCGTGAGGGTTTGCTAGAACGATACCCACAAACATTGAAAAACTAAAATATAAGTAAACTACATACACTAAAAATATTTACTCCTAATCCTTTCAATATAAATTAGAGACAATCTTTGAACAAGTCTTATAAACTAATCAATAGCTCAAAGAATTTCACAAAAATTCATGCTTGAATGTAAATAAATGAGTTAAGCCAATATTAACATAACATATTTCAATCAAAATAGTGCATATTCAACTTAATCTCAACCTCTCACATGGGATACTCTCATGATTTTCACTCTTTAAAGTAGTGGTAAAGTGTTTACACTCAATCAATCTCATGAAAACACTTCTACCATATGCTTGCTTGTCCACCTATTCTCCACTATTTAGATCATACAACTTCATAAATCAAGAGGTCTTTTTTCAAGGTTGTAATGGGGCCAAAGGGTTATAATGTGGTTAAAGAACAAAAGGATAAAGATATCACAAAGGTTCCAAAGAGTTCATAGAGTTTAGAGACATAATAAGATCATAGGAATAAAACTTCTCAAAACTCTTATAAAGTACATAATAACATAGGCTAAATATTCATGTTGAGCCTTTGCTTCATTCTAACCAACTTTGTAACATCTTTTTCTTTACTTTAACTAGAAGTTCAAGAGAAGATTTTTTTTTTTTTTTTAATAAAGGAATGTATTTGACAATGATCCCTTTCTTTTTCTCTTGACTTTTGCCTCTCTCCTCCCCCACACTTATCTTTCGTTCTAACCCAAATTTTCAAAAAGTATCCATTGTTTTTGCAATATGTCTCAAAATATATAATCCATCTTTAGAACAAGGGTAAGGATATAAGTATATTTAGGCTAGGTGTAAGTTCTGGTTACCAATAAAATAGCATATTTAATGTAGGCTCAAATTGGCTCACTAGTGGGGATGTTCTCTTAGAACATTAATAATGGATGGCTGTTTGGCTCTGGTTATAATCCTAATGCCTCTATCATATTCATGTTGTCACATGTATCAATATAGTCTCAAACGGTTTAAAGCAAGTTCTAGAGAATCATGTAATCATAAGAGCACTCAAGAAAGAAATTAGATTGATTTGTATAATGCATCAATCATTATAGGCTCAAAAACTCACAAGGATGATTATACAAGTCAGATTAAGTCTAAACATGCTTCTTTCTCAATCAACATATCATATTAACATTGGCTCATAAAAAGGTTGACATCAAGCTCAATTCTCATGAAAATCTTCTCACTAATAAATCTGTTTTAGACTTATGCAATTCATATCTCATCATTGTATTAAAAAGGAACTAGAACACATTAAAAATAATAATAATAATAATAAAGACTCATAAAAAAAAAATAGTAGAAAAAAATAAAAGAAATCCTAAATCGTTCCCCCCACACTTAATTCTTACATTGTCCTCAATGTAAGTCTATTAACCCAAATGAAAGAATCATGTGTAAGAGAAAAGAACTAATAACATAAGAATAGGAATAACTAAGACTCAAAACAAAACAAACTCATGCAACCTAAATAATCCTAAAATACTAAACAAAAATTAACAAGTAAACATAAAAAGATTAAAATCAAACTGACAAGGTATGTCTCAAGTCTCCCTTACTCAGACCTTGTTCAGAATGAATACTTCTAAATTGCTTAAAACACAACAAACTTTTTTTTTTTGAAAGAAGAAATCAAACTGACAAGGTATGTCTCAAGTCTCCCTTACTCAGACCTTGTTCAGAATGAATACTTCTAAATGGCTTAAAACACATCAATTTTTTTTATTTTTTTTTTAAAAAAATTAGCAAAATATGTCCCTTACCCCCTACTAAAGGTAGAATTTAGGAGATATTACCTGCAGAGGTTGCTAACCACTTATTATAACTGAGACACAACAAACAAAATGTTAGATAATGTCACAAAGACAGAGTGCAATCCACTCCTTGCTTGTCCATATCTCTTTTTCTTTTTCCGAGCATTTGCGAAGCAACCGTAGCAGATAAATACTCATAAGCTTGGAGCTTTTTGAGTAAATCTTCAATGGTTGTAGCAGAAATTATGGTTCTCCTTGCCTCTGAAAACATGAATCCATTATCCACAGCATTATCTAAATATGAAAGCAAATTACTAAAATAACCATTAATATTAAGCAAACCAATGGGTTTCTTATTTGTGACCAAAGATGACCAAGAAGCCACGCAAGCTATTTCTTCCAATGTACCCAGACCTCCTGGTAAAGCAATGAATGCATCGGCAGAATGGTACATGATTGTTATCCGTTCAGGGATATTCCAGACTTGTATTTCCTTACCCACGGTAGGTCCACAAAATTCTGTGAATAGTTTTGGCACGATTCCTAGAACTGGACTTCCTCCGGCGTGTGCTGCTGTAGCGACTGCTCCCATTAAACCCGTACTACCGCCTCCATAAATCAAGTGGATCTTTTGTTGGGCAAGTATTACTCCAACTCTTATGGCTTCATCAGCGAATATGTTATTTTTCCCTGGATAAGCACCTCCAAAGACACAAATTTTTTTAATGCGCTGGGACGAAGTACTTTCCATTTTTTTTTTCAAGTGCCTGAAAGAGAATGAGTACATGGTGTAATATATAGAGGACTGAGTAATGAATCAGACAAGAGTAATAATGTCGCCGAAAGTGTATTTGACCTGTCAGAAGAAAATGTTAACCTAACAAAAGATTTTTGCGTGATTTCAAGAAGAAAGTCAAAAAGAGAAGAAAAATCAACCGTAAAAGACCAATGCAAAAAAAAAAAAAAACGAGAATAATTACACAAATCGAACAACACGTAAATTAAACCGAAATGAAATTATTGCAAATCAAACCAAAAGCTGAGAAGTCATTTATTGTAGTTGTGATTGTGGCTCACATCTTCCTCTGGTTTTACGTCCAGAAACGGCTTAAACGCCTTCTATGAATCGAGGATATGCTTCCCATCCAGTTTTCTTACAAGCTGGCAAACAGGGTCTTTTAACATCAGATTCCCAAGATGTTGCCATTCCCTTTGGAATTGCGTCCATAAATCAAGAATTTCTCTTTGTACGTCTCCACTAGGATGCGTCTCAAGAGAAAATTGGATATTACCCAAATTCTCCTTACTCAGTCCATCCTTAAAGAATTCAATTTTATCATCTCGATTAGAGGACGGAATCCCAATAGAACGACATTTACCGTTACACGTCCATCGTGCACATTTGTGGCAATTTGAACTCATGCGCTTTGCTCGTCGCTTCTTTGCAAAAGTGCTTCTACCTGTACCTGGTAAATGCAAAACAGGAAGATATTCATCTTCACGTACCTTGGCTTCAATTATCCAACGTATGTCTTCAGGAATCCCTTTGTGCATAAGCATTCTTAATCTTTCAAATCGAACTTGGTAAAGCTTCAGTAAAATATTTCGAGGAAAAAGAGGAAATCGTTTCTGCAATCTTGTGAGAATATCATCCATCTTGAATACGTTACCATTTTGAGGATTCTCAATGTCAACTGCTCCATAATGATACACATGTTTAACCACAAATAGGCCAGTCCATCTTGATCTCAACTTACCAGGAAATATGTGAAGTCTAGAATTATAAAGTAGAACTTTTTGCCCAACATCAAATGTTTTTCTTGAAATTAACTTGTCATGAAAGGCTTTAGTTCTTTCTTTATGAATTTTAGAATTCTCATATGCATCATTTCTGAGTTCCTCAAACTTTTGTTTCCAACAATGCTTAACCTGAAAAGAATTTAACAAAGAATCATTGTGTGAAATTTCTGAAGCATTATCAAACTCACATTCAATTAAATAAGCTTCTAAAGGATCATGGAATGTGGTAGTGGTGAGATGTTCATGAACAAGTTCTTCAATGAAATCCACTTCATGTACTTCTGAATCATCACCAGGTTGCTTGCAAATGTTGAACACATTTAATTCTAAAGTCATATTTCCAAAAGAAATGTTCAAAATACCATTCCTGCAATTTATCAGAGCATTAGAAGTTGCAAGAAATGGACGGCCTAATATAACAGGAATTTGAACATTTGGATTTGAAACAGGATGTGTGTCCAAAACAATAAAATCAACAGGGAAGTAAAAATTTTCAATTTGAACCAAAACATCTTCAACTATCCCTCGAGGAATTTTTACAGAACGATCAGCTAGTTGAAGTGTAACAAGTGTTTCCTTGAGTTCACCTAAACCTAACTGTTGATAAACAGAAAAAGGCAAAAGATTAACACTAGCACCAAGATCAAGCAATGAACGTTCTATTCTAGTGTTTCCAATGATGCATGAGATTGTTGGACATCCAGGATCTTTGAATTTTGGTGGAGTAAGGTGCTGAATGATTGAGCTCACACTTTCCGTCAGAAATGTTTTCTTTTGTATATTATGTTTCCTTTTAACTGTGCACATGTCCTTCAAAAATTTAGCATAAGATGGAACTTGTTTGATTGCATCCAATAAAGGAATGTTAATCTTAACTTGTTTGAAAAGTTCATAAATTTCTGCATTTTGATTCAAATTCTTTATTGTTTGCAACCTTTGAGGAAAAGGAGCAGGATGCATACCTTTTTCTTTTTCCAAATTTTCAAGAAGTTCAGACTTACCATCATCCTTACCATTACTTTTCGGAGGGGAAGGAGGATCTTGGTCTTTTGATGGAATGTTTTTGTCAATTGCCTTTCCACTTCGAAGAGTTGTGATAGAACTGGCATTTTCCTGTTGAGTTTCATTGGAGCAAGAAACAAGATATTGAGTAGAAGGGTTAGGCTGAGGTTGAGCAGGAAACTTACCTTTTTCTTGAGTGCGTAATGAAGCTGTCAATGTGGACAAGGTGTTTTTGATCTCATTGATGTCCTGTGAAGTTTGGTTATTCACATTTGCTTGTGTTTGCATGAATGCTTGCAATGTCTCTTCCAAGGTTTGTACACGTGAAGGTTGATAGGAAAAAGTGTTGCCCGACTTTTGAGATTGTGGTACCTGAACATGATTATTATTCCGCCATCTGAAGTTGGGATGATTTCTCCATTCAGGGTTATACGTTTCAGAGTAAGAAGAAGCAAAAGGCTTTTTAAATGTGTTTATGGAATTTACTTGATCATGCAACGCTTCTTTAAGAATGGGAATGTTTGGACATTCAGAAGTGGGGTGTCCCATGATTTCACAAATTCCACAACTTTCTTCATTTTTAACCGTTTTGACTTCTTTTACTTCTCTAAGTTCCATGGCTTCAATCTTTCTAGCCAAATTAGCTACTTTAGCTTTTATCTCATCTTCTTGACTAAAATGATATTTACCTCTGTTAGAAACAAGATTAGATCTATTGGAACTTTCAGAGGAATTATCTGTGTGCCAGGCTTGAGAGTTATCTGCCAAATGGTCTAGGTAGTCAAAGGCTTCTTCAGGTTCTTTTTTCTAGAAACTCACCGTTACACATTGTTTCAACAAATTGTTTAGTTTCGGGAGTTAAACTTTCATAAAAGAAACTAATAAGACGCCATTTTTCAAAACCATGATGTGGACAAGAACTTAACAAATCTTTAAAACGCTCCCAGCACTGAAAAAATGCTTCATTTTGATTTTGATTGAAATTTTGAATCTGTCTTTTCAAAGCAGTAGTTTTATGTGCTGGGAAAAATTTCTTTAGAAACTCAGTTTGTAATTCTTGCCATGTGCCAATTGACCTTGGTTTTAAATTATGAAGCCAAATTTTTGCTTTATCTTTTAAAGAAAAAGGAAATAATTTTAGCTTGATAATTTCATTTGTACATTGTTGGTCATTAAAGGTGACACATACATCTTCGAAGTCTTTTAGAAACGAGTAAGCACTTTCCGATTCTAACCCATGGAAATTTGGAAGCAAAGCTATCATACCTGGTTTAAAACAAAAGTTGTTTGCATTGAGAGGAAAAATAAAACAAGAGCGTGATGAGCTTTGAGTTGGTTGCAAGTAGTCACGCATGGTGCGTACTTGTCTGTTCTCATCTTCAGCATGAACACTTTCATTGTCAGCCATGGTCGGAGTTGTATTAGAAAGATTACCTGAAAAAGTTTCACAATAAAATCTAACTAAACGACGAGATCTAAAATCACGTCGCCAAACAAGCATAAAACAAAGTTAATATACAGATTAGGCGGTATAACCAGCCAATAAAAATAAAACAAAGTTAATATACAATATAAATATAAATATATAGAAAATTAGGCGGTATAACCAGCCAATAAAAATAAATATACTTATAAACTTATATACTTAGTATTGCCTCCCCGGCAACGGCGCCAAAAACTTGATGGAGACTCAATTAAGAGTTGTAAACCCAAGTGCAGGTTATGTTCAAGTAATAAATTCTCGGGTGTCCGAGGTCGAACCACAGGGAAGCGTATTAGTAAGTATAAGTTTATAAATATATAAGAAAAAGAAAGAAAAAAAGATATTAGGGAATCAACAACAAAACAAGATAAATAAGATATTAGAGAACAAAATAAACAAAATAACATAAAAGAAATTAAACAAGATATAAAAAATAATAAGAAAAGATGTTGAGGTTAGAGAATCCACTCTTGGTGTTATGCTAAGATTAATCTTGTTTTATTACACAATTGAAATTGACACATAAGGGAGATTCCAATCGGAAGGTTTAGCAATTCAATCCAAATTGTCCAACGTCCATAGCATATGATATTATGTTCATTTGGTGTCCTCAAAACTCATAAAAAGAGTCCAAGCATTCCTTATGCCAAGGTATATGTCTACAACAAATCAAGGTTATGAAACCAAGCATTTACTGTGCCATTTTCCTTGTCAATAATGAATCAAGATCCCTACTTTGTAAGTATGATTTTAAACCAAAAGAAAATATTATCTATACTAGTACTTATAAATGATGATTCATTTTAGCTCATGTTTAAGAGACTAACCTTAGCATTTACCAAGAGCTTCACCTCATCACCTCAACAATATGATTAGCAGCACATACTAAAAATGAAAAGAAATGTAAGAAGCATAAGTAAATAAAGAAAAAGAAAACTAGAGAAAGGAAAAAAGAAGAAAACTTAGAGAATTTTTTTACAATGGCTAATATCCTACCAATGTATAATGTATCCTAATACTCATCCAAGGCCCTCTATTTATACACATTTTGGAGAGCTAAGTGACAAGAGACAAGCTTTATAAATTTCAAAGGTAGGTATAATAGGTGGGTGCATTTTTCTAACAATTTTCGTCATGTTGTATGACAATTCTGATCAGCCAGCTTGATGGTCGATTTTGTCAATGTTGGAGGCTCGATCTGATCAAATGGTCTTCTAGAAAAATATGCCCCTATCAGATACTGATCCATATCCGTTGGAATCAGATCATTTTCTCGTGTGGATCGGAAGATATGGTCAAAATACCAAAACGGTGCAGAACAGACGTCATTGCACATCAGCCAACTTGATGGTTGATTTCGGTAGGGAAAACGACTCCGTTTCAAGAGGTGTAAAACATAAAAAAGATAGATATGCCTCTTAACTTTGCACTGTCAATATTTCAGCCTTAATTCTTTGGTGAAACTCCAGATATAGCTGATATGGCAAAAGGTGTCGGAACTGGAACTGAATTGGATTTGCCCTTAATTCTTGATTTAACCTAGTAATCTGAAATCACTCAAAGAAACTCATGAAAAACACCAAATTACATAAAAATATAAAAGATCATAAACACAAGTAGACTAAGCAATAATAACTCGTATTTGACACAAAACAATAATAAAACATAACTAAAAACTATATAATTATACGAGTTATCAATCAACATATTCCGGAATATCTGGGCTGAGATGATAATTTGGAGAGCCCAAGGATAGCTCCTATGCCGACATTGTACAAGTGCGGAGATAAAGCTTTGGTTCCATTATTGGGAGTATGGGGATGAGTGAGCTATGCACCACTGTTGGTACTAAGACAATCGGAATCCCGTCAGTTTACTCCTATGACCCATGACCTTATTAATTTGGAATTTGCTTATGGAGAAGATGGATGCTCGAGAAAGGTACGTGAGATTGTAGTAGCATGGAAGGAAACTCATCGAGTGGAGGTAGCTAGATATGCCGACATCGTCACACCTGATTACTTGATATGGAGGGAATTAAGGGTTAATGATAGGTTCTTGACATCATATGGAGAAGGATTTCAGTTCTTGAGTTCACCACCCAATGAAGCTCCATCGGAGTTAGAAATTGCAAGGGTAGAATTCGAAAAAGAAAAGGCCCGAATGAGCAAGGAAATTGCTTGATTGCAAGAAGAGCTTGAGGATATGAAAAATAGGGAATCAGCTTGAGAACGAGAAAAGGAAAAGATCAAGAGAGAAAGGGACACTGCTAAAAGCGATCTTCAGGAATTACACTTGGAGAATAAGAGGTACCGCTTCGAGCTCAGATTTGAGGGGACCCTCAAGACTTCTGGGGAATGGGAGCAAGAGGTAAAAAACCTCAAGAAGGAGAAGAACTATTGGACAGAGAGAGCAAAGCATGAGGAAGCCCGAGCCAATCAACTGGAGAAACAAGCTAAGGAAAGCTTACATGGTGATGCTTCTGTTGACATGCCAAAGGGCCGTGAACAAGTAAAGGTCAGATTGAAGAGCAAGGCAATCAAAAGAGGACAATGAAAAAGGTCCAAGATCTGAGGGAGTTACTAAAGGACCGATGTTTTGTAATAGCATTTTTAAATTAGGATAGACAGATTGTCAGATTGTCTTAAGCAGTGATCTTTTTTCTTTGATGTATTTAGTTCCAGGAAATTAATGAAAGACCGTTTGGTTGGAATTATCCCAGGGCCAATACTTTTAAATGCATTCATCATTCATTTGTTCTTTCCTTTATATATTTTGTTTGTTCATTCACTTATATTTATAATAATTCATTCATTTATTCTTTATACACTTAGTCATTTATTTATTTGTCCATCCATTTATTCTTTATAATTAGTCATTCATGTTCGTACACTTAGTTATTTACTTATTTGTTCATTCATTAACATTTAGTCATTTATTCATTCATTCATTTCTATAAAATAAAATAAAAAATGTGTTAATAATTTCTAATCCATGTTTTTTAAAACTAAAGGTACAATTGGTCGCACTCAGAAAGAATCAGACTTTAGACACCCCTACAATACTCGATCTCAAGCAAGAGCTATGGAGAATGATCAGCTTGCTAGAGTTGAAAGGATGGAAAAAAAATTCAAAAAGAACTGTAGGAACGTTGGCTAAGTCTCAAAAGGAGTCACGGGAACAAATGACCAAACTCATGGAGATGATGAGTACCATGATGAGGCAGAAATGGCCACGAGAAAATTCACTTACAGGAATGGGGGCAATAAACCAGGAAGACCGACCAGAGATGGTACAAAAGAATGGCCAGATATCCCAGCTTGTGGAAAATGAACTTCCGACTGGGGCAACATCCTATATTTACATCCAATCAGCGGCCGAAGCACAAAATTTTGGTCTTAAAAGAGGTAATATTGGGGTTGATCCAATTGATGTGGACATTCCAGACTTTGAGGAATTAGATGAAAAGGAAAGGGCAATATTTGATGTTTTTGAGAGGCTTGAGCAGAGGATAAACCTAGCCCCGACAATTATAGCAGAAATAATCCGATCCTTGAATTTTTGTAGGCGGGAAGGAAAAGGGCATTTTATAGGTTGTATACAGCTTCTTTACATATGGGTTCAGAGCCATTTTTGTAAACAGGAGAATTTCCCTCTTCGCTCATATTGGAAGTCTTTTACGCCAATTGGTGAATTTCTTAAGAGGGATTGGCTTGAAAATAGGACTGAGGAACAATGGATCAACATATTCCGGAATATCTGGGCTGAGATGATAATTTGGAGAGCCCATGGATAGCTCCTATGCCGACATTGTACAAGTGCGGAGATAAAGCTTCGGTTCCATTATTGGGAGTATGGGGATGAGTGAGCTATGCACCACTGTTGGTACTAAGACAATCGGAATCCCGTCAGTTTACTCCTATGACCCATGACCTTAGTAATTTGGAATTTGCTTATGGAGAAGATGGATGCTCGAGAAAGGTACGTGAGATTGTAGTAGCATGGAAGGAAACTCATCGAGTGGAGGTAGCTAGATATGCCGACATCGTCACACCTGATTACTTGATATGGAGGGAATTGAGGGTTAATGATAGGTTCTTGACATCATATGGAGAAGGATTTCAGTTCTTGAGTTCGCCACCCAATGAAGCTCCATCGGAGTTAGAAATTGCAAGGGCAGAATTCGAAAAAGAAAAGGCCCGAATGAGCAAGGAAATTGCTTGATTACAAGAAGAGCTTGAGGATATGAAAAATAGGGAATCAGCTTGAGAAAGAGAAAAGGAAAAGATCAAGAGAGAAAGGGACACTGCTAAAAGCGATCTTCAGGAATTACACTTGGAGAATAAGAGGTACCGCTTCGAGCTCAGATTTGAGGGGACCCTCAAGACTTCTGGGGAATGGGAGCAAGAGGTAAAAAACCTCAAGAAGGAGAAGAACTATTGGACAGAGAGAGCAAAGCATGAGGAAGCCCGAGCCAATCAACTGGAGAAACAAGCTAAGGAAAGCTTACATGGTGATGCTTCTGTTGACATGCCAAAGGGCCGTGAACAAGTAAGGGTCAGATTGAAGAGCAAGGCAATCAAAAGAGGACAATGAAAAAGGTCCAAGATCGGAGGGAGTTACTAAAGGACCGATGTTTTGTAATAGCATTTTTAAATTAGGATAGATAGATTATCATATTGTCTTAAGCAGTGATCTTTTTTCTTTGATGTATTTAGTTCCAGGAAATTAATGAAAGACCGTTTGGTTGGAATTATCCCAGGGCCAATACTTTTAAATGCATTCATCATTCATTTGTTCTTTCCTTTATATATTTTGTTTGTTCATTCACTTATATTTATAATAATTCATTCATTTATTCTTTATACACTTAGTCATTTATTTATTTGTCCATTCATTTATTCTATATAATTAGTCATTCATGTTCGTACACTTAGTTATTTACTTATTTGTTCATTCATTAACATTTAGTCATTTATTCATTCATTCATTTTTATAAAATAAAATAAAAAATGTGTCAATAATTTCTAATTCATGGTTTTTAAAACTAAAGGTACAATTGGTCGCACTCAGAAAGAATCAGACTTTGGACACCCCTACAATACTCGATCTCAAGCAAGCGCTATGGAGAATGATCAGCTTGCTAGAATTGAATGGATGGAAAAAAAATTCAAAAAGAACTGCAGGAACGTTGGCTAAGTCTCAAAAGGAGTCACGGGAACAAATGACCAAACTCATGGAGATACTGAGTACCATGATGAGGCAGAAATGGCCAGGAGAAAATTCACTTATAGGAATGGGGGCAATAAACCTGGAAGACCGAGCAGAGATGGTACAAAAGAATGGCCAGATATCCCAGCTTGTGGAAAATGAACTTCCGAGTGGGGCAACATCCTATATTTACATCCAATCAGCGGCCGAAGCACAGAATTTTGGTCTTAAAAGAGGTAATATTGGGGTTGATCCAATTGATGTGGACATTCCAGACTTTGAGGAATTAGATGAAAAGGAAAGGGCAAAGATGACTGAGTTGAAAAAGGTTGAAACGACAGAATCCCAGAAAAAATATCAGCTGCTGGAAGAAAGATTTAGGGCAGTTGAAGGGGGGGAGCTATTTGGCAGTCTGGATGCCAAAGAGATGATTTTAGTGCACGGTCTGGTGATTCCTCCAAAGTTCAAAGTACCAAACTTTGAAAAATATAACGGAAATACCAACCCATCAGCGCATCTGACCATGTACTGCTGGAAGATGACTAGACATGATGAAAACGAAAAATTGCATATCCATTATTTTCAAGATAGCTTGATAGGGTCCGCAACTTGGTGGTATAACCAACTTACCCGTACTAAGATCCGTTCCTGGATGGATCTAGCCAAAGCTTTCATGGAACAATACAAGCATGTGACGGACATGGTGCCTGACCGTCTAACTCTGCAAAACATGGAAAAAAAAGCTACTGAAAGTTTTAAAGAGTATTCTCAGAGATGGAGAGACCTGGCTACACAAGTGCAACCCCTTTTAACCAACAAGGAAACTACAGTGCTTTTCATCAATACCCTACAAGCACCTTATTATGATAAATTGGTGGGAAGTGCCACCAAGGACTTTACAGATATGGTGATATTCGGGGAGATGATAGAGTTTGCCATTAAGAACGAGAAAATGGAAGGGGGTGAGTCTGCTACCTCGAAGAAAGTTTTTCCTGCAAAGAAGAAGAAGGAGACACATGCAGTTAGTTTCAATCAATACCCCTATACACCTCCTACACCATACATACCTCCCAGGCCTTATACTCCTACTACATCTTATGCACCTTCGACACCTTACACACCTTACCCGGGGTATAATCCTTACTACCCCAATGTGAACCACTTTACTCAAAATCCATTCCCTTATACCAATATACCACAATAGTCGTTTCCAACTAGTATATCCCCACAGATAACCCTTCCTCGAAACACTGTCCAAAACACTCAAGGTCCCGCGTGCATTGACTATCGTTCACCAAGGAACGATCAAAAACCCCAGTTTGATCCCATTCCTACCACCTATGGTGAGCTATATCCTAAACTACTGCAAGGCCAACTTGTCGCGCCCGTATATCTTAAACCTTTGACCCCACCATACCCAAGGTGGTACAATGCAAATACCAACTGCGCATATCATACAGGAATACAGGGGCATTCAACGGAGGATTGCATTGCCTTCAAAAAGAAAGTCCAAAGTTTAATCAATATCAGAGTTGTGAAGTTTGGGTCAAAGAGTGGGTCGAATGTAGCAGGAAACCCATTACCCGATCATGCTGAGAATCCGGTAAATGTAGTATTGATAGGGGAAGTTAGAAGGTTAAAAAGGGATGCCAAGGAAGTCAAGACTCCGATGTTAACAGTATGGGTCGAGATGGTTAAGGCAGGAATGGTGGAGGATGCAGACAGTTTAAAAATGGTTGCAAAGAGGGTGCAAAATTGGTGTCCGTTCTATAAATGTTCAAGTCATATCATACAAGACTACAGGGACTTTCTGGCTAAAGTCCAAAAGATGATGGATAATGGAGAGGCCCAATTTTACGAGGAGACAGAGGAGGAAGTAGAGGTTATTAAGAATGCATCTGGCTATGGAATAGGAAGACCTTTGATCATCTATTATGATGAACCAGAGAAGACTACCCCGGTTGTTGAGGAAATTGCGCCTAAGCTCATAATAGATTTGCCTTTTTCCTTTTCATACAAGGAAAACAAAACTACACCATGGAAATATGACTGCAGTATGGTTATGCCCCTGGTCTTTAAGTCAGCAAGATATTACAGGTGTGGGGCACTTAACACGAAGTAGAAGGTGTTATGCCCCTAAGGTTGTTGAACAGGGATCAACAAGAAAGGATGGAGGAATGGACAAAGGGAAAAAAGCAGCTGAACCAATCCATATTGAGATGGATTTGTCAAAAGAAGCAGAGAGAGGATCAGCCTCGATAAATAGGATAAAAGAGCCGGTGAACGAGAAGGAGGCCTGCGAGTTTTTAAAGTTCATAAAACATAGTGCGTATAGTGTGATTGAGAAATTGTAGCGTCAGCCAGCAAGAATCTCCATCTTATCTTTGTTATTAAACTCGGAGCCACACAAAAATTGCCTATTGAGAGTGTTAAATCAGGCATATGTGACTAACAACATATCAGTAGAAAAGTTAGATAGGCTAGTGGGAAACATTGCGGTAGATGACCATATATTTTTCAGTTATGATGAAATACTACCCAATGGTATTGGGTCCACAAAGGCTCTTCACATAAGAACCACCTGCAAGGGGCATATACTACCAAGGGTGTTTCTGGATAATGGTTCTTAATTAAATGTAATGCCCTTGGCAACCCTGTCTAAGTTGCCAGTTGATATGTCTTATATGTTACCGAGTTGCACAGTAGTCAGGGCTTTCGATGGTACCAGGAGAGAGGTAATGGGAACTATTGAGGTTCCTCTGGAGATAGGCCCATGCACCTATACGGTAAACTTTCAGGTCATGGATATTAATCTATCTTATAATTGCTTGTTAGGAAGGCCATGGATACATTCAGCAGGGGCTGTACCCTCGTCTCTCCACCAAAAGCTGAAATTTGTGATGGAGGGCCGTTTGATCACTGTATCAGGAGAAGAGGATATAATAGTCACCGTATCTACTGAATCTCCTTATGTTGAACCCAATAAAGATTTCGTAGGATGTTCTTTTAGGTCTTTGGAATTCGTAAATACAGTTTTCGTCGCTGAAGGACGAAAAATTCCAAAACCTGGATTGTCCAAGAACACAAGGCTGGAAGTAAGAACCACAGTGGGAAAGGGCTACAGGGCTGGAAAAAGTCTTAGAAAATATCTTCAAGGGATGGCCCGAGCAATGGAAGCAGTGGGAAAGAAAGATCGGTTTGGCTTAGGGTATCTTTCGAAGGCCCATGAGAGAAGGAAACAAGTTGAAAGGAACCGACAAAGGAGGATGGCCCGTCTCGCGGGTATGGATATTGAATGGGAACCCATGACTTTCCCACCTATCCTATACAACTTTCGCTCTGCTGGTTTTCTATTCGGAGAAAAGAATTCAGAGGATGTACTCATAATGATCGAGCAAGCTTTTGAAAAAATCCATGTGAATAAAAGGGGGCGAATACAGGATATGGTTATTTACATGACCGAAAAAAAAGGGATGGAAAATGACAGTGCGAACTGGATGGTGCGACCTTATCCACCAGGATATAGACTGACCAATTGGAGTGCGACTGAGTTGCCCATAGTTTTTAAGTCTATTCCAACGTAATACTTAGAAAAAAAAAAAATCTTAATTATCTTTACCCAGAGATATTAAGAGTTTTTTTCTTTTTCTTTAATGGGCTTTTTGTTTAAACATTTTCATTCAATAAATAACAAGCACAATGCATTTTATTCATATTGATGTGTCCATATTCTTTCATTTTTGTTATTTATTTTATTTTCATTATATATAGTTTCCTATATTGTTTTTTCTCCACCTATTTACAGGTGTACGGATGTGGAATATGAGGACCTTCCTGTCAGTGATTCTGAAATTGATTTTGAAAGATCCATTTGCACGGGTGATTTTGAGGCTAACGAAGATACTGAGGATTATGGTCTACCTCTGGATCTATTAAGGAAAATAGAACAAGAGGAGAAACAAGTACTTCCTCATAAGGAATTATTGGAAATGATAAATCTGGGAGATGGTGAAGAGATAAAGGAAGTCAAAATCGAGACTTCATTGTCATCATCAATAAATGGTGAATTGATAGCCTTGCTCCAGGAATATGTGGATGTATTTTCATGGTCTTACCAAGACATGCCAGGGTTGGATCCGTATATTATGGTTCATAAGCTCCCTTTAAGGCCAGAATGCAAGCCAATTCAGCGAAAGTTAAGAAGAATGAGGCCGGACATGCTGTTAAAGATAAAAGAGGATGTGAAGAATCAATTTGATGCTGGATTCTTAGAGGTGGCAAAATATCTAAAATGGGTAGCAAATATTGTTCCAGTACCAAAAAAGGATGGCAAGGTGCGGATGTGCATTGATTACAGAGATTTGAACAAGGCCAGCCCTAAAGATAATTTTCCTTTGCCCCATATCGGTACTCTGGTGGATAATACGGCGAAGAGTTCTTTATTTTCTTTCATGGACGGATTCTCAGGATACAATCAGATTAAGATGGCACTAAAAATATGGAGAAAACCACATTTGTTACAATGTGGGGAACCTTCTGCTACAAGGTAATGCCATTTGGGTTGAAGAATGCTGAGGCAACATATCAGAGAGCCATGGTGACCTTGTTTCATGATATGATGCATAATGGAATTAAGGTCTATGTTGATGATATGATCGCAAAGTCATAAGGAGAAGAGGAGCATATTGCAAATCTTAAGAAGCTCTTCGAACGACTAAGGAAGTTTAGACTCAAGCTAAATCCGGCAAAATGCACTTTTGGAGTCACCTCAGGGAAATTGCTGGGTTTTGTTGTCAGCAAAAGAGGAATTGAGATTGAACTGAATAAAGTGAAGGCCATTTAGAATTTGCCACCACCTCGTACTCAAAAGGAAGTAAGAGGCTTTCTGGGGAGATTGAATTACATTGCTCGGTTTATTTCTCAGTTAACTGACAAATGTGATCCAATATTTAAGTTACTTCGAAAACGTGATCCAGGAGAATGGGATGAAGGTTGTCAGATTGCATTTGAAAAGGTTAAACATTATCTATCCAACCCACCAGTATTAATGCCACCTGTTTTGGATAAACCAATGATACTGTATTTATAAGTATTTGAGACATCCATGGGTTATGTTTTGGGGCAGCTTGATGAGACTGGAAAGAAAGAACAGTCAGATTACTACCTCATCAAGAAGTTCACAGATTATGAGTTGAAATATTCGTCGGTAGAAAAGTTGTGTTGTGCCTTAGCTTGGACTGCTCGAAGACTCAGACAGTACATGTTGTACCATACAACGTGGTTGATTGCCAAGCTGGATCCAATCAAGTACATGTTGGAAGCACCTTCTGTGTCAGGGAGGACGGCAAGATGGCATGTTTTATTGTCAGAGTACAACATGTATATGTAAGTCAAAAAGCTATCAAGGGCAGTGCAGTGGCTGAATTCTTAGCAAGTCGGGCAGTGAAAGATTAGGACCCGTTGAACTTTGACTTCCCGGATGAAGATTTGATGTATATTTCACAAGCAGATGAGATTCCCCTGAAGAAGAAAGTATGGAAAATGTATTTTGATGGCGCATCTAATGCCATGGGGCATGGAATCAGTGCAGTCCTCATATCCCTAGAAGAAGATTATTATCCTTTCACTGTTAGATTGGATTTTGATTGTACAAACAATACTGCAGAGTATGAAGCATGTACTATGGGCCTTCGTGTTGCAGTGGACAGAAAGATCAAAGTATTGGAAGTTTTCGGAGACTCAGCCCTAGTGATATACCAGCTACGGGGAGAATGGAAAACCCGAGATACAAAGCTAATCCGATACAGAGAACTCATACTGAGTTTATTGGAGGAATTTGAAGAAGTGAATTTCAATTACTTCCCTCGAGGAGAAAACCGAATGGCAGATGCTCTGGCTACTTTGTCATTAATGTTTAAAATGAATGAAGGGGCTGAAGGTGTGCCAATAAATATGAGTATATATGAGTCTCCTGCCCACTATCTGAGTATTGAAGAAGAAGCAGACGGCCTCCCTTGGTATAACGACATCTTGCAGTACATCAAAAGACAATAGTATCCAGAACAAGCAACAGGAAATGACAAGAGGACTTTGAGAAGGCTAGCAATGGATTTTGTTCTAGACTGTGAGATTCTCTACAAGAAAGGAAAAGACCAAGTCTTGTTGAGATGTGTCGGATCTGCCAAAGCTCAGAGAATTATAGAAGAGGTCCATGAAGGGATATGTGGCACTCATGCTAATGGTTACATGCTTGCTATGCAGATTATGTTGGTTGACAATGGAAGGAGATTGTATCAGTTATTCTCGGAAGTGCCATAAATGCCATATATATGCAGATAAGATTCATGTGCCGCCATCGCCATTACATGTCATGATTGTACCATGACCCTTTTCAATATGAGGAATGGATATGATCGGGCTTATTACACCGAAAGCTTCAAATGGACATCGTTTCATCTTGGTGGCCATAGATTATTTCACAAAGTGGGTAGAAGCTGCTTCCTATGCGAATGTAACAAAGTAGATGGTATGTAGATTTGTTAAGAAAGAAATCATATGCCGTTATGGGTTGCCAGCAAGAATTATTTCGGATAATGCTCTCAATTTGAACAATAAGATGATGAGAGAAGTGTGTACTCAGTTCAAGATCACACATCATAATTCGGCACCTTATCGTCCGAAGATGAATGGGGCAGTAGAAGCAGCTAACAAGAACATCAAGAAGATTGTTGAGAAGATGACTGATGTGTATAAGGATTGGCATGAGATCTTGCCTTTTGCTCTTTATGCATATCGTACTTCGGTCCGTACATCTACAGGGGCAACGCCATTTTCTTTGGTATACGGGATGGAAGCAGTGCTACCTATTGAAATTGAGATCCCTTCACTTTGGGTTTTGATGGAAGTTGGCCTAGAGGAAGCAGAATGGGTTATAGCTCATTATGAACAGCTGAATCTCATCGAGGAGAAAAGATTGAAAGAAATTTTTCACGGGCAGTTGTATCAGAAAAGGATGATTCGAGCCCACAACAAGAAAGTCCATCCCAGACAGTTCCGAGAGAAGGAGTTGGTACTGAGAAAATTCTCGCTATAGTGAAGGATCCGCGAGGAAAATGGGCTCCAAATTGGGAAGGACCATATGTAATAAAAAGAGATTTTTCTGGAGGAGCGTTGATTTTAACTAGAATGGATGGGGAGGATTTCAGAAATCCTGTGAATGCTGATGAATTGAAGAAGTATTATGCTTAAAAAAAAAGTGTGGTGCTGTGCACATGGAAATTCGAATGATTCCAAGTGTAAAAATGGAAATTCTATATATCTATCTCCCCTGTGAATTGCTTTTCAAAGAGAATATTCATGCTTGATAAGATGAATGGCCATATTTCATATTCCTTTCACTAAGAAGAAATTATCCTTAGTCACCCCTTTGAGCCTTAGGAATTGTTTCTTTCTTTAAACCTTGATCAAGGATAACCCTCTACACTAGAGGGCAAATACGAGGAAAAATAATAAAAAAATCATGGCAAAAGAGAAAGCCATCGAAAAATGTGGCAAATGGAAGCCAACAAAGCAAAAACAAAAAAAGAAAAAAGAAGAAAAGAAAGTCCAAAAAAGGGACAAATGTTTCAAGAATGAGTTCTCCTCAGGAAATGATCCTTGATCCAATCACCCTTAAACACACTTTGGGCCTATTTTATCCTTTCTTTCTAAAACCTGAACCTTGGCCTACACTACGTGCTTTAGAAAGTCCATTTTGATCAAGCATGGATATTTAATTTGAAAGGTTATTCTCAGAATTCATCCCATCTTTTGAATTGATATTTTTACCTTGGAAGCATTTAGAATTCTCAGATGCATGGTAGAATACAAAAAAATGGAAATGAAAAAGAATGTAAAAGGAGAGGTTTAAGCCGAAAACCCGCAAAGGGCGAGTTAATACTAAATGGAGGACACTTGAGTTGAAAACCTGCAAAGGGCGGCTCAGGTACTAATAAAAGTTAAAATTAATGCTCCGTGTAAAGGGGGAGAAAGTATCTGACATTCAGAGGAAAGGGGAACAACTCAGTCTGATGTAACTACGGAAGCTAAGAGGTTACCCAAGTAAGTTGTTCGTTCAAGAGAAATTTCAGATGGTTTGAAAAGGGATGGGTCCAAGGTATTTCGCATCTGGGGAAGGCTGGGAGGAGGAATTGAAATGGGCCATCAGCAAACTGAAGGGTAAATCATTGGTTTCCATCATCTTACGGATTACATGGAACTCTTATATGTATGCTGTATGGAGAGAGAGGAACAAAAAAATTTACAATCATATTAAAGAACCCCCATCTAAGGTACTGGAACGCATCAAAGAAGCTGTCTCTATGAGATTAAAAGGATTAAGTAGAATAGCAGCTGACTCGATTAATCTTGATCTCTGTAACAATTGGGAACTTAGCTCTGCCATGTTTGTCTAAATAGAGCTACTGTTTGTATGAGATGTATGATGTAGCAGCTTGCAGCTTCTCTTTGGATAATAAAAACTAAATCACTAATCGAAAAAAATATATATATTAAAAATAAAAAAGTTTGATTAGGTTTGTGAGCTATTCGAGTCAATCATTAGGATACTCAAATTTGGCTTGCTTGATAGCTCGAACTCGACTTGATAATGACCGAGCCGAATTTGAGTTTTTTTTCGAGTGGAACTCGAATAGCTTGCGAGCAAAGGTGTCTCGTTTACACCCCTAGTGAAGACAATGAAATGGGAAGGAATCGAGAAGTTCATGATGGCTGACAGAATGATTTGGAAAGTAAATAGAAACCTTGCAGGGTACTTGCAAAAATGGGGCAGCTTGATTCATGTTGTGGTTTCAGGGTCGGGGCATCTTTTGCCTGCTAACCAACCTTTGAATTCTCAGGCTATGATTGAGGATTAGGTTCTGGGGAAGGGCCACTTTGGTTCATCACCAAATTTTAGGGGAACAAACTGCATTTTATTGCTTTGAAACTTGTTCCTGTTGTTCTGCTTTCTAGTGACTGCAGTTTTAAGCTATGAAATCAATTCTATTCAATAAAAAAATTCAACATTTCCAAACAGCTTCTCAATTCTTTGATATCAAAATAAATATCAAAATAAATTTCAACATTTCCAAAATAATTCATTAAAATTGACACGATGTTGATGTAGTTTAGAAATATTTGTTAGCCAGGGCTACAAGTTCTGCTATTTTCTACACCTTTAATGAAGCTAAAAGCCCCACCTCACCCCTAGCTAAAATATCACTTCTCACTTGGCTCCAAGGTGGCCCTGGCTGCTCCTCAATGATCCAAAACGTCTTCGAGCTTGGGCCACGGCCTGTTGTTTTGTTTCTTCTCACGGACAACACTTATCTCTTGAACCTAATTCAGGTTCTTGGAAATCGCTTATTTAGTCATCTTTTTTTGTGTGTTGATAATCCTATTGGAATAGGGTTTAGCAATTAGCATAGCTTCAATGCCACAAGAATTTCCTAGAGACCAAGATTCTGTTGCTAAGCATCTTTTTGCAGCAATTACAAGTTTTATCTCATTAGATCGTTCTTTTAAGCATCGTCCTATTTATATTACCGGTGAGAGTTAAGCAAGAAAGTATATTCCTGCAATCGGGTCGGGTATTACATTTTCAATAAAAACCCGTAACCGCCAGTTTCGCAATGAGTGAACTTGAGCCAAGGCCTTGAATCTGTTGCAAAGCATGAGAGGTATGGGCCACATTGTATGACTTTGCACAAAACAAGCCTTACCAGTCAAGTATACCAAACGAGTTTCTAAACAAAGCTGAGGTAAAGAAAGTATTAGGAGTGAACGAGATCGAGTTAAAGGTAATCGACGAGTTCAGTGATGTTGTAAGGGCTGCGTTGCATAAAGATTTGATGAACAACAAGTTGTTGTTGTTGTTGTATCAAGGGTTCTATGATTTAAAGGTGGTGTCAATAGAGGCATGGGTGAAGACAATGAAATGGGATCAAATTGAGAAGTAATTCTTGATGGCTAACAGAAAAAGTTTGGAAAGTAAATGGAGAGCTTTGCTGGTTATGTGCAAAAATGAGGAAGCTTGACCAATATTGGGGTTTTAGGTGCTGGCCATCTTATGCCGGCTAACCAAGCATTGAATTCTCAGACTATGTGTCATGGTTGTAGAGAGGAATCATGAATTTCATTGTGTACTAGGGTTCGATTGGGTATATTAGTATTCACACAATTTTCAACTTGTGAGGTGCCTTTTATGGACAAAACCGTGAGGTCCAATGGGTTAAACTGGACAATTTCTTACAGGTTGATGTGGACTCTGACATTTGATACTATAACCGGCTCTGGGTACTAACGATATGCCACTGAGGACAATGGACTCTCGTTGTAGTGGGAGAGGAGTCATGAATTCTATATCGATTGTGATTGGGTATTGTAGACACCTAATTTTGTTCAGACCACTAAAACAGGTATGTTTTCTTCCTCAATTGATGTTTCAGAATGTAAAAAGACTTTTTTCATCCTGCAGGTGGTACTCCGAGACTTAGTCTAAAAAGGCGAGCATAAAAAGTCAAACTTAAAAAAATCAACCCCGAAAACTCAACTACTAAAAAAGTCAACCCACTTTCAAAATCAAGATTTGAAGTTCAATTGAAAAATGGCAAAAGAATTTTGATAATCCTAGGTCTACATTGAAAGATATGGAGTTCGGAAGTTGGGTTACGGAGATTCAGTAGAAAAGAAACCCTAGTCTAGGAAATTTGGGGAAAAGTGCTTAAACGATCACATTGGTCAAAATTGAAGGTTCCAAATGAAAGATAAGCACTGACTACGGGTAATGGAGAAGCTACTTGGAAGAAAAACTGAAAGAAAAGTAAATCCGGAAGAAAACCGAGAATTAGGGTTTTTGGTGGATTTCGGTGAAATTTGAAAGAATTACCGAAATGGCCCGATTCGGTAAGACTAAAGCCCCTAACTGATGAGGAGTGATTAAACAAGGATATCCCAAGGCTCAGTTTGAAGAAAATCTGAAAATCGGACTTGCTTTGAGCAAAACCGGGTTTCAAAGGCAAGAAGGCAAAATTAGAAAATTTGGGAAAAATAGCAAATGAACTCCAAAATTTTTGAAAATTTGCAAATCTCATTCTTAAATCATTTCAAAGAGATTGAAGAAAGAAAATTCAGATTCAGAGTTCGTTTGCAAAGTGGCCAAATCTCGGGCCCTTATGAAGAAAATCAAGAAGATAAATCCCGAAAAAATAGCAAATGAGCTCCAAAAATTCTGAAAATTTGCATATGTCTTTCTTAAATTATTTTGAAGAGATTGGCGAAAGAAAATCCAGATTCGGAGTTCGTTTGCAAAATGGCCAAATCCCGGGCCTACTATGCAGTAATTCAAGCAGATAAATCCCGAAAAAATACCAAATGAGTTCCAAAAATTATGAAAACTTTTAGATCATACTTTCAAATTATTTGGAAGATATTGGTGAAGAAAAATATGGATTTGGAGCTCGTTTAAAAAATGGAAAAGTTTGGGAGCACTAAAGGGCAATTTTGGAAGAAAAAATCCAAATAAATAGCAAAAAGGCTCGAAAAATTTTGAAAACCTCCAGAATTCAATTTTTTATTATTTTGGAAGTATTGAAAAAATAAAATTTGAATTTGGAGTCCGTTTGCTATTTATTTATGTTCGGGGGGCAAAAAGGTTATTTTACCCAAGAAACCGAAAAGGGCTTTTCTTGCCTTTTACAAAAATGAAGCATGGGCTGGAAGATCAGGGGTCAGCCGGCCAAGGCCAGTGGTGGGCAAATATTTTCTGATTTTTAATCAAAAGGCCAACAATGAAGAGGAAGGTAGTTATTTTTTTTATCAAGCCTTTGTAATTGAGCCACATGGACCAATGCATGAAGAGGGAGAATGTCAACATAATGGCTTAAGATTCTTGAATAGCTGTAATTGTGGATAGCTGATTAACTAATTTAAAGGTGATAATTTCACATTTTAAGCATCTTGGATTAATAGCCTTTGGATCAAAATTGGTTGGAAAAAAAAATGACAACATGCTAGCCATTTAGAAGGCTATTCGGCCACTACAAGGAAAAATGGGGGGTCTCTCTTTCATTTTCACTCTATTAACTCTTGTTTGGCTGATTTTCTCTCCATTTTTGAAAGGCAAAAAGAAAAGTTTAGAAAAGAAAAAAAAAAGTTAGAAGAGAAAAAGCTTACAATATTGCTTCTAGAGGTTGCTTTAAACACCATACTCTTGCACTTTCCTTGATTTTCTATTCTTGATTTGCTGTTTTGATTGCTATTTTGGTGAGTTTCTTTTGATTTTCTTCTTTAAAATAAGTGTTTTTAAGTTTCTCCTTTAAGTTCTTCTTTATACTTTCTTGGAAAACGCTTTGAGAAATTTCTTTTCTTTTATTTTTTGGGTTGGTCGAATGGCCTATTGATTTGATATAGTTGCTGTTTTCATTTTTATTTCATGTTATTAGTGATATTTAACAAGTTTTGATGCTTTAAATCTTCTTCAAATACATAAACATGAAGCTTGTTTTGATTTTGTTGCTTGCTTGTTTCCATTTTTGAGTCTATTATCATGTTATCATGTTTATTTTACTTGTCTTGCATTTTTGATTTTCTGTTTTCAAAATGTTTAAGTTTGTTTATGTTTTACATTTTGTTAATCCATGTGTTTGTGAAAATGCCTATTGGTTTTCATGCCTTTACTTTATATTTGCAATGTTTGAGTATTATTCTTTAATCTTGCATGTTAGTATATCATGTGTTTGTGAAAATACCATGCTCATTATAAAGTATGGGACCCATTCGGCCACCCCTCATGTTCTATGCTTTGTATGTGCATTTTCATCATGCTAGTTGATAGGTTTGCATTTTCATGATATTTGGTTGTGTATTTTGTTTAAGCATGCTATATGTTTGTGTTATTGCCATGCATTCTTTAGGTTTAGGTTTGGTTTGCTTTGCCATGCATATTCATGTATTTTAGACCTAGGTTGCATTAAATGCCATGCAAGTTCATTTAGGTCTAGGTCATATTCTCTATGCCATTCATTTTTCATGTAGTTTAGGTTTTAAATCATGCATTTCATACATCATATTTGTTGTATTTTCATGCATTTCATGTCATTGCCACACGATTTATGACCTAGACCAATCAATGGTTCAAAGTCATGCTCATTTTGAGCATACTTAGTGGAAAATTAAAGAGTTGTCAAATTGATTATTCTACCTTTGTGATTTTTTTTTACTTGGCCAATTTTTGTCTAACTTTTCAAAAGTGTTAGCTACTGTTTGTGAGTCTTTTAGAGAGTCTCTAACATTTTTACTTAGATTTTTAAATGATTTCATCAAAGGCAAAAAAATGTGTTTTGGCAAAACAATTTTTTCACCCAGTACTCGTACTTTCTCGATTTTTTTGGGTAGACATCTTTAATCAGAAAATTAAGCCGATTTTTTCCCGTTGAGTTTTACATGTCTTGAGTTTCCAGTATGTTTTTTAGATTTTTTTTGAATTTCTAAAAATAGGGTAAAAAATCATGCTTTAAAACTGGACAGTAGAGGCAGAAATGAATTTGAAGGAAAATCATTTTTCTGTTTTGATTAAGTTACTTAGAGGGGGCTGATTAGGAAGTTTAGCTACTGACTTAGGGTAGTTTCTAAGCTTTTTTAAACTCTAAAAATGATTTTTTAAATCTCGGGTTAAGGGTGGTCAAGTCCAGGATTTTAAACTTAGGAAATTAGAGCCATTTAAAAAAAGGTTTAGCTAAGTTTTTATTTTTAATCTAAGCTTTTCAAAATTGTTTTCAAACAATCACAAAGTATTTTGGTTTTAGAATATTTAATTTGATATATTTTCCTAAGGTAGCCGAACATCTTTTTAGATATACGGATTTTCTTAATTAAAGAAAAAAATACATTCTCATGCATTGCATTTTCCATATTCATGCCTTCTATATAATATGTGATTTTTGCTATGTTAATTTTCATGATTGTGTTATTATCTTTGATTTAAATTTTTGATATTATATGTATTGTTATATGGTTTTGAATATTTCATGATATGCTATGCTTTTTATTTAGTTATTTATTTTTGTCACATTATTTAGCATATACTATGTTCATGCATTATTATTTTCATTTTTATTTTAATGCATATTATATGATAGCATTATTTTATGTTTCATGTCATTTAGATTATATGTCATATCATTTATATTTGCCATGTCATTTAAATCATTTTATTCCATTTAGAATATATCACGTGACTTAGGATATTTCATTTCATATAGAATATATTATGTTACCTAGGTCATTTCATTTTCATTTAGAATATATTATGTCACTTAGGATATTTTATTTCATTTAGGATATATCATATAACTTAGGATATTACATTTCATATAGAATATATCATGTTACCTAGGTCATCTCATTTCGTTTAGAATATATCATATGACTTAGGATATTTCATTTCATTTAGAATATGCTAAGACATTTAAATTATATCATACCATTTAGGTTGTATTATATTATCTAGACTTTGCTATGTCATTTTATTTATGTCACACATATTCATATTTTTTTAAAATGTTTTGAAAAAGGTAATGATTTTCAATAAAATAAAGATATTCCCGAGTTAAAATAATTCATGAGTTCTCTGTCGGGTTTGCTGGGGAGGATATCATCAATTATCATTAATAATGGAATATCTTCTTTAAAACGAGAATGGTTCAGAAAATTTTCCAAAATAATAAAAAATTTTATATTTTGCCACGCATGTTGGAAAATATAGGAAAATTTTGAATTAATAAATTTCGGATCATTTTCAATAAAAAAAATGGAATTATTTTTCTTTAAATTGGAAATTAACTTGAAATACCAAATTAAAAATTGACTTTTTATCGAGACTTGAGATAACACACGATTAATAAGGTACCCTTTTTTACGAGCGTTGTGGAGGTGCTAATCCTTCCTCATACGTAGCCGAGTCCCGAACCCGCTTCTTTGATTTCTCTGGTTTAAAACGCAGACTTGAAATTGGTTTTAAAAGAATGTTTTAATTAATTTTAAAATGTTTTATAAAATCGGTTTTAATAGGTGGCCGATCACACCTAGCCGAAAAAGATTGGTGGCGACTCCATGTCTTTTTCAAGGTTATTTTCAAAACCTTCGTTTTTCTAGAGGAATTAAGTCGACTTTTCCTAATTTTTTTAATGTCACGCTTAACGACTAATAAAGTCTTGCGATGAGACTTGTTATTTTTTAGGTTGCGACAGCTTGGCGACTCCGCTCGGGACATTAGAGAGTCAGGCCTATAATTAGTCGTGTGTTATCAAAGTCTCGATTTTGTTGGTTTAATTGGTATTTAATTTTAATTCCCATATTTTTTTTAATAAGGAGAATTTTGAAAATAATAAAATGTTCTTAAATATTTCCATATTCATGTGCATGCATTTTATTAATGTTCTCTAGTTATTTAAGGTTGTATGATAGGATCCAAGATGGCCTAATTCCATGGCGATTTCTATATGGGCCAAGATCCAAGAAGATCGAAGAAACATGGCAAGAATGGGTGGAATTCACTTGGATCTTGTTGCAAGTTATTCAAGAAAGGCTTCAACATGCAAGATGGGCTTGCATCCAAGTTTGGTCCATGTGATTCAAAAACACAAGGTGGCACATTAAGAAGGCTTATTTGGGCTTATTTTAAGTTTTATAATTACTTAGGAATTTGGGCCTATATTATGTAACATGGACATCTTTTAGTTATTTAGGTTTGGGCTTGAGCATGTTCAGCCCATATTTTACTTATTATTAGGTTAGCTGATTAGGGTTATTGTAGGGAGGCTATAAATATATGTCTTAGCCGCCTACATTAATTATCTTTTGATAAATTAAGTCTGATTTTATTCAGTGATAGTTTTCTCTTTTTAGTTCTTCGTAGAACTAGTGAACTTATCAAAGAAATCCTTTCTTTGTGGCATTCAACCTATCAAACTTAGGTTTTTGAAACGAGAGTTCTTAGGGTCTAGTTTACATGCTTAATCTAGGTTCTTTGAAACAGACTTTCTAAGGGTTTTAGTTTTCTTTGCCTGAATCTTGGCTTTCTTGGGGTTAGGGTATTTCAATTTGTTAGTGGGTTTAAAGGGTTTAACCCCTAGGGTTCACATCAGTTGGTGTCAGAGCTTAGGAACCAATCAGGTCAAATCTTTTTATCTTCTTTACCATAGGGTATTGGAGTTTCTCTCAACTTTAATGTTTTGGAGTTTCATACATACTTGTCATAGGGGTTATAGCTTTAGGCATTCTTTGTCTAATAGTTATTGTTTTTAGGGCAATTTTTTTTGTTTGGGGTTTCATTCTTGGAAGTTGGTCTAGATGCTATCACAACAAAATCAATAACAAGATTTTGGGGTTTCAAACATTCTTGTCTTGGGGTTATAGCTTTAGGCATTCTTTTGCCCTAGGTTTATAGTTGTTATGCAGTTTAGTTTGGGGTTTCATTCTGAGAGTTGGTTTAAATCAAGATTTTGTTTCTTGAATTCTTGATTTATTAAAATTTCTTCTTGTTGATTCTTGATACGAATCTTGAAGAAAAAAAATTCAAGAATTCAGAGGGGCATTCGAACAGTCCCAAGAAAGAAAAAAGAAGTTCATTCGAGATTTCAAGAAAATCAAGAAGTCTCGTTCTTGAAAAAAAAACCAAGAAAAGAAGAAAAATGTTCGAACAATAAGAAAAAGAAAGAAAGATTCGAAAAAGATTGAAAAGAAGAGGAAAAAATCGACATTCATCTTTTTCTTTTTTACTAACCAAATTTGTTTTGCAGCAACTTTAAGATGTCTCTCACATGTGGCAAAGAAGTAAAGCAGGCTTTGCAAGAGATGAAAGAGTTCACCTTATTGTTTGGGAGGTTTGTGCAACAAGAGGAAGAAAAATGGAGAACAAAAAAGAGAGAAAAAGAGAGAAGAAAAAAAGAAAATGAAAGTGACGTGGCCGCAAATAAAGAAAAGATAGAGGAAACGGAGAGTAAAAAAGAAAGTGAAAAAGAAATAGAGGTTGCTGAAATTAAAGAAGTAAGAGAGGAGCTACTAGTGGAAAAAAAAGACAATTCCTACCGAGGGAAACAAAGAATTTGAGAATTTTTCTGATGCAAATGAGAGTGAGGTTTTTATTCTTGATGTTCCTAACCAATCTCTTCATATTTTTCCTATTTCTTTGTTGAAGTATTGTGAGGATTTATTTTCGGAGGAGTTGGAGGATGGGTTGCCACCCATAAGCGGCATTGTGCATCACCTTGATTTAGTACCTAGCACCGTCATTCTCACACACAAGGCTAAGATTCGAGGGTGAATCTTTTCGAGGAAAGGGGGAATGATAGGATCCAAGATGGCCCACTTCCATGGAGATTTCTATATGGGCCAAGATCCAAGAAGATCGAAGAAACATGGCAAGAATGGGTGGAATTCACTTGGATCATGTTGCAAGTTATTCAAGAAAGGCTTCAACATGCAAGATGGGCTTGCATCCAAGTTTGGTCCATGTGATTCAAGAACACAAGGTGGCACATTAAGAGGGCTTATTTGGGCTTATTTTAAGTTTTATAATTACTTAGGAATTTGGGCCTATATTATGTAACATGGACATCTTCTAATTATTTAGGTTTGGGCTTGAGCATGTTCAGCCCATATTTTACTTATTATTAGGTTAGCTGATTAGGGTTATTGTAGGGAGGCTATAAATATATGTCTTAGCCGCCTACATTAATTATCTTTTGATCAATTAGGTCTGATTTTATTCAGTGAGAGTTTTCTCTTTTTAGTTCTTGATAGAACTAGTGAACTTATCAAAGAAATCCTTTCTTTGTGGCGTTCAACCTATCAAACTTAGGTTTTTGAAACGAGAGTTCTTAGGGTGTAGTTTACATGCTTAATCTAGGTTCTTTGAAATAGGCTTTCTAAGGGTTTTAGTTTTCTTTGCCTGAATCTTGGCTTTCTTGGGGTTAGGGTATTTCAATTTGTTAGTGGCTTTAAAGGGTTTAACCCCTAAGGTTCATATCACAAATTTTCATCAACTTTTTGAAATTAAAAATATAAAAAATTTTAAAACATTTTGCATTTTGCACACTTCATGCATATGTGAAAAGAGCATGTACATTCATGGTTGTATTTTTGATCTCATTATTTGCAATAAACAGTTGATAATAATAATCACATTTGATGATTTCATAAACCGGTAGTGTTACATGAACATTTGCATATTGTACTATAGTAGGATCCATTATCCCAAATTTCTTTTGAAAATAATATGTTTGGGTTTTCATAGAGAAAACACGTTTTAAAAAAAATCATAGATTAAATTTGGAGGCAAATCTTGCATAATGAGATTTTTGAATAATCAAGACTTAGGTCCCACCATTTTCGTGTAATCATTGATTTCTTTGTATATACCTGCGCATCAATTTATTCATTTTTTTTAAATGCATCATGTTTGACATTAGCTTCATCCATGGCATACATAGTCATCATAATTTCTCTGTATTTGTTCATGCATTAATCATCAGTATATTCATGCATATAGAAATAGAGCATGTACCTTCATAATTGTATTCTTTATCTCATGACATTTTCATTTGCATGAAAGGGGTTCGAGATATGAGGAAAGAATCGGAGGAACGATTGGGTGCTTTGGAATGCAATCAAGAGGAATTTAGGCATGAAATCCGGGAAGTGAAAGAACAACTTGCTAAATTAATGAAAATGGTTGAGGATATGGGTAAGAGTAAGGGGGGACTTTCTCAGGGCTCTGCATCACCTTCGGATCAACCAAAACCTTTAGGTCAAGAACATAGAATCCTTGCTGAATACTGTACTTGTCAATGCCACAAAGGTTGCAACCCTGATGAAATTGTGGAAAAGATCGTGAAAATGATTAAACTCAAGAGCCTGATACCAAGGATAGAAACCTCAGATCCCAAACTGTCTCTGCAATTGGTCCCAGGTCCAAACCAATATCCTCACCCTACTATGGCCTAATTGTCTACTAGGATGATCACTACGGGACCCCTGAATCCCACTCCATTATCACCAATTGGCAGTTCATATTTCTTCCCTCATCAATCACCTTATCCAGCATCTAGGCTAGGAACCTCGAGCTATGTACAACCTCCAAAGGCCCCGTGTCCAAATCCATACCCTTCCCTTGTTATTCCACCATCTCCCCATGTAAACACTTTGGCTCGAACCATAGTGCCACCGCCAAGTGCCCCAACTCCTAGGCTCTGCGTGACTAAGAAACAACCCCAAGATAAGACCCAAAGGCATTTTGATCCCCTTCCAATCAGCTATCAAGAGCTTTTACCAATGTTGGTCCTAAATCACCTGGTTGCCTATGTGCCGTTTGAAACCCCTAGGACCACTATACCCCAAGTGGTATAATTCGAATGCAAGATGTGATTATCATTGTGGAACTGTTGGGCATAGCATTGAGCACTGCAATGCACTAAAGAACAAAGTACAATCCCTTATAGACGCCAAGTGGTTGGATCCAATGACACTGATTAACAGAGGACTAGAAATGGGTAATTAGGATTGGGAGATCTACAACAATGATGTAGAAGGACTTCGGTCTGATATGATGTAGTAGGATTTCACTTTTTCAGTAGCCGGCTCTTATAGCCTTAGGATGCTAGGAAAAATAAAGTACTTGTAAAAGACAGTTTTAACCACTGCTCAGATTTTGTAAACATGGTTTATACCATTGTGAACGTTGATGTGGGAATTAATTGGTTGTGCTTCAAATTTATGAGATGTTGATAATTAAGTTGCTCTGATTTTCTTATTTCCTCCGTGATATCTCCCCCTTTGCATTTTGCATCCGATCAATTGTTTATCATACCATACATCTATACATGCATCTTGGTAGCATCAGGTGGTATTCATGACAAACATAGTCAGCATGATTTTTCTGTATATGTTCATGCACTAATTTGCTTATTACATATATCATGTTAGCATTAGATCGCATTCATAACAAACATGGTCAGCATGAGTTTCTTTGTATATACTCTATGTCAATCATTCATTGATTACATGCATCATATTTGACATCATGTTGCATTCATAGTATATATGATCTTTAATTAGGAAATACACTGAAATGTATATGGCCATTCATTGCATATATCCATGCGTTATTGTCTATTCTTTACTTGTATCATGTTGGCATCGTGATTGCATTTACATCATATTCTTTAGGCTTCACGTGCATCAAATTGCATTCATAACTCTTTATCATGACATGCATTTGGGAAAATAAAACAGAAGTTGGCTTGGCTTTAAGAGTCTTTGAAAGAATTTCCATTTCAAATCAGAAGTATAAGAAGTACTGAGTACCCTTTTAATACAGGCTAGAGCTATGAAGAATGAACAAGATGCCCGAATGGAAAGAATAGAAAGGGCACATGAAGAATTGCGAGAACAGCTGGCAAAGTCTCAAGAAGAATCTAAGGATCAGATGACTAAATTGATGGAGCTGATGTCCGACGTAATCAAGGGAGAGGGATACATTGAAAACTTGGCCGCCAAAGAAGGGTTAGAGCACAAGAGGGTCAGAATGAGGTCATGATGTTAAATGGCCAGAATACAGTTAATCCCAGCAACATTATGAATTTAGATGATCCAGCTAAACAAGCAAAACTGAAGATGGTTGAGTCGAACGAGGCTGAGTTGGCAGATTCCCAAGGGAAACATCAGTTGCTAGATGAAAGGCTCAATAGAAAATACAGATGCATTCGGGAGTGTGGATGCGAAAGAACAATGCTTGATCCTCGATTTAGTCATTCCTCCTAAGTTCAAGGTCCCTGACTTTGTGAAATATGATGGGACGACTGGTCCATCAACCCACATCACCATGTTCTTCCGAAAGATGGCAAGTCACATAGATAATGATAAGCTTTTGATTCACTGCTTTCAGGATAGCTTCAGCGGGTTCGCAATTAGGTGGTATAGTCAGTTGAGAAAGGATCAGATTTGCTCTTGGAATAATTTGGCCAGGGCTTTTCTAAACCAGTACAAGCATGTAACCGACATGACACCTGACCGTCTCACCTTGTAAAATATGGAGAAAAAGGTTACTGAGAGCTTCAAAGAGTATGCTCAGAGGTGGAGGAACATGGCCACCCAAGTACAACTGCCCTTAACTCAGAAGGAAACCATTGTCCTTTTTGTGAATACACTACAGGCCCCATACTATGATAGACTTGTTGGCAACACCATGAAGAATTTTTTGGATATGGTAATCTATGGGGAAATGATTGAAAATGCTATCAAGGCTGGGAAACTCGAAGGAGGTAAGACATTTAATGCATAGAGAAACAGGATGCCTAAAAAGAAAGAGGAAGATGTCCAAACCATGGGAGACTTTGCCCCGTATATTTTGGCAACTTCATACCAACCACCCTGTCCTTCTATGAACTATGTACCCCAGGTTCATACTTATACCCAATGGCCTCTTAGAATCCAGTAAATTTTCAAACTTTTGTCAGTCAAAGAAAATCGAAGAATATCCGAAAAAGAGTTCAGTTTGAGCCACTCCCCATGTCTTACTCTGAACTATTGGCCCCGCTAGTCGAAGAGCAACTCCTCACTAAAGTTCTAGTAGAGCCTATCCAACCCCCATATCCGAGCTGGTATGATGAGAAATCATTATGGGATTCGGGGACATTCCATGAAAAATTGCCTATGTCTGAAATGGAAGGTTCAAGCATTCATCAATAAAGGGTAGTTAGATGTGGGGAAGAAACAAAGGTCAGATAGTGTGGAAAATTTACTGAATGGGAATGATGAGACCATTGTGGATGTCATAATGGGAGAAGTAGATTGAAAGGTCGAAAAGAGTACCGAGGAATAGTCAGTTTGAATTAGGGAGAACATGTCAAGGGGGAGATTTTTTATGCATGTAGTTTCATACCTCATGATGAAAACACTTGTCTTATGGTGACATTCATATGAATTAAATGAATTTTGAATTTTAAATGCATTGTGTTTGTTGTCTTTTAAAAATAATTTGAATTTGCAAAAAAAAAAAAAAAAAAAAAACAAAAGCATTAAGGAAGTTTTAGTAATGGACGGTCTCGAGAATATTGATGATCATTGTTAGAAATGACCCAATACGCTCCCCCCTCTCTTTTGGGCTTCTCTATGCCTAAACCCCTTGAATCGAGAACACTTAAAAGACCTAATGCTTTAAGGAATATGAATGATTGAACTTCATAAAAAAACATTGTCATCATAGAATAAGCAAAGATGTAAATCCTAGTCTAGGCCATGAACAAAGGAACGAATTTTTTGAAATTTTTTCGAATTCCTTGAAATTCAAACAAATGAGACATTCTTTCAAGAATCTAGATTTTGGTAATTTGATGTATGTCAAGGTTGTGCTAAAACCATTCATGACCTTTACCAATAACCACAAAACACTAATTGCCCAAACATCACTTCATGATTGACACCCTGGGGCATAATGATTAAATTAGATTATCCTATATCCCAGAGAAAACCCATTTTTGGGTCGTATTTTCCTTGTCCTTTCAAAGAACTCATATTTGAAACTCAGCTTTTTAAAATAGACCCAAATTTGCTATGTTTCTCGTTGACATGAATTCTCATGGTTAATCAAACTGAGGCATCATATGTGGAAATGATGGTTATATGGTGAAAAATGACAGAACTAATGCCTGAATCATTGGGGGCATGCGACAAAACAAACAAACAAAAAAAAAAGAAAGAAAGAAAGAAAGAAAGAAAGAAAAATTGTGATATCATGCATATGAGAATTCGGATGATTCCAAAGTACAAAATGAAATTCTGATTATCTATTCCCCTGGGGATTGCTCTTCAATAAGAATATTTGTGCTTGATATGAGAAATGACCATCTTTCATATCCCTTTCACAAAAAGAAATTATCCATAGTCACCCCTTTTGAGCTGAAGAATTCTTTTTTGAACCCTGATCAAGGATCACCCTCTACACTAGGGGCAAATGCGAGGAAAGATCTTCTCAAAGATCACTGAGAAATAAGTATTAGCTCGAAGACAGATACAAAGAAAATTGGGCTTCAAAATGAATACGGGCTCATTCTGTCGAAATGAAGGAAAAGGAAAAGATGATGAAATGGAAGCCAAGAACAAAACAAAAGAAAAAGAAAAAACACACAAAAAAAAAGGTGTGAAAAAGTATGGCAAATGAAAGCCAAAAGCAAGGAAGAAAATGAGCAAAAGTCAAGAAAGGTCAAAAAAGTCCAAAAAGGGGCAAATGCTTCAAAAGGGAATCCTCCTCAAGAAATGATCCTTGATCTGATTACCCTTAAACACATATTTTGGGCCTATTTATCCTTGCTTTTTGAACCCCGAGCCCTGGCCTACATTACGTGCTTTAAAAGTCCATTTTGATCAAGCATGAATATTTAACTTGAAGGGTTTTTTCCTCAGATTTTATCCCATCTCATCGAATTATCATTTCACTAAGGAAGAATTTAGAATTCTCAAATGCATGGTAAAACAATGAAAAAAGGAAAAAATTGGAGAGAATGGGACTCTAGGGCAAAAACCCAAAAAGGGCGGTCTAGAGTAAAATGGGAATTTTCGATGTCATCTATGATAGTGCCGATACCACAAAAGAGAAGATTATCTTAAAGAAGTGGTTATCGAGGAACATCTGGAATTCCTAAACCTCCCAAATTTTCAACTCTCATTTGGATGATTGATTTCAAAAACTAAAACTTTTTTTTAATCCAAAATCAACTTTCCAGTTTAAACATCCCAGCCAATCTTGACGCTTGTCAAAATACCTTGATTTGGAAAGTAAAAGAATGTTGAATTTGTTTGGTTCTCAATGAATTCGTGATTTATAAAATCTGTTCCATTTGTGAGCCTAGAAGGGACATACATTTTTTTTTTGTGAAGTTTTCCTGGAAAAACCAAAATCATGTTGTACCAAGCCTTGTCAATTCAAGTTGAAAAACCCAAATTGATACTTAGGAAATTTTCTAACAGTGATCATCAGTCTTCAAAAGATTTGTACATTATACATTGTGGGGTTAAAATTTTTGACTCAGAAGTTTTCATTAAATAAGCAATATTGTTTTTGAAATATCCATTTTTAATGTTGAAATGAGATAAGAGTTTTTCTAATCCAAAGGTGTGGAGTTAATAGAGATAACCTTGACTTCCAAATATGAGAAGAAGAAAAAACTCAGCAAGCAGATTTCTATTGATAAGAGTTTGAAAACTGTTGGGGCAAAAAGAATAGCCAAAGATTGAAAAATGAGTTGAAGATATACTCTGATTTGAAGAGGAAAAATGAATGGGAAAGGCTAAGCCAAAGTATAGAAAAATGATCGGGGGCATTTGCATCATTCATGAACACTCATCTCTCTATTAAGCTTTGCATTTGCACCGTGTCAGCAAGCATTTGCATTATTCATGGATATTTGTATTTGCACTATTCCATGAGCATCTGCATTCTACCTTTGCAAGTACATCCTTCATAGATATTTGCATTCGCATCACCTCAAGCAAGTGCATCATTTCTAGGATCATTGCATCTTAATTGTAGCTGCAATTACACCATTCATGAACCACTTACATGAACATGATTCGTAGGGACATTTGCATCTGCATTTAGAAGCATTTGCATCAATCCAAAACATCTGTATCATTTCAAGAAGCATTTGCATCAATCCAAGACATTTGCATTTACACCATCAAGCATTTGCATCCTCTCTCAAATCCTTCAGGTTAATTTCAAGGCCATTTCAATTTCTGATTTCATCCATATCTTTTTCAGGTTTCACCCATGCTTTTCAACTTCTGGTTTCATCCAGATCTTTTTCTGGTTTCACCCATGTTTTTCAATTTCTGGTTTCATCCAGATCTTTTTTTGGTTTCACCAATGGTTTTCAATTTCTGGTTTCATCCAGATCTTTTTCAAATTTTTGGTTTCAACCATGCTTTTCAATTCTGGTTCCATCCAGATCATTTTCAAATTTCTGGCTTCATCCATGTCTTTTTAATCTCTGGTTTCATCCAGATATTTTTCAATTTTTGGTTTCACCCATGCTTTTCAATTCCTGGTTTCATCCAGATCTTTTTCTAGTTTCACCGATGTTTTTTCAATTTCTGGTTTCATCCAGATCTTTTTCAATTTTCTGGTTTCACCCATGCTTTTCAATTTCTGGTTCCATCTAGATCATTATCAAATTTATGGTTTCACCCATGCCTTTTTAATTTTTGGTTTCATCTAGATCATTTTTAATTTCTGTTTTCACCCATGTTTTTCAATTTCTGGTTTCATCTAGATCTTTTTTTGGTTCACCCATGTTTTTTCAATTTCTGGTTTCATCCAGATCTTTTTTCAAATTTCTGGTTTCACCCATGTTTTCCAATTTCTAGTTTCATCCAAATCTTTTTCTGGTTTCATCCATGTTTTTCAATTTCTGGTTTCATCCAGATCTTTTTCAAATTTCTGGTTTCACCCATGCCTTTTTAATCTCTGGTTTCATCCAGATCATTTTCAATTTCTGGTTTCACTCATGCTTTTCAATTGTTGGTTCCATCCAGATCATTTTCAAATCTCTGGTTTCACCCATGCTTTTCAATTTCTAGTTTCATCCAGATCTTTTTCAAATTTTTGGTTTTACCCATGTCATTTCAATCCCTGGTTTCATCCAGATCTTTTTCAATTTTCGGTTTCACCCATGCCAGTAAGGTTAGCACAAGACAGGATAAGATTCCAAGACCATCGTCGAGGTCTTTTATTCTCTTGCAAATCGAACCCGTTTCCGTAAGACGGGTCAAGCCTTGATTAGTCAGGGAATTCAATTTAAGAAAAAAATCTTCTATTTACATATTTTTTCAAAAAAAATGAATGAAAAATGAAAAAAAAGAAACCCCATTTCCATTCTCTTCACATGTATCACCATAACCGAACAAAATTAATGTTTGTTTATCTTTGCCTAATTCCTGATTCTCAGCATAGCCAAAGAGGGGCAGCTGTAGACACCTAATTTTGTCTGAATCACTAAAACAGGTATGTTTTCTTCTTAAATTGATGTTTCAGAATGTAAAAAGACTTTTTTCATCCTGCATGCGGTACTCCGAGACTTAGTCTAAGAAGACGAGCATAAAAAGTCAAACTTAAAAAAGTCAACCCTAAAAAGTCAACTACTAAAAAAGTCAACCCACTTTCAAAATCAAGATTTGAAGTTCAATTGAAAAATGGATAAAGAATTTTGATAATCCGAGGTCTACATAGAAAGATATTGAGTTTGGAAGTTGGGTTACGGAGATTCGGTAGAAAGAAAACCCTAGTCCGAGAAATTTGGGGAAAAATGCTTAAACAATCAAACTGGTCAAAATTGAAGGTTCCAAATGAAAGATAAGCACTGACTACGGGTAATGGAGAAGCTACTTGGAAGAAAAACTGAAAGAAAAGTCAATCTAGAAAAAACCGAGAATTAGGGTTTTTGGTGGATTTCGATGAAATTTGGAAGAATTACAGAAATGGCCCGATTCGGTAAGACTAAAGCCCCTAATAGATGAGGAGAATTAAATAAGGATAGCCCAAGTCTCGGTTTGAAGAAAATCTGACTTGTTTTGAGCAAAACCGGGTTTCGGAGGTAAAAGAGCAAAATTGGAAATTTTGGGAAAAATAGCAAATGAACTCCAAAAATTTTGAAAATTTGCAAATCTCATTCTTAAATCATTTTGAAGAGATTGATGAAAGAAAATCTGGATTCAGAGTTCGTTTGCAAAATGGCCAAATTCCGGGTCCCTTATGTAAAAATTCAAGAAGCTAAATCCCAAAAAAAATAGCAATTGAACTCCAAAATTTTTGAAATTTTGCAGATTTCTTTCTTAAATTATTTGGAAGAGATTGGCGAAAGAAAATCTGGATTAGGAGTTCGTTTGCAAATTTGCCAAATCCCAGGCCCACTATACAGTAATTCAAGTAGATAAATCCCGAAAAAATACCAAATGAGTTCCAAAAATTATGAAAACTTTCAGATCATACTTTTAAATTATTTGGAAGATATTGGTGAAGAACAATCTGGATTTGGAGCTCGCTTAAAAAATGGTAAAGTTTGGGAGCACAAAAGGGCAATTTTGGAAGAAAAAACCAAATAAATAACAAATGGGCTCGAAATTTTTTGAAAACCTCCATAATTCACTTTTTTTTTTTTTGGAAGTATTGGAAAAAGAAATTTTGAATTTGGAGTCCGTTTGCTATTTATTTATGTTCGTGGGGCAAAAAGGTTATTTTACCCAAGAAATCGAAAAAGGGCTTTTCTTGCCTTTTACAAAAATGAAGCATGGGCTGGAAGATGAGGGGTCAGCCGGAAAAGGCCCAATGGTGGGAAAATATTTTCTGATTTTTAATCAAAAGGCCAACAATGAAGAGGAAGGTAGTTATTTTTTTTATCAATCCTTTGTAATTGAGCCACATGGACCAATGCATAAAGAGGGAGAATGTCAACATAATGGCTTAAGATTCTTGAACAGCTGTAATTGTGGATAGCTGATTACCTAATCTAAGGGTGATAATTTCACAGTTTAAGCATCTTGGATTAATAGCCTTTGGATCAAAATTGGTTGAAAAAAAAATGACAACATGCTAGCCATTTAGAAGGCCATTCGGCCACTACAAGGAAAAAGGGGTGTCTCTCTCTTTCATTTTCACTCTATTCACTCCTGTTTAGCTGATTTTCTCTCCATTTTTGAAAGGCAAAAATAAAAGTTTAGAAAAGAAAAGAAAAGAAAGTTAGACGAGAAAAAGCATGATATAGCTTCTAGAGGTTGCTTTAAGCACCATACTCTTGCACTTTCCTTGATTTTCTATTCTTGATTTGCTGTTTTGATTTCTATTTTGGTGAGTTTCTTTTGAATTTCTTCTTTAAAATAAGTGTTTTTAAGTTTATCCTTTAAGTTCTTCTTTATACTTTCTTGGAAAAAGCTTTGAGAAATTTCTTTTCTTTTGTTTTTTGGGTTGGTCGAATGGCCTATTGTTTTGATATAGTTGCTGTTTGCATTTTTATTTCATGTTATTAGTGATATTTAACAAGTTTTGATGCTTTAAATCTTCTTCAAATACATAAACATGAAGCTTGTTTTGATTTGGTTGCTTGCTTGTTTACATTTTTTAGTCTATTATCTTGTTATCATGTTTATTTTACTTGTCTTGCATTTTTGATTTTCTGTTTTCAAAATGTTTAAGTTTGTTTATGTTTTACATTTTGTTAATCCATGTGTTTGTGAAAATGCCTATTGGTTTTCATGCCTTTACTTTATATTTGCATGATTTGAGTATTATTCTTTAATCTTGCATGTTAGTATATCATGTGTTTGTGAAAATGACATGCTCATTTTAAAGTATGGGACCATTCGGCCTCCCCTCATGTTGTATGCTTTGTATGTGCATTTTCATCAGGCTAGTTGATAGGTTTGCATTTTCATGATATTTGGTTGTGTATTTTGTTTAAGCATGCTATATGTTTGTGTTATTGCCATGCATTCTTTAGGTTTAGGATTGGTTTGCTTTGCCATGCATATTCATGCATTTTAGACCTAGGTTGCATTTAATGCCATGCAAGTTCATTTAGGTCTAGGTCATATTCTCTATGCCATGCATTTTTCATGTCATTTAGGTTTTAAATCATGCATTTCACGCATCATATTTGCTGTATTTTCATGCATTTCATGTCAGTTCCACATGATTTATGACTTAGACCAATCAATGGTTCAAAGTCATGCTCATTTCGAGCATACTTGTGGAAAATTAAAGAGTTGTCAGATTGATTATTCTACCTTTGTGATTTTTTTTTTACTTCGCCAATTTTTGTCTAACTTTTCAAAAGTGTTAGCTACTGTTTGTGAGTCTTTTGGAGAGTCTCTAACATTTTTATATTTATTTTTAAATGATTTTATCAAAGGCAAAAAAATGTGTTTTGGCAAAACAATTTTTTTACCCAGTACTCGTACTTTCTAGATTTTTTTGGGCAGTCATCTTTAATCAGAAAATTAAGCCAATTTTCCCATGCAGTTTTTACATGTCTTGAGTCTCCAGTATGTTTTTCTATATTTTTTTGAATTTTCAAAAATAGGGTAAAAAATCATGCTTTAAAATTGGACAATAGAGGCAGAATTGAATTTGAAGGAAAATCATTTTTCTGTTTTGGTTAAGTTACTTAGAGGGGGTTGATTAAGAAGTTTAGTACTGACTTAGGATAGTTTCTACGCTTTTTTTAAACTCTAAAAATGATTTTTAAATCTCGGGTTAAGGGTGGTTAAGTCCGGGATTTTAAACTTAGGAAATTAGAGCCATTTAAAAAAGGGTTTAGCTAAGTTTTTATTTTTAATCTAAGCTTTTCAAAATTGTTTTCAAACAATCACAAAGTATTTTGGTTTTAGAATATTTAATTTGATATATTTTCCTAAGGTAGCCGGATATCTTTTTACATATACGAATTTTCTTAATTAAAGGAAAAAATACATTCTCATGCATTGCATTTTCTATATTCAAGCATACGATATAATATGTGATTTTTGCTATGTTAATTTTCATGATGGTGTTATTATTTTTTATTTAAAATTTTGATATTATATTAATTGTTATATGGTCTTGAATATTTCATGATATCCTATTCTTTTTATTTAGTTATTTATTTTTGTCACATTATTTAGCATATACTATGTTCATGCATTATTATTTTTATTTTTATTTTAATGCATATTATATGATAGCATTATTTTATGTTTCATGTCATTTAGATTATATGCCATATCATTTATATTTGCCATGTCATTTAAATCAATTTATTCCATTTAGAATATATCATGTGACTTAGGATATTTCATTTCATATAGAATATATTATGTTACCTAGGTCATTTAATTTTCATTTAGAATATATTATGTCACTTAGGATATTTTATTTCATTTAGGATATATCATATAACTTAGGATATTACATTTCATATAGAGTATATCATGTTACCTAGGTCATTTCATTTCATTTAGAATATATCATATGACTTAGGATATTTCATTTCATTTAGAATATGCTAAGACATTTAAATTATAGCATACCATTTAGGTTGTATTATATTATCTAGACTTTGCTATGTCATTTTATTTGTCACACATATTCATATTTTTTTAAAATGTTTTGAAAAAGGTAATGATTTTCAATAAAATAAAGATATTCCCGAGTTAAAATAATTCATGAGCTCTCTGTCGTGTTTGCTGAAGAGGATATCATCAATTATCATTAATAACAGAATATCTTCTTTAAAACGAGAATGGTTTTGAAAATTTCCAAAATAATAAAAATTTCTATATTTTGCCACGCTTGTTGGAAAATATAGGAAAATTTTGAATTAATAAATTCCGGATCATTTTCAATAAAAAAATGAAATTATTTTTCTTTAAATTGGGAATTAACTTGAAATACCAAATTAAAAATCGACTTTTTACCGAGACTTGAGATAACACACGATTAATAAAGTACCATTTTATACGGGCATTGTGGGCATGCTAATCCTTCCTCACACGTAACCGAGTCCCGAACCCGCTTCTTTGATTTCTCTGGTTTAAAATGCAGACTTGAAATTAATTTTAAAAAAAATGTTTTAATTAATTTTAAAATGTTTTATAAAACCAATTTTAATAGGTGGCTGATCACACCTAGCCAAAAAAGATTGGTGGCGACTCCATGTCTTTTTCAAGGTTATTTTCAAAACCTTCGTTTTTGTAGAGGAATTAAGTCGACTTTTCCTCGGTTTTTTTTTAATGTCATGCTTAATGAATAATAAAGTCTTGCGATGAGATTTATTATTTTTTGGGTTTTGAAGAAGGGTCATTTTGGGGGAGAGCAAAAAGGTTCATAATCAAATTCCATGGAGCACCGTGAATTTTATTCCTTCGAAACTTGTTCTTGTTTTTTTTGCTTTGTAGTGACTAGCAGTCTTAAGCCAAGTAAACTTGTGCTGGTCTTATACTACCATTATTGAACCAATTCAAATTTATTACATATTCAACAGTTAAATGATTTCTCTCAACTATCATTTACTTAACCTAAAGGCTTGATCAATTTTAATTAGGATAGTAATCGAGCTCTAAAATAAGCAATTACACTGTAGGTTTTTGACTATTTTTATTGTTTGTTTTTTTATACAAAGGATGTCGGGGTAATTAAAAAAAGATTATACATATTAGTGTAGACACCTAATTTTGTTCGGACCACTGAAACATGTATGTTTTCTTCCTAAATTGATGTTTCAGAATGTAAAAATACTTTTTCATCTTGCAGGTGGTACTCCGAGACTTAGTCTAAGAAGGCGAGCATAAAAAGTCAAACTTGAAAAGGTCAACCCCGAAAAGTCAACTACTGAAAAAGTCAACCCACTTTCAAAATCAAGATTTGAAGTTCAATTGAAAAATGTTGAAAGAATTTTGATAATCTGAGGTCTACATCGAAAGATATGGAGTTCGGAAGTTGGGTTACGGAGATTCAGAAGAACGAAAACCCTAGTTCGAGAAATTTAGGGAAAAATGCTTAAACGATCAAATTGATCGAAATTGAAGGTTCCAAATGAAATATAAGCACTAACTACGAGTAATGGAGAAGCTACTTGGAAGAAAAACTGAAAGAAAAGTCAATCTAGAAAAAAACCGAGGATTAGGGTTTCTAGTAGATTTCGGTGAAATTTGGAAGAATTGCAGAAATAACCCAATTCGGTAAGACTAAAGCCCCTAATGGGAGTGATTAAAAAAGGATAGCCCAAGGCTTAGTTTGAAGAAAATCTGAAAATCTGACTTGTTTTGAGCAAAATCGGGTTTCGGAGACAGAAGGGCAAAATTGGAAAATTTGGGAAAAATAGCAAATGAACTCCAAAATTTATGAAAATTTGTAGATCTCATTCTTAAATCATTTTGAAGAGATTGGAAAAAGAAAATCTTGATTAGGAATTCGTTTGCAAAATGGCCAAATCCCGGGTCCCTTATGTAAAAATTCAAGAAGATAAATCCTGGAAAAATAGGAAATGAACTCCAAAAATTCTAAAAATTTGAAAATATCATTTTTAAATTAGTTGGAAGAGATTGGAGAAAGAAAATCTGGATTCGGAGTTCGTTTGCAAAATGGCCAAATCTCGGGCCCCCTATGTAGTAAATCAAGTAGATAAATCCCGAAAAAATACCAAATGAGTTCCAAAAATTATGAAAACTTCCAGATCACACTTTTAAATTATTTGGAAGAGATTGGTGAACAAAAATCTGGATTTGGAGCTCGTTTCAAAAATGGTAAAGTTTGGGAGCATAAAAGGGTAATTTCGGAAGAAAAAATCTATATAAATAGCAAATGGACTCGAACAATTTTGAAAAGTTCCAGAATTCAATTTTTTATTATTTTGAAAGTATTTAAAAAATAAAATTTGAATTTGGAGTTCGTTTGCCATTTATTTATGTTCGGGGGGCAAAAAGGTCATTTTACCCAAGAAACTGAAAAGGGTTTATCTTGCCTTTTAAAAAAATGAAACATGGGCTGGGAGAAAAGAGGTTGTCCGGCCAAGGCCCAAGAATGGGTAGACATTTTTTTATTTTTAATCAAAAATCCAACAATGAAGAGTAAGTTAGTTATTTTTTGATCAAGTCTTTGCAAATAAGCCACATGGACCAATGCATGAAGAGGGAAAGTGTCAATATAATGGCTTAAGATTCTTGAATAGCTGTAATTGTGGATAGCTGATGGCCTAATCTAAGGGTGATAATTTCATTTTTTAAACATCTTGGAACAATAGCCTTTGGATGAAAATTGGTTGAAGAAAAGATGACAACATCCTAGGGGATAAGGGCTATTTGGCCACTATAAGGACGAGTCACTCTCTCTTTCATTTTTAGCTATTCACTCTTTATTCTCTCTTGGTTTTGGCTGATTTTTCTCTCTATTGTTGAAAGACAAAAAGAAAAGTTTAGAAAATAAAAGAAAGTTAGAAGAGAAAAAGCTTGAAATATAGCTTCTAGAGGTTGCTTTAAGCACCATACTCTTGCACTTTCTTTCATTTTCCATTCTTGATTTCCTGTTTTGATTACTAATTTGGTGAGCTTCTTTTGATTTCTCTTTTTAAATAAGTGTTTTTAATATTCTTCTTTAAGTTCCTTCTTGATTATTTCTTGTAAAAAGCTTTTGAATTTTTTTTTCCTCTTCTTTTTGAGATGGCCGAATGGCCTAGTTTTTTGGGTAGTTGCTGTTTGCATTTTTTATTTCATGTTATTCTTGATATTTAACAAGTTTTGATGCTTTAAATCTTCTTCTAATACATAAATATGAAGCTTGTTTTAATTTGGTTGCTTGCTTGTTTCTATTTTTGAGTCTATTATCTTGTTATCATGTTTATTTTACTTGTCTTGCATTTTTGATTTTCTGTTTTCAAAATGTTTAAGTTTGTTTATGTTTTATATTTTGTAATCCATGTGTTTGTGAAAATGCTTATTGGTTTTCATGCCTTTACTTTATATTTGCATGATTTGAGCATTATTCTTTAGCTATGCATGTTAGTATATCATGTGTTTGTGAAAATGCCATGCTCATTTTAAGCATGAGACCATTCGGCCACCCTATGTTGTATGCTTTGTGTGTGCATTTTTGTTGTGATAGTTGATAGGTTTGCATTTTCATGATATTTGGTTGAGTATTTTGTTTAAGCATGCCATATGTTTGTGTTATTGCCATGCATTTTTTAGGTTTAGGATTGGTTTGCTTTGCCATGCATATTCATGCATTTTAGACCTAGGTTGCATTAAATGCCATGCAAGTTCATTTAGGTCTAGGTCATTTTATTGATGCCATGCATTTTTCATGTCATTTAGGTTTTAAATCATACATTTCATGCATCATATTTGCTGTATTTTTCATGCATTTGTTGTCCTTGCCACTTGATTTATGACTTAGACCAATCAATGGTTCAAAGTCATGCTCACTTGAGCATACTTGTGGAAAATTAAAGAGTTGTCAAATTGATTATTCTACCTTTGTGATTTTTTTTACTTAGCCAATTTTTTCCTAACTTTTCAAAAGTGTTAGCTACTGGTTGTGAGCCTTTTAGGAGAGTCTCTAATATTTTTACTTTGATTTTTAAATGATTTTAGCAAAGGCAAAAGAACGTGTTTTGACAAAACAGTTTTTTCACCCAGTACTCATACTTTCTCGATTTTTCTGGGCAGTCATCTCTAATTAGAAAATTAAGATGATTTTTTTCTCGTGTAGTTTTACGTGTCCTGAGTCTCCAATATTTTTTTTTAGATTTTTTTTAATTTTTAAATATAGGGTAAAAAGTCGTGCTTTAAAACTGGACAGTGGAGTTAGAATTGAATTTGAAGGAAAATCATTTTTCTGTTTTGGTTAAGTTACTTAGAGGGGGCTGATTAGGAAGTTTAGCTACTGACTTAGGGTAGTTTCTAAGCCTTTTTAAACTCTAAAAATGATTTTTTAAATCTCGGATTAAGGGTGGTCAAGTCTGGGATTTTAAACTTAGGAAATTAGAGCCATTTAAAAAAGGGTTTTGCTAAGTTTTTATTTTTAATCTAAGCTTTTCCAAAATTGTTTTCAAACAATCACAAATTATTTTGGTTTTAGAATATTTAATTTGATATATTTTCCTAAGGTAGCCGGATATCTTTTTAGATATACGGATTTCCTTAATTAAAAGGAAAAAATACATTCTCATGCATTGCATTTTCCATATACATGCATATTATATAATATGTAAGTTTTGCTATGTTTGATTTTCATGATGGTGTTATTATCTTGGATTTAAATTTTTGATATTATGTTAGTTGTTATATGGTTTTGAATATTTCATGATATCCTATGCTTTTTATTTAGTTATTTTTGTCATATTATTTAGCATATACTATGTTCATGCATTATTATTTTTATTTTTATTTCCATGCATATTATATGATATTATTATTTTATGTTTCATGTCATTTAGATTATAGGCCATATCATTTATATTTTCCATGTCATTTAAATTATTTCATTTCGTATAAAATATATTATGTTACTTAGGATATTTTATTTCATATAGAATATATTATGTTACCTAGGTCATTTCATTTCATTTAGAATATATCATATGACTTAGGATATTTCATTTTATTTAGAATATGCTATGAAATTTAAATTATATCATACCATTTAGGTTGCATTATATTATCTAGACTTTGCTATGTCATTTTATTTATGTGATACATATTCACATTTTTTAAAACGTTTTCAAAAAGGTAATAATTTTCAATAAAATAAAGATATTCCCGAGTTAAAATAATTCATGAGTTCTCTACCGGGTTTGCTGGGGAGGATATCATCAATTATTATTTGTAACGGAATATCTTCTTTAAAATAAGAATGATTCGGAAAGTTTTTCAAACTAATAAAAATTTCTATATTTTGCCACGTTTGTTGGGAAATATAGGAAAATTTTGGATTTATAAATTTCGGATCATTTTCAATTAAAAATGAAATTATTTTTCTTTAAATTGGGAATTAACTTGAAATACCAAATTAAAAATCGACTTTTTACCGAGACTTGAGATAACACACGATTAATGAGGTATCGTTTTATACGGGCGTTGTGGGGGTGTTAATCCTTCCCCGCACGTAACCGAGTCCCGAACCCGCTTATTTGATTTCTTTGGTTTAAAACGCAGACTTGAAATTGGTTTTAAAAAATGTTTTAATTAATTTAAAAATGTTTTATAAAACCGGTTTTAATAGGTGGCCAATCACACCTAGCTAAAAAGGATTGGTGACGACTCCATGTCTTTTTCAAGGTCATTTTCAAAACCTTCATTTTTCAAGAGGAATTAAGTCGACTTTTCTTCTTTTCTTAATGTCATGCTTAACGAATAATAAAGTCTTGCGATGAGACTTGTTATTTTGTAGGTTGCGACAGCTTGGTGACTCCACTGGGGACATTAGAGAGTCAGACCTTGAATTAGTCATGTGTTATCAAAGTCTTAGTTTTGTTGGTTTAATTGGTATTTAATTTTAATTCCCACATTTTTTTAATAAAGAGAATTTTTAAAATAATAAAATGTTTTTAAATATGTCCATACTCATGTGCATGCATTTTATTATTGTTCTCTAGTTATTTAAGGTTGTATATTATAATTACTTGTTGGTTAATACGTTACACTATTCTTGAATATTCTTTTAATAAATTGCTAGAGCATTTAGAATAAGGTTTGTAGAATAGGTGGTGAAAGGTTTGTTGTTCCTCCACACACACCACACGTACATTGGCATATCATGAGCCCTATACCCGAGTTTCGTCCTTTTAGGTGGGAGCAAATAACTAAGCCTTCGTGATTAACAATCCGCATGTGCTAGTGAAACACTTCCGGAGTACTAAATTACCTAAGCCTTCGTGATTAACAATCCGCATGGGCTAGGGAAATAGACTCTAACGAATTGAACCTGCTTTTATGGGGTGCCTTACTAGCCTTCACCAGCGATAGTGAGGAGCAATTCGGGGCCTTTAGAACTGATTCATCCTCATATAGTAAACCTAGGCGAAGCCATGCCGGATTTCCAATTAGATATCCCGACGTTAAGAACACATGGAGGAATATTTCCAATCCTTTTACCTTCTATTTTACCTTCCGAATACATTTATTTTTGAAAATCGGACAATGATGAGCGTACATCACAATGCCCGTAATAAGTGTTGGTATTTAGTCCTAGGGGTGTTATAATGCCGTTGGCATCCTTAGGGATAATTATTGTTTTGAATTATATGTTTTTTTTTTGTATTATTCAAGTTTATTCCCGTTACTAATGCATTTTCTTTTTGTTGTTTTTTTGTTATTTTTTGCATTCTTGTCATCATTTTTTTTGCACATGGAAGGTTATTGGTCTTGGGATAATATTCAACCAAAAGGGCTTTCATGGAGGGTCAGAGTGTCTTAGTGATCGAGAAGCATTTAGAGGTTAGGAAACAGTCCGAGAAAGGTCAGCAGGATAATGGGGATTGTTTAAAAATGGGATATGTGTCAGCATTGCCAGCCGAGGTTGATCTTTCTATCAGGCAAAATGATCTCCGAGAATTGATGGATATATGGAATCAATGGAACATATTAGAAAAAGAAGCCTTCACTCAGACTTATGGGGACATAGCACTGCTAGTTCAAGTTAAGGTCAGTGGTGAGGTGATCCGGGTTGTGGTGCAATTTTGGAATCCCGTTTATCGGTGTTTTACCTTCAACCAAGAGGATATGACTCCAACCATAGAGGAATATTCGACCTTGCTGCATATTGAGAACGTTATTCCCGATCGTATTTATTTGAAGGATACAAAGACGCCGGGTTTCAAGAAAAAAAGTGTCTAAGATTCTGGGAGTGGAAAGAAATTGGGTCGAAAGCTATGTTGTCCAAAAAGGGGGTAAGCTACTGTATATCATGGGATATTTTACAGACCTTAATCCATAGCCATTCAAGTAAGGAGATAGTTAAAATATTTTTGCTTTTGGCTATCTATGGTTTAGTTATCTTCCCAAAGGCATTAGGGTATGTGGATGTGGCGATATTTGATGTTTTTGAGAGGCTTGAGCAGAGGATAAACCCAGCCCCGACAATTATAGCAGAAACAATCCCATCGCTGAATTTTTGTAGACGAGGAGGAAAAGGGCGCTTTATAGGTTGTACACGGCTTCTTTACATATGGATTCAGAGCCATTTTTGTAAACAGGAGAATTTCCCTTTTCGCTCATATTGGAAGTCTTTTGTACCAATTTGGTGAATTTCTTAAGAAGGATTGGCTTGAAAATAGGACCGAGGAACAATAGATCAACATATTTCGGAATATCAGGGCTGAGATGACAATTTGGAGAGCTCCATGGATAGCTCCTATGCCGACATTGTACAAGTGCGGAGATAAATCTTCTGTTCCATTATTGGGGAGTATGGGGAGGAGTGAGCTATGCACCACTGCTGGTATTAAGACAATCAGAATCCTGTCAGTTTACTCCTATGACCCATGACCTTAGTAATTTGGAATTTGCTTATGGAGAAGACAGATACTCGGGAAAGGTACGTGAGATTGTAGTAGCATGGAAGCAAACTCATCGGGTGGAGATAGCTAGATATGCCTACTTCGTCACACCTGATTACCTGGCATGGAGGGAATTGAGGGTTAATGATAGGTTGTTGACATGAGATGGGGAAGAAGTACATCTCTTGAGTTCGTCACCCAAGGAAGCGCCATCGGAGTTAGAAATTGCAAGGTCAGAATTCGAAAAAAAAAGGCCCAAATGAGCAAGGAAATTGCCCGATTGCAAGAAGAGCTTGAGGATATGAAGAATAGGGAATCAGCTCGAGAAAGAGAAAAGGAAACGATCAAGAAAGAAAGGGACACTGCTAAAAGCGATCTTCAGGAATTACACTTGGAGAACAAGAGGTACCGCTTCGAGCTCAGATTCGAGGGGACTCTCAAGACTTTCGGGGAATGCGAGCAAGAAGTCAAAAACCTCAAGAAGGAGAGGAACTATTAGAGAGAGAGAGCAAAGCATGAGGAAGCCCGAGCCAATCAACTGGAGAAACAAGCTAAGGAAATCTTATACGGTGATGCTTTTGCTGACATGCCAAAGGGCCGCGAACAAGTAAGGGTCAGATTAAAGAGCAAGGCAATCAAAAGAGGATAGTGAAAAAGGTCCAAGATCCGAGGGAGTTACTATAGGACCAGTGTTTTGTAATAGCATTTTTAAATTAGGATAGACAGATTATCAGATTGTCTTAAGCAGTGATCTTTTTTCTTTGATGTATTTAGTTCCAGGAAATCAATGAAAGACCATTTGGTTGGAATTATCCCGGGGCCAATACTTTTAAATGCATTCATCATTCATTTGTTCTTTCCTTTATATATTTTGTTTGTTCATTCATTTATATTTATAATCGTTCATTCATTTATTCTTTATAAATTATTCACACACTTAGTCATTTATTTATTTGTCCATTCATTTATTCTTTATAGTTAGTCATTCATGTTCATAGACTTAGTCATTTACTTATTTGTTCATTCATTAACATTTAGGCATTTATTCATTCATTCATTTTTATAAAATAAAAAAATGTGTCAATAATATCTAATCCATGGTTTTTAAAACTAAAGGTACAATTGGTCGCACTCAGAAAGAATCAGACTTTCGACACCTCTAAAATACTCGATCTCAAGCAAGAGCTATGGAGAACGATCAGCTTGCTAGAATTGAAAGGATGGAAAGAATTCAAAAGGAACTGCAGGAACAGTTGGCTAAGTCTCAAGAGGAGTCACGGGAACAAATGACCAAACTCATAGAGATGATGAGTACCATGATGAGGAAAAAGTGGCCAGGAGAAAATTCAGTCATCGGAATGGGGGCAGTAAACCAAGAAGATCGACCAGAGGTGGTACAGAAGAATGGCTAGACATCCCAGCCTGTGGGAAATGAACTTCTGACTGGGGCAGCATCCTATATTTACATCCAACCAGCGGCTGAAGCTCAGAATTTTGGTCCTAAAAGGGGTAATATTCGGGTTGATCCAATTGATGTGGACGTTCCAAACTTTGAAGAAATGGCTGAAAAGGAAAGGGCAAAGATGCTGGAGGAAAGATTGAGGGCGGTTTAAGGAGCGGAGCTATTTGGCAGTCTAGATGCCAAAGAGATGAGTTTAGTGCACGGTCTGGTGATTCCTCCAAAGTTCAAAGTACCAGACTTTGAAAAATATAACGGAACTACCAACCCATCAGCGCATCTAAACATGTATTGCCGGAAGATGACTGGACATGATGAAGATGAAAAATTGCTCATCCACTGTTTCCAAGATAGCTTGATAGGGTTCGTAACTCGGTGGTATAACCAGTTTACCCGTACTAAGATCCGTTCCTGGATGGATCTAGCTAAAGCTTTCATGGAACAATATAAGCATGTGACAAACATGGTGCTTGACTGTCTAACTCTCCAAAACATGGAAAAGAAAGCTACTGAAAGCTTTAAAGAATATTCTCAGAGATGGAGAGACTTGGCTACACAAGTGCAACCCCCTTTAACCAACAAGGAAACTACAGTGCTTTTCATCAATACCTTGAAAGCACCTTACTATGATAAATTGGTGGGAAGTGCCACCAAGGACTTTGCAGATATGGTGATATAGGGAGAGACGATAGAGTCTGCCATTAAGAACTGGAAAATAGAAGGGGGTGAGTCTGCTACCCCGAAGAGAGTTTTTCCCGCAAAGAAGAAGGAGGAGATGCATGCAGTCAGTTTCAATCAATACCCCTATACACCTCCTTCACCATACACACCTCCCAGGCCTTATACTCCTACTACATCTTATGCATCTCTGACACCTTACACACCTTACCCGAGGTATAATCTTTACTACCCCAATGTGAACCACCTTACCCAAAATCCATTCCCCTAAACCAATATACCACAACAGTCGTTTCCAACTAGTATATCACCACAGATAACCCTTCCTTGAAACACTATCCCAAACACTCAAGGTCTCACACGCAATGACTATCGTTCACCAAGGAACGATCAAAAACCTCAGTTTGATCCTATTCCTACCACCTATGGTGAGCTATACCCGAAATTACTGCAAGGCCAACTTGTCGCGCCTGTATATCTTAAACCTTTGACCCCACCATACCCAAGGTGGTACAATGCAAATACCAATTGCGTATATCATGCAGGAATTCAAGGGCATTCAACGGAGGATTGCACTACCTTCAAAAAGAAAGTCCAAAGTTTAATCAATACCGGAGTTGTGAATTTTGGGTCAAAGAATGGGCTGAATGTAGCGAGAAACCCATTGCCCGATCATGCTGAGAATCGGGTAAATGCAATATTAACAGGGGAAGTCAGAAGGTTAAAAAAGGATGCCAGGGAAGTCAAGACTCCGATGTTAACAGTATGGGTTGAGATGGTTAAGGCAGGAATGGTGGGAGATGCAGACAGTTTAAAAATGGTTGCAAAGAGGGTGCAGAATTGGTGCCCGTTCCATAAATGTTCAGGTCATACCATACAGGACTGGGGGGACTTTCTGGCTAAAGTCCAAAAAATGATGGATAATGGAGAGGCCCAGTTTTACGAGGAGATGGAGGAGGAAGTAGAGGTTGTTGAGAATGCAGTTGGCTATGGAATAGGAAGACCTTTGATCATCTATTATGATGTACTATAGAAGATTACTCCGGTTGTTGAGGAAATTGCGCCTAAGCTCATCATAGATTTGCCTTCTTCCTTTTCATACAAGGAAAATAAAACTACACCATAGAAATATGATTGCAGTATAGTTATGCCCGGGTCTTCAAGTCAGCAAGATATTACAGGTGTGGGGCACTTAACACGAAGTGGAAGGTGTTATGCCCCCCAGGTTGTTGAACATGGATCAACAAGAAGGGATGGAGGAATGGACAAAGGGAAGAAAGTAGTTGAACCAATCCATATTGAGATCGATTTGTCAAAAGAAGCAGAGAGAGGATCAGCCCCGATAAACAGGATAAAAGAGCCGATAAACAAGAAATAGGCCTGCGAGTTTTTAAAGTTCATAAAACATAGTGAGTATAGTGTGGTTGAGCAATTGCAGCGTCAGCCAGCAAGAATCTGTATCTTATCTTTGCTATTAAACTCAGAGCCACACAGAAATGCCCTGTTAAGAGTGTTGAATTAGGCATACGCAGCTAACAACATATCAGTAGAAAAGTTAGACAGGCTGGTGGGAAACATTACGACAGACGACCATATATTTTTCAGTTATGATGAAATACCACCCAATGGTATTGGGTCCACAAAGGCTCTTCACATAACAACCACCTGCAAGGGGCATATACTACCAAGGGTGCTTCTGGATAATGGTTCTTCATTAAATGTAATGCCTCTAGCAACCCTATCTAAGTTTTCGATTGATATGTCTTATATGTTATCGAGTTGCACAGTAGCCAGGGCTTTCGATGGTACCAGGAGAGAGGTAATGGAAACATTGAAGTTCCTTTGGAGATAGGCCCATGCACTTATACGGTGAACTTCCAGGTCATGGATATGAATCCATCCTATAATTGCTTGTTGGGAAGGTCGTGGATACATTCAGTAGGGGCTGTACCCTCGTCTCTCCACCAAAAGCTGAAATTTGTGATGGAAGGCCGTTTGACCACTGTATCAGGAGAATAAGACATAATAGCCTCTACATCTACTAAATCTCCTTATGTTGAACCCAATGAAGATGCTGTAGAATGTTCTTTTCATTCTTTGGAATTCATAAATGCGTTTTCATTGCTGAAGGACGAAAAATTCCAAAACCAAGATTGTCCAAGAACACAAGGCTGGGAGTAAGAACCACAGAAGAAAAAGGCTGCAGGGCTGGAAAAGGTCTTGGGAAATATCTTCAAGGGATGGCCCGAGCAATGGAAACAGTGGAAAAGAAAGATCGGTTTGGCTTAAGGTATATTCCGAAGGCCCATGAGAGGAGGAAACAAGTTGAAAGGAACCGGCAAAGGAGGATGGCCCGTCTCACGGGTAAATATTGAATGGGAACCCATGACTTTCCCACCAATCCTTCACAACTTTCGCTCTGCTAGTTTTCTATTCGGAGAAAAGAATTCAGAGGATGTACTCATAATGATCGAGCAAGCTTTTGAAAAATTCCATGTGATAAAGGAAGGCAGATTCAGGATATGGTGATTTGCATGACCGGGAAAGAAGGGATGGGAAGTGACAGTGCGAATTGGATGGTGCGACCTTGTCCACCAGGATATAAACTGACCAATTGGAGTGCGACTGAGTTGCCCATTGTTTTTAAGTCTATTCCAACGTAATACTTTAAAAAAATTCTTAATTATCTTTACCCAGAGATACTAAGAAATTTTTTTTTTTGTAATGGGATTTTTTTGTTTAAACATTTTCATTCAATAAATAACAAGCACAATGCATTTTATTCATATTGATGTGTCCATATTCTTTCATTTTTGTTATTTATTTTGTTTTCATTATATATATATTCCTATATTGTTTCTTCCCCACCTATTTACAGGTGTACTGATGCGGAATATGAGGACTTTCCTGTAAGTAATTCTGAAATTGATTTTGAAAAACCCATTTGCACAGGTGATTTTGAGGCTAACGAAGATACTGAGGATTATGGTCTACTTCCGGATCTATTAAGGAAAATAAAACAATAGGAGAAACAAGTACTTCCTCATAAGGAATTATTGGAAATGATAAATCTGGGAGATGGTGAAGAGATAAAGGAAGTCAAAATCGGGACTTCATTGTCATCATCAATAAATGGTGAATTGATAGCCTTGCTCCAGGAATATATGGATGTATTTGCATGGTTTTACTAAGACATGCCAGGGTTGGATCCGGATATTGTGGTTCATAAGCTTTCTTTAAGGCCAGAATGCAAACCAATTCAGCAAAAGTTGAGAAGAATGAGGCCGGACATGCTGTTAAAGATAAAAGTGGAGGTGAAGAAGCAATTTGATGCTGGACGGATTTTCAGGATACAATCAGATTAAGATGGCACCGAAAGATATGGAGAAAACCATATTTGTTACAATGTGTGGAACCTTCTGCTACAAGGTAATGCCATTTGGGTTGAAGAATGCTGGGGCAATATATCAGAGAGCCATGGTGACCTTGTTTCATGATATGATGCATAAGGGAATTGAGGTCTATGTTGATGATATGACCGCAAAGTCACAAGGAGAAGAGGAGCATATTGCGAATCTTAAGAAGCTTTTCAAACAACTAAGGAAGTTTAGACTCAAGCTAAATCCGGAAAAATGCACTTTTGGAGTCACCTCGAGAAAATTGTTGGGTTTTGTTTGTTAACAAAAGAGGAATTGAGATTGACCCGGATAAAGTGAAGGCCATTCAGAATTTGCCACCACCTTGTACTCAAAAGGAAGTAATAGGCTTTCTGGTGAGATTGAATTACATTGCTCGGTTTATTTCTCAATTAATAGACAAATGTGATCCAATATTTAAGTTACTTTGAAAACGTGATCCAGGAGAATGGGATGAAGGTTGTCAGATTGCATTTGAAAAGGTTAAACATTATCTATCCAACACACCAGTATTAATGCCACCTGTTCCGGATAAACCAATGATACTGTATTTATCAGTATTTGAGAGATCCATGGGTTGTGTTTTGGGGCAGCTTGATGAGACTGGAAACAAAGAACAGGCAGTTTACTACCTCAGCAAGAAGTTCACAAATTATGAGTTGAAATATTCATCGGTAGAAAAGTTGTGCTGTGCCTTAGCTTGGACTGCACGAAGACTCAAACAGTACATGTTGTACCACACAACGTGGTTGATTGCCAAGCTAGATCCAATCAAGTACATGTTGGAAGCACCTTCTTTGTCAGGGAGGATGGGAAGATGACAGGCTTTATTGTCAGAGTATGACATTGTATATGTAAGCCAAAATGCTATCAAGGGCAGTGCAGTGGCTGAATTCTTAGCAAGTCGGGTAGTGGAAGATTATGAGTCGTTGAACTTTGACTTTTCGAATGAAGATTTGATGTATGTTTCACAAGCAGATGAGATTCCCCTGAAGAAGAAAGTATGGAAAATGTATTTTGATGGCGCATCTAATGCCATGGACATGGAATCGGTGCAATCCTCATATCCCAAGAAGAAGATTATTATCCTTTCACTGCTAGATTGGATTTTGATTGTACAAACAATAATGCCGAGTATGAAGCGTGTACTATGGGCCTTCGTGCTGCAGTGGACAAAAATATCAAAGTATTGGAAGTTTTTGGAGACTCAGCCCTAGTAATATACCAGCTACGAGGAGAATGGAAAACCTGAGATACAAAGCTAATCCGATACCGAGAACTCATACTGAGTTTATTGGAGGAATTTGAAGAGGTGAATTTCAATTACTTCCCTCGAGAAGAAAACCGAATGGCAGATGCTCTGGCTACTTTGTCATCAATGTTTAAAGTGAATAAAGGGGCTAAAGTGGTGCCAATAAAGATGAGTATATATGAGTCTCCTGCCCACTGTCTGAGTATTGAAGAAGAAGAAGATGGCCTCCCTTGGTATAATGACATCTTGCAATACATCAAGAGTCAATAGTATCCAGAACAAGCAACAGAAAATGACAAGAGGACTCTGAGAAGACTAGCAATGGGTTTTGTTCTAGACAGTGCGATTCTCTACAAGAAAGGAAAAGACCAAGTCTTGTTGAGATGTGTCGGATCTGCTGAAGCTCGAAGAATTATAGAAGAGGTCCATGAAGGGATATGTGGCACTCATGCTAATGGTCACATGCTTGCTAAGCAGATTATGCGGGCAGGGTATTATTGGTTGAGAATGGAAGGAGATTGTATTAGTTATTCCCGAAAGTGCCATAAATGCCAAATATATGCAGATAAGATTCATATGCCGCCATTGCCATTGCATGTCATGACTACACCATGGCCCTTTTCAATGTGGGGAATGGATATGATTAGACCTATTAGCCCGAAATCTTCAAATGGACATCGTTTCATCTTGGTGGCCATAGATTATTTCACAAAGTGGGTAGAAGCTATTTCCTATGCGAATGTAACAAAGTCGGTGGTATGTAGATTTGTTAAGAAAGAAATCATATGCCATTACGGGTTGCCAGCAAGAATTATTTCGGATAATGCTCTCAATTTGAACAATAAGATGATGAGAGAAGTGTGTACTGAGTTCAAGATCACACATCATAATTCGGCACCTTATCGTCCGAAGATGAAAGGGGCAATAGAAGCAGCTAATAAGAACATCAAGAAGATTGTTGAGAAGATGACTGATGTGTACAAGGATTGGCATGAGATCTTGTCTTTTGCTCTTCATGCATATCGTACTTTGGTCCGTACATCTACAAGGGCAACACCGTTTTCTTTGGTATATGGGATGGAAGCAGTGCTACCTACTGAAGTTGAGATCCCTTCACTTCGGGTTTTGATGGAAGTTGGCCTAGAGGAAGCAGAATGGGTTAGAGCTCGTTATGAACAGTTGAATCTCACCGAGGAGAAAAGGTTGAAAGCAATTTGTCACTGGCAGTTGTATCAGAAAAGGATGATTCGAGCCCACAACAAGAAAGTTCGTCCCAGACAGTTTCGAGAGGGGAAGTTGGTACTGAGGAAAATTCTCCCTATAGTGAAGAACCCGAGAGGAAAATGGGCTCCGAATTGGGAAGGACCCTATATGGTAAAAAGAGCTTTTTCTGGAGGAGCATTGATTTTAACTAGAATGGACGGGGAGGATTTCAGAAATCCCGTGAATACTGATGAACTGAAGAAGTATTATGCTTGAAAAAAAAATGTGATGCTGCGCACATGGAAATTCGAATGATTCCAAGCGCAAAAATGGAAATTCTATATATCTATTTCCCCTGTGGATTGCTTTTTAATGAGAATATTCATGCTTGATATGATGAATGGCCATCTTTCATATTCCTTTCACTAAGAAGAAATTATCCTTAGTCATCCCTTTGAGCCTTAGGAATTATTTCTTTCTTTAAACTTTGATCAAGGATCACCCTCTACACTGGAAGTCAAATGCGAGGAAAAATAATCAAAAATCATGGCAAAAAGAAAGCCATCGAAAAATGTGGCAAATGAAAGCCAACAAAGCAAAAAAAAAAAAAAAAAAAGAAGAAAAGAAAAGAAAGTCCAAAAGAAAAAGACAAATGTTTCAAGAATGAGTTCTCCTCAGGAAATGATCCTTGATCCAATCACCCTTAAACACATTTTGGGCCTATTTTATCCTTTCTTTCTAAACCTGAACCTTGGCCTACATTACGTGCTTTAAAAGCCTATTTTGATCAAGCATGGATATTTAATTTGAAAGGTTATTCTCAGAATTCATCCCATCTTTTGAATTGATATTTTTACCTTAGAAGCATTTAGAATTCTCAGATGCATGGTAGAATAAAAAAATGAAAAGAAAAAAGAATGTAAAAGGAGAGGTTTAAGCCGAAAACCCGCAAAGGGCGACTTAATACTGAATGGAGGACACTTGAGTTGAAAACCCGCAAAGGACGGCTCAGGTTCTGATTAAAAGTTCAAATCAATGCTCCGTGTAAAGGGGGAGAAAATATTTGAAAATCAGAGAAAAAGGGAACAACTCAGTCTGACGTAATTACAAAAGCCGAGAGGTTACCCAAGTAAATTGCTCATTCAAGAGAAATTTCAGATGGTTTGAAAAAGGAAGGATCCAAGATATTCCGTATTCGGGGCATCTACAACCTATAACATTAAATTTGTTTCTTATATCCTTGATATTCATTTAAAAAAAAAATTTGTTGCAATAAATTCTTGTTATCCTTTTCATGACATTTTTGCTTGATTCATATTTTCTTTCATATATTTTTGAGATGCATTATGATTGTTATTAAATTGAATGATGATTAGTAATAAAAAATCTTTAAATAAAAGGATTTCAGAGTATTACTAAGGAATAGATTTAAATCTTGGGAAAGGTTTGTAAAGTTCACCAAGAAAAGAAAATAGTGAACGTGTTGGAGACTTCATCACGAAGTCAGAAAATTTGTAAATTTCAGCGAAAGTCAAAAACTGAGACTGTTTGACAAGTTATCTTGAGTGAAGGATTCCTTAAGTGGGGCATCAATGAACAATTGAAGACTCCGTCATGAAGTCGGATAATCTGTGAACCTCAAAGAAACCATGGATTAGAAATCATGACACAATCATTTGATTGCATTCATTATTAGGAAACATACAAGCATTTGCAAAGCATGTCATTCTCATCATTGCATTTAGCTAACATTGCAGAAATCAGGAAAAATTGAACTTCCCCAGAGTAAACTCGTTCTGCTTTTCAAACGAGTTGAGCCCTAAGATCACCGTCGAGGTATTTCCTTTTGTTTTAAATCGAATTCATTCTATTTATCAAATGAGTCGAGCCTTGCGACCGTCGTCAAGGTATTTTCAAATCACGGGTAAGGCCTCCGGGCACAATTCTTAAGACATACGGGCATCATTTTTAAAGTTGCATACAGTGCATTTTTTTTAACTCATGGGTAAGGCCTCCGGGCACCATTCTTAAGACCTTTGGGCATCATTTTTAAAGTCGCATACAGCGCATTTTTTTTTAAAACTCACGGGTAAGGCCTCCGGGCACCATTCTTAAGACCTCTGGGCATTATTGTTAAAGTCGCATATAGTGCATTTTTTTCAAATGACGGGTAAGGCCTCCGGGCACCATTATTAAGACCTCCAGGCATAAGTTTCCAGAGTTTTTACATTTTCTTGAACAAGTCTTTGGTGGTGATAGCCAAAGCCTCTGGTGGAGATATCTAGAGTTTTACATTTGCTTGAGCAAGTCTTCGGTGGTGATAGCCGAAGCTTTTTGAGGAGATACCTAGAATTTTTAAACACAGCTTAGCACAAGACAGGTTAAGCCCTCGAGACCATCATTGAGGTCTTTTCTTCTCTTGCAAATTGAACTCGTTTCCTTAAGACGGGTCGAGCCTTGATTAGTCAGGAATTCAATTTAAGGACAAAATCTTCAATTTACACCTTCTTTCAACAACAACAAAAAAATGAAAGAATGAAAAAAGATGAAAATGAAAAATAAAAAAAGAAACCCCTTTCTATTCACTTGTGATTTCACTAACCGGACAAAATTAGTGTTTGTTTATCTTTTCCTGATTCGTGATTCTCAGCAATAGCCAAAGAGGGGCAGCTGTAGATACCTAATTTTGTCCAGACCACTAAAACAGGTATGTTTTCTTCCTAAATTGATGTTTCAGAATGTGAAAATACTTTTTTCATCCTGCAGGTGGTATTCCGAGACTTAGTCTAAGAATGCGAGCATAAAAAGTCAAATTTTGAAAAAGTCAACCCCGAAAAATCAACTACTAAAAAAGTCAACCCACTTTCAAAACCAAGATTTGAAGTTCAATTGAAAAATGGTGAAAGAATTTTGATAATCCGAGGTCTAAATCGAAAGATATGGAGTTCAGAAGTTGGGTTACGGAGATTCAGTAGAACGGAAACCCTAGTTCGAGAAATTTAGGGAAAAGTGCTTAAACGATCAAATTGGTCAAAATTGAAGGTTCCAAATGAAAGATAAGCACTGACTACGGGTAATGGAGAATCTACTTGGAAGAAAAACTGAAAGAAAAGTCAATCCAGAAGAAAACCGAGGATTAGGGTTTTTGGTGGATTTCGGTGAAATTTGGAAGAATTATAGAAATGACCCGATTCGGTAAGACTAAAGCCCCTAAAGGATGAGGAGTGAATAAAAAAGGATAGCCCAAGGCTGAGTTTGAAGAAAATGTAAAAATCGAATTTGTTTTGAGCAAATTCGGGTTTCGAAGGTAAAAGGCGAAAGAAAATCTTGATTCGGAGTTCATTTGCAAAATGGCCAAATCCTGGGCCCCATATGTAGAAATTCAACAAGATAAATCCCGAAAAAATAGCAAATGAACTCCAAAAATTATGAAAATTTGAAAATCGCATTTTTAAATTATTTTGAAGATATTGGAGAAAGAAAATCAGGATTCGGAGTTCGTTTGCAAAATGGCCAAATCCCGGGCCCCCTATGCAATAATTCAAGCAGATAAATCCCGAAAAAATACCAAATGAGTTCCAAAAATTATGAAAACTTCCAGATCACACTTTTAAATTATTTATAAGAGATTGGTGAAGAAAAATCTAGATTTGGAGCTCGTTTAAAAAATGGTAAAGTTTCGGAGCATAAAAGGGTAATTTTGGAAGAAAAATCCAAATAAATAGCAAGTGGACTCGGAAAATTATGAAAACTTCCAGAATTCAATTTTTTATTATTTTGAAAGTATTGAAAAAATAAAATTTGAATTTGGAGTCCGTTTGCCATTTATTTATTTTTGGGGGGCAAAAAGGTCATTTTACCCAAGAAACGAAAAAGGCTTTTCTTGCCTTTTAAAAAAATGAAACATGGGCTTGAAGAAAAAGGGTTGTCCGAACAAGGCCCAAGAATGGGTAGACATTTTCTGATTTTTAATCAAAAAGCCAACAATGAAGAGTAAGTTATTTTTTGATCAAGTCTTTGCAAATAAGCCACATGGAATAATGCATGAAGAGGGTGAGTGTCAATATAATGGCTTAAGATTCTTGAACAGCTGTAATTATGGATAGCTGATGGCCTAATCTAAGGGTGATAATTTTATTTTTTAAACATCTTGGATCAATAGCCTTTGGACGAAAATTGGTTGAAGAAAAGATGACAACATCCTAGGGGATATGGGCCATTCGGCCACTACAAGGACGAGTCACTCTCTCTTTCATTTTTAGCTATTCACTCTCTATTCTCTCTTGGTTTTGGCTGATTTTTCTCTCTATTATTGAAAAGCAAAAAGAAAAGTTTAGAAAAGAAAAGAAAGTTAGAAGAGAAAAAGCTTGAAATATAGCTTCTAGAGGTTGCTTTAAGCACCATACTCTTGCACTTTCTTTCATTTTCCATTCTTGATTTCCTGTTTTGATTACTAATTTGGTGAGTTTCTTTTGATTTCTCTTTTTAAATAAGTGTTTTTAATATTCTTTTTTAAGTTCTTTCTTGATTCTTTCTTGTAAAAAGCTTTTGAATTTTTTTTTCCTCTTGTTTTTGAGATGGTCGAATGGCCTAGTTTTTTGGGTTGTTGCTGTTTGCAATTTTTATTACATTTTATTCCTGATATTTAACAAGTTTTGATGCTTTAAATCTTCTTCTGATACATAAATATGAAGCTTGTTTTAATTTGGTTGCTTGCTTGTTTCTATTTTTGAGTCTATTATCTTGTTATCATGTTTATTTTACTTGTCTTGCATTTTTGATTTTTTGTTTTCAAAGTGTTTAAGTTTGTTTATGTTTTATATTTTGTAATTCGTGTGTTTGTGGAAATGCTTATTGGTTTTCATGCTTTTACTTTATATTTGCATGATTTGAGCATTATTCTTTAGCTATGCATGTTTGTATATCATGTGTTTGTTAAAATGCCATGCTCATTTTAAGCATGAGACCATTCGGCCACCCTATTTTAAAAATGCTTTGTGTGCATTTTTGTTATGTTAGTTGATAGGTTTGCATTTTCATGATATTTGGTTGAGTATTTTGTTTAAGCATGCCATATGTTTGTGTTATTGCCATGCATTTTTTAGGTTTAGGATTGGTTTGCTTTGCCATGCATATTCATGCATTTTAGACCTACGTTGCATTAAATGCCATGCAAGTTCATTTAGGTCTAGGTCATTTTATTGATGCCATGCATTTTTCATGTCATTTAGGTTTTAAATCATACATTTCATGCATCATATTTGCTATATTCTTCATGCATTTCATGTCCTTGCCACTTGATTTATGACTTAGACCAATCAATGGTTCAAAGTCATGCTCACTGGAGCATACTTGTGAAAAATTAAAAAGTTGTCAAATTGATTATTCTACCTTTGTGATTTTTTTTTACTTAACCAATTTTTGCCTAACTTTTCAAAAGTGTTAGTTACTATTTGTGAGTCTTTTAGAGAGTCTCTAATATTTTTACTTTGATTTTTAAATGATTTTATCAAAGGCAAAAGAATGTGTTTTGACAAAACAGTTTTTTCACTTAGTACTCATACTTTCCCGATTTTTTTGGGCAGTCATCTCTAATCAGAAAATTAAGACGATTTTTTTCCCGTGTATTTTTACACGTTTTGAGTCTCCAGTATTGTTTTTAGATTTTTTTGAATTTTTAAAAATAAGGTAAAAAATCGTGTTTTAAAAATAGACACTGAAGTGAGAATTGAATTTAAAGGAAAATCATTTTTCTGTTTTGATTAACTTACTTAGAGGGGGCTGATTAGGAAGTTTAGCTACTGACTTAGGGTAGTTTCTAAGCCTTTTTAAACTCTAAAAATGATTTTTAAAATCCCGGGTTAAGGGTGGTCAAGTCCTGGATTTTAAACTTAGGAAATTAGAGTCATTTGAAAAAGGGTTTAGCTAAGTTTTTATTTTCAATCTAAGCTTTTCAAAATTGTTTTCAAACAATCACAAAGTATTTTGGTTTTAGAATATTTAATTTGATATATTTTCCTAAGGTAGCTAGATATCTTTTTAGATATACGGATTTCCTTAATTAAAGGAAAAAATACATTCTCATTCATTGCATTTTTCATATTCATGCATATTATATAATATGTAATTTTTTCTATGTTTAATTTTCATGATGGTGCTATTATCTTGGATTTAAAATTTTGATATTATGTTATTTGTTATATGGTTTTAAAGATTTCATGATATCCTATGCTTTTTATTTAGTTATTTTTGTCATATTATTTAGCATATACTATATTCTTGCATTATTATTTTATTTTTATTTCCATGCATATTATATAATACCATTATTTTATGTTTCATGCCATTTAGATTATAAGCCATATCATTTATATTTGCCATGTCATTTAAATTATTTCATTTCATATAGAATATAGTATGTTACTTAGGATATTTTATTTCATATAGAATATATTATGTTACCTAGGTCATTTCATTTCATTTAGAATATATCATATGACTTAGGATATTTCATTTTATTTAGAATATGCTATGACTTTTAAATTATACCATACCATTTAGGTTGCATTATATTATCTAGACTTTGCTATGTCATTTTATTTATGTCATACATATTCATATTTTTTAAAATATTTTCAAAAAGGTAATGATTTTCAATAAAATAAAGATATTCTCGAGTTAAAATAATTCATGAGTTCTCTACCGGGTTTTCTGGGAATGATATCATCAATTATTATTAATAACGGAATATCTTCTTTAAAATAAGAATGATTCGGAAAATTTTCCAAACTAATAAAATTTTTTATATTTTACCACGTTTGTTGGGGAATATAGGAAAATTTTGAATTTATAAATTCCGGATCATTTTCAATTAAAAATGAAATTATTTTTCTTTAAATTGAGAATTAACTTGAAATACTAAATTAAAAATTGACTTTTTACCGAGACTTGAAATAACACACGATTAATAACGTACCGTTTTATACGGGCGTTGTGGGGGTGCTAATCCTTCCCCACACGTAACGAAGTCCCGATCCCGCTTCTTTGATTTCTTTGGTTTAAAACGCAGACTTGAAATTAGTTTTAAAAAATATTTTAATTAATTTGAAAATATTTTATAAAACCGGTTTTAATAGGTGGCCGATCACACCTAGCTAAAAAAGATTGGTGGCGACTCCATATCTTTTTCAAGGTCATTTTCAAAACCTTCATTTTTCAAGAGGAATTAAGTCGACTTTTATTTTTTTATTTTTTTAATGTCACGCTTAACGAATAATAAAATTTTGCGATAAAACTTGTTATTTTTTAAGTTGCGACAATTAAAATTTAAATTTTAGATTTACTGAATGCTTTATTTTAAAGATAATTACGTGAAAAAGCTGAAGCTTTTTGTTAGCTGTGTACAAGAGTCGAGAGAATAGGTACATTGTTTAATGCAATAATGCTTTCATCCAATCAAAAAATGACATAAAAAATTATACGAATAAATATAAATAAATAAATAAATTAAAATTTATATAACATAAATTATTAATAAATTAAAATTTATATAAATATATAATACTTTAAATATGATTTTGATATAAAATAATAATATAAGCACCATACAATATCTAGTTCAAATGTCTATTTTAACTTTTTTTTTTTAAGGGAAAACAGAGATATGCCTGACAAATTTTAAAATTCTCAGAAAAGAAATACTAATAGTTTACCAGATTCTGGAAAAGCTATCAATGCAAATCGTGATTTGTACACTTTCTGCTAGGGGAAAACAAGGGATAGTTAGGAATATGGGAAAGTTAATCATTGTTTAATGGTATTGATTAAGATGATAAATATAGAAATAAAAATGTAATTAATGATTTTCTTTTTTTAATTTAATAAAAGTAATATATTAAATATAAAAAAAAAACTTAAAAAAATAAATAAATTATTCTTAACTAATGTTTATAGACATCGATTAAGCGGGCCTTAAGAATAATTATGCCTAGATAATATATGTAAAATTTTTCAAAGTTTTGAGCTGTGCAAATCAGTGGCGGTTGGAACTTGGAAAGAAAGAGTCAGCAGTCAGTCTAGTGTAAATTTCCAGGAAAGCACAGTACTGATCATAAAAAAGTTAGTCTTTTGCATTCATCTTATGGAAATTTTCAGGACATTTTACATTCAAAAAATATCATGACTGAAGTTGTTTAATTAGAAATGAATGTTCCTGCAAAATATTAAATGTTTCATTAATTTATCCTTAAACAAGGCTTTGTTTTCCAGGGTGTGAGATTAAAACTAACAATAATGAATTGGGTGAAAACTGAAAGAAACTGCTTGCAATATGGATACAAAACTTGGGCATTCCGACTCTAAGGTTCGATTTGATAATTTTAGATACAATATAATTATATGATATGTATGCGATACAAAAAAATAATACGAACACGAATGTATCAAAATTTATATAGTATAAATTGTTAATATATCAAAATTTATATAAATATATAATACTTTAAACACAATTATAATATATGAAAATATACGAATAAAACATCAATACACAAATTATCAAATCTAGTCGAAGGTCACAACTTCAAATCCAAGTTGCTGATAAGATTTCTGTTGCTACCTAAAACCAACCCCTCCAATGTGCAATTGACTCAATCTTGACTTCAAGATTGGCGGTGGGGATATTCAGGTCAAATTTGGCCACACCAAGGTTGATCCCTATTTCCTTGTTAGAAAATTTCCTTTTATTCTATATTAGTAAGTCAAGCCATAAGATTAATTTTAATTGATCACTAAAAAACCCATTTACTTGTCTTAATTGAAATGGTAAGAGAGCATCTTTACAAGTTAAGATTATTTAATTATTATTTAATATTTAACATATTATTTTTATTAAATTAAAAAAATAATATATTAATTATATATTTTTTAAATATCATCATAACAAGTGTTATTGGTTAACATTTTACTATTTTTAAACCAATAATAACAGTAGGATTTTGCTAACAGTATAATAGTAAGATTTTGCTAACACTATCGTGAAAGCATTTATTAAGGTTACTTAAATTATTATTTATAATAATAATGATAAGTTCATAAAATATACATTTTATACCTTTCTATGTTTAGTTTTTATTATGTTTTCGACCTTTATCTTGTTTACTTATATTATATTTTTGAATTATAGGTATATTCAAAAGAATGAAGTCAAAAGATGTCAAATATGATGTTAAAGAGCTTATAAATTCACAATCATAAGATGGAAGAAGATCTGGGAGTCAAAAAATCAAATTCTTAGTGCTAGATGATCAGGCAAATCTGACCTCCGGAACTTGTTGTAAGGAAATAATTATTATAAATTCATTATTTGAAGAAACTTCCTTCTTGATTTTTGAAGCTGACTTGAATATCTTTCAAACGATAGTTTACATGCCTAAATCGAACAAAGGATCGTCAACGAAATTAGTCGACGAAGTGCGAGACAGTGCATCAGTCGCGAAACCGAAGTCAGAGAGTAAAATCACACAAGACAGCAAGATGGCTCCGCAGCGCTGGGCTGCAGCGCCGAGTTTCTGTTTCCAAATCCGTAAAACCGCAAAAAAAGGGCAAAAAGTCCAAAATTTCCTTATTTTGACTCCTAGCTTCCTTGATCACCAAGAAAGGGTTTCCAAGGTCAAAAACCTCTATAAATATCATCTTTTGAGCCACAAACTAGGATTATCTTTGGGAGGAGACTCAAGGATCATCATTTTTCTTCTTTTTCTTCTTCTTCTTCTTCTTCATTCTTTTATTTTATTTTTAGTTTTACGTATATATTATCTATGCCTATGCTAGGCTAAACTCTTTGGTTAAGGGTGATTTCAAAGCCCTAAACAAGTTTTGTAATTGATTTTCAGATTTATCTATCATTAGTTTTTTTATCAAAGTTGATTGTGCTCTTCTATAAGAATTGTTCATGATGTTGTCTTGATTTGTTTAGGTGCGCAACTAGATAGATCTTGATAATTATCTAATGCTAGTTTAGGAGTCTTGATCCGTGTAATTGTCTTGATTTCCTATTCATAAGTGGCAATTTGTAATTCATGATTATGTTGGGTTTTCGGGAATTACAATGTGGAACATGACATAAGTTGAACAATCCGAGCTTACGTGTTTGTTGCTTAGATCAACCTATCTTTCTCATCATAAAGTTGTTATCAAATTGAATTTAGAGAGCTTATTCTAGGTTGTTTGATAATTAGAGATTAAATAGAGAGCTTATTCTATTTAACGACAAACTAAGGAAAGATTGGGGTAGCAGAGCTTATTGTTATCTACGGTTGATAATTTTGATAGTTAATTGATATTGATAGATCTGAAATTGATTCTCAATGATGTCTAGTGGTGGAGAATGAAACCTTAACCATATTTCTCTTATATTTGATTTCCTCTTACTTATTTGCATCTTACTTTTATTGTTTTCTTTACTTTTAATTATTTCAAAATCCCTTTTTTTTTTATTGTCTTTGAACTTAAGTGATAAACTAATAACTTATAAATTGAAACCCAATCCCTGAGGACTCGACCCTTGCTAAAAACTATACTTTACAATTGATCTTTTTAGTGCAAGGTTAAATAAGATATATTATTTTGAGAGCATCAAGTTTTTGGCGCCGTTGCCGGGGATTGTTTTATTTAGTTTATTCGTTACTTGGTTTATTCTTATTTTCAGTTGTAATTAATTTTAATTTTATTGTACATACAAAATTTTCATTTCAGATTTCAAGCAAGAAGAGATGGCAGGTGCTACATCAAAACTTCAGAACCAACTAGACAATCTCATCTCCATAGTTCAACAAGTGGCCATAAGTAAGCTTTAACAATTAAGGCAGTGTGGAGTGTGCTTCATGATAGATCATCCAACCAATTGGTGCCCATACTATCAAAAAAATAATTTTGAACCAGCCTATGATGTGGGAGGATACCAAAGCCATCAAGGGTTCCAAGAACAACAGTATGATGCTTTCCCAAACACTTACAATGAGGATGGTGGAATCATACTAATTATGGCTACTCGAGAAATTATCAAGAAATAAATCCTTATGCCAACTACACTTATCCATCGAGCTTCGATCAATCATGGTCTCAAGAACCAGATATTTTGCAGCCCCCATCTCAAAGTTCAGGTACTTCTTTAGAAGACCTTGTCAATACTTTTGTTGCTAATAATTTGCAATTTCAACAGAAAATAGAGGCAAATATTAAGGAAACAAGGACAAGTCTTCAGGTAAGTATCCAGAATTTGGAAAAGCAAATGAGCCAATTGGCTAGTGGTGTGGCGCGATGGGTAGAAGAAGGATCTGAGGAACTACATGAACAACTCCCTTCCCAAACTATGATTGATCCAAAGGAGAATGTTAGTGCCACACAACTTGGGGATGAATCAGAAAATCCGAGGGAACCCGAGGACGAGAAAGAACTTAAGATGGATTTACTCCTTGAAGATAATGAAGCTTCAATTCTAAAGGAGAGTACTTCGGCACTTGAGGTAACGTTTAAGGTTCCAATTTTTACTAATGTTTCTTTTCTATCTTTTCCTAGTAGATTCGCAAAGTTCAAGGAGGAGGAACATGAACAACACATGCCAGAAACCTTAAACAGCTTGTTTGTGGATGCCATTCAACAAGTACCAAAATATGCTCCATTCCTCGATGAGCAATGCACTACAAAGGATGATGGAATAATACTTGTAATGGAAAATGCATCCACTTTTGTGCAAAGAAAGCTTCCTATCAAACGCGCAAATTTGGGAAGTTTCATGTATGAGCCTAACAAACCTAAAAAGCCAAGAAGGGGAGTTGGTTAGGTTGGACAATTTAACTCAAGTATTAATTGGGAAGGCAACCCAATTAATAAAGAAATTACCAACCTGCCATACTCAGATTTGCTTCTTTTTCCTTTTATTATTTTCCTTTTATGTTTATTTGTTAATTGTTTGTTTAGTATTTTAGGATTATTTAGGTTTCATGAGTTTGTTTTGTTTTGAGTCTTAGTTATTTCTATTCTTATGTTATTAGTTCTTTTCTCTTACACATGATTCTTTCATTTGGGTTAATAGCATTACATTGAAGACAATGTAAGAATTAAGTGTGGGAGGAAGGATTTAGGATTTTTTTTTGTCGCAACCTAAAAAAATAACGAGTCTCATCGCAAGACTTTATTATTCGTTAAGCGTGACTTTAAAAAAACCGAGGAAAAGTCGACTTAATTCCTCTAGAAAAATGAAGGTTTTGAAAATGACCTTAAAAAAAAAGACATGGAGTCGCCACCAATCCTTTTTAGCTAGGTGTGATCGGCCACCTATTAAAACCGATTTTATAAAATATTTTAAAAATTAATTAAAATATTTTTTAAAACCAATTTCAAGTCTGCGTTTAAACCAGAGAAATCAAAGAAACGGGTTTGGGACTCGGTTACGTGCGGGGAAGGTTTAGCACCCCCACAACGCCAGTATAAAAACGGTACCTTATCAATCGTGTGTTATCTCAAGTCTCGGTGAAAAATCGGTTTGAAATTTAGTATTTCAAGTTAATTCCCAATTTAAAGAAAAATAATTCCATTTTTAATTGAAAATGATCCGGAATTTATAAATTCAAAATTTTCCTATATTCCCCAACAAACGTGGTAAAATATAGAAATTTTTATTAATTTTGGAAAATTTTCCGAATCATTCTCTTTTTAGAGAAGATATTCCGTTATTAATAATAATTGATGATATCCTCCCCAGCAAACCCGGTAGAGAACTCATGAATTATTCTAACTCGGGAATATCTTTATTTTATTGAAAACCATTATCTTTTTTTTTTTAAACATTTAAAAGAAATGAATATGTATATGCATGACATAAATAAAATGACATAGCAAAATCTAAATAATATAATGCAACCTAAATGACATGACATGATTTGAATGCCTTAGCATATTCTAAATGAAATGAAATATCCTAAGTTATATGATATATTCTAAATGAAATTAAATGACCTATGTAACATAATACATTCTATATGAAATGCAATATCCTAAGTCATATGATATAATCTAAATGAAATAAAATGACCTATGTAACATAATACATTCTATATGAAATGCAATATCCTAAGTCATATGATATAATCTAAATGAAATAAAATATTCTAGATGACATAATATATCCTAAATGAAATGAAATGATTTAAATGACATGACAAATATGAATGGTATGGCATATAATTTAAATGACATGGAATAAAATAATGCTATCATATAATATGCATGAAAATAAAAAATAATAATGCATGAACATATTATATGCTAAATAAAAATAACTAAATAAAAGCATAGGATATCATGAAATATTCAAAACCATATAATAAACCATGTAACATCAAAAAATATAAATCAAAATAACAACAATATCATGGAAATTATTATAGCAAGAATCACATATTATATAAAGTGCATGAATATAAAAATGCAATGCATGAAATGTATTTTTTCCTTTAATTAAGGAAATCCGTATATCTAAAAAGATATCCGGCTACCTTAGAAAAATATGTCAAATTAAATATTCTAAAACCAAAATACTTTGTGATTGTTTGAAAACAATTTTGAGAAGCTTGAATTAAAAATAAAAACTTGGCTAAAATTTCTTTTTTAAATGACTCTAATTTCCTAAGTTTAAAAAATCCGGACTTGACTATCCTTAACCCGGGACTTGAAAAACCATTTTTAGAGTTTAAAAAGGCTTAGAAACTACCCTAAGTCAGTAGCTAACCCTCCTAATCAGCCCACTCTAAGTAAATTAACCAAAACAGAAAAATGATTTTTCTTTAAATTCAATTCTGACTCCACTGTCCAGTTTTAATCCATGATTTTTTACCCTATTTTTAAAAATTCAAACAATTCTGAAAACAATACTGGAGACTCAGGACGTGTAAAAATACACGGGAAAAAAGCAGCTTAATTTTTTGATTAAAGATGAATTCCAAGAAAAATCAGAGATGTACGAGTTTTGGAAGAAAAAAAAAACTGCTTTGCCAACACATTTTTGCCTTTGATAAAATCATTTAAAAATCAAAGTAAAAATATTTGAAACTCCTAAAATGACTTACAAACAGTAACTAGGACTTTTTGAAAGTTAGATAAAAATTGGCTAAATAAAAAAATCACAAAGGTAGAATCATCAACTTGACAAACTTAATTTTCCACAAGTGTGCTCAAGAGAGCATGACTTTGAACCATTAATTGGCTCAAGTCATTATTCAAGTGGCATGAACATGAAATGCATGAAATAATACAGCAAACATAATGCATGAAATGCATGGATTTAAACCTAAATGTCATGAAAAAATGCATGGCATTCATAAAGTGACCTAGACCTAAATGAACTTGCATGGCATTTAATGCAACCTAGACCTAAAATGCATGAACATGCATGACAAATAAACCTAGCTTAATAACTAAAATATGCATGGAATTTTCACAAACACAAAGCATGTTTAATCCAAAAACTCAATCAAATATCATGCAAATGCTAACCTATCAACTAACATGGCAAGAATGCACATAAAATGTAAAACTTCCAAGGGTGGCCGAATGATAGTGTAACAAGCAAACATGGCATTTTCACAAACACTTGGCATACTAGCATGAAAAACTAAGTCAAATGACATGCAAATGCAAAAACCTACCAACTAACATGACAAAAAATGCAACACACAATGCAAAATACATGGAGTAGCCAAATGGCCTCAAGCTCCAACAAGCATGGCATTTTCACAAACACTTGGTATACTAACATGTTCAACTAAAATATAACACTTAAATCATGCAAAAATCACACAAGCATTTTCACAAACACTTAATATACTAAATCTAAAACATGCTCAACTAAGATATAAAACAAAAAATCATGCAAAGACCACACAAGCATTTTCACAAACACTTGATATACTAAATCTAAAACATGCTCAAATTTAAACAACATGATAACAGAAAATTAAAAATGCAAAAACATGATATCTAAGACATAAATGGCAACAAACAAAGCAACCAAATTAAAATATAACTCAAGAATATGAAGTAACATAACATTTAAAACATCAAAATCAAAGAAAATAACATAAACAATATGGTAAAATGAACCCAAAACAGCAACTTAAAATAAATAATGCAGGCCATTTGGCCATGGTGAGTTTATTGTAAAAATAAAATGTAAAAAATATACTTAAGAAAGAGATGAAGTAAGAACTTAAAAGAACAATAAAAAACATTATTTTAAAATGGAAACTCACCAAGTAGAAATCAAAATAGCAAAAACAAGAATAGAAAATGAAGAAAGTGCAAGAGTTGGTGCTCAAGAGCAACCTCAAGAAGCTAATATTTCAAGCTTTTCTCTTCTAACTTTCCTTTTTTTCTAAACTTTTCTTTTTTGCTCTCAACCAAGAAGAGAAAAACTAGTAAAAACTCAAAGAACTCAGCCAAAATGAGAATGAAAAAATGAAATTCTGACCTCCCCTTTCAAGCTGGCCGAAACCCCCTCTATATGGCTCAATGATGTTGTCATTTTTTTGTAACCAATTTTCCATCAAATGACCAATAATTCAAGATGAAAAATCATGAAATTACCACCTTTAGATTAGCATCTCAGCTCTCTCAAATTACAGCTGTCCAAGAATAATGTTGACATCTTTCTTAGCCTATGTGGCTTAATCACCATGGCTTGATCAAAGAGAATCTCTAACTAACTCTTGATTTTTAGCCATTTGATTGAAAAATCAGAAGCTTCCTCCTTCCTTTGGGCTTGGGCAGGCCAGCACTTCTCTTTTCCAGCCCAACTCTGATTTTTTGAAAGGCCCAAAGAAGCCCTTTTCGGTTGCTTGGGTGAAATGACCATTTTGCCCCCCGGATGCAAATAAATATCAAACGGACTCCAAATTCAATTTTTCTTTTTTTAATACTTCCAAAATAAAAAAATATTGAGTTCTGGATGTTTTCAAAATTATCCGATTTTGTTTGCTATTTATTTGGATTTTGTCTTCCAAAAATGCCCTTTTATGCTCCTACATTTTACCATTTTTTTAAACGAGCTCCAAATCAAGATTTTTCTTCACCAATATCTTCAAAATAATTAAAAAGTGTGATCTGGAAGTTTTCATAATTTTTGGAGCTCATTTGATATTTTTTCGGGATTTATCAGCTTGAATTACTGCATAGGAGGCTCGGGATTTGGCCATTTTGCAAACGGACTCCGAATCAAGATTTTCTTTAGCCAATCTCTTCCAAATAATTTAAAAATTATATTTTCCAAATTTCAGAATTTTTGGAATCCATTTGCTATTTTTCCGGGATTTATCTTTTTGAATTATTGCATAGGAGGCCCGGGATTTGGTCATTTTGCAAACGAACTCCGAATCAAGATTTTATTTCGCCAATCTCATTTAAATAATTTAAAAATGAGATTTTCAAAATTTCAAAAGATTTGGAGCTTATTTGCTATTTTTCCGGGATTTTCCTTTTTGAATTTTACCTCCGAAACCTGGTTTTGCTCAAAACAAGTCCAATTTTCAGATTTTCTTCAATATGAGCCTTGGGCTATCCTTTTTAATCATTCTTCATCCATTGGGGCCTTGGTCTTACCAAGTCGGGCCATTTCTGTGATTCTTCCCGATTTTACCAAAATCCACTAAAAACCCTAATTCTCGGTTTTCTCCCGGATTGACTTTTCTTTCGGTTTTTCTTGCAAATGACTTCTCCATTACCCGTAGTCAGTGCTTATCTTTCATTTGGAACCTTCAATTTCGACGAATTTGATCGTTTAAGCACTTTTCCCCAAATTTCTCAGATTAGGGTTTTCTTTCTACTGAATCTTCAAATCCCAACTTCCGAACTCCATATCTTTCAATGTAGACCTCGGATTATCAAAATTCTTTCGCCATTTTTCAATTGAACTTAAAATCTTGATTTTGTAAGTGAGTTGACTTTTTTAGTAGTTGACTTTCTGGGGTTGACTTTTTTTTCGGGGTTGACTTTTTTTCGGGGTTGACTCTTTTCAAGTTTGACTTTTTGTACTCGCCCTCTTAAACTAAGTCTCGGAGTACCACCTGCATGATGAAAACAGTCTTTTTACACTCGGAAACATCAATATAGGAAGAAAACATACCTGTTTAGTGGTCCGGACAAAATTAAGTGTCTACAGCTGCCCCTCTTTGGCTATTGCTGAGAATCAGGAATCAGGCAAAGATAAACCGACACTAATTTTGTACGGTCAGTGAAATCACATGTGAAGGAAAGGGAAGAGGGTTTCTTTTTTCATTTTTCATCATTATTTATTCTTTATTTTTTGAAAATAAGCTGTAAATTGAAGATTTGTCCTTAAATTGAATTCCCTGACTAATCAAGGCTCAATCCGTCTTAAGAAAACGAATTCGATTTTCAAAAGAAAAATTGTGCCCGAAGGTCTGTAAAGATGGTGCCTGGAGGTCTTAAAAAACTGGTGCCCGAAGATCTTTAAAACTGGTTTGAAAATACCTTGACGACGGTCTCAGGGTTCGACTCATTTGATAAAACAGAATGAATTCGATTTAAAACAAAAGGAATACCTCGACGGAGGTCTCAAGGCTCGAATCATTTGATAAAACAGAATGAATTCGATTTAAAACAAAAGGAAATACCTCGACGATGGTCTCAAGGCTCGACTCATTTGATAAAACAGAATGAATTCGATTTAAAACAAAAGGAAATACCTCGACGATGGTCTCAAGGCTCGACTCATTTGATAAAACAGAATGAATTCGATTTAAAACAAAAGGAAATACCTCGACGATAGTCTCAAGGCTCGACTCATTTGATAAAACAGAATGAATTCGATCTTAAAACAAAAGGAAATAGACGATAGTCTCAAGGCTCGACTCATTTGATAAAACAGAATGAATTCGATTTTAAACAAAAGGAAATACCTCGACGATAGTCTCAAGGCTCGACTCATTTGACAAAACAAAATGAATTCGATTTAAAACAAAAGGAAATAACTCGACGGTGGTCTCAAGGCTCGACTCATTTGATAAAACAGAATGAATTCGATTTAAAACAAAAGGAAATACCTCGACGGTGGTCTCAAGGCTCGACTCATTTGATAAAACATAATGAATTCGCTTTAAAATAAAAGGAAATACCTTGACGATGGTCTCAAGGCTCGACTCATTTGATAAAACAGAATGAATTCGATTTAAAATAAAAGGAAATACCTCGACGGTGGTCTCAAGGCTCGACTCATTTGATAAAACAGAATGAATTCGATTTAAAACAAAAAGAAATACCTCGACGGTGGTCTCAAGGCTCGACTCATTTGATAAAACAGAATGAATTCGATCTAAAACAAAAGGAAATACCTCGACGGTGGTCTCAAACTCTGAATTTTTTGAGAAACAAAACGAGTTCTTTTTGGGGAAGTCCAAGCTTTCCTGATTTCTGCACTGTTAGCTAAATTCAATGATGAGAATGCCATGCTTTTGCAAATGCTTGTATGCTTCCTAAAATTAATGCAATCAAATGATTGTGCCATAATTTCTAATCCATGGTTTCTTTGAGTTCATAGATTATATGACGTCAGGACAGAGTCTTCAACTGTTCATTGATGCCTCACTTGAGGAATCCTTCACTCAAGATATCTTGTCAACCAGTCTCAGCTTCTGTCTCTCGCTGCAGTTCATAGATTTTTTGACTTCGCGACGGAGTCTCCGCCATGTTCACTGTTTTCTTTTCTTGGTGAACTTTCCAAACCTTCCCAAGATTTAAATCTATTCCTTAGTAATACTTTGAAATCCCTTTATTTAAAGATTTTTATTACTAAACATCATTCAATTTAATAACAATCATAATGCATCTCAAAAGCATATGAAAGAGCATATGAATCAATAAAAAAATTGCCATGAAAAGGATAACAAGAATTTATTGCAAGAAATGTTTTAAAATGGTAAAAATAAATATCAAGGATATAAGAAACAAATATAAGGTTATAGGCTGTAGATATCCCAGATGCGGAATATCTTTGACCCTTCATTTTTCAAACCATCTGAAATTTCTCTTGAATGAGCAATTCACTTGGGTAACCTCTTAACTTCTGTAGTTACATCAGACTGCATTGTTCCCCTTTTCTCTGATTGTCAGATGCTTTCTTCCCCATTACACGGAGAATTGATTCAAACTTTGATTAGTACTTGAGCCGCCTTTTGTAGGTTTTCCTCCGTTCGGTATTAAGTTGCCCTTTGCGGGTTTTCGGCTTAAACCTCTTCTTTTCATTCTTTTTTTTTCATTTATTCTACCATGCATCTGAGAATTCTAAATGCTTCCAAGATAAAAATATCAATTCAAAAGATGGGATGGATTCTGAGAATAACCTTTCAAATTAAATATTCATGCTTGATCAAAATGGGTTTTTTAAAGTATGTAATGTAGACCAAGGTTTAGGTTTAGAAAGAAAGGATAAATAGGCCCAAAATGTGTTTAAGGGTGATTGGATCAAGGATCACTTCCTGAGGAGAACTCATTCTTGAAACATTTGTCCCCTTTTGGATTTTCTTTTCTTTTTTGCTTTGTTGGCTTTCTTTTGCCATATTTTCCGATGGCTTTCTTTTTGCCATGATTTTTGATTATCTTTCCTCGCATTTTCCCTCCAGTGTAGAGGGTGATCCTTGATCAAGGTTTAAAGAAAGAAATAATTCTTAAAGCTCAAAGGGGTGACTAAGGATAATTTCTTCTTAGTGAAAGGAATATGAAAAACGGCCATTCATCATAGCAAGCATAAATATTCTCTTTGAAAAGCAATTCTCAGGGGAAATAGATATATAGAATTTCTATTTTTACACTTGGAATCATTCGACTTTTCATGTGCACAGCATCACATTTTTTTTTTCAAGCATAAAACTTCTTCAGTTCATCAGCATTCACGGGATGTCTAAAATCATCTCCGTCCATCCAAGTTAGAATCAATGCTCCTCCAGAAAAATCTCTCTTTACCACATAGGGTCCTTCCAGTTTTGGAGCCCATTTTCCTCTCAGGTCCTTCACTATAGGGAGAATTTTCCTCAATACCAACTCCCCCTCTCGGAACTGTCTAGGACGAACTTTCTTGTTGTGGGCTCGAATCATCCTTTTTTGGTACAACTGCCCATGACAAATTGCTTTCAATCTTTTCTCCTCGATGAGATTCAACTGCTCATAACGAGCTCTAACCCATTCTGCTTCCTCTAGGCCAACTTCCATCAAAACCCGAAGTGAAGGGATCTCAACTTCAATAGGTAGCACTGCTTCCATCCTGTATACCAGAGAAAATGGTGTTGCCCCTATAGATGTGCGGGCCGAAGTACGATATGCATGAAGAGAGAAAGGCAGGATCTCATGCCAATCTTTGTACACATTAGTCATCTTCTCAACAATCCTCTTGATGTTCTTATTAGCTGCTTCTACTGCGCCATTCATCTTCGGACGGTAAGGTGCCGAATTATGATGTGCGATCTTGAATTGAGTACACACTTCTCTCATCATCTTATTGTTCAAATTGAAAGCATTATCCGAAATAATTCTTGCTGGCAACCCATAACGGCATATGATTTCTTTCTTGACGAATCTGCATACCACCGACTTTGTTACATTTGCATAAGACGCAGCTTCTACCCACTTTGTGAAATAATCTATGGCCACCAAGATGAAACGATGTCCATTTGAAGCTTTTGGGGTAATAATAGGCCCGATCATATCCATTCCCCACATTGAAAAAGGCCATGGTGCAGTCATGACATGTAAAGGTGATGGCGACACATGAATCTTACATGCATAAATCTGGCATTTATGACACTTTCGGGAATAACTGATACAATCTCCTTCCATGGTCAGCCAATAGTACCCTGCCCTCATAATCTGTTTAGCAAGCATGTGACCATTAGCATGGGTGCCACATATCCCTTCATGGACCTCTTCTATGATTCTTCGAGCTTCGGCAGACCCGAAACATCTCAACAAGACTTGGTCTTTCCCTTTCTTGTAGAGAATCTCGCCATCTAGAACAAAACCCATTGCTAACCTTCTCAGAGTCCTCTTGTCATTTTTCTGTTGCTTGTTCTGGATACTGTTGACTCTTGATGTAATGCAGGATGTCATTATACCAAGGGAGACCATCTGCTTCTTCTTTGATACTCAAACAGTGGGCAGGAGACTCATATATGCTCATCTTGATCGGCACAACTTCCGCACTTTCATTCACTTTAAACATTGATGACAAAGTAGCCAAAGCATCCGCCATTCGGTTTTCTTCTCGAGGAAAGTAATTGAAATTCACTTATTCAAACTCCTCTAATAAACTCAGTATGAGTTCTCGGTATCGGATTAGCTTTGTATCTCGAGTTTCCCATTCTCCTCGTAATTGGTAAATCACCAAGGCTGAGTGAGTCTCCGTAAACTTCCAATACTTTGATCTTTCTATCCACTGCAGCACGAAGGCCCATAGTACATGCTTCATACTCGGCAGTATTGTTTGTACAATCAAAATCCAATCTAGCAGTGAAAGAATAACAGTCTTCTTCTGGGGATATAAGCACTGCCCCGATTCCATGCCCCATGGCATTAGATGCGCCATCGAAGTACATTTTCCATACTTTCTTCTTTAGGGGAATCTCATCTGCTTGCGACACATACATCAAATCCTCATCTGGGAAATCAAAGTTCAACGGCTCATAATCTTCCACTGCCCGACTTGCTAAGAATTCCGCCACTGCACTGCCTTTGATAGCTTTTTGACTTACATATACAATGTCATACTCTGACAATAAAACCTGCCATCTTGCCGTCCTCCCTGACAGAGAAGGTGCTTCCAACATGTACTTGATTGGATCCAGCTTGGCAATCAACCACGTTGTGTGGTACAACATATACTGTCTGAGTCTTCGAGCAGTCCAAGCTAAGGCGCAGCACAACTTTTCTACCGACGAATATTTCAACTCATAATCTGTGAACTTCTTGCTGAGATAGTAAACTGCCTGTTCTTTCTTTCCCGTTTCATCAAGCTGCCCCAAAACACAACCTATGGATCTTTCAAATACTGATAAATACAGTATCATTGGTTTATCCGGAATAGGTGGCATTAATACTGGTGGGTTTGATAGATAATGCTTAACCTTTTCGAAAGCAATCTGACACCTTTCATATCATTCTCTTGGATCACGTTTTCGAAGTAACTTAAATATTGGATCACATTTATCGGTTAACTGTGAAATAAACCGAGCAATGTAATTCAATCTCCCTAGAAAGCCTCTTACTTTCTTTTGAGTGCGAGGTGGTGGAAAATTCTGAATGGCCTTCACTTTATCCGGGTCAATCTCAATTCCTCTTTTGCTAACAACAAAACCCAACAACTTCCCCGAGGTGACTCCAAAAGTGCATTTTGCCGGATTTAGCTTGAGTCTAAATTTCCTTAATCGTTCAAAGAGCTTTTTAAGATTCGCAATATGCTACTCTTCTCCTTGTGACTTTGCGATCATATCATCAACGTAGACCTCAATTCCCTTATGCATCATATCATGAAACAAGGTCACCATGGCTCTCTGGTATGTTGCCCCAGCATTCTTCAACCCAAATGGCATTACTTTGTAGCAGAAGATGCCCCACATTGTAACAAATATGGTTTTCTCCATATCTTCTGGTGCCATCTTGATCTGATTATATCCTGAGAATCCGTCCATAAAAGAAAATAAAGAACTCTTTGCTGTATTATCCACCAGAGTATCAATATGGGGCAAAGGGAAATTATCTTTAGGGCTGGCCTTGTTCAAATCTCGATAATCAACGCACATCCGCACCTTGCCATCCTTCTTCGGTACTGGAACAATATTTGCCACCCATTCTAGATATTTTGCTACCTCTAGGAATCCAACATCAAATTGTTTCTTCACCTCCTCTTTTATCTTTAACAGCATATCAGGCCTCATTCTTCTCAACTTTTGCTGAATTGGCTTGCATTCTGGTCTCAAAGGGAGCTTATGAACCACAATATCCGGATCTAACCCTGGCATATCTTGGTAAGACCATGCAAATACAACCACATACTCCTGGAGCAAAGCCATCAACTCACCTTTTATTGATGGTGACAATGAAGTTCCAATTTTGACATCTTTTATCTCTTCACCATTTCCCAAATTTATTGTTTCCAATAATTCCTTATGAGTGAGTACTTGTTTCTCCTCTTGTTCTATTTTCCTTAATAGATCCGGAGGTAGACCATAATCCTTGTATCTTCATTAGCCTCAAAATCGCCCGTGCAAATGGGTCTTTCAAAACCAATTTCAGAATTACTGACAGGAAGGTCCTCATATTCCGCATCCGTTCACCTGTAAATAGGTAGAGAAAAAACAATATAGGAAAATATATATAGAAAACAAAATGAATAATAAAAATGAAAGAATATGGACACATCAATATGGATAATGCATTGTGCTTGTTATTTATTGAATGAAAATGTTTAAAAAGCCCATTACAGAAAAAACTCTTAATATCTTTGGGTAAAGATAATTAAGATTGCTTTTTAAAAGTATTACTTTGGAATAGACTTAAAGACTATGGGCAACTCAGTCGCACTCCAATTGGTTAGTCGATATCCTGGTGGACAAGGTCGCATCATCCAGCTAGCACTTTCTCTTTCAATTCTGTCTTTCTCAGTCATGCAGATCTCCACATCATTCATCTGCTCATCACTATTCACCTAGAATCTCTTGAAGGCTTTCTCTATCATTACAAGCACATCATGAAAATTCTTTTCTCCAAAAAGGGAACCGGCTGAGCGGAAGTTGTGAAGGATAGGTGGGAATGTCATAGGCTCCCATTCAATATCCATACCCGTAAGACGGGCCATCCTCCTTTGTCGATTCTTTTCAACTTGTCTTCTTTTCTCATGGGCCTTCGGAAGATATCCTAGGCCAAATCGGTCCTTCTTTCCTTTTACCTCTATGGCTCGAGCCATCCCCTGAAGATATTTCCCGAGACCCTTTCTAGCTCTACAGCCTTTTCCTACTGTGGTTCTTACCCCCGGCCTTGTATTCTTGGACAGCTTCGATTTTGGAATTTTCTGTACTTCAGCGAAAAAAACTGTATTTACAAATTCCAAAGACCGAAAAGAACACTCCACGACCTCTTCATTCGGCTCCACATAAGGAGATTCAGTGGATGCAGAGGCTATTATGTCTTCCTCCCCTGATACCGTGATCAACCGGCCCTCCATCACAAATTTTAGTTTCTGGTGAAGAGACGAGGGTACAGCCCCAGCTGAATGTATCCATGGCCTTTCCAACAAACAGTTATAAGATGGATTGATATCCATAACTTGGAAGTTCATTGTATATGTGCACGGGCCTATTTCCAGAGGAACTTCAATGGTTCCCATAACCTCCCTCATTGTTCCGTCGAAAGCTCTGACCACCGTGCAACTTGGTATCATATAGGATAAATCCACTGGTAACTTGGATAAGGTTGCTAAAGGCATCACATTTAATGAAGAACCATTATCCAAAAGGACCCTCGGTAATATGTGCCCCTTACAAGTGGTGGTTATATGGAGAGCTTTTGTTGATCCAATACCATTGGGTGGAATCTCCTCATAGCTGAAAAATATGTAGTCATCAGCTGCGATGTTTCCCACCAACCTATCCAGCTTTTCCACTGATATATTATTGGCCACGTACGCTTGATTTAATACTCTTAATAAAGCATTTTTGTGTGGTTCTGAATTTAAAAGCAAGGATAAGATTGAAATCCTAGCTGGTTGACGTTGCAGTTGTTCAACCACGCTATATTCACTATGCTTTATAAATTTCAAGAACTCACAAGCTTCTTTTTCACATACTGGCTCTTTGATTCTATTAACCGGGGCTGATCCCCTCTCTGTTTCCTCTGGCAAATCCATCTCAATATGGATTGGCTCGACGACTTTCTTCCCTTTGTCAATTCCTCTGTCTTTTCCTGCTACCTCTTGTTCAACGACCTCCGGAGCATAACACCTCCCACACCTGTAATATCCTGCTGGCCTGAAGACCCGGGCATAACCATGCTGCAGTCATACTTCCATGGTGTAGCCTTGTTTTCCTTGTAAGGAAAGGAAACAGGTAAATCAATGATTAATTTGGGCGTATTTTCTTTCATGGCTGGCATAACTTTTTCCTCCGGTTCATCATAGTATATGATTAGGGGTCTTCCTATCCCATAGCCACCTGTATTTTCAATGACTTCTATTTCCCCTTCTATCTCCTCATAGAACTGGGCTACCCCATTATCCATCATCTTTTGGACTTTAACCCGAAAGTCCCCGCAGTTCTGTATATCATAGCCTTCAACTTTATGGAATGGGCACCAATTATGCATCCTTATTGCAACCATTTTCAGACCTTCCATACCTTCCACCAATCCTGCCTTGACCATTTCAGCCCATACTATCATCATTGGAGTCTTAACCTCCCCAATATTCCTTTTTAATCTTCTATCCCCTCCGGTCAATATTGCATTCACCTGATTCCCAGCATGATTGGGCAATGGATTTCCAGCTACGTTCGGCCCATTTTTTGATCCAAACTTCACAACCCCAGCATTAATCAAGCTTTGGACTTTCTTTTTGAAGGCCAGACAATCTTCAATTGAATGTCCTTGGATTCCCGCATGGTATGCACAGTTGGTGTTTGCATTGTACCATCTTGGATATGGAGGTGTCAAAGGTTTTAGGTACACGGGTGCAACAAGTTGACCTTGCAACATTTTTGGATATAGATCACCGTAGGTAGTGGGAATCGGATCAAATTGGGCTTTTTGATCGTTCCTTGGTGAACGTTGGTCATTACGCGCAGGCCCTTGTGTGTTTGGAACAGCATTTCTAGGAATGGTGATTTGAGGGGAAATGCCAGTTGGGAATGGCTGTTGTGGTATATTGGTGTAGGGGAACGGGTTTTGGGTAAGGTAGTTGATATTGGGGTAATAAGGATTATACCCCGGGTATGGTGTGTATGGTGTAAGAGGTGTATAAGGTGTATAAGGTGTGGTAGGGGTATAAGGCCTCGGTGGTGTGTATGGTGTAGGAGGTGTATAAGGTTATTGGTTGAAGCTTACTGCATGGGTTTCCTCCTTTTTCTTTGTAGGAAAAGCTCTCTTTGGGGTAGCAGACTCACCCCCTTCCATCTTTCCACTCTTAATGGCTGACTCAATCATTTCTCCAGGTATTACCATATCCGCAAAATCTTTGGTAGCATTTCCCACCAATCTGTCATAATAAGGTGCTTTCAATGTGTTGATGAAAAACACCGTGGTTTCTTTGTTGGTTAAAGGGAGTTGCGCACTTGTATTGCCAGATCCCTCCACCTCTGTGAATACTCCTTGAAGGTCTCATTGGACCTCTTTTCCATGTTCTGTAATGACAGCCTATCTGGTACCATATCAGAAATGTGCTTATAATACTCCATAAAAGCCCTGGCCAAATCCGTCCATGAACGAATCTTGGTACGACTGAGTTGGTTGTACCATCGGGTGGATGATCCTGTTAAACTATCCTAGAAGCAATGAATAAGTAATTTTTCATTATCCTCATGCCCTGTCATCCTCCTACAGTACATAGTCAGATGAGCCGATGGGTTGGTGGTCCCATTATACTTTTCAAAATCTGGTACTTTGAACTTCGGTGGAATTATTAGATCATGTACCAGGCTCATCTCTTTGGCATCTAGACTGCCAAAAAACTCTGTTCCTTCCACTGCTCTTAGCCTTTCTTCCAACAACTGGTATTTCTTCTCAGATTCAGCAGTTTCGACCCTTTTTAGTTCAGTCATTTTGGCCCTTTCCTTCTCTGCCATTTCTTCGAAGTCTGGAACCTCAACCTCAATTAGATCAACTCCGATGTTACCCCTTTTTGGACCAAAATTCTATGCTTTGGTTGCCGGCTAGATGTAGATGTAGGATGCTGCCCCAGTTGGGATTTCATTTCCCACAGGTTGGGATGTCTGGCCATTTCTCTGTACCACTTCTGGTCTATCCTCCTGATTTACTGCCCCCATTCCAGCAGCTGAATTCTCTCCGGGCCACTTCTGCTTCATCATATTGCTCATCATCTCCATGAGCTTTGTCATCTGTTCTCGTGTCTCCTCCTGAGACTTAGTCAACTGTTCTTGTAATTCTTTCTGGATTCTTTCCATTCTCTCAATTCTGGCAAGCTGATCGTTTTCCATGGATTTTGTTCGAGACCGAGTATTGTAAGAGTGTTGGAAATCTGGTTCTTTCTGAGTGCGACCAATTGTACCTTTATTTTTTGAAAACCATGGATTAGAAATTATTGACACATTTCTTATTTTATTTTATAAAAAAAATGAATAAATGAATCAGTGTTAATGCATGAACAACTAAGTAAATGACTAAGTGTATGAACTTAGATGACTAATTATGAATGAACAAATAAATAAACGGCTAAGTGTATGAACAATTTATAAAAAATAAATGAATATATGATTATGAAAATATGAACAAATAAAATATATATAAAAAAAAAAACTAGTGAATGATGAATGTATTTAAAGTATTGGCCCCGGGATAATTCCAACCAAACGGTCTTTCATTGATTTCCTGGAACTAAATACATCAAACAAAAGATCCCTGTTTAAGACAACATGATAATCTGTCTCTCCTAAAAAACTATTACAAGATACTAGTCCTATAATAACTCCCTCGGATCCTGGACCTTTCTTCAATGTCCTCCCTTAACTACCTTGCTCTTCCATCTGATCCCTACTTGTTCACGGCCCTTCGACGCGTCAGCAGAAGCATCGCCCTGTAAGCTCTCCCTAGCTTGTTTCTCAAGTTGATTTGCTCGGGCTTCCTCGTGTTTTGCTTTTTCTGCCCAATAGTTCTTCTCCTTTTTGAGGTTTCTGACTTCTTGTTCCCATTCCCCGGAAGTCTTGAGAGTCCCCTCGAATTTGAGCTCGAAATGGTACCTTTTGTTCTCCAAGTGTAATTCCTGAAGATCGCTTTGAACCGTGTCCCGCTCTCTCTTGATCTTTTCCTTTTCTTTTTCTCGGGCTACCTCCCGATTTTCATGTCCACAAGCTCTTCTTGCAGTCGGGCAATCTCCTTGTTCATCCGAGCCTTTTCTTTTTCAAATTCCGCCCTTGCGATTTCTAACTCTGATGGCGCTTCCTTGGGAGGCGAGCTCAAATGCCGAACTTCTTTCCCATCCGATGTCAACAACCTATCATTAACCCTTGATTCTCTCCATGTCAAGTAGTCAGGTGTGACGATATCAGCATATCTAGCTACCTCAACCCGATGAGTTTCCTTCCATGCCACCACAATCTCACGGACCTTACCCGAATAACCATCTTCTCCGTAAGAAAATTCCAAATTACCAAGATCATGGGTCATTGGAGTAAACTGACGAGATTCTGATTGCCTCAGTACTAGAAGTGGTGCATAGCTCACTCCTCCCCATACTCCCAATAATGGAACAGAGGCTTTGTCTCCGCATTTATACAATGTCAGTATAGGAGCTATCCATGGAGCTCTCCAGACTATTATCTCAGCCCTGATATTCAGAAATATATTGATCCATTGCTCCTTAGTCCTATTCTCAAGCCAATCCCTTTTAAGAAATTCACCAATTGGTGCAAAAGATTTCCAATACGAACGAAGAGGGAAATTCTCCTGTTTACAGAAATGGCTCTGAACCCATATGTAGAGGAGTTGTATACATCCTAGAAAACGACCTTTGCCTTCCCATCTACAAAAATTCAGGGATCAGATTCTTTCTGCTATGATTGCCGGGGCTGGGTTTATCCTTTGCTCAAGCCTCTCGAAAACATCAAATATCGCCACATCCACATACCCTAGTGTTTTCGGGAAGATAACTAAACCATAGATAGCCAAAGCAAAAATATTCCTAACTGTCTCCTTACTTGAATGGTGATGCACCCAAAAGAGTGTATCTTATTTAACCTTGCACTAAAAAGATCAATTGTAAGTATAATGATTAGCAAGGGTCGAGTCCTCAGGGATTGGGTTTTAATCTATGAGTTATTAGTTTATAACTTACGTTCAAAGAAAACAATAAAATAAAAGGGTTTTTTTGAAGCTATATTTAAACTAAAGTAAATAATAAGAATAAGATGCAAGGCGGTATAACCAGCCAATAAAAATATATATACTAAATTAGGCGGTATAACCAGCCAATAAATATATATACTAAATTAGGCGGTATAACCAGCCAATAAAAATATATATACTAAATTAGGCGGTATAACCAGCCAATAAAAATATATATACTAAATTAGGCGGTATAACCAGCCAATAAAAATAAATATACTTTTAAAAATAAGCAAACTAGAAAAGTAAGAAAACAAGTAAGTAAGAAGAATCAAATATGAAAAATATGGTTAAGGTTTCATTCTCCACCACTAGACATCATTAAGAATCAATTTCAGATCTATCAATATCAACCAACTATCAAAGTTAACAACCGTAGATAACAACAAGCTCTGTTATCCCAATCTTTCCTTAGTTTGTCGTTAAATAGAACAAGCTCTCTATTTAATCTCTAACCATTAAACAACCTAGAATAAGCTCTCTAAATTCAATTTAATGGCAGCTTTATGATGAGAAAGATAGGTTGATCTAAGCAACAAACACATAAGCTCGGATTGTTCAACTTAGGTTATGTTCCACTTTGCAATTATTGAAAACTTGACTATAATCATTAATCACAAATTGCCACTTATGAATAGGAAATCAAGACAATTACACGGATCAAGACTCCTAAACTAGCAATAGATAATTATCAAGATCTATCTAGTTGTACACCTAAACAAATCAAGACAACATCATGAACAATTCTTGTAGAAGAACATAAGCAACTTTGATAGAAAATAAATGATAGATAGAATCTGAAAATCAATCACAAAACATGTCTAGGGCTTTGAAATCACCCTTAACCAAATAGAAGTTTAGCCTAGCATAGGCATTGTAAACATAAACATAAAATTAAAGAGAATCTAAGAAGAAAATAAAAGAAAGAAAGAAGAAGAAGAAGAATATTAATTATCCAACCTCTTGCTCTTTCTAAAGAAAAAGAAAACTAGAGAAAAGAAAGAAGAAGAAAACTTAGAGAATTTTATTACAATGGCTAATATCCTACCAATGTATAATATGATCCCTTACAATCATCCAAGGCCCTCTATTTATACACATTTTGGAGGGCTAAATGACAAGAGACAAGCTTTACAAATTTCAAAGGTAGGTATAATAGGTGGGTGCATTTTTCTAACAATTTTCGTCATATATGACGATTTTGATCAGCCAACTTGATGGTCGATTTTGTCAATTTTGGAGGCCTTATCTGATCACATGGTCTTCTAGAAAAATGTTACCCTATCAGTTACTGATCCATAGCCGTTGGAATCAGCTCATTTGCGGATGTGGATAAGAAGATATGGGCAAAATACAAAAACAGGTCAGCACAGACGTCATTGCACATCAGCCAACTTGATGGTCGATTTCGCCAATATTGGAGGCCTGATCTGATCATATGGTCTTCTAGACAAAGGTTTCCGTATCAGTTACGGATCCATACCATTGGAATCAGCTCATTTTCTGATGTGGATAAGCAGATATGGGTAAAATACGAAAACAGGTCAGCACAGACGTCATTGCACATCAGCCACTTTGATGGTCGATTTCGCTAGGGAAAACGACTCCGTTTCAAGAAGTGTAAAACATGAAAAAGATAGATATGCCTCTTAGCTTTGCACGACTACAAACTTCAGCCTTATTGCTTCAGTGAAACTCCAGATATAGCTGATATGGAAAAAGGTGTCGGAACTGGAACTGAACTCGATTTGCCCTTAATTCTAGTAATCTGAAATCACTCAAAGAAACTTGTGAAAAACACCAAATTACATAAAAATATAAAAGATCATAAACACAATTAGACTAAACAATAATAACTCGTATTTGACACAAAACAATAATAAAACATAACTAAAAACTATATAATTATACGAGTTATCACACCCCCACACTTAGATTGTTGCTAGTCCCTAGCAACGACTCAATAAAAATAAAATAAGAAAATCTAATCTAATCCATTTTCGTAGGAAATCACGGTGGCACTTAGCATGTGACACAAGCGTTTAAACCCCTAGGTGTCCCTAGTGGACGAGTTTAGTCTCGTGAGGGTTTACTAGAACGATACCCACAAACATTGAAAAACTAAAATATAAATAAACTACATATACTAAAAATATTTATTCCTAATCCTTTCAATACAAATTAGAGACAATCTTTGAACAAGTCTTATAAACTAATCAATAGCTTAAAGAATTTCACAAAAAATCATGCTTGAATGTAAATTGTTTGAGTTAAGCCAATATTAGCATAACATATCTTAATCAAAATAGTGCATGTTCAAATTTAATCTCAAGTTCTCACATGGGATACCCTCATGAATTTCACTCTTTAAAGTAGTGGTGAAGTGTTTACACTCAATCAATCTCATGAAAACAGTTCTACCATATTCTTGCTTGTCCACCTATTCTCCACTATTTAGATCATACAACTTCATGAATCAAGAGGTCTTTAATCAAGGTTGTAATGGGGCCAAGGGGTTTGTAATGTGGTTGAAGAACAAAAGGATAAAGATATGACAAAGGTTCCAAAGAGTTCATAAAGTTTAGAGACATAAAAAGATCATACAAAGAAATTTCTCAAAACTCTTTACAAGTACATAGTCACCTAGGCCGGATATTCATGTTGGGCCTTTTCTTCATTCTAAACAACTTTGTAACATCTTTTTCTTTTTCCACAAATTCAAGAGATGATTCATATATATATATATATATATTTTTTACATAGGAATGTATTTGCCCGTATTCCATTTCTTTTTCTCTTGACTTTTCTTTTCTTTTCCCCCCACACTTATTTCTTGTTTCTAACCCAAATTTTCAATAGATCTTCCTTGTCTTTGCAACTTGTCTCAAAACATGCTAATTCATCTTTGGAACAAAGGTAAAGATATAAGTATATTTAGGTTAGGGACAAGTTATGGTTACCAAAGAGATAGCTTATTCAATGTAGGCTCAAATTGGTTCACTAAGGGTGTGTTCTCTTGGAACATCAATAAGGGATGGCTGTTTGGCCCTGGCTAAAAATCCTAATGCCTCTATCATATTCATGCTGTCACATGCATCAATATAGTCTCAAATGATTTAAAGCAAGTTCTAGAGAATCATGTAATCATAAGAGCACTCAAGAAAGAAATTAGATTGATATGTATAATGCATCAATCATATAGGCTCAAAAACTCACAAGGATGATTATACAAGTCAATATCAAGTCTAAACATGCTTCTTTCTCAATCAACATATTATATTAACATTGGCTCATAAAAAAAAATGATATCAAGCTCAATTCTCATGAAAATCTTCTCACTAATAAATATGTTTTAGACTTATGCAATTCATATCTCATCATTGTATTAAAAAGGAACTAAAACACACTAAAATAATAATAATAATAATAATAATAATAAAGACTCATAAAAAAAATAGTAGACAAAAATAAAAGAAATCCTAAATCATTCCCCCCACACTTAATTCTTACATTGTCCTCAATGTAAGTCTATTAACCCAAATGAAAGAATCATGTGTAAGAGAAAAGAACTAATAACATAAGAATAGGAACAACTAAGACTCAAAACAAAACAAACTCATGCAACCTAAATAATCCTAAAATACTAAACAAAAATTAACAAGTAAACATAAAAAGATTAAAATCAAACTGACAAGGTATGTCTCAAGTCTCCCTTACTCAGACCTTGTTCAGAATGAATACTTCTAAATTGCTTAAAACACAACAAACTTTTTTTTTTTTTTTTAAATTAGCAAAATATGTCTCTTACCCCCTACTAAAATATGACATTGTCCCCAATGTCAAATTTTAAAGGTAGAATTTAGGAGATATTACCTGCAGAGGTTGCTAACCACTTATTATAACTGAGACACAACAAACAAAATGTTAGATAATGTCACAAAGACAAAGTGCAGTCCACTCCTTGCTCGTCCATATCTCTTTTTCTTTTTCCGAGCGTTTGCGAAACAACCGTAGCAGATAAACACTCATAAGCTTGGAGCTTTTTGAGTAAATCTTCAATGGTTGTAGCAGAAATTATGGTTCTCCTTGCCTCTGAAAACATGAATCCATTATCCACAGCATTATCTAAATATGAAAGCAAATTACTAAAATAACCATTAATATTAAGCAAACCAATGGGTTTCTTATTTGTGACCAAAGATGACCAAGAAGCCACGCAAGCTATTTCTTCCAATGTACCCAGACCTCCTGGTAAAGCAATGAATGCATCGGCAGAATGGTACATGATTGTTATCCGTTCAGGGACACTCCAGACTTGTATTTCCTTACCCACGGTAGGTCCACAAAAACTTGTGAATAGTTTTGGCACGATTCCTAGAACTGGACTTCCTCCGGCGTGTGCTGCTGTAGCGACTGCTCCCATTAAACCCGTACTACCGCCTCCATAAATCAAGTGGATCTTTTGTTGGGCAAGTATTACTCCAACTCTTATGGCTTCATCAGCGAATATGTTATTTTTCCCGGGATAAGCACCTCCAAAGACACAAATTTTTTTAATGCGCTGGGACGAAGTACTTTCCATTTTTTTTTTCGAGTGCCTGAAAGAGAATGAGTACATGGTGTAATATATAGAGGACTGAGTAGTGAATCAGACAAGAGTAATAATGTCGCCGAAAGTGTATCTGACCTGTCAGAAGAAAATGTTAACCTAACAAAAGATCTTTGCGTGATTTCAGGAAGAAAATCAAAAAGTGAAGAAAAATCAACCGTAAAAAACAAAAAAAAATGAGAATAATTACACAAATCGAAAAACACGTAAATTAAACCGAAGTAAAGTTATTGCAAATCAAACCAAAAGCTGAGAAGTCATTTATTGTAGTTGTGATTGTGGCTCACATCTTCCTCTGGTTTTACGTCCAGAAACGGCTTAAACGCCTTCCATGAGTCGAGGATATGCTTCCCATCCAGTTTTCTTACAAGCTGGCAAACAGGGTCTTTTAACATCAGATTCCCAAGATGTTGCCATTCCCTTTGGAATTGCGGCCATAAATCAAGAATTTCTCTTTGTACGTCTCCACTAGGATGCGTCTCAAGAGAAAGTTGGATATTACCCAAATTCTCCTTACTCAGTCCATCCTTAATGAATTCAATTTTATCATCTCGATTAGAGGACGGAATCCCAATAGAACGACATTTACCGTTACACGTCCATCGTGCATATTTGTGGCAATTTGAACTCATGCGCTTTGCTCGTCGCTTCTTTGCAAAAGTGCTTCTACCTGTACCTGGTAAATGCAAAATAGGAAGATATTCATCTTCACGTACCTTGGCTTCAATTATCCAACGTATGTCGTCAGGAATCCCTTTGTGCATAAGCATTCTTAATCTTTCAAGTCGAACTTGGTAAAGCTTCAGTAAAATATTTCGAGGAAAAGGAGGAAATCGTTTCTGCAATCTTGTGAGAATATCATCCATCCTGAAAAAAAATGAAAAAAATTGAAAGAGAAATTGGAAGAGAAATTTATATACAATATCAGTTTTGTGGGTAGCTGATGGAACCGATTTAAATAATCACGGAGTACCGTTATCCGCCATTTAACCGGGGTTAAAAAAAATTATATTTACATCTAGTTATTTTCAAAACAAGGATCAGAAAGAAAAACAACATAAAAAGACTCAAAAACAAAACACTCTAAATAAAATCCTAAATTCTTCCCCCCACACATAATTTTTACATTGTCCTCAATGTAATGCTATTATCCCCCAATGCAAGAATTATATGTAAGAGAAAAAGAACTATTAAACAAAAGAAAAGAAAAACAAATAAAAGATAGAATGATGGAGAGTAAGGAATATGCAAATCTGATATAATAGATGCTCTCCATCCTTTTGGGTTGCCTCTCCAAGAAGCGCTTGGTTTATTGTCCTCAGCCTGACTTAGACCCATGCCATTATTATTCAACATACTTTGGCTCAAAAAGTGGAAACTCCTCCACATCTTGTATTGGAAAGTTCTCATAGTAAGGCTTCAATCTATGACCATTCACTTTGAATGCCTTATCTGTTTTCGGGCTTTGGATTTCAACTGCACCATGAGTAAATACATTAGTAATAACAAAAGGTCCAACCCAACGAGAACGTAACTTACCTGGATATAACTTAAGGCGTGAATGGAAGAGAAGAACTTTTTGTCCAACAACAAATTCTTTTCTTGATATCATCTTGTCATGGAATGCCTTAGTCTTTTCCTTGTAAATCCTAGAATTCTGATAGGCATCATTCCTTATCTCCTCTAATTCTTGTAGGTCAAGTTTTCTTTTCTTTCCTATCTCATCCATCTCCATGTTGCATTGTTTGATAGCCCAATATGATTTATGTTCCAATTCAACCGGAAGATGACAAGGCTTACCATAAACAAGTCGATAAGGAGACATACCAATGGGTGTCTTATATGCTGTCCTATAAGCCCAAAGTGCATCATCAAGTCGTGAACTCCAATCCTTCCTATTTGGATTAACTGTCTTTTCAAGGATGGACTTAACTTCTCGGTTTGACACTTCAGCTTGCCCACTAGTTTGAGGATGATATGAGGTGGAGACCTTGTGTGTGATGTTATACTTCCTCAAAAGTGCTTCTATAGTCCTATTGCAAAAGTGAGTACCTCTATCGCTGATTATGGCCTTTGGCGTTCCAAACCTAGCAAAGATGTTAGTCTTGACAAAATCTGAAACAACTTTAGAGTCAGTAGTCCTAGTGGATTTTGCTTCCACCCACTTTGAAGCATAATCAACGGCAAGTAAAATATAAAGATTACCAAAAGAAGGAGGAAAAGGTCCCATGAAATCCATGCCCCATACATCAAAAATTTCAACAATAAGTATTGGAGTTTGAGGCATTTGATTTCTAGCACCTAAGTTACCTGTTCTTTGGCAACGATCACATGACTTGCAAAAGAGGTATGCATCTTTGAATATGGTAGGCCAATAAAATCCAGAATCAAGAACTTTCATGGCTGTTCTTTTGGATCCAAAGTGTCCTCCACATGCATAAGAGTGACAAAAGGTGAGAATAGATTGAAATTCAGTTTCGAGTACACACCTTCTTATAATCTGATCGGAGCAATGCTTCCAAAGGTAAGGATCATCCCATATGTAGTATTTGGCATCACTCTTGATCTTATTTCTTTGAGCTTGTGTCAACTCTTGTGGCAACTTCTTGGTAACTAAGTAATTAACAATATCAGCATACCAAGGAGTTGTTGTACTTATAAAAAGAAGTTGCTCATCCGGAAAGTTCTCATTCAAGGGTAGTGCATCCTCTTCATGAACTAAACGGCTAAGATGGTCCGCAACCAAGTTGTCACTACCTCTCTTATCTTTTATCTCCAAATCAAACTCTTGTAAGAGAAGTATCCATCTGATCAACCTTGGTTTGGCCTCCTTCTTAGTAAGTAAGTACCTAAGGGCTGCATGGTCAGAAAATACAATTACTTTAGTACCAATTAAATAAGATCGAAATTTTTCTAAAGCAAATACAACAGCCAAAAGTTCTTTTTCAGTAGTGGAATAGTTCAATTGAGCATCATTAAGAGTTCGTGAGGCATAATAAATGGCATGTGAGGCTTTGCCAACCCGTTGGCCCAAAACAGCTCCAATGGCATAGTCACTAGCATCACACATGATTTCAAAAGGTATATTCCAATCTGGTGGTTGCATGATAGGAGCTGATGTCAAGAGTCCCTTCAATGTTTCAAACGCCTCTTTGCATTTATCATCAAAGTGGAAAACCACATCTTTTTGTAGTAGCTTGCAAAGAGGTAATGTGATCTTTGAGAAGTCTTTGATAAATCTCCTATAGAAACCTGCATGTCCAAGAAAAGAACGAACCTCTCTCACATTTGTGGGAGGTGGTAAAGAATGCATAATATCTATTTTAGACTTATCAACCTCTATCCCTCTAGAAGAAATTACATGGCCCAAAACTATTCCTTGTTCTACCATAAAGTGACATTTTTCCCAATTCAAAACAAGGTTAGTTTCCATGCATCTTTCAAGTACAAGTGTAAGGTTCTCTAGACATCTATCAAAAGAATCACCATAGACACTAAAATCATCCATAAACACTTCTATGATGTTCTCTACATAATCTGAAAATATGCTAACCATACACCTTTGGAATGTAGCTGGTGCATTACAAAGACCAAATGGCATACGCCGGTATGCAAAAGTACCAAATGGACATGTGAATGTTGTTTTCTCTTGGTCCTCTGGAGCAATGGCTATCTGATTATAACCTGAAAAACCATCAAGAAAACAATAATGAGAATGGCCAGCTAACCTTTCAAGCATTTGATCAATAAAAGGTAAAGGAAAGTGGTCTTTGCGAGTTGTGGAATTAAGTTTACGATAATCAATACAAACTCGCCATCCTGTTTGAATCCTAGTAGGAACAAGTTCATTCTCATTATTTGTTACCACCGTTACACCTGATTTCTTTGGAACCACTTGGACTGGGCTCACCCATTTGCTATCCGAGATAGGATAGATCACTCCAACATCTAGGAGCTTCAGTATCTCCTTTTTCACAACCTCCATCATAGGAGGGTTCAATCTCCTTTGTGCTTCTCTTGTTGGTTTAGACCCTTCCTCTAACAAAATCCGGTGCATGCACATGGATGGGCTTATTCCCTTGATATCGGCAATTGTCCAACCAATTGCTGTTTTATGCTCTCTAAGCACCCGGATAAGTCGCTCTTCTTGCAAAGGTGTGAGCTCTTTGGCAATGGTGACAGGTAGTGTGTCCTTTTCCCCTAAGAACAAATATTTCAAGTGGTTCGGTAGTGGTTTCAACTCTAAAGTTGGTGCCTGCAAAATGGAAGGTAGAAGTTTCTCATTAGATAAAGGCAAATCAATAAATGAAACATCAAACCTTGCATCTTTAGGTTGCAGCGAGTGTAAAGATTCTAGTGCCCCTTCCACCTGGTCACTCAAGGCTAGTTTAGCATTCCCCATTCCGAGATGGTTGCTAAGGACTATTTCTACACTATCTTCACCATCTAGCTCATAAGCTTGCTGCACTAGTGAGTCAATTATATCAATATTAAAAACAGAATGCACATCACTAGGATATCTCATGGCCTCAAAAATGTTAAAGCGAATTATTTCACCATCAAATTCCATAGTTAAAGTGCCATCATGTACATCTATTTTAGTTCTTGCTGTTTTCAAGAATGGTCTCCCTAATAGAATAGGTGTGGGATTAGAAGACATCTCATCTTCCATCTCAATAACATAAAAGTCAGCGGGAAAAACCAATTCATTAACCTGTACAAGAACGTCTTCTACCACTCCTCTTGGATAAGTGTTAGAACGGTCAGCAAGTTGTATTATAACACCGGTTTCCTCTAATGGTCCTAGATTCAATGAAGCATAAATTGAATATGGCATGACATTAATAGATGCCCCTAGATCTAGCATAGCACGCTCAAACCTAGTGTTGCCTATCTTACAAGGAATGGTAAACATACCTGGATCCTTGCATTTAGGTGGGAGTTTCTTTTGAAGAACAGCTGACACATTCTCCCCTACACTTACCTTTTCATTCCATTTCAACTTCCGTTTAGATGTGCACAACTCTTTTAGGAACTTGGCATATCTTGGCACTTGCTTGATAGCATCTAGTAAAGGAATGTTCACCTTTACTTTCCGGAAGGTTTCCAAAATTTCCTTCTCTTGCTCCTCCTTCTTGGACTTTGCTAACCTGTTAGGAAAAGGTGGAGGAGTTATATAGGAAGGAAAGGATGGTTTAGGAATTACCTTTTTTAGTGGCTCGCTGGGATGTGAAGAGGATGCCATGGTATTGTTCTCCCCTTGAGCACTATCATTTTGTGGTGTCTCTAGCTGTTTCCCACTTCTTAAATTTATAGCATTGGCATTCTCTCTTGGATTCACTATGGTTTGGGAAGGTAATTTCCCAGAATCCCTTGCTTGCATTTGACTCATGGTTGTTGCCAATTGCCCTATTTGAGTCTCCAAATTTCGAATACTTGTCTTTGTTTCCTGTTGAAATTGAATTGTATTAGTAGAAAGAGCTTTAACAAGATCTTCAAGAGAAGTACCTGAATTTTGGGTGGGTGGTAGTTGTTGTCGGGTTTGGTATGGTTGTTGCACTCTTTGCTGAAAACCCGGTGGCCTGTGGTCAAATGGTGGAGGAATAGTTTGTGGTTGGTTCCCTCCATAATTGAAGTTTGGATGATCCCTCCATCCTGGATTGTATGTGTTTGAGTAGGGATCATATTTCCTTGATTGGTTCTAAAATCCACCCATGGCATTCACATGTTCATTGGTATCCTCTTGAAGTGTTGGACACATATCAGTTTGGTGCCCTATGTTTGAACATATGCCACAAGCCTTTATTTGTTGTATTTTACCTACAGCCAATTGTTGAACAAGAGAAGTCAGTTTATCAAATTTTTGTTCAAGGGATGATATACTTACCTCATTAACTCTCTTGGGTTGTGGTGGTGGATCTTGTCTCATTGAGAACTGTTGAGAATTGGCTGCCATGTTGGAGATTAATGTTCTAGCAGCCCTGGGAGTCTTATCAACTAGAGCTCCCCCACTAGCGGCATCTATCATACTTCTCTCCATGGGCATGAGACCTTCATAGAAGTATTGGATGAGAAGTTGTTCACTTATTTGATGGTGTGGACATGATGCACAAAGTTTCTTGAACCTCTCCCAATATTCATATAAGGACTCTCCGTTGTATTGCCGAATCCCACATATCTCTTTCCTAATGTTGGCAGCCTTAGATGCTGGGAAATACCTTTCCAAGAATGCTTTCTTCAAATCATTCCATGTAGTGATGGTCCCGGATGGTAGATAGTAGAGCCATTCCTTTGCTGAATCAGCTAGAGAGAATGGGAAGGCTCTCAACTTAACTTGCTCTTCCGTGACCCCTGTTGGTCTCATGCTTGAGCAAACTACATGGAATTCCTTGAGGTGCTTATTTGGATCCTCTCCTGCAAAACCATGAAAAGTTGGGAGAAGATGAATCAAACCAGATTTTAATTCAAAAGCTACCTCAAGATTAGCATATTCAATGCATAATGGTTGTTGACCCAAGTCCGGAGCGGCTAGCTCCTTGAGAGTTCGGTTGTCAGCTGCTGCCATCTCTCCTTGCTCTTCTTGGATGTTTTGGACGAACTCCTCGATTGGTTGTTGGTGAGAAGTTATAAATTCCCGAATTTTCCTAAGTCGTAAGTCTTCTTCGGGAGCTTGGAACATTCACTAATAAAAAAAATAAGAAAGTAAATAATTAGAACAGAAAATAAGAATAAACCAATAAACTAATAAACTAAAGAAAGCAATCCCCGGCAACGGCGCCAAAAATTTGATGCACCCAAAAGAGTGTATCTTATTTAACCTTGCACTAAAAAGATCAATTGTAAGTATAATGATTAGCAAGGGTCGAGTCCTCAGGGATTGGGTTTTAATCTATGAGTTATTAGTTTATAACTTACGTTCAAAGAAAACAATAAAATAAAAGGGTTTTTTTGAAGCTAGATTTAAACTAAAGTAAATAATAAGAATAAGATGCAAGGCGGTATAACCAGCCAATAAAAATATATATACTAAATTAGGCGGTATAACCAGCCAATAAATATATATACTAAATTAGGCGGTATAACCAGCCAATAAAAATATATATACTAAATTAGGCGGTATAACCAGCCAATAAAAATATATATACTAAATTAGGCGGTATAACCAGCCAATAAAAATAAATATACTTTTAAAAATAAGCAAACTAGAAAAGTAAGAAAACAAGTAAGTAAGAAGAATCAAATATGAAAAATATGGTTAAGGTTTCATTCTCCACCACTAGACATCATTAAGAATCAATTTCAGATCTATCAATATCAACCAACTATCAAAGTTAACAACCGTAGATAACAACAAGCTCTGTTATCCCAATCTTTCCTTAGTTTGTCGTTAAATAGAACAAGCTCTCTATTTAATCTCTAACCATTAAACAACCTAGAATAAGCTCTCTAAATTCAATTTAATGGCAGCTTTATGATGAGAAAGATAGGTTGATCTAAGCAACAAACACATAAGCTCGGATTGTTCAACTTAGGTTATGTTCCACTTTGCAATTATTGAAAACTTGACTATAATCATTAATCACAAATTGCCACTTATGAATAGGAAATCAAGACAATTACACGGATCAAGACTCCTAAACTAGCAATAGATAATTATCAAGATCTATCTAGTTGTACACCTAAACAAATCAAGACAACATCATGAACAATTCTTGTAGAAGAACATAAGCAACTTTGATAGAAAATTAATGATAGATAGAATCTGAAAATCAATCACAAAACATGTCTAGGGCTTTGAAATCACCCTTAACCAAATAGAAGTTTAGCCTAGCATAGGCATTGTAAACATAAACATAAAATTAAAGAGAATCTAAGAAGAAAATAAAAGAAAGAAAGAAGAAGAAGAAGAATATTAATTATCCAACCTCTTGCTCTTTCTAAAGAAAAAGAAAACTAGAGAAAAGAAAGAAGAAGAAAACTTAGAGAATTTTATTACAATGGCTAATATCCTACCAATGTATAATATGATCCCTTACAATCATCCAAGGCCCTCTATTTATACACATTTTGGAGGGCTAAATGACAAGAGACAAGCTTTACAAATTTCAAAGGTAGGTATAATAGGTGGGTGCATTTTTCTAACAATTTTCGTCATATATGACGATTTTGATCAGCCAACTTGATGGTCGATTTTGTCAATTTTGGAGGCCTTATCTGATCACATGGTCTTCTAGAAAAATGTTACCCTATCAGTTACTGATCCATAGCCGTTGGAATCAGCTCATTTGCGGATGTGGATAAGAAGATATGGGCAAAATACGAAAACAGGTCAGCACAGACGTCATTGCACATCAGCCAACTTGATGGTCGATTTCGCCAATATTGGAGGCCTGATCTGATCATATGGTCTTCTAGACAAAGGTTCCCGTATCAGTTACGGATCCATATCCATTGGAATCAGCTCATTTTCTGATGTGGATAAGCAGATATGGGCAAAATACGAAAACAGGTCAGCACAGACGTCATTGCACATCAGCCACTTTGATGGTCGATTTCGCTAGGGAAAACGACTCCGTTTCAAGTAGTGTAAAACATGAAAAAGATAGATATGCCTCTTAGCTTTGCACGACTACAAACTTCAGCCTTATTTCTTCAGTGAAACTCCAGATATAGCTGATATGGCAAAAGGTGTCGGAACTGGAACTGAACTCGATTTGCCCTTAATTCTAGTAATCTGAAATCACTCAAAGAAACTTGTGAAAAACACCAAATTACATAAAAATATAAAAGATCATAAACACAATTAGACTAAACAATAATAACTCGTATTTGACACAAAACAATAATAAAACATAACTAAAAACTATATAATTATACGAGTTATCAAATGGCTATGGATTAAAGCCCGTAAAATGCCCCATGATATGCAGTAGTTTTCTCCTTTTCGGGCAACATGGCTTTCTACCCAATTTCTTTCCACTCCCAAAATCTTCGACATCTTTTTCTTGAAACTCGGTGTCTTTGTATCCTTCAAATAAATACGATCGGGAATAACATCCTCAATATGCAGCAAAGTCGAATACTCCTCTATGGTTGGAGTCATATCCTCTCGGTTGAAAGTAAAACACCGATAAACGGGATTCCAGAATTGTACCACAGCCCGGATCACCTCATCACTGACCTTAACCTGAGCTAACAGAGCTATGTCCCCATATGTCTGAGTGAATGCTTCTTTTTCCGATATATTCCACTGATTCCATATATCCATCAAATCCCGGAGATCATTTTGCTTGATAGTAAGATCAACCTCGGCTGGCAATGCTGATACATATCCCATCTTTAAACAATCCCCATTATCCTGTTGAAATTTCTCGGACTATTTCCTAACCTCTAAATGTTTCTCGATCACTGAGACACTTTGACCCTCCATGAAAACCCTTTTGGTTGAATAATATCCCGAGACCAATAACCTCCAAATGCGCAAAAATGATGGCAAGATGCAAAAGAAACACCAAAAAAAAAAAGACAACAAAAAGAAAATGAATTAGTAACGGGAATAAATATGAATAATACAAAAACATATAATTCAAAGCAATAATTATCCCTGAGGATGCCAACAAAATTTCAGCATTATAACCCCCCGGGGATGAAATATCAACATTTATTACGAACATTGTGATGTACGTTCATCATTGTCCGAAAAATAAACTTATTCGGAAAGTAGAATAGAAGGTAAAAGGATTGGAAATATTTCTCCATGTATTCTTAACTTCGGGATATCTAATTGGAAATCCCTCATGGCTTCGCCTAGGTTCACTATATGAGGGTGAATCGGTTCTAAAGGCCCCGAATTGTTCCTCACTGTCGCCGGTGAAGGCTAGTAAGGCACCCCGATAAAAGCGGGTTCAATTCGTTAGAGTCTATTTCCCTAGCCCATGCAGATTGTTAATCACGAAGGCTTAGGTAATTTAGTACTCCGGAAGTGCTTCACTAGCCCATGCGGATTGTTAATCACGAAGGCTTAGTTACTTTGCTCCCACTTAAAAGGACGGAACCCGGGTATAGGATTCATGATATGCAAATGCGCGTGTAGTGTGTGAGAAGAAATAACAAACCTTTCACCACCTATTCTATATCCCTTATTCTAAATGCCCCAACAAAATTAAACAACATAAATCATCAATTAATCAATAAATAAATATATGCACCAAAATAACCAGAGAACAATTATAATATGTATGCACATGAATATGGACATATTAAAAACATTTTATTATTTTTTTGAAATTATTCTTATTTTTTTTAAATGTGGGAATTAAAATTAAATACCAATTACACCAACAAAACCGAGACTTTGATAACACACGACTAATTCTAAGCCTGACTCTCTAAAATCATCCCCAGTGGAGTCGCCAAGCTGTCGCAACCTAAAAAATAATGAGTCTCATCACAAGACTTTATTATTCGTTAAGCGTGACTTTAAAAAAACCGAGGAAAAGTAGACTTAATTCCTCTAGAAAAATGAAGGTTTTGAAAATGACCTTAAAAAAAAGACATGGAGTCGCGACCAACCTTTTTTAGCTAGGTGTGATCTGCCACCTATTAAAATTTGTTTTATAAAATATTTTAAAAATTAATTAAAACATTTTTTAAAACCAATTTCAAGTCTGCGTTTAAACCAGAGAAATCAAAGAAACTCGGTTACATGCGGGGAAGGATTAGCACCCCCACAACACCCGTATAAAAACGGTACCTTATCAATCGTGTGTTATCTCAAGTCTCAGTGAAAAATCGGTTTTAAATTTAGTATTTCAAGTTAATTCCCAATTTAAAGAAAAATAATTCCATTTTTAGTTGAAAATGATACGGAATTTATAAATTCAAAATTTTCCTATATTCCCCAACAAACGTGGCAAAATATAGAAATTTTTATTAATTTTTGAAAATTTTCCGAATCATTCTCTTTTTAAAGAAGATATTCCGTTATTAATAATAATTGATGATATCCTCCCCAGCAAACCCGGCAGAGAACTCATGAATTATTCTAACTCGGGAATATCTTTATTTTATTGAAAACCATTATCTTTTTTTTTTTGAAAACATTTAAAAGAAATGAATATGTATATGCATGACATAAATAAAATGACATAGCAAAATCTAAATAATATAATGCAATCTAAATGACATGACATGATTTGAATGCCTTAGCATATTCTAAATGAAATGAAATATCCTAAGTTATATGATATATTCTAAATGAAATTAAATGACCTATGTAACATAATGCATTCTATATGAAATGCAATATCCTAAGTCATATGATATAATCTAAATGAAATAAAATGACCTATGTAACATAATACATTCTATATGAAATGCAATATCCTAAGTCATATGATATAATCTAAATGAAATAAAATATTCTAGATGACATAATATATCCTAAATGAAATGAAATGATTTAAATGACATGACAAATATGAATGGTATGGCATATAATTTAAATGACATGGAATAAAATAATGCTATCATATAATATGCATGAAAATAAAAAATAATAATGCACGAACATATTATATGCTAAATAAAAATAACTAAATAAAAGCATAGGATATCATGAAATATTCAAAACCATATAATAAACCATGTAACATCAAAAATTATAAATCAAAATAACAACAATATCATGGAAATTATTATAGCAAGAATCACATATTATATAAAATGCATGAATATAAAAATGCAATGCATGAAATGTATTTTTTCCTTTAATTAAGGAAATCCGTATATCTAAAAAGATATCCGGCTACCTTAGGAAAATATGTCAAATTAAATATTCTAAAACCAAAATACTTTGTGATTGTTTGAAAACAATTTTGAGAAGCTTGAATTAAAAATAAAAACTCGGCTAATTTTTTTTTTTAAATGACTCTAATTTCCTAAGTTTAAAAAATCCAGACTTGAATACCCTTAACCCGGGACTTGAAAAACCATTTTTAGAGTTTAAAAAGGCTTAGAAACTACCCTAAGTCAGTAGCTAACCCTCCTAATCAGCCCACTCTAAGTAAATTAACCAAAACAGAAAAATGATTTTTCTTTAAATTCAATTCTGACTCCACTGTCCAGTTTTAATCCACGATTTTTTATCCTATTTTTAAAAATTCAAAAACTTCTAAAAAAAATATTGGAGGCTCAAGATATGTAAAACTACACAGGAAAAAATCGGTTTAATTTTCTGATTAAAGATGAATTCCCAGAAAAATCAAAGATGTACGAGTTTTGGAAAAAAAAAAAAACTGCTTTGCCAACACATTTTTGCCTTTGATAAAATCATTTAAAAATCAAAGTAAAAATATTTGAAACTCCTAAAATGACTTACAAACAGTAACTAGGACTTTTTGAAAGTTAGATAAAAATTGGCTAAATAAAAAAATTACAAAGGTAGAATAATCAACTTGACAAACTTAATTTTCCACAAGTGTGCTCAAGAGAGCATGACTTTGAACCATTAATTGGCTCAAGTCATTATTCAAGTGGCATGAACATGAAATGCATGAAATAATGCAGCAAACATAATGCATGAAATGCATGGATTTAAACCTAAATGTCATGAAAAAATGCATGGCATTCATAAAGTGACCTAGACCTAAATGAACTTGCATGGCATTTAATGCAACCTAGACCTAAAATGCATGAACATGCATGGCAAATAAACCTAGCTTAATAACTAAAATATGCATGGCATTTTCACAAACACAAAGCATGCTTAGTCCAAAAACTCAATCAAATATCATGCAAATGCTAACCTATCAACTAACATGGCAAGAATGCACATAAAATGTAAAACTTCCAAGGGTGGCCGAATGGATAGTGTAACAAGCAAACATGGCATTTTCACAAACACTTGGCATACTAGCATGAAAAACTAAGTCAAATGACATGCAAATGCAAAAACCTACCAACTAACATGACAAAAAATGCAACACACAATGCAAAACACATGGAGTAGCCAAATAGCCTCAAGCTCCAACAAGCATGGCATTTTCACAAACACTTGGTATACTAACATGTTCAACTAAAATATAACACTTAAATCATGCAAAAATCACACAAGCATTTTCACAAACACTTAATATACTAAATCTAAAACATGCTCAACTAAGATATAAAACAAAAAATCATGCAAAGACCACACAAGCATTTTCACAAACACTTGATATACTAAATCTAAAACATGCTCAAATTTAAACAACATGAAAACAGAAAATTAAAAATGCAAAAACATGATATCTAAGACATAAATGGCAACAAACAAAGCAACCAAATTAAAATATAACTCAAGAATATGAAGTAACTTAACATTTAAAACATCAAAATCAAAGAAAATAACATAAACAATATGGTAAAATGAACCCAAAACAGCAACTTAAAATAAATAATGTAGGCCATTTGGCCATGGTGAGTTTATTGTAAAAATAAAATGTAAAAAATATACTTAAGAAAGAGATGAAGTAAGAACTTAAAAGAACAATAAAAAACATTATTTTAAAATGGAAACTCACCAAGTAGAAATCAAAATAGCAAAAACAAGAATAGAAAATGAAGAAAGTGCAAGAGTTGGTGCTCAAGAGCAACCTCAAGAAGCTAATATTTCAAGCTTTTCTCTTCTAACTTTCCTTTTTTTTTCTAAACTTTTCTTTTTTGCTCTCAACCAAGAAGAGAAAAACTAGTAAAAACTCAAAGAACTCAGCCAAAATGAGAATGAAAAAATGAAATTCTGACCTCCCCTTTCAAGCTGGCCGAAACCCCCTCTATATGACTCAATGATGTTGTCATTTTTTTGTAACCAATTTTCCATCAACTGGCCAATAATTCAAGATGAAAAATCATGAAATTACCACCTTTAGATTAGCATCTCAGCTCTCTCAAATTACAGCTGTCCAAGAATAATGTTGACATCTTTCTTAGCCTATGTGGCTTAATCACCATGGCTTGATCAAAGAGAATATCTAACTAACTCTTGATTTTTAGCCATTTGATTGAAAAATCAGAAGCTTCCTCCTTCATTTGGGCTTGGGCAGTCCAGCACTTCTCTTTTCCAGTCCAACTCTGATTTTTTGGAAGGCCCAAAGAAGCCCTTTTCGGTTGCTTGGGTGAAATGACCATTTTGCCCCCCAGATGCAAATAAATATCAAACGGACTCCAAATTCAATTTTTTTTTTAATACTTACGAAATGATAAAATATTGAGTTCTGGAAGTTTTCAAAATTATCCGAGTCCGTTTGCTATTTATTTGGATTTTTTATTCCAAAAATGCCCTTTTATGCTCCTATATTTTACCATTTTTTAAACGAGCTCCAAATCAAGATTTTTCTTCACCAATCTCTTCAAAATAATTAAAAAGTGTGATCTGAAAGTGTTCATAATTTTTGGAGCTAATTTGATATTTTTTCGGGATTTATCGGCTTGAATTACTGCATAGGAGGCTCGCGATTTGGCCATTTTGCAAACGGACTTCGAATCAAGATTTTCTTTCGCCAATCTCTTCCAAATAATTTAAAAATGAGATTTTCCAAATTTTAGAATTTTGGGAGTCCATTTGCTATTTTTTCGGGATTTATCGTTTTGAATTATTGCATAGGAGGCCCAAGATTTGGCCATTTTGCAAACGAACTCGGAATCAAGATTTTCTTTCACCAATCTCTTCCAAATAATTTAAAAATGAGATTTGCAAAATTTCAAAAGATTTGGAGCTCATTTGCTATTTTTCCGGGATTTTCCTTTTTGAATTTTACCTCCGAAACCCGGTTTTGCTCAAAACAAGTCCGATTTTCAGATTTTCTTCAATCGGAGCCTTGGGCTATCCTTTTTAATCATTCTTCATCCATTGGGGGTCTTGGTCTTACCAAGTCGGGGCATTTCTGTGATTCTTCCTGATTTTACCGAAATCCACTAAAAACCTTAATTCTCGGTTTTCTCCCGGATTGACTTTTCTTTCGGTTTTTCTTGCAAGTGACTTCTCCATTACCCGTAGTCAGTGCTTATCTTTCATTTGGAACCTTCAATTTCGACCAATTTGATCGTTTAAGCATTTTCCCCCAAATTTCTCCGATTAGGGTTTTCTTTCTACTGAATCTTCAAATCCCAACTTTCGAACTCCATATCTTTCAATGTAGACCTCGGATTATCAAAATTCTTTCGCCATTTTTCAATTGAACTTAAAATCTTGTTTTTGAAAGTGAGTTGACTTTTTCAGTAGTTGACTTTCTGGGGTTGACTTTTTTGGGGTTGACTTTTTTCAAGTTTGACTTTTTGTAATCGCCCTCTTAAACTAAGTCTCGGAGTACCACCTGCATGATGAAAACAGTCTTTTTACACTCGGAAACATCAATATAGGAAGAAAACATACCTGTTTAGTGGTCCGAACAAAATTAGGTGTTTACACTTTTATTTTTTTTTATGAGTCTTTAATATCATTATTATTATTTTTAATATGTTTTAGTTCCTTTTTAATACAATGATGAGATATGAATTGTATAGGTCTAAAACTGGTTATTAGTGAGAAGATTTTCATAAGAATTGAGTTTGATACTATTTTTTTATGAGCCAATGTTAATATGATATGTTGATTGAGAAAGAAGCATGTTTAGACTTAAACCTGACTTGTATAATCATCCTTGTGAATTTTGAACCTATATGATTGATGCATTATACATATCAATCTAATTTCCTTCTTGAGTGCTCTTATGATTACATGATTCTCTAGAACTTGCTTTAAACCGTTTGAGACTATATTGATACATGTGACAACATGAAAATGATAGAGGCTTTAAGATTATAACTAGGGCCAAATAAGCATCCATTATTGATGTTCCAAGAGAACATCCCCCTAGTGAGCCAATTTGAGCCTACATTGAATATTCCATTTTATTGGTGTTGGGAATACACTACTTCGGGCTCATGCAAAAAACATGATAATCAAAGTGCAACGAAAATAAATAAAGAAGCACCCGAAGTACAACAGGATCTTTGGCTTATGTTTGCATAGGTTTATAACATTCAAAACAATGAAATCACCCATATGATTTAGAAGTTACCTAGTTAAGATATCGTAACCTTAAGTTGCAGATCCTAATCTCGAATCCAAGATCTACAAGCTTCCAACTCGTCCAAGACCACAAGAAGCACAATTGTCCTTCCTCTAGAGCTAGTCCACACGAACAGCTGATGGATCCTTCTCTAAGGTCTAGCGATTCACTTGTGCTAGCATCTTGATCATAAGATCACAATCAAAAGGTCTATATTCTTGTATCTTTCTATTTTAATCAATCTCACTCAACTAGGTGAAGAAGCAGCAAGAAGAACACCAAAATAGGAGGAATTGTGGCAAGCCTTAAGGAGCTTAAGGAGGCTGCGATTTCAGCTTTTTGCTAAGTTAGAGTTCTCTTCTTGAAACCAAACTTTTTCTTAAGCAAAATCAAAATATCACAAGTAGAATAGAGCTTACTTTTTTCTGCTACAACCTATAAATTAGATTATATAGTGGCGCACACCCTAATCCCTATCTCCCTATGCTTGGCCGGCCATGTGTTACTTGTTGGACAAGATTTTCATTAATCAACTTGGACTTAAACTATTTAATTCTAAGATGGATCAATAGGCCCATTATATTATCTAATAATAATAATGGTCCAGCAATCTTAATGCCTTAAGTTGGGCCAACCATCCTTAGTGGACAGTCCTAAATTAGAATAGTCGCTTTGGACCCTTTCTAATTTTATCATGCTTATTTATTGGATAGATTAATTTCCAAACGAAAGTAATTTAATTCTCAATTAAATTTTCTTTCTCCTCATGTAACAATTCATGTCATTAATCTATTAATATCATCTCATGATATTATTCCAATATAGTATAGTCAATCGCAATTCACTTTGCACATCTATATGTCAAAGTCGACTACTACACTAGATAAGACGTCTTGATTCCTCTTATCTCATTAAGACATTGTCCTTGGATTTCTCAATCTCAATTATGTCTTAATTCATCTCATTTGAACTTCTTTAATTGAGTCCTTAATATAGATCTTTTATTCCATTAAGTTTTACCTTAATAGAATACCATGTTTAATCCATTCATATCTGTTCTTATTTGTGTGACCCTCTAGGTTCCCAATACGTTGGCAATGATTATAAGTTAATCTTATTAACTTGTTATCATAGATCAAGAGCGGGATCTAGCAACCCATCATGACCACCCAAATACTGTGAAGTCAGCGTGACCTTTTAAAACCTTTCAGCAACCAGTTTGTCGGTGTAATACGGTCCTTTCACCATATATCTCGAATAGCGCATGAGCATGGTGCAATGTCTACTCATGATAAATCCATATTAGTTCTTTGCAACTTATGATTAACCTTATGAATTTAGAGAAATAACTTTCTCCTAAATCCATTATGCTTTGGCCAAAGACTTAATCAAGTTAATCGTAGTCAAGAACAAACGAGATATGTCTCCAATATCACAGGGAATGGTGAATCCTCTCTGGATCACTCATTCATCTTCATATGGTTCATGTCATACCCAATATCACCCTACTTTAAGCATCGTCGTGATTGGGACCCGTTCGTGATGAAATCTAAGTATGACACTCTCCATACAAGATGACCTGATATCACAAGTCTGAGGACTAATTTACACGACTAATACTAAGAGAACATTATCATAGACACTAGAGTGATATATTACCAAATGAAGTTCTCTTGGCGAGCCATGTCAGTGAATTTGTTCAACAGACAGGCACCTATATGTTATCCCAAGTATCCCATACTTCAACCTGTATGAGATCGGTTGCTTACTTCATAAGTAAGAAGGCTTAACATATACCAGTCTCTGAGCATTGCCAATGCCTCGTCTTGGCAATACGATGACCAGGAACAGTTTGAGGAACAAGGCTTTGATTCATAAGGATCTCATAATTAGAACTCTTTATAATTCTTTTGCAAGGTCATTATGTTCCATAGGCTTCATCCGATTAGTACTTAATAACTCCTTATTATTGTACTAATATGAAGGAAAACCTTGTATCACTATAATCATAGTGAAGGGTATGCCTTATTGACTGTGTATCCCAAGCTCAATCTGATTGGCTCTAGGGCATACACCAACAACCTCCCACTTGCACTAAGCCAATCACTAACGCATCCAATGCCGAACTCCTTCGATTAGTAATTGTGTCTCTACTAAGTCATAGCTTTAAGTACATCGAGAATATGCTTTGTCATATACATGATAATCTTATTATCAAGGTTAATAATTCGGATCACAACGAGACCTAGATTCCATACATATGGCTCAGTTGTATTTAAAACAATTATTGGAATCTACTTTTTAGCTTGTAGCTAATGATCCAAATATAACTCCTTTTGCAAGCCAAAACAAAAGAGTTAGTCTTAAAACCTTTAATATAAACATGCAATCTTTTCAAGTATGGAACAATTCCTACTAATTGCATTTTTTCAAAAATGGCAATTTATCATAACATTTAATTATTCAAAAAGTTATTAATAGCTCCCACTAAATCCTACATATGTAGATGTCAAGGGATTAATTCAATAAAAATTCGAATTCCATATCACTAAGCTAAATGATATTCAAAATACTTTGCAAGTTGTATAATATATAAGACTAAGTTATAGAACTATTCTATAACCGATTTATTTAAGAGGAAACTAAATAAGCTTGGCATCCTATGCCAGCAAAACAATATGTTTCGAAAACATAAATAAAATATCCTCAAATTGGCCTATAATGCCAATGAAAACATCAAATATTTCTAAATAAATCCTAACTAAATAGTCTTATTTGAAAACACATAAGATCGGCAAGCTCTATGTAGCATCAAACTCGGTTGCCATCTTCATGGTCCAGCTTCACTACTCTTTCCTTTGGTCCCTACAATATGTCATACATATTTAGTACCAAATTATAGGTATCATAAACCAAGAGGAGTGAATCAAATTATACCTGAAGTTGAAACTCCTTTCAGCTTCTTTCCTTTGTTAGACTCAAGGTACTCCTTGCAATTGCGCCTCCAATGACCAGTTTTCCCACAGTGGAAGCAAGCTTTATTAGCATTATCCTTATCCTTTGCTTCCTTTGCAACACCATCATTAGGCTTTAAACTCTTTGAAGCAGGAGGTACATCACATCTAGTCTTCCTTTTCTTCTTACCTTTTGGTTTAAAGGAAGAGACTAAATGGACAGATGACTTGTCCTTAACAATGGTTTGCTCGGCCTGTGTGAGCATATTCAATAATCCAGAAAGGGTTGCCTCTAAATGGTTCATGTTGAAGTTCAACACAAACTGCGAATAGCTCTCAAGAAATGAAGAAAGAATAGATCAATGCTTAGATCATGATCCATAACCCATCCTATCTGCTCCAATCGGGTAATATACCCTATCATCTTAAGCACAAGAGGCCTCACTAGGCTTCCCTCTGACATCTTTGTTTGGAACAATTCCTTTGAGATGTCAAATCTCTCAGTGCGGTTCTCCTTAGCTAACAGTTCTCTAAGGTTAATGATGATATCCTGAGCATTCATAGCCTCATGCTGCTTTTGGAGATCGAGTGCCATACTAGCCAACATCACACATATTGCTTGTACGAGATCATCTCTATGAACTCTATAGGCCACCCTCTCCTCCTCAGTTGCATCAGCAGTAGGCTCATCTGGGATGGGCTCATCAAGAACATAAGCTTTCTTTTCCTGTGTCAAGACAATCTTAATATTGCGAAACCAATCAACGAAGTTCGGTCCAGTTAACTTATTAGCATCAAGTATGCTTCTCAGTGATAATGCATTTGCCATTTTAGCGTTTATATCCTATATAAATCAAAACAATTAAGAGTCAATAAATAGCAAGTAGTAATCACTTATGTCAGGCTTTAATACTTAAATGATTATTCTCATTATTTTAACAAAATAATAGCCCTATACTACTATTTTGAGAAATGTAACTTTTAAACTTCTTAATGAGCTAGGACCCTTTTCATTCCAATATAACATTGAGTGACTCAACAAGCTATGTTGAAACTAATTGAGTAGATAACTTAATTTACCGATTACATCTCTATGCAACGCCTAGATTCAGTTAGGTGACAACTCTTTGCCTAAATACATCATATGCATTTCGCCTAACTTTGGCTCTAAATGTCATGCAATCAAGTTTTAAAGCATCCGGATAACATAACACCTAGTTGAGTAAGACCCACCTTCAATAACTCAAACATGTTCGTACATAAGTTTGACCTTGAGTGACTCAACAAGCCTCCAAATGGAATAACTTGGTTATCTTATTATGATGGTGGAAGGAAACTTAACATGCGTAACATGGACTCAATATAATTTAATGAGGGATTTCATTTAACTGTTTATATAGGTCTCATTGATTTCATACTTGATTGACATTCATAGCATTCATTCAATTACATACATCGCATATATATAATTCAAAATAAATCTATCACATGCAATCTACTAGGATGATTATGGACTTTATTCTAGTCTAGTTTCCTTGAGCCATTAAGAAACTAGTTCGTCAAATTCCTAGGGGATACCATATATAGTCTTCGAAAGCTTTGTTGGTAATCTCCTTGGTTGCTTCTTCTTGGCGCCATTTCTCCTTACAAACTTGGAATTTAAATAAATTCTACTTCCTATCCTAAATCTAAATCTATAAAGAATATACCAGTTACATTGCTTTATCAGAAATCTTGAGTTACATTCGAGGGGAGTTAGATGAGAAGAAAATTTACAACTCCGGAATGAAAAAGAGAAGGCAGGGTGCGCAGACCCTATTTATAGAATACCAGTAAGAAAATTCAACCATACATTCCCTAGTTATACTAAGGTCTAGTCCATAACCATCCTTCATGCATACATAATCATATTATAAGCATGAAATATAAACATGCATAGTTAATATCATTGTAAACACCTAATTTTGTCCGGACCACTAAATCAGGTATGTTTTCTTCCTAAAGTGATGTTTTAGAATGCAAAAAAATTTTCTCATCTTGTAGGTGGTACTCCGAGACTTAGTTTAAGAAAGCAGACATAAAAAGTCAATCTTGGAAAAGTCAACCCCGAAAAAGTCAACCTTAAAATGTCAACCACTGAAAAAGTCAACCCACTTTCAAAATCAAGATTCAAAGTTCAATTGAAAAATGGTGAAAGAATTTTGATAATCTGATGTCTACATTGAAAGATATAGAGTTCGGAAGTTAGGTTACGGAGATTTAGTAGAAAGGAAACCTTAGTTTGGAAAATTTGGGGGAAAAGTGCTTAAACGATCAAATTGGTCGAAATTGGAGGTTCCAAATGAAAGATAAGCACTGACTACGGGTAATGGAGAGGCTACTTGGAAGAAAAATTGAAGGAAAAGTTAATTTGGAAGAAAATCGAGAATTAGGGTTTTTGGTGGATTTTGGTGAAATTGGGGAAAATTGCAGAAATGGCCCGATTCGGTAAGACTAAAACCCTAATTGATGAGGAGTGATTAAACAAGGATAGCCCAGGGCTCAGTTTGAAGTAATTCCGAGTAAAAGGCCGATTGGAGGAAAAACAAAAAAACGAGAATGTAGACACCTAATTTTGTTCGGACCACTAAAACATGTATGTTTTCTTCCTAAATTGATGTTTTCGAGTGTAAAAAGACTTTTTTTCATCCTGCAGGTGGTACACCGAGACTTAGTTTAAGAGGGCGAGCATAAAAAGTCAAACTAAAAAAAAAGTCAACCCCGAAAAAGTCAACCCACTTTCAAAATCAAGATTTTAAGTTCAATTGAAAAATGGTGAAAGAATTTTGATAATCCGAGGTCTACAATGAAAGATATGGAGTTCGAAATTTGGGATTTGGAGATTCAGTAGAAAGGAAACCCTAATCCGAGAAATTTGGGGAAAAGTGCTTAAACGATCAAATTGGTCGAAATTGAAGGTTCCAAATGAAAGATAAGCACTGACTACGGGTAATGGAGAAGCCACTTGCAAGAAAAACTGAAAGAAAAGTTAATCCGGGAAAAAACCGAGAATTAGGATTTTTAGTGGATTTCGGTGAAATCGGGAAGAATCACAGAAATGGCTCGAATTGGTAAGACCAAAGCCCCCAATGGATGAGGAATGATTTAAAAGGGATAGCCCAAGGCTCAGCTTGAAGAAAATCTGAAAATCGGACTTGTTTTGAGCAAAACCGAGTTTCGGAGGCAAAAGGGCAAAATTGAAAAATTTGGGAAAAATAGCAAATGAACTCCGAAAATTCTGAAAATTTTCAAATCTCATTCTTAAATCATTTGAAATAGATTGGAAAAATAAAATCTTGATTCGGAGTTCGTTTGCAAAATGGCCAAATCCCGGGCTTTTTATGTAGTAATTTAAGAAGGAAAATCCTAAAAAATAGCAAATGAACTCCAAATCTTCTAAAATTTTGCAAATCTCATTTTTAAATTATTTGGGAGAGATTGGTGAAAGAAAATCTTGATTCAGAGTTCGTTTGCAAAATGGCCAAATCCCGAGTCTCTTATATAGTAATTCAAAAAAGAAACTCCCAAAAAAATAGCAAATGAGCTCCAAATCTTCTAAAATTTTGCAAATATCATTTTTAAATTATTTGGAAGAGATTGGAGAAATAAAATCTTGATTCGGAGTTCGTTTGCAAAATGGCCAAATCCCGGGCCTCCTATGCAATAATTCAAGAAGATAAATCCCGAAAAAATAGCAAATGGACTCAAAAAATTTTGAAATTTTGCAAATATCATTTTTAAATTATTTTGAAGAGATTGACAAAATAAAATCTTGATTCGGAGTTCGTTTGCGAAATGGCCAAATCCCGAGCTCCTATGTAGTAATTCAAGCCAATAAATCCCAAAAAAATACCAAATGAGCTCCAAAAATTGTGAAAACTTCCAGATCACACTTTTAAATTATTTGGAAGAGATTGGTGAAGAAAAATCTTGATTTGGAGCTTGTTTAAAAAATGGTAAAATGTAGGGGCATAAAAGGGCATTTTTGGAAAAAAAAATCCAAATAAATAGCAAACAGACTCGGATAACTTTGAAAACCGCCAGAACTCAATGTTTTATTATTTTGGAAGTATTAAAAAAAAAGGAAAATTGAATTTGGAGTGTGTTTGATATTTATTTGCATCCGGGGGGCAAAACGGTCTTTTCACCCAAACAACCGAAAAGGGCTTCTTTGGGCCTTTCAAGAAAATCAGACTTGGGCTGGAAAAGAGAAGTGCTGGCCTACCAAGGCCAAAAGGAAGGAGGAAGCTTCTGATTTTTCAATCAAATGACTAAAAATTAAGAGTTAGTTAGAGATTCTCTTTGATCAAACCATGGTAATTAAGCCACATAGGCCAAGAGAGAGTGTCAACATTATTCTTGAATAGCTGTAATTTGGGACAGCTGATATGCTAATCTAAGGGTGATAATTTCATGATTTTTTCACCTTGAATTATTAGCCATTTGATGGAAAATTGGTTACAAAAAAATGACAACATCCTTGAGGATTTAGAGGGGCATTCGGCCAGCACTTGGGAGGAGGTTCAAATTTTCATTTTTACACTTTATTTTTGATGAGTTCTCTTGGTTTTTACTTGGTTTTTCTCTCCCTGGTTGAAAGCAAAAAAGAAAAGTTTAGAAAAGAAAGGAAAGTTTGAAGAGATAAAGCTTGAAATATAGCTTCTTGAGGTTGCTCTTGAGCACCAACTCTTGCACTTTCTTGATTTTCCATTCTTGTTTTTTCTATTTTGATTACTATTTGGTGAGTTTCCTTTTTAAATAATTTTTTTATTGTTCTTCTTAAGTTCTTTCTTCATCTCTTTCTTAAAGATATTTTTTACAAATTTTTTTACAATTTCTCACCATGGCCGAATGGCCTACAGTTTTTATTAATGTTGCTGTTTTGGTTTATTTTATCATGTTGTTTATGTTATTTTCTTGGATATTGATGTTTTAAATGTTATTCTACTTCATATACTTGAGTTATATTTTAATTTGGTTGCTTTGTTTGTTGCCATTTATGATCTAAATATCATGTTCTTGCATTTTTAATTTTTTGTTTTCATGATGTTTAAATTTGTTGGTGTTTTAGATTTAGTATATCAAGTGTTTGTGAAAATGCTTGTGTTGTGTTTGCATGATTTGAGTTTTATATTTTAGTTGAGCATGTTAGTATATCAAGTGTTTGTGAAAATGCTTGTGTTGTGTTTGTGATTTGAGTTTTATATTTTAGTTGAGCATGTTAGTATATCAAGTGTTTGTGAAAATGCCATGCTTGTTGGAGCTTGAGGCCATTCGGCTACTCCATGTGTTTTGCATTATGTGTTGCATTTTTGCCATGATTAGTTGGTAGGTTTTGCATTTGCATGACATTTGATTTAGTTTTGCATGTTAGTATACCAAGTGCTTGTGAAAATGCCATGCTTGCTAGTTACATAGGCCATTCGGCCACTCCTTGAATTTTTGCATTGTATGTGCGTTCTTGCCATGTTAGTTGATAGGTTAGCATTTGCATGATATTTGGTTGAGTTTTTGGTTTAAGCATGCTTTGTGTTTGTGAAAATTCCATGCATATTTTAGTTATTAGGTTTGGTTTATTTGCCATGCATGTTCATGCATTTTAGGTCTAGGTTGCATTAAATGCCATGCAAGTTCATTTAGGTCTAGGTCACTATATGAATGCCATGCATTTTTTCATGACATTTAGGTTTAAACTCATGCATTTCATGCACTATGCTTGCTGTATTTTTCATGCATTTCATGTTCATGCCACTTGAATAATGACTTAGGCCAATTAATGGTTCAAAGTCATGCTCTTTTGAGCACACTTGTGGAAAATTAAAGTTTGTCAAATTGATTATTCTACCTTTGTGATTTTTTTTACTTAACCAATTTTTATCTAACTTTCAAAAAGTCCTAGTTACTGTTTTTGAGCCATTTTGTGAGTCTTAAATATTTTTACTTTGATTTTTAAATGATTTTATCAAAGGCAAAAATGTATTTTGGCAAAGTAGTTTTTTCACCCAGTACTCATACTTTCCCGATTTTTCTGGGATTCATCTTTGATCAGAAAATTAAGCTGATTTGTTTCCGTGTAGTTTTACATGTCCTGAGTCTCCAGTATTGTTTTTAGAATTTTTTGAATTTATAAAAATAGGGTAAAAAATCATGGCTTAAAACTGGACAGTAGAGTCAGAATTGAATTTAAAGAAAAATCATTTTTCTATTTTGGTTAAGTTACTTAGAGGGGGCTGATTAGAAAGGTTAGCTACTGACTTAGGGTAGTTTCTAAGCTTTTTTAAACTCTAAAAATGATTTTTTAAGTCTCGGGTTAAGGGTAGTCAAGTCCGGATTTAAACTTAGGAAATTAGAGCCATTTTAAAAAAATTAGCCCAGTTTTTATTTTTAATTCAAGCTTTTCAAAATTCTTTTCAAACAATCACAAAGTATTTTGGTTTTAGAATATTTAATTTGACATATTTTCCTAAGGTAGTCGGATATCTTTTTAGATATATGGATTTCCTTAATTAAAGGAAAAAATACATTTTCATGCATTGCATTTTCCATATTCATGCATTTTATATAATATGTGATTTTTGCTATGATAATTTCTATGATATTGTTATGATTTTGAGTTATGTTATATTGTTTATTATATGGTTTTGAATATTTCATGATATCCTATGCTTTTTATTTAGTTATGTTATTTTTATATTCTTTAGCATATACTATGTTCATGCATTATTATTTTCACGCATATTATATGATAGCATTATTTTATATTCCATGTCATTTAATTATATGCCATATCATCTATATTTGCCATGTCATTTAAATTATGTCATTTCATATAGAATACATTATGTTACCTAGGTTATTTTATTTCATATAGAATATATTATGTCACCTAGGTCATTTCATTTCATTTAGAATATATCATATGACTTAGGATATTACATTTCATATAGAATATATTATGTTACCTAAGTCATTTCATTTCATTTAGAATATGCTAAGACATTTAAATCATATCATATCAATTAGGGTGCATTATATTATTTAGATTTTGCTATGTCATTTTATTTATGTCATGCATATTCATATTCATATCTTTTAAAATGTTTTCAAAAGAATAATGATTTTTCAATAAAAAAATAAAGATATTCCCGAGTTAAAATAATTCATGAATTCTCTACCGGGTTTGCTGGAGGGAATATCATCAATTATCATTAATAAAGGAATATCTTTCTTTCAAAAAAAAGAATGATTCGGAAAGTTTTCCAAAACTAATAAAAATTTCTATATTTTGCCACGTTTGTTGGGGAATATAGGAAAATTTTGAATTTATAAATTTTGGATCATTTTTAATTAAAAATGAAATTATTTTTCTTTAAATTGGGAATTAACTTGAAATACTAAATTTAAAACCAACTTTTTACCGAAACTTGAGATAACACACGATTAATAAGGTACCGTTATACGAGCATTATGGGGGTGCTAATCCTTCCCCGCATGTAACCGAGTCCCGAACCTGTTTCTTTGATTTCTCTAGTTTAAACGAAGACTTGAAATTGGTTTTAAAAATGTTTTAATTAATTTTTAGAATATTTTATAAAACCGATTTTAATAGGTGGCTGATCACACCTAGCTAAAAAAGATTGGTGGCGACTCCATATCTTTTTCAAGGTCATTTTCAAAACCTTCATTTTTCTAGAGGAATTAAGTCAACTTTTCCTCGATTTTTTTAAAGTCACGCTTAACGAATAATAAAGTCTTGCGATGAGACTCGTTATTTTTTAAGTTGCGACAGCTTGGCGACTCCACTGGGGAATATTAGAGAGTCAGGCCTAGAATTAGTCGTGTGTTATCAAAGTCTCGGTTTTGTTGGTTTAATTGGTATTTAATTTTAATTCCCATATTTTTAAAATAAGAGAGAATTTTGAAAATAAAAAATGTTTTAATATGTCCATATTCATGTGCATTCATATTATTATTTGTTCTCTGGTTATTTTGTTGCGTATATGTATATGTTTGCTTGACTGATGCTTTACATTGTTTGATTATAGTGGGGTATTTAGAATAAGGGTTGTAGAATAGGTGGTAACAGGTTTTTTTGTTCCTCTGCACACACTGTATTTGCATTTGCATAACATGAATCCTCTACCCGGGTTCCGTCCTTTTAAGTGTGAGTAAAGTAACTACGTCTTCGTGATTGATCCTCCGTATGGGCTAGTGAAACACTTTCGGAGTATAAAGTACATAATGCCTTCGTGATAATCCTCCGTACGGGCATAGGAAAATATACTCTAACGAATTGAACCCGCTTTTATCGGGGTGCCTTACTAGCCTTCACCGGCGACAGTTAGGAACAATTTGGGGCCTTAGAACCAATTCACCTTCATATAGTGAACCTAGGCGAAGCCATGCCGGATTTCTGTTAGATACCCGAAGTTTAAGAATACATAGAGGAGCATTTCCAACCTTTTACCATCTTTCTATATGTTAGATACAAATTGGGTGATGATGAACGAACATCATATCGCTCGTATTTTTTTATTATTATCTTGTCCCAGAGGCGTCGTAATGCCGAAGCTCTATTTAAATTTTCGGGACATTTTTTTTAAAGCATGTTGTTATTTATGTTATATTTGTGAATTCATTTCTTTACTAATCTATTTCTTTGTGTTTTCTTTTCTTTGACATGCATCATAGACATCATCATACACTTGAAGTTTATTGGCCTCGGGATAGTTATCAACCCAAAGGACTTTCATGGAGTTTCAGGTTATTTCAGTGATAGAAGATCATGCAGTAGTCAGGGCACGGTCGGAAAAAAATCAGAGGGAGGATGGTGATTGCCTCAAGAAAGATTATGTGTTAGTATTGCCGGAAAGGGTCAAAGTGGATCCTAGACAGAATAATCTTCGAGGGTTAGCCGACATTTGGAATCAGTGAAATGTATTAGAGAAAGAAGCCTTCACTCAGAAATATGGAGACATAGCACTCTTAATTCCGATTCAGGTCAATAGTTGGTTGATTCAGGCTATGGTACAGTTTTGGAATCCTGCTTATAGATGTTTCAATTTTAACAAGCAGGATATGACACCATTGATCGAAGAATATTCAACACTGTTACGTATTGAATGTCCTAATCCTGATCGGGTATATTTGAAGGAAATGAAACCTTCAGGTTTGAAGAAGAAAGTGGCTAGGATCACAGGAATGGATACAACATGGGTTGAGAGTCATGTGGACACAAAGTAGAAAAAATTGGTGCATTCCGTGGGAAACTCTCCGACAGTTGATATTGGGTTGTTCCGACAAAGCAAAAGCCAGGGACATTTTCACTCTAGCCATCTATGGGTTAATCATATTCCCGAAGATATTGGGTCATGTGGATATAGCCGTGTCTGATTTCTTTGAAAAGTTGGAACAGAAGATCAACCCATCTCTGGCCATCATAGCTGAAACTATCCGATCCCTAATTTTTTGTAAAAGGGCAGGACAAGGGAGGATCAAGGGGTGTGTACAACTCCTTTATATTTGGATTCAAAGTCACTTTTGGAAGATATAAAATGTTTCCTTCAAACCGTACATGAAGACTTTAGTTCCGATTAAGGAATTCCTTCAAAATGATTGGCCTAAAGACGGGAATGAAGAGAAATGGGTCAACATGTTCCGGAATCTAAAAGGGGAGATGGTGACTTGGAGAGCTCCATGGATGGTTCCTATGCCGATTATGTACAAATGTGGGGACAACCCGGGAGTTCCACTACTCAAAATTTAGGGGTCTGTGAGTTATGCGCCATTGTTGGTACAAAGACAGGTTGAGTCTCGGCAATTCACACCCGTGACTCATAATCTAGGATCATCAGAATTCACTTATGGAGAAGACGGATATTTCGGAAAAGTACGGGCAGCGATTGAAGCATGGAAGAAAACTCATCGGATAAAAGTGGCCAGATATGCCAACACCGTCACACCTGATTACCTGGTACGGAGGGAATGAAGGGTTAATGATAGACTGTTGACATCAGACGGGGAGGAGGTTCAGTTCATAAATCCGCCACCGAGGGAAATGCCATCAGAGTTAGAAATCGCAAGAGCGGAATTTGAAAAAGAAAAGGCCCGGATGAGCAAGGAGATTGCCCGACTGCAAGAAGAGCTTGAGGACATGAAAAATAGGGAATCAGCTCGGGAAAAAGAAAAAGGAACAGGTCAAGAGAGAAAGGGATACCGTTAAGGGCGATCTTCGAGAATTACATTTGGAGAACAAGAGGTATCGCTTTGAGCTCAGATTTGAGGGGACTCTCAAAACTTCCGGAGAGTGGGAACATGAGGTCAAAAACCTCAAGAAGGAGAATAACTACTGGAAGGAGAAAGCAAAACACGAGGAAGCCCAAGCAAATCAATTGGAGAAACAGGCTAGGGAAAGCTTACACGGAGATGCTTCTGCTGATACGTCAAAGGGTCGTGAACAAGTAGGGATCAGATGGAAGAGCAAGGCAATCAAAAGAGGACAGTGAAGAAGGTCCAGGATCCGAAGGAGTCACTAGTATTTTGTAATAGTTTTTAGGAGAGATAGGTTCTCATGTTGTCTAAAGCAGGGATCTTTTCTTTGATGTATTTAGTTTCAGGAAATCAATGAAAGACCATTTGGTTAGAATTATCCCGGGGCTAATACTTTAAATGCATTCATTATTCACTAGTTCTTTCTTTTATATATTTTATTTGTTCATAATCATTTATTCTTTATAAATTGTTCATACACTTAGTCATTTATTGGTCCATTCATTTATTCATTATAGGTTCATATACTTAGTCATTTACTTAGTTGAGCATTCACTAACATTCATTCATTCATTTATTCATTTTTTATAAAATAAAATAAGAAATGTGTCAATAATTTCTAATCCATGGTTTTTAAAACTAAAGGTACAATTGTCGCACTCAGAAAGGACCAGACTTCCAACACCTTTACAATACTCGATCTCGAACAAAAGCCATGGAAATCGATCAACTTGCCAGAATTGAGAGAATGGAAAAAATCCAGAAAGAACTACAAGAACAGTTGACTAAGTCTCAAGAGGAGACACGAGAACAGATGACAAAGCTCATGGAGATGGTGAGCACCATGATGAAGCAGAAGTGGCCCGGAGAGAATTCAGTTACTGGAATGGGGGCAGTGAATCAGGAGGATCGACCAGAAGTGGTACAGAGAAATGGACAGACATCCCAACCTGTGGGAAATGAAATCCCAACTGGGGCAGCTTCCTACATTTACATTCAGCCAGCGGTCGAAGCACAGAATTTTGTTTCAAAAAGGGGTAACATCGGAGTTGATCCAATTGAGGTTGAGGTTCCAGATTTCTAAGAAATGGCAGAAAAGGAAAGGGCCAAAATGACTAAACAGAATAGGGTTGAAATCGCTGAATCTCAGAAGAAATATTAGTTGTTGGAAGAAAGGCTAAGAGCAGTGGAAGGAGCAGAGTCGTTTGGCAGTCTAGATGCCAAAGAGCTGAGCTTGGTACATGATCTAGTAATTCCACCGAAGTTCAAAGTACCAAACTTTGAAAAGTATAATGGGACCACCAACCCATCAGCTCATCTGACCATGTACTGTAGAAGGATGACAGGGCATGAAGATAACGAGAAATTGCTTATTCACTACTTCCAAGATAGCTTAACAGGATCAGCCACCTGATGGTACAATCAGCTGAGTCGTACCAAGATTCGTTCATGGACGGATTTGGCCAAGGCTTTTATGGAATATTATAAGCATGTTTTCTACATGGTACCAGATAGGCTGTCATTACAGAATATGGAGAAGAGGTCCAATGAGACCTTCATAGAGTATTCGCAGAGGTGGAGGGATTTGGCCACACAAGTGCAACCCCCTTTAACCAACAAAGAAACCACGGTGCTTTTCATTAACACATTGAAAGCACCCTATTATGACAAATTGGTGGGAAGCGCTACCAAGGATTTTGCAGATATGGTAATATCTGGGGAAATGATTGAGTCAGCTATTAAGAATGGGAAGATGGAAGGGGGTGAGTCTGCTACCCCAAAGAGAGCTTTTCCTGCAAAGAAGAAGGAGGAAACCCATGCAGTAAGCTTTAACCAATACCCTTATACACCTCCTACACCATACACACCACCAAGGCCCTATACTCTTACCACACCTTATGCACCTCCGACACCTTACACACCATACCTGAGGTATAATCTTACTATCCCAATGTCAACCACCTTACCCAAAACCAGTTCCCCTACACCAATATACCACAACAGCCATTCCCAACTGGCATATCCCCTCAAATCACCCTTCCTAGAAATACTGTACCAAACACATAAGGGCCTGCGCGTAATGACCAACGTTCACCAAGGAACGATCAAAAAGCCCAATTTGATCTGATTCCTACCACCTACGGTGAGCTATATCCAAAACTATTGCAGGGTCAACTTGTTGCACCCGTGTACCTAAAACCTTTGACACCTCCATATCCAAGATGGTACAATGCAAACACTAAATGTGCATACCATGCGGGAATCCAAGGACATTCAATTGAAGATTGGCTGGCCTTCAAAAAGAAAGTCTAAATCCTGATCAATGCTGGGGTTATGAAGTTTGGATCAAAAAATGGGCCAAACGTAGCTGGAAACCCATTGCCCAATCATGTTGGGAATCAGGTAAATGCAATATTGACCGGAGAGGGCAGAAGATTAAAAAGGGATATTGGGGAGGTTAAGACTCCGATGCTGACAGTATGGGTTGAAATGGTCAAGGCGGGATTGGTGGAAGGTACAGAGAGTCTGAAAATGGTTACAAAAAGGGTGCATAATTGGTGCCCGTTCCATAAGGGTGGAGGCCATGACATACAGAACTGCGGGGACTTTCAGGTTAAAGTCCAAAGGATGATGGATAGTGGGGAAGCCCAATTCTACGAGGAGATAGAAGGGGAAATAGAAGTCATTGAAAATGCAGGTGGCTATGGGATAGAAAGACCCCTATTTATTTATTATGATGAACCAGAGGAAAAAGTTATGCCAGTCATTGAAGAAAATACGCCCAAATTAATCATTGATCTACCTGTTTCCTTTCCATACAAGGAAAACAAGGCTACACCCTGGAAATATGACTGTAGCATGGTTATGCATGGGTCTTCAAGCCAGTAGGATATTACAGGTGTGGGGCATTTAACCCGAAGCAGAAGATGTTATGCTTCGGAGACCGCTGAACAGGGGTTAGCAGGGAAAGACAGAGGAACAGATAAAGGGAAAAAGATAGTCAAGCCAATCCATATTGAGATGGATTTGCCAAAAGAAATAGATAGGGGATCAGCCCCGGTTAACAGAATGAAAGAACCAGTATGTGAGAAGGAAGCCTGTGAGTTCTTGAAATTTATAAAGCATAGTGAGTATAGCGTGGTTGAACAACTGCAACGTCAACCAACTAGGATCTCAATCTTATCCTTGCTTTTGAATTCAGAACCACACAGAAATGCCCTGTTAAAAGTATTAAATTAGGCATACGTGGCTAATAATATATCAGTGGAAAAGCTGGATAGGCTGGTGGGAAACATCGCAGCAGATGACTACATATTTTTTAGCTATGAGGAGATACCACCCAACGGTATTGGATCAACGAAAGCTCTCCATATAACTACCACTTGTAAGGGGCACATATTACCGAGGGTTTTTTTGGATAATAGTTCTTCACTAAATGTGATGCCTTTAGCAACCCTATCCAAATTGCCAGTGGATATATCCTATATGATGCCAAGTTGCACAGTGGTCAGGGCTTTTGATGGAACAAGGAGAGAGGTTATGGGAACCATTGAAGTTCCTCTGGAGATAGGCCCGTGCATTTATACAGTGAACTTCCAGGTCATGGATATTAATTCATCTTATAACTGCCTGTTGGGAAGGTCGTGGATACATTCAGCTAGGGTTGTACCCTTGTCTCTCCACCAAAAGCTGAAATTTATGATGGAGGCCCGGTTGATCACAGTATTAGGGAAGGAAGACATAATAGCCTCCATATCTACTGAATCTCCTGATATGGAGCCCAATGAAGATGCCGTGGAGTGTTCTTTCCGGTCTTTGGAATTTGTAAATGCAGTTTTCGTCGCTGAATGACGAAAAATTCCGAAACCAAGGCTGTCCAATAACACAAGGTTGGGGTAAGAACTACCGTAGGAAAAGGCTGTAGGGCTGGAAAAGGTCTCGGGAAATATCTTTAGGGGATGGCTCGAGCAATGGAAGTAAAAGGAAAGAGAGACCGTTTTGGCCTAGGATATCTTCCGAAGGCCCATGAGAAAAGGAGACAAGTTGAAAAGAACTGACAAAGGAGGATGGCCCGTCTTACGGGTATGGATATTGAATGGGAGCCTATGACATTCCCACCTATCCTTCACAGCTTTCGCTCAGCCGATTCTCTGTTCGGAGAAAAGGATTCTGATGATGTGCTCATAATGATAGAGAAAGCCTTCGAGAGATTCCAGGTGAATAGGGATGTGCAGATGTATGATGTGGAGATCTGCACGACTGAGAAGACAAAATTGAAAGAAAGAATGTTAATTGGATGGTGCGACCTTGTCCACTAGGATATAGACTAACCAACTGGAGTGCGACTAAGTTGCCCATAGTTTTTAAGTCTATTCCAAAGTAATACTTTTAAAAAGCAATCATAATTATCTTTACCCCGAGATATTAAAAGTTTTTTTTTTTTGTAATGGGATTTTTAAACATTTTCATTCAATAAATAACAAGCACAATACATTTTATCCATATTGATGTGTCCATTTTCTTTCATTTTTATTATTTATTTTGTTTTCATTATACATTTTCCTATATTGTTTCTTCTCCACCTATTTACAGGTGTACGGATGCGGAATGTGAGGACCTTCCTGTCAGTAATTCTGAAATTGATTTTGAAAGACCCATTTGCACGGGTGATTTTGAGGCTAATGAAGATACTGAGGATTATAGTCTACCTCCAAATCTATTGGGGAAAATAGAACAAGAGGAGAAACAAGTACTTCCTCATAGGGAATTATTGGAAACAATAAATCTGGGAAATGGTGAAGAGATAAAAGAAGTCAAAATTGGAACTTCATTGTCACCATCAATAAAAGGTGAATTGATAGCTTTGCTCCAGGAGTATGTGGATGTATTTGCATGCTCTTACTAAGACATGCCAGGGTTAGATCCGGATATTGTGGTTCATAAGCTCCCTTTAAAGCCAGAATGCAAGCCAATTCAGCAAAAGTTGAGAAGAATGAGGCCTGATATGCTGTTAAAGATAAAAGAGGAGGTGAAGAAACAATTTGATGCTGGATTCCTAGAGGTGGCAAAATATCCAGAATGGGTGGCAAATATTGTTCGGTACCAAATAAGGATGGCAAGGTACGAATGTGCGTTGATTACCGAGATTTGAACAAGGCCAGTCCTAAAGATAATTTCCCTTTGCCCCATATTGATACTCTGGTGGATAATACAGCGAAGAGTTCTTTATTTTCTTTCATGGACGGATTCTCAGGATACAATCAGATCAAGATGGCACCAAAAAACATGGAGAAAACCACATTTGTTACAATGTGGGGAACCTTCTGCTACAAAGTAATGCCATTTGGGTTAAAGAGTGCTGGGGCAACATAGCAAAGAGCCATGGTAACCTTGTTTCATGATATGATGCATAAAGGAATTGAGGTCTACGTTGATGATATGATTGCATAGTCACAAGGAGAAGAGGAACATATTGCGGATCTTAAGAAGCTCTTTGAACGACTAAAGAAGTTTAGACTCAAGCTAAATCCGACAAAATGCACTTTTGGAGTCACCTCGGGGAAGTTGTTGGGTTTTGTTGTCAGCAAAAGAGGAATTGAGATTGACCCAGATAAAGTGAAGACCATTCAGAATCTGCCACTACCTCGCACTCAAAAGGAAGTAAGAGGCTTTCTGGGGAGATTGAATTACATTGCTCGGTTTATTTCTTAATTAACCGAAAAATGTGATCTAATATTTAAGTTACTTCGGAAACGTGATCCAGGAGAATGGGATAAAGGGTGCCAGATTGCTTTTGAAAAGGTTAAGCATTATCTATCAAACCCACCAGTATTAATGCCACCTATTCCGGATAAACCAATGATACTGTATTTATCAGTATTTGAGAGATCCATGGGTTGTGTTTTGGGGCAGCTTGATGAGACTGGAAAAAAAGAATAGGCAGTTTACTACCTCAGCAAGAAGTTCACAGATTATGAGTTGAAATATTCGTCGGTAGAGAAGTTGTGTTGCGCCTTAGCTTGGACTGCTCGAAGACGCAGACAGTATATGTTGTATCACACAACGTGGTTGATTGCCAAGCTTGATCCAGTCAAGTACATGTTGGAAGCACCTTCTTTGTAAGGGAGGACGGCAAGATGGCAGGTTTTATTGTCAGAATACGACATTGTATATGTAAGTCAAAAAGCTATCAAGGGCAATGCAGTGGCTGAATTCTTAGCAAGTCGGGCAGTGGAAGATTATGAGCCATTGAACTTTGACTTCTCGGATGAAGATTTGATGTATGTGTCACAGGCATACGAGATTCCCCTAAAAAAGAAAGTATGGAAAATGTACTTTGATGGCGCATCTAACGCCATGGGGCATGGAATCGGTGCAGTGCTTATATCCCCAGAAGAAGATTATTATCTGATAACTCGTATAATTATATAGTTTTTAGTTATATTTTATTATTGTTTTGTGTCAAATACGAGTTATTATTGTTTAGTCTAATTGTGTTTATGATCTTTTATATTTTTATGTAATTTGGTGTTTTTCACAAGTTTCTTTGAGTGATTTCAGATTACTAGAATTAAGGGCAAATCCAGTTCAGTTCCAGTTCTGACACCTTTTTCCATACCAGCTATATCTGGAGTTTCACTGAAGCAATAAGGCCGAACTTTTAACCGTGCAAAGTTAAGAGGCATATCTATCTTTTTCATGTTTTACACTTCTTGAAACGGAGTCGTTTTCCCTAGCGAAATCAACCATCAAGTTGGCTGATGTGCAATGACGTCTGTCCTGAGCAGTTTTTGCATTTTGACCATATCGTCCGATACACATCAGAAAATGAGCTGATTCCAACGGCTATGGATCACTAACTGATAGGGGAACATTTGTCTAGAAGACCATGTGATCAGATAAAGCCTCCAATATTGAAGAAATCGACCATCAAGTTGGCTGATGTGCAATGACGTCTGTGCTGACCTGTTTTCGTATTTTGCCCATATCTTCTTCTCCACATCAGCAAATGAGCTGATTCCAACGGCTATGAATCAGTAACGCATAGGGGAACATTTTTCTAGAAGACCATGTGATCAGATCAGGCCTCCAAGATTGACAAAATCGACCATCAAGTTGGCTGATCAAAATGGTCATACAATATGACGAAAATTGTTAGAAAAATGCACCCACCTATTATACCTACCTTTGAAATTTGTAAAGCTTGTCTCTTGTCATTTAGCCCTCCAACATGTGTATAAATAGAGGGCCTTGGATGATTGTAGAGGATCATATTGTACATTGGTAGGATATTAGCCATTGTAATAAAATTCTCTAAGTTTTCTTCTTCTTTCTTTTCTCTAGTTTTCTTTTTCTTTAGAAAGAGCAAGAGGTTGGATAATTAATATTCTTCTTCTTCTTCTTTCTTTCTTTTATTTTCTTCTTAGATTCTCTTTAATTTTATGTTTATGTTTACAATACCTATGCTAGGTTAAACTTCTATTTGGTTAAGGGTGATTTCAAAGCCCTAGACATGTTTTGTGATTGATTTTCAGATTCTATCTATCATTAATTTTCTATCAAAGTTGCTTATGTTCTTCTACAACAATTGTTCATGATGTTGTCTTGATTTATTTAGGTGTACAACTAGATAGATCTTGATAATTATCTATTGCTAGTCTAGGAGTCTTGATCCGTGTAATTGTCTTGATTTCCTATTCATAAGTGGCAATTTGTGATTAATGATTATGGTCAAGTTTTCAATAATTGCAAAGTGGAACATAACCTAAGTTGAACAATCCGAGCTTATGTGTTTGTTGCTTAGATCAACCTATCTTTCTCATCATAAAGCTGCCATTAAATTGAATTTAGAGAGCTTATTCTAGGTTGTTTAATGGTTAGAGATTAAATAGAGAGCTTGTTCTATTTAACGACAAACTAAGGAAAGATTGGGATAACAGAGCTTGTTGTTATCTACGGTTGTTAACTTTGATAGTTGGTTGATATTGATAGATCTGAAATTGATTCTTAATGATGTCTAGTGGTGGAGAATGAAACCTTAACCATATTTTTCATATTTGATTCTTCTTACTTACTTGTTTTCTTACTTTTCTAGTTTGCTTATTTTTAAAAAGTATATTTATTTTTATTGGCTGGTTATACCGCCTAATTTGTATATTAACTTTGTTTTATTTTTATTGGCTGGTTATACCGCCTAATTTAGTATATATATTTTTATTGGCTGGTTATACCGCCTAATTTAGTATATATATTTTTATTGGCTGGTTATACCGCCTTGCATCTTATTCTTATTATTTACTTTAGTTTAAATCTGGCTTCAAAAACCCCTTTTCTTTTATTGTTCTTGAATTTAAGTTTTAAACTATTAACTTATAAACTAAAACCCAATCCCTGAGGACTCGACCCTTGCTAACTACTATACTTACAATTTATCTTTTTAGTGCAAGGTTAAATAAGATACACTCTTTTGGGTGCATCGTTATCCTTTCACTGCTAGATTGGATTTTGATTGTACAAACAATACTGCTTAGTATGAAGCATATACTATGGGCCTTCGTGCTGCAGTGGACAGAAAGATCAAAGTATTGGAAGTTTTCGAAGACTCAGCCTTAGTGATTTACCAGCTACGAGGAGAATGGGAAACCCGAGATACAAAGCTAATCCGATACCTAGAACTCATCCAGAGTTTATTGGAGGAGTTCGAAGAAATGAAATTCAATTACTTTTCTCGATAAGAAAATCGAATGGCCGATGCTCTGGCTACTTTGTCATCAATGTTTAAAGTAAATGAAGGGGCGGAAGTTGTGCCGATCAAGATGAGCATATATGAGTCTCCTGCCCACTGTTTGAGTATCGAAGAAGAAGCAGATGACCTTCTTTGGTATAATGACATCTTGCAGTACATTAAGAATCAACAATACCCAGAACAAGCAACAGAGAATGACAAGAGGACTCTGAGAAAGCTAGCAATGGGTTTCGTTTTAGACAGTGAGATTCTCTAAAAGAAAGGGAGAGATCAAGTCCTATTGAGATGTGTCGGGTCTGTCGAAGCTCGAAGAATCACAGAAGAGGTCCATGAAAGGATATGTGGCACTCATGCTAATGGTCACATGCTTGCTAAACAGATTATGAGGGCAGGTTACTATTGGCTGACGATGGAAGGAGATTGTATCAATTATTCCCACAAGTGCCATAAATGCCAGATCTATACAGATAAGATTCATGTGTCGCCATCACCATTACATGTCATGACTACATCATGGCCTTTTTCAATGTGGGGAATGGACATGATCGGGCCTATTACCCCGAAAGCTTCAAATGGACATCGTTTCATCTTGGTGGCCATAGATTATTTCACAAAGTGGGTAGAAGCTGCTTCCTATGCGAATGTAACAAACTCGGTGGTATGCAGATTCGTCAAGAAAGAAGTCATATGCCGTTACGGGTTGCCAGCAAGAATTATTTCGGATAATGCTCTCAATTTGAACAATAAGATGATGAGAGAAGTGTGTACTCAATTCAAGATCATACATCATAATTCGGCACCTTACCGTCCAAAGATGAATGGCGCAGTAGAAGCAGCTAACAAGAACATCAAGAAGATTATCGAGAAGATGACCAATGTGTACAAAGATTGGCATGAGATCTTGCCTTTCGCTCTTCATGCATATCGTACTTCGGTCCGTACATCTACAGGGGCAACACCGTTTTCTTTGGAATACGGGATGGAAGCAGTGCTACCTATTGAAGTTGAGATCCCTTCACTTCGGGTTTTGATGGAAGTTGGCCTGGAAGAAGCTAAATGGGTTAGACCTCGTTATGAACAGTTGAATCTCATCAAGGAGAAAAGATTGAAAGCAATTTGTCACGGGCAGTTGTATCAAAAAAGGATGATTCGAGCCCACAACAAGAAAGTTCGTCCCAGGCAGTTCCGAGAAGGGGAATTGGTACTGAGGAAAATTCTCCCTATAGTGAAAGACCCAAGAGAAAAATGGGCTCCGAAGTAGGAAGGACCCTATGTGGTAAAAAGAGCTTTTTCTAGAGGAGCATTTATTCTAACTCGGATGGACAAAGATGATTTTAGACATCCCGTGAATGCGGATGAACTAAAGAAGTATTATGCTTAAAAAAATGTATAATGCTGTGCACATGGAAATTCGAATGATTCCAAGTGTAAAAATAGAAATTCTATATATCTATTTCCCCTGAGAATTGCTTTTCAAAGAAAATAGTCATGCTTGATATGCTGAATGGCCATCTTTCATATTCCTTTCACTAAGAAGGAATTATCCTTAGTCACCCCTTTTGAGCCTTAGGAATTATTTCTTTCTTTAAACCTTGATCAAGGATCAACCTCTACACTGGAGGGCAAATGCGAGGAAAAATATTCGAAAAAATCATGGCAAAAAGAAAGCCATCGGAAAATATGGCAAATGAAACCAACAAAGCAAAAAAAAAAAAAAAAAGTCCAAAAAGGGACAAATGTTTCAAGAACGAATTCTCCTCAGGAAATGATCCTTGATCCAATCACCCTTAAGCACATTTTGGGCCTATTTATCCTTTCTTTCTAAACCTAAACCTTGGCCTACATTACATGCTTTGAAAGCCCATTTTGATCAAGCATGGATATTTAATTTGAAAGGTTATTCTCAGAATTCATCCTATCTTTTGAATTGATATTTTTACCTTAGAAGCATTTAGAATTCTCAGATGCATGGTAGAATACAAAAAAAAAAAAGAACGGAAATGTAAAAAGAATGTAAAACGAGAGGTTTAAGCCGAAAACCCGCAAAGGGCGACTTAATACCGAACGGAGGACACTTAAGTTGAAAACCTGCAAAAGGCGACTCAAGTACTAATCAAAGTTTGAATCAATGCTCCGTGTAAAGGGGAAGAAAGTATCTGACAATTAGAGGGAAAAGGAACAACTCAGTCTGATGTAATTACAAAAGCTAAGAGGCTACCCAAGTGAATTGCTCGTTCAAGAGAAATTTTAGATGGTTTGAAAAAGGAGGGGTCCAAGATATTCCACATCCGGGGCATCTATAGTCTATAACCTTATATTTGTTTCTTATATCCTTGATATTTATTTTTACTATTTTAAAACATTTCTTGCAATAAATTCTTGTTATCCTTTTCATGACAATTTTTGCCCGATTCATACTTTCTTTCATATACTTTTGAGATGCATTATGGTTGTTATTAAATTGAATGATGATTAGTAATAAAAATCTTTAAAGGGATTTCAAAGTATTACTAAGGAATAGATTTAAATCTTGGGAAAGGTTTGGAAAGATCACCAAAGAAAAGGAAATAGTGAATGTGTTGGAAACTTTATCACGAAGTCAGAAAATCTATGAATTTCAGCGAAAAACAGAAACTGAGACTGTTTGACAAGTTATATTGAGTGGGGCATCAATGAGCAATTGAAGACTCTGTCCTGAAGTCATATAATCTGTGAACCTCAAAGAAACCATGGATTATAAATTATGGCACAATCATTTGATTGCATTTATTTTAGGAAACATACAGGCATTTGCAAAGCATGACATTCTCATTATTGCATTTAGCTAACAATGCGAAAATCAGGAAAACTTGGACTTCCTCAAAGAGAACTCGTTTTGCTTCTCAAAAGATTCGGACTCTGAGACCGCCATCAAGGTATTTCTTTCTGTTTTAAATCGAATTCATTTTGTTTATCAGACGAGTTGAGCCTTGAGACCATCGTCAAGGTATTTTTCAAATCCCAATTTTAAAGGCTTTCGGGCATCAGTTTTAAAGACCTTCGGGCACCAGTTTTAAAGACCTTCGGGCACCCATTTTAAAGACCTTCGGGCACCAGTTTTAAAGACCTTCGGACACCATTTTAAAGACCTTCGGGCACCCATTTTAAAGACCTTTGGGCATTTGTTTTAAAGACCTTCGGGCACCAGCTTTAAAGACCTTCGGGCACCCATTTTAAAGACATTCGGGCACCCATTTTAAAGACTTTCGGGCATTTGTTTTAAAGACCTTCGAGCACCAGTTTTAAAGACCTTCGGGTACCAATTTTAAAGATCTTCCGGCACCATTTTAAAGACCTTCGGGCACAAATTTTAAAGACCTTGATTCGGAGTTCTTTTGCAAAAAGGCTAAATCCCGGGTCTCTTATGCAGTAATTCAAAAAAAAATCCCTAAAAAATAGCAAATGAGCTCCAAATCTTTTGAAATTCTGTAAATCTTATTTTTAAATTATTTGGAAGAGGTTGACGAAATAAAATCTTGATTCGGAGTTCGTTTGCAAAATGGCCAAATCCCGGGCCACCTATGCAATAATTCAAGAAAATAAATCCCGGAAAAATAGCAAATGGACTCAAAAAATTTTGAAATTTTGCAAATCTCATTTTTAAATTATTTTGAAGATATTGGCGAAATAAATTCTTGATTCGGAGTTCGTTTGCAAAATGGACAAATCCCGAGCTCCTATGTAGTAATTCAAGCCGATAAATCCCGAAAAAATAACAAATGAGCTCCAAAAATTATGAAAACTTCCAGATCACACTTTTAAATTATTTGTAAGAGATTGGTGAAGAAAAATCTTGATTTGGAGCTCGTTTAAAAAATGGTAAAATGTAGGGGCATAAAAGGGCATTTTTGGAAGAAAAAATCAAATAAATAGCAAACGGACTCGGATAATTTTAAAAATCAAATAAAACGGACTCGGATGTTTTATTATTTTGGAAGTATGAAAAAAAGAAAAAATTAATTTGGAGTCCGTTTGATATTTATTTGCATCCGTGGGGCAAAACGGTCATTTCACCCAAGCAACCGAAAAGGGCTTCTTTGGGCCTTTCAAGAAAATCAGACTTGGGCTGGAAAAGAGAAGTGCTGGCCTGCCAAGGCCCAAAGGAAGGAGGAAGCTTCTGATTTTTCAATCAAATGGCTAAAAATAAGAGTTAGTTAGATATTCTCTTTGATCAAACCATGGTGATTAAGCCACATAGGCCAAGAGAGAGTGTCAACATTATTCTTGAACAGCTGTAATTTGGGACAGCTGATATGCTAATCTAAGGGTGATAATTTCATGATTTTTTCACCTTGAATTATTAGCCATTTGATGGAAAATTGGTTACAAAAAAATGACAACATCCTTGAGGATTTAGAGGGGCATTCGGCCAACACTTGGGAGGAGGTTCAGAATTTCATTTTTACACTTTATTTTTGCTGAGTTCTCTTGGTTTTCACTTGGTTTTTCTCTCCTTGGTTGAAAGCCAAAAAGAAAAGTTTAGAAAAGAAATGAAAGTTTGAAGAGATAAAGCTTGAAATATAGCTTCTTGAGGTTGCTCTTGAGCACCAACTCTTGCACTTTCTTGATTTTCCATTCTTTTTTTTTTGCTATTTTGATTACTATTTGGTGAGTTTTCTTTTTAAATAAAATTTTTTTATTGTTCTTCTTAAGTTCTTTCTTCATCTCTTTCTTAAAGATATTTTTTACAAATTTTTTTACAATTTCTCACCATTGCCGAATGGCCTACAGTTTTTATTAATGTTGCTGTTTTGGTTTATTTTATCATGTTGTTTATGTTATTTTCTTTGATCTTGATGTTTTAAATGTTATTCTACTTCATATACTTGAGTTATATTTTAATTTGGTTGCTTTGTTTGTTGCCATTTATGATCTAAATATCATGTTCTTGCATTTTTAATTTTCTGTTTTCATGATGTTTAAATTTGTTGGTGTTTTAGATTTAGTATATCAAGTGTTTGTGAAAATGCTTGTGTTGTGTTTGCATGATTTGAGTTTTATATTTTAGTTGAGCATGTTAGTATATCAAGTGTTTGTGAAAATGCTTGTGTTGTGTTCGCATGATTTGAGTTTTATATTTTAGTTGAGCATGTTAGTATATCAAGTGTTTGTGAAAATGCCATGCTTGTTGGAGCTTGAGGCCATTCGGCTACTCCATGTGTTTTGCATTATGTGTTGCATTTTTTCCATGATTAGTTGGTAGGTTTTGCATGTTAGTATACCAAGTGTTTGAGAAAATGCCATGCCTTCTAGTTACATAGGCCATTCGTTCACTCCTTGAATTTTTGCATTGTATGTGCATTCTTGCCATGTTAGTTGATAGGTTAGCATTTGCATGATATTTGGTTGAGTTTTTGGTTTCATGCTTTGTGTTTGTGAAAATGCCATGCATATTTTAGTTATTAGGTTTGGTTTATTTGCCATGCATGTTCATGCATTTTAGGTCTAGGTTGCATTAAATGCCATGCAAGTTCATTTAGATCTAGGTCACTATATGAATGCCATGCATTTTTTCATGAAATTTAGGTTTAAACTCATGCATTTCATGCACTATGCTTGCTATATTTTTCATGCATTTCATGTTCATGCCACTTGAATAATGACTTAGGCCAATTAATGGTTCAAAGTCATGCTCTCTTGAGCACACTTGTGGAAAATTAAAGTTTGTCAAATTGATTATTCTACCTTTGTGATTTTTTTACTTAGCCAATTTTTATCTAACTTTCAAAAAGTCCTAGTTACTATTTGTGAGCCATTTTGTGAGTCTTAAATATTTTTACTTTGATTTTTAAATGATTTTATCAAAGGCAAAAATGTATTTTGGCAAAGCAGTTTTTTCACCCAGTACTCATATTTTCCTGATTTTTTGGGCATTCATCTTTGATCAAAAAATTAAGCTGATTTTTTTTAGTGTAGTTTTACATGTCCTGAGTCTCCAGTATTGTTTTTAGAATTTTGTGAATTTTTAAAAATAGGGTAAAAAATCGTGGCTTAAAAATAGACAGTGGAGTCATAATTGAATTTAAAGAAAAATCATTTTTCTGTTTTGGTTAAGTTACTTAGAGGGGGCTGATTAGGAAGGTTAGCTACTGACTTAGGGTAGTTTCTAAGCTTTTTTAAACTCTAAAAATGATTTTTTAAGTCTCGGGTTAAGGGTAGTCAAGTCCGGATTTTTAAACTTAGGAAATTAGAACCATTTTAAAAAAATTAGCCCAGTTTTTATTTTTAATTCAAGCTTTTCAAAATTCTTTTCAAACAATCACAAAGTATTTTGGTTTTAGAATATTTAATTTGACATATTTTCCTAAGGTAGCCGGATACCTTTTTAGATATACAGATTTCCTTAATTAAAGGAAAAAATACATTTTCATGCATTGCATTTTCCACATTCATGCATTTTATATAATATGTGATTTTTGCTATGATAATTTCTATGATATTGTTATGATTTTGAGTTATGTTATATTGTTTATTATATGGTTTTGAATATTTCATGATATCCTATGCTTTTTATTTAGTTATGTTATTTTTATATTCTTTAGCATATACTATGTTCATGCATTATTATTTTCATGCATATTATATGATAGCATTATTTATATTTCATGTCATTTAAATTATATGCCATATCATCCATATTTGCCATGTTATTTAAATTATGTCATTTCATATAGAATACATTATGTTACCTAGGTTATTTTATTTCATATAGAATATATTATGTCATCTAGGTCATTTCATTTCATTTAGAATATATCATATGACTTAGGATATTACATTTCATATAGAATATATTATGTTACCTAAGTCATTTCATTTCATTTAGAATATGCTAAGACATTTAAATCATATCATATCATTTAGGGTGCATTATATTATTTAGATTTTGCTATGTCATTTTATTTATGTCATGCATATTCATATTCATATCTTTTAAAATGTTTTCAAAAGAATAATGATTTTTCAATAAAAAAATAAAGATATTCCCGAGTTAAAATAATTCATGAGTTCTCTACCGGGTTTGCTGGAGGGAATATCATCAATTATCATTAATAAAGAAATATCTTTCTTTCAAAAAAGAGAATGATTCGGAAAGTTTTCCAAAACTAATAAAAATTTCTATATTTTGTCACGTTTGTTGGGGAATATAGGAAAATTTTGAATTTATAAATTCCGGATCATTTTTAATTAAAAATGGAATTATTTTTCTTTAAATTGGGAATTAACTTGAAATACTAAATTTAAAACCAACTTTTTACCGAAACTTGAAATAATACACGATTAATAAGGTATCCTTTTATACGGGCATTATGGGGGTGCTAATCCTTCCTCGCACGTAACCGAGTCCGAACCCGTTTCTTTGATTTCTCTAGTTTAAACGCAGACTTGAAATTGGTTTTTAAAATGTTTTAATTAATTTTTAGAATATTTTATAAAACCGATTTTAATAGGTGGTCGATCACACCTAGCTAAAAAAGATTGGTGGCGACTCCATGTCTTTTTCAAGGTCATTTTCAAAACCTTCATTTTTCTAGAGGAATTAAGTCGACTTTTCCTCGATTTTTTTAAAGTCACGCTTAACGAATAATAAAGTCTTGCGATGAGACTCGTTATTTTTTAAGTTGCGACAGAGAAAATTTCCGATAGTGAAAAAAAGGAAAAATCAAATCGAAAGAGAATTTGATCATAAAAATTGGGCATTTTTGGACCAACTCCAATTAAATATACGACAAAATCACAGAAAAAGAAAATCTAAAAATTGGACTTGTTTTGAGCAAAACCGGGCTTTGGAGACAAAAGGGCAAAATTGGAAAATTCGAGAAAAATAACAAATGAGCTCCAAAAATTCTAAAAATTTGCAGATCTCATTCTTAAATCATTTGGAAGATATTGGAGAAGAGAATTTTGGATTCAGGGCTCGTTTGCAAAATGGCAAATCCCGGGCCCACTATGTTGAAATTCAAGCAGATAAATCCCGAAAAAATAGGAAATGAGTTCCAAAAATTCTGAAAATTTTTAGATCTCATTCTTAAATTATTTGGAAGAGATTGGAGGTAGAAAATCTGGATTCGAAGTTCGTTTGTAAAATGACAAATCTCGAGCCCATTATGCTGAAATTCAAGTAGATAAATCCCGAAAAAATAGCAAATGAGCTCCAAAAATTATGAAAACTTCTAGATCACACTTTTAAATTATTGGAAGATATTGGTGAAGAATAATCTGGATTCAGAGCTCGTTTAAAAAATGGTAAAAGTTCGGGTGCACAAAGGGGCAATTTTGGAAGAAAATCCAAAAAATAGCAAATGGGCTCCAAAATTTTGAAAACTTTCAGAATTCAATTTTTTATTATTTTGAAAGTATTAAAAAAAAATTTGGAATCCGTTTGCTATTTAATTAGGTTTTGGGGTCAAAAAGGTCATTTTACCGAAGAAACCGAAAAGGGCCTTTCTTGCAATGAAAATTGGGCTGGGTTTTAAGAGAGCAATCAGCCAAGCCCATGATGGAGAGTGATTTTGCTGAGCCATTTCATCTAAAGGCCAAGAGTGAATAGGAAGGTAGTTATTTTTTTGATCAAGCCTTTGAATTTGCAACACATGGACCAATGGATAGAGTAGGATGATGTCATATTTATGACATCATCTTCATGACATCATATTTAGGGGCTGATTATTCCAATCCAAAGGTGAGAATTTTACATAGAAAGCAAATAAAAAGTTCAGAAAGGTAAAGAAAGTAAGAAGAAAAAAAAGCTTGCAATATAGATTTTAGAGGTAGCTAAAAGCACTTTACTCTTACACTTTTTTTACATTTCCATCATTGATTTGCTATTTTCATTTGATATTTAGTGAGTTTCTATTGATTTTAATTTTGAAATAAGTGTTTTTAAGCTTTCTCTTCAAGCTCTTCTTTTGTGTTTTCTTGAAAAACTTTGAAAAAACCAAATTTTTTTACATTTTTATGAGGAAGCCGAATGGTCACTGATTTTTGTATGTTTGATGTTAAATTTTTTATTTCATGTTGTTTATTATGTCTAGCATGTTTTGATGTTCTATATTTTTCTAAAAATAACAAAAACATGGAGCTTGTTTTGATCTTTTTACTTACTTACCTCTATTTTTTATTTTATCATCTTGTTTTCATGTTTACTTTCCTTGTCTACCATTTTTATTTTTCTGTTTTCAACATGTTTGAGTTGTTCATGATTTGCATTTTACTACACTATGTGTTTGTGAAAATGTCTAGTTGTGTTCATGCCTTTACTTCATGTTTGCATGTTTTAGCATGTTTCTTCTTTATCCTTGCATTAGTATGTCATGTGTTTGTGAAAATGTCATGATAGAATATCTTCATTGTAAGCCTATGTCCATTCGGTTTCTTCCATTTTCTATGCTTTGTATATGCATTTTCATTTTGCTAGTAGATAGGTTTGCATTTCCATGCCATGATTTTGTGTTTCTTGATTTAGTATGCTATGTATTTGTGTTATTGCCATGCATTTTTAGGTCTAGGTTTCATTTGCATTGCCATGCATTTCATGCATGTTTAGACCTAGGTTGCATTTATTGCCTTGCAAGTTCATGTTAGGTCTAGGCCATATTCTTTATGCCATGCATTTTCCATGTCATTTAGGTTTTAAATCATGCATTTCATGCATTCAATTTTTTGTATGTTCATGCATCTCATGTCTTGCCACTTAATTTTTGACTTAGGCCAATCAATGGCCCAAAGTCAAGCTCATTGGAGCATACTTGTGAAAAATTAAGGAGTTGTCAAATTGATTATTCTACATTTGTGATTTTTTTTTTTTTGTTACTTAGCCAATTTTTGTCCAAATTTTTAGAAGTTTAAGCTACTCTTTTTAGTTCCTTAGAAGAGTCTCCAACATTTTTACTTTGATTTTTAAATGATTTTATCAAAGGCAAAAAAATGTTTTTTGGCAAAACAGTTTTCACCCAGTGTTCTGACTTTCCTTATTTTTTTGGGAAGTTATCCTTAATAAAACATTTAAGCCAATTTTTTCCCATATAATTTTACATGTTCTGAGTCTCCTGTATTTTTTTAGATTTTTTTGAAAATTTAAAAATAGGTTAAGAAATCGTTATTTAAAACTGGACAGTAGAGTCAAATTTGAATTTGAGGAAAATTTAATTTTCTCTTTTGGCTAAGTTACTTAGAGGGGGCTGATTAGGAACTTTAGCTACTGTCTTAGAGTGGTTTCTAAGCCATTTTAAACTTAAAAATTGATTTTATAAAGCTCGGGTCAGGGGTGGTCAAGTCCGGGTTTTCAAATTTAGGAAATTAGAGCTATTTAAAAGGGGGGTTCGGCTATGGATCATTTTTATCCAAGAATTTTCAAATTTGTTTTCAAACTAATCACAAAGTATTTTTTATTTTAAAAAATTTAATTTGATGTCTTTTTCAAAGGTAGCCAGATATCTTTTTAGGTACGGATTTCCTTATTTAAAGAAAAAAATACATTTTCATGCATTGCATTTTCCATATTCATGTATACTATACAATTTGTGATTTTTTCTATAATAATTTCTATGGTATTGTTATTATTTTGATTTATATTTTATGATGTCATATTGTTTGTTATATGGTTTTAAATATTTCATCCTATCTTATGCTTTTTATTTAGTCATTTATTTTTGTCACATCATTTAGCATATACTATGTTCATGCATTATTATTTTTATTTTCATGCATATTTCATGATAACATTATTTTATGTTTCATATCATTTCATGTCACTTAGATTATATTCTGTGTCATATAGATTATATTATTTAAAATATGCCATATCATTTAAATTTGCTATGTCATTTAAATCATATTATTTCATTTAGAATATTTCATGTTATTTAGGATATTTCATTTCATTTAGAATATATCATGTCACTTAGGATATTTCATTTCATTTAGAATATATCATCTTGCTTAGGATATTTCATTTCATCTAGAATATACTATGCCATTTAAATTGTATCATACCATTTAGGTTACATTATATTATCTAGACTTTGCTATGTCATTTTATTTATGTCACACATATTCATATTTTTTTAAAATGTTTTGAAAAGATAATGGTTTTAAATAAAATAAAGTTATTCTCGAGTTAAAATAATTCATGAGTTCTCTGCTAGGTTTGCTGGGGAGGATATCATCAATTATCATTAATAACGGAATATCTTTTTTAAAACGAGAATGATTCGAAAAATTTTCTAAATAAATAAAAATTCCTATATTTTGCCATGTTTGTCGGGAAATATAGAAAAATTTTGAATTAATAAATTCCGAATCATTTTCAATAAAAATGGAATTATTTTTCTTTAAATTGGGAATTAATTTGAAATGCTAAATTTAAAACCAACTTTTTACCGAGACTTGAGATAACACATGATTAATGAGGTACCATTTTATAAAGGCGTTGTGGGGGTGCTAATCCTTCCCCACACGTAACCGAGTCCCGAACCTGCTTCTTTGATTTCTCTAGTTTAAAAGCTCAGACTTGAAATTGATTTTAAAAAATATTTTAATTAATTTAAAATATTTTACAAAATCGATTTTAATAGGTGGCCGATCATGCCTAGCCAAAAAAAAAATGGTGGCGACTCCATGTCTTTTTCGAGGTCATTTTCAAACCCTTATTTTATTTCAAAAGTAATTAAGTCATTTTTTCCTCTGTTTTTTCCAATGTCACGCCTAATGAATATAAAGTCTCGCGATGAGACTTGTTATTTTTTAGGTTGCGACAGCTTGGCGACTCCACTAGGGATATTAGAGAGTCAGGCCTAGAATTAGTCGTGTGTTATCAAAGTCTCGATTTTTGTTGGTTTATTCGGTATTTAATTTTAATTCCCACATTTGTTTAAGATAGAGGAGAATTTTGAAAATAATAAAATGTTTTAAATATGTTCATATTCATTCATATGCATTTTATTATTGTTTTCTAGTTATTTAATGATTGTATATTATAATTGCTTGTTTATTAATGCGTTACACTATTCTTGAATGTTCTTTTAATAAATTGCTAGGGTATTTAGAATAAGGTTTGTAGAATAGGTGGTGAAAGGTTTGTTTTTCCTCCTCACACACTACACGTACATTTACATATCATGAGCCCTATACCCGGGTTCTATCCTTTTAGGTGGGAGCAAAGTAACTAAGCCTTCATGATTAACAATCCGCATGGGCTAGGGAAATATACTCTAACGAATTGAACCCGCTTTTATTGGGGTGCCTTACTAGCCTTCATCGGCGACAGTGAGGAGCAATTCGGGGCCTTTAGAACCGATTCACCCACATATAGTGAACCTAGGCGAAGCTATGCCGGATTTCCTTTAGATGCACCAAAGTTAGGAACACTTGGAGGAATACTTCTGGTCTTTTACCATGTATCTCTACATTCTGAATAAGCATTGTAGATCGGGCAACGATGAACGTACATCGCCCGTAATAAATGTGATAACCCGTCCAAAGGCACCGTGATGCCTATATAAGTAGATATTGTTTGAAATTCAAAATACAAATATTCTTTTTCAAACATTTTTTCATTTTGCATATTTCATGCATGTGTGAATGAAACATGTATATTTATGGTTGTATTGTTGATCTCATTTTTTGCGGATGGTGATAATAATCTCATTTGATGATTTCATAAACCGGTAGTGTTACATGAACATTTGCATATTGTACCATAGTAGGATCCACTACTCCAAAATTCTTTTGAAAAATAATATGTTTGGTTTTTCATGGAGAAAACATGTTTAAAAAACTCATAGATTAAATTTGGAGGCAAATCTTGCATAATGAGATTTTTGAATAATCAAGATTTAGGTCCTATAAATTTCGGGTAATCACTGATCAATTTCTTTGTATATACCTTTGTGTTAATTCATTTATTCTTTATATGTATCATTTTGGACATCATGTTACAATCATAGCATGCATGATCATCCATTATAGATTACATTTATGACATGCATGGTCATTATTTGTATATACCTATGCATCAATTTATTGATTCTTTACATGCATCATGTTGACATTAGGTTGCATTCATGCATTCATAGTCAGTATGATTTTTCCGTATAAACCCATGCATTAATTTGCTTATTCTTTACATGCATCATGTTGGCATTAGGTTGCATTCATGCATTCATAGTGAGCATGATTTTTCTATATATATCCATGCATTAATTTGCTTATTCTTTACATGCATCATGTTGGCATCATGTTGCATTCATGCATTCATAGTCAGCATGATTTTTCTATATATATCCATGCATTAATTTGCTTAGTCTTTACATGTATCATATGGACATCATGTTACAGTCATAGCATGCATTCATTGTAGAATACATTCATGACCAGCATGATTTTTCTGTATATACTCGTGTATCAATTTATTTATTCTTTACATGCATCATGATAACATCAGGTTGCATTCATGACAAACATAGCATGATTTTTTTGTATATGTTCATGAATTAATTTGTTTTTTCTTTACATTTGTCATATTGGCATCAAGTTGTATTCATGGCATACATGGCAAGTCAGCATGATTTTATATACCCATGCATTAATTCTTTACATGTACCATGTTGACATCAATGTTGCATTCATAACACATATGCTCACTCATAGGGAAGTGCATTTGGGACATGCATGGTTAATCATTGTATAAATCCATACATTGACTTGCATACATTATATTGGCATCATGTTACATTCATAACATCCATGGCTCATTCATCATGAAATACGTTAATAAGATGAAATAGAAATTGGCTTAGCTTTAAGAGCTTTCAAAGAGATCTTTTTTCAAATCAGGGGTATATGAGTCACTGAGAATCTTTTCAACATTGCCAGGCTTCATAGAAGGCAGAAATTCAGACGAAATGGAAAGAATGAGACAGGTTCTGCAGGAAACACAGGAAAGGCTGAATAGAAATGGGAAAGACTACTGAGAACAAATGGCTAAAATGATGGAATTGATGTCCGTCACTGTCAAAGGCAATGGGCATGTTGAGGACTCTGCTAAGGAAGAAAGAGTCATGAAGATTAAGAACTTGGCTAGAATAGTGATAACTCGTATAATTATATAGTTTTTAGTTATGTTTTATTATTGTTTTGTGTCAAATACGAGTTATTATTGTTTAGTGTAATTGTGTTTATGATCTTTTATATTTTTATGTAATTTGGTGTTTTTCACAAGTTTCTTTGAGTGATTTCAGATTACTAGAATTAAGGGCAAATCCAGTTCAGTTCCAGTTCCGACACCTTTTGCCATATCAGCTATATCTCGAGTTTCACTGAAGCAATAAGGCTGAAATTTTAACCGTGCAAAGTTAAGAGGCATATCTATCTTTTTCATGTTTTACACTTCATGAAACGGAGTCGTTTTCCCTAGCGAAATCGACCATCAAGTTGGCTGATGTGCAATGACGTCTGTGCTGACCTGTTTTCGTATTTTGCCCATATCTTCTTATCCACATCAGAAAATGAGCTGATTCCAATGGATATGGATCAGTAACGGATAGGGGAACATTTTTCTAGAAGACCATGTGATCAGATCAGGCCTTCAAAATTGACAAAATCGACCATCAAGTTGGCTGATCAAAATTGTCAAACAATATGACGAAAATTGTTAGAAAAATGCACCCACCTATTATACCTACCTTTGAAATTTGTAAATCTTGTCTCTTGTCATTTAGCCCTCCAAAATGTGTATAAATAGAGGGCCTTGGATGATTGTAGAGGATCATATTGTACATTGGTAGGATATTAGCCATTGTAATAAAATTCTCTAAGTTTTCTTCTTCTTTCTTTTCTCTAGTTTTCTTTTTCTTTATTTTCTTCTTCTTCTCTCTTTCTTTTATTTCCTTCTTAGATTCTATTTAATTTTATGTTTATGTTTACAATGCCTATGCTAGGCTAAACTTCTATTTGGTTAAGGGTGATTTCAAAGCCCTAGACATGTTTTGTGATTGATTTTTAGATTCTATCTATCATTAATTTTCTATCAAAGTTGCTTATGTTCTTCTACAAGAATTGTTCATGATGTTGTCTTGATTTATTTAGGTGTACAACTAGATAGATCTTGATAATTATCTATTGCTAATTTAGGAGTCTTGATCCGTGTCATTGTCTTGATTTCCTATTCATAAGTGGCAATTTGTGATTAATGATTATGGTCAAGTTTTCAATAATTGCAAAGTGGAACATAACCTAAGTTGAACAATCCAAGCTTATGTTTTTGTTGCTTAGATCAACCTATCTTTCTCATCATAAAGCTGCCATTAAATTGAATTTAGAGAGCTTATTCTAGGTTGTTTAATGGTTAGAGATTAAATAGAGAGCTTGTTCTATTTAACGACAAACTAAGGAAAGATTGGGATAACAGAGCTTGTTGTTATCTACGGTTGTTAACTTTGATAGTTGGTTGATATTGATAGATCTGAAATTGATTCTTAATGATGTCTAGTGGTGGAGAATGAAACCTTAACCATATTTTTCATATTTGATTCTTCTTACTTGTTTTCTTACTTTTATAGTTTGCTTATTTTTAAAAGTATATTTATTTTTATTGGCTGGTTATACCGCCTAATTTAGTATATATATTGGCTGGTTATACCGCCTAATTTAGTATATATATTTTTATTGGCTGGTTATACCGCCTTGCATCTTATTCTTATTATTTACTTTAGTTTAAATCTGGCTTCAAAAACCCCTTTTCTTTTATTGTTCTTGAATTTAAGTTTTAAACTATTAACTTATAAACTAAAACCCAATCCCTGAGGACTCGACCCTTGCTAACTACTATACTTACAATTTATCTTTTTAGTGCAAGGTTAAATAAGATACACTCTTTTAGGTGCATCAAGTTTTTGGCGCCGTTGCCGGGGATTGTTTTTTTTAGTTTATTTGTTACTTAGTTTATTCTTATTTTCAGTTCTAATGAGTTTTATTTTCTTATACATACGGGTTTTTCTTATCAAATTTTGAAAAAAAAAAAAAAAAAAAAACGATGGAATTGAGCAATCTAACACTTGAAGAGTTGGTGGCATACATGAACATGGAGAATCAACAAGCCAAGCTGACCTCCCCAGTTCAACAATTGGCCATGGGAGGATGTCAAGGCCATCAAGTGTTCGAAGACCAACAGTATGATCATTACTCAAACACTTACCATGAGGGATGGTGGGATCATACTAATTATGGCTACTCGAAAAATTACCAAGAAGTAAATCCTTATGCGAATTACACTCATCCATCTAGCTTCAATCAATCATGGTCTCAAGAACCAGATCTTCTTCAACCACCACATATGACTCAAAACTCAGGTACTTCTTTAGAAGATCTTGTCGATTCTCTTGTTACTAATACTTTGCAATTTCAACAGGAAACAAGGGCAAGCATCCAGAGTTTGGAAAAGCAAATGAGCCTATTGGCTAGTAGTATGGTGGAATTAGTAGCAGAAAGATCTCTAGCACTCCCTTCCCAAACGGTGATTAACCCAAAGGAGAATGCTACTATTGTGACCTTGAGAAATGAGGAACAAGATGAGGATGAGACAAAACCAAAGATGGATTCACTTCTTGAGGATAATGAAGCCACCATTCAAATTGAGAGAACTTTGACACCTCAGGTAGCTTTTAAGGTTCTTATTTCTACTAATGTTCCTTCTCCACTTTTTCCTAGCAGATTTGCAAAGTCCAAGAAGGAGGAACATGAACAACAATTTTTGGAAACCTTAAACAGCTTGCTTGTGGATGCCATTAGACAAGTACCAAGATATGCACAATTCCTCAAAGAGTTATACCCCACCAAGAATGATGAAATAATACGTGTGGGGGAGAATGCATTGGCTGTTTTGCAAAGAAAACTTCCTCCAAAACGCAAAAATCCGAGAAGTTTCATGTCTAAGCCAAAAGATCCTAAAAAGCCAAGAAGGGGAATTGGCTAGACTGGAAACAATCAATCAAGTGCTAATTGGGGGAGGCAGCCTAATTAGTGAAAGCATTGCCAAACTGCCATCCTCAGATTTGCTCTCTTTTTCTTTATCTTTTTCTTATGTTTCTTTGCTAATTGTGTTTAGTGTTTCTAAGTTCATTTAGGCTGCATAAGTTTATTTTGTTTATTAGTTCTTTTCACTTACACATGATTCTTTCATTTGGGATTAATAGCATTACATTAATGACAATGTAAGAATTATGTGTGGGGGGAAGAATTTAGGATTTTATTTAGAGTGTTTTGTTTTTGAGTCTTTTTATGTTGTTTTTCTTTCTGATCCTTGTTTTGAAAATAACTAGATGTAAATATAATTGTTTTTTTTTTACCCCGGTTAAATGGCGGATAACGGTACTCCGTGATTATTTAAATCGGTTCCATCAGCTACCCACAAAACTGATATTGTATATAAGTTTCTCTTCCAATTTCTCTTTCAATTTTTTTTTTCATTTTTTTCAGGATGGATGATATTCTCACAAGATTGCAAAAACGATTTCCTCCTTTTCCTCGAAATATTTTACTGAAGCTTTACCAAGTTCGATTTGAAAGATTAAGAATGCTTATGCACAAAGGGATTCCTAAAGACATATGTTGGATAATTGAAGCCAAGGTACGTGAAGATGAATATCTTCCTGTTTTGCATTTACCAGGTACAGGTAGAAGCACTTTTGCAAAGAAGCGACGAGCAAAGCGCATGAGTTCAAATTGCCACAAATGTGCACGATGGACGTGTAACGGTAAATGTCGTTCCATTGGGATTCCGTCCTCTAATCGAGATGATAAAATTGAATTCATTAAGGATGGACTGAGTAAGGAGAATTTGGGTAATATCCAACTTTCTCTTGAGACGCATCCTAGTGGAGACGTACAAAGAGAAATTCTTGATTTATGGCCGCAATTCCAAAGGGAATGGCAACATCTTGGGAATCTGATGTTAAAAGACCCTGTTTGCCAGCTTGTAAGAAAACTGGATGGGAAGCATATCCTCGACTCATAGAAGGCGTTTAAGCCGTTTCTGGACGTAAAACCAGAGGAAGATGTGAGCCACAATCACAACTACAATAAATGACTTCTCAGCTTTTGGTTTGATTTGCAATAACTTCATTTTGGTTTAATTTACGTGTTGTTCGATTTGTGTAATTATTCTCTTTTTTTTATTTGTCTTTTACGGTTGATTTTTCTTCTCTTTTTGATTTTCTTCCTGAAATCACGCAAAAATCTTTTGTTAGGTTAACATTTTCTTCTGACAAGTCAAATACACTTTCGGCGACATTATTACTCTTGTCTGATTCACTACTCAGTCCTCTATATATTACACCATGTACTCATTCTCTTTCAGGCACTCGAAAAAAAAAATGGAAAGTACTTCGTCCCAACGCATTAAAAAAAATTTGTGTCTTTAGAGGTGCTTATCCAGGGAAAAATAACATATTCGCTGATGAAGCCATAAGAGTTGGAGTAATACTTGCCCAACAAAAGATCCAGTTGATTTATGGAGGCGGTAGTACGGGTTTAATGGGAGCAGTTGCTACAGCAGCACACGCCGGAGGAAGTCCAGTTCTAGGAGTCGTGCCAAAACTATTCACAGATTTTTGTGGACCTACCGTGGGTAAAGAAATACAAGTCTGGAGTATCCCTGAACGGATAACAATCATGTACCATTCTGCCGATGCATTCATTGCTTTACCAGGAGGTCTGGGTACATTGGAAGAAATAGCTTGCGTGGCTTCTTGGTCATCTTTGGTCACAAATAAAAAACCCATTGGTTTGCTTAATATTAATGGTTATTTTAGTAATTTGCTTTCATATTTAGATAATGCTGTGGAAAATGGATTCATGTTTTCAGAGGCAAGGAGAACCATAATTTCTACTACAACCATTGAAGATTTACTCAAAAAGCTCCAAGCTTATGAGTGTTTATCTGCTACGGTTGTTTCGCAAACGCTCGGAAAAAGAAAAAGAGATATGGACGAGCAAGGAGTGGATTGCACTTTGTCTTTGTGACATTATCTAACATTTTGCTTGTTGTGTCTCAGTTATAATAAATGGTTAGCAACCTCTGCAGGTAATATCTCCTAAATTCTACCTTTAAAATTTGACATTGGGGACAATGTCATATTTTAGTAGGTGGTAAGGGACATATTTTGCTAATTTAAAAAAAAAAAAAAAAATTGTTGTGTTTTAAGCCATTTAGAAGTATTCATTCTGAACAAGGTCTGAGTAAGGGAGACTTGAGACATACCTTGTCAGTTTGATTTTAATCTTTTTATGTTTACTTGTTAATTTTTGTTTAGTATTTTAGGATTATTTAGGTTGCATGAGTTTGTTTTGTTTTGAGTCTTAGTTGTTCCTATTCTTATGTTATTAGTTCTTTTCTCTTACACATGATTCTTTCATTTGGGTTAATAGACTTACATTGAGGACAATGTAAGAATTAAGTATGGGGGGAATGATTTAGGATTTCTTTTATTTTTGGAATGATTTAGGATTTCTTTTATTTTTGTCTACTATTTTTTTTATGAGTCTTTATTATTATTATTATTATTATTTTAGTATGTTTTAGTTCCTTTTTAATACAATGATGAGATATGAATTGCATAAGTCTAAAACAGATTTATTAGTGAGAAGATTTTCATGAGAATTGAGCTTGATATAAACCTTTTTATGAGCCAATGTTAATATGATATGTTGATTGAGAAAGAAGCATGTTTAAACTTAATCTGACTTGTATAATCATCCTTGTGAGTTTTTGAGCCTATAATGATTGATGCATTATATAAATCAATCTAATTTCTTTCTTGAGTGCTCTTATGATTACATGATTCTCTAGAACTTGCTTTAGACCTTGTTGAGACTATATTGATGCATGTGACAACATGAATATGATAGAGGCATTAGGATTTTTAGCCAGGGCCAAACAGCCATCCCTTATTGATGTTCCAAGAGAACACACCCTTAGTGAACCAATTTGAGCCTACATTGAATAAGCTATCTCTTTGGTAACCATAACTTGTCCCTAACCTAAATATACTTATATCTTTACCTTTGTTCCAAAGATGAATTAGCATGTTTTGAGACAAGTTGCAAAGACAAGGAAGATCTATTGAAAAATTGGGTTAGAAACAAGAAATAAGTGTGGGGGGGGAAGAAAAGAAAAGTCAAAAGAAAAAAAAAAGAAATGGAATACTGGCAAATACATTCCTATGTAAAAAAAAAATATGAATCATCTCTTGAATTTGGGGAAAAAGAAAAAGATGTTACAAAGTTGTTTAGAATGAAGAAAAGGCCCAACATGAATATTCGGCCTAGGTGACTATGTACTTGTAAAGAGTTTTGAGAAGTTTCTTTGTATGATCTTATTATGTCTCTAAACTTTATGAACTCTTTGGAACCTTTGTGATATCTTTATCCTTTTGTTCTTCAACCACATTACAAACCCCTTGGCCCCATTACAACCTTGATTAAAGACCTCTTGATTCATGAAGTTGTATGATCTAAATAGTGGAGAATAGGTGGACAAGCAAGAATATGGTAGAACTGTTTTCATGAGATTGATTGAGTGTAAACACTTTACCACTACTTTAAAGAATGAAAATCATGAGAGTATCCCATGTGAGTAGTTGAGATTAAGTTTGAATATGCACTATTTTGATTGAAATATGTTATGTTAATATTGGCTTAACTCAAACAATTTACATTCAAGCATGATTTTTTGTGAAATTCTTTAAGCTATTGATTAGTTTATAAGACTTGTTCAAAGATTGTCTCTAATTTGTATTGAAAGGATTAGGAGTAAATATTTTTAGTATATGTAGTTTATTTATATTTTAGTTTTTCAATGTTTGTGGGTATCGTTCTAGTAAACCCTCACGAGACTAAACTCGTCCACTAGGGACACCTAGGGGTTTAAAGGCTTGTGTCACATGCTAAGTGCCACCGTGATTTCCTACGAAAGTGGATTAGATTAGATTTTCTTATTTTATTTTTATTGAGTCGTTGCTAGGGACTAGCAACAATCTAAGTGTGGGGGTGTGATAACTCGTATAATTATATAGTTTTTAGTTATGTTTTATTATTGTTTTGTGTCAAATACGAGTTATTATTGTTTAGTCTAATTGTGTTTATGATCTTTTATATTTTTATGTAATTTGGTGTTTTTCACAAGTTTCTTTGAGTGATTTCAGATTACTAGAATTAAGGGCAAATCCAGTTCAGTTCCAGTTCCGACACCTTTTGCCATATCAGCTATATCTCGAGTTTCACTGAAGCAATAAGGCTGAAATTTTAACCGTGCAAAGTTAAGAGGCATATCTATCTTTTTCATGTTTTACACTTCATGAAACGGAGTCGTTTTCCCTAGCGAAATCGACCATCAAGTTGGCTGATGTGCAATGACGTCTATGCTGACCTGTTTTCGTGTTTTGCCCATATCTTCTTATCCACATCAGCAAATGAGCTGATTCCAACGGCTATGGATCAGTAACTGATAGGGGAACATTTTTCTGGAAGACCATGTGATCCGATCAGGCCTCCAAAATTGACAAAAGCGACCATCAAGTTGGCTGATCAAAATTGTCATACAATATGACGAAAATTGTTAGAAAAATGCACCCACCTATTATACCTACCTTTGAAATTTGTAAAGCTTGTCTCTTGTCATTTAGCCCTCCAAAATGTGTATAAATAGAGGGCCTTGGATGATTGTAGAGGATCATATTGTACATTGGTAGGATATTAGCCATTGTAATAAAATTCTCTAAGTTTTCTTCTTCTTTCTTTTCTCTAGTTTTCTTTTTCTTTATTTTCTTCTTCTTCTTTCTTTCATTTCCTTCTTAGATTCTCTTTAATTTTATGTTTATGTTTACAATGCCTATGCTAGGCTAAACTTCTATTTGGTTAAGGGTGATTTCAAAGCCCTAGACATGTTTTGTGATTGATTTTTAGATTCTATCTATCATTAATTTTCTATCAAAGTTGCTTATGTTCTTCTACAAGAATTGTTCATGATGTTGTCTTGATTTATTTAGGTGTACAACTAGATAGATCTTGATAATTATCTATTGCTAGTTTAGGAGTCTTGATCCGTGTAATTGTCTTGATTTCCTATTCATAAGTGGCAATTTGTGATTAATGATTATGGTCAAGTTTTCAATAATTGCAAAGTGGAACATAACCTAAGTTGAACAATCCGAGCTTATGTGTTTGTTGCTTAGATCAACCTATCTTTCTCATCATAAAGCTGCCATTAAATTGAATTTAGAGAGCTTATTCTAGGTTGTTTAATGGTTAGAGATTAAATAGAGAGCTTGTTCTATTTAACGACAAACTAAGGAAAGATTGGGATAACAGAGCTTGTTGTTATCTACGGTTGTTAACTTTGATAGTTGGTTGATATTGATAGATCTGAAATTGATTCTTAATGATGTCTAGTGGTGGAGAATGAAACCTTAACCATATTTTTCATATTTGATTCTTCTTACTTGTTTTCTTACTTTTATAGTTTGCTTATTTTTAAAAGTATATTTATTTTTATTGGCTGGTTATACCGCCTAATTTAGTATATATATTGGCTGGTTATACCGCCTAATTTAGTATATATATTTTTATTGGCTGGTTATACCGCCTTGCATCTTATTCTTATTATTTACTTTAGTTTAAATCTGGCTTCAAAAACCCCTTTTCTTTTATTGTTCTTGAATTTAAGTTTTAAACTATTAACTTATAAACTAAAACCCAATCCCTGAGGACTCGACCCTTGCTAACTACTATACTTACAATTTATCTTTTTAGTGCAAGGTTAAATAAGATACACTCTTTTAGGTGCATCAAATAGAGAGAATGGAACACGTTCAGCAAGAGATGAATGAAGAAGTGATTAGAGTTCAGGAAGGGATCCAAGAGCAAACAATTAAGTTGATGGAGCTAATACCCTTCATTGTCAAAGAAAAGGGGCATGAGGAGGACTCTGCTGAGAAAAAAAAAACCATGGAGGCTAAGAATTTGGCTAGAATGGAGAGAATAGAACAGGTTCAGCAAGAGATGGAGGATTCAATAGACTCAAAAGGGGTAGCAAAGGATGATGTCATTAATGTGAAAGATAGAAGAAAGATGGCCATTTGTCATCTTAAACTGTGAATACTCTCATTGAAAATCATTTATTGAAAAAGAACAAGTTTGCAGAAGTTCATCAAAAGGATCTAATCACATATGAAATAATTCACGAGTTTTTTTTAGTAATACAAAATTGCCTGTCAACTTTGATTTTCCTTTCTTGCTTCATAAGTCTCAACAGATCAAATGGTAGAGTGTAACCATCTATGCTCAAGTTGCCGACATGAATAAAGTTTTCAAATTGAATCCCAAATTATTGCCACGATTGTCATCACATTCATTATTCAAAGACTTGATAGTAGGTGATAATAAATGGGTAGGCATTATGAAAGCAAATGGAATAAATAAAAGAAGAGATGTAATGAAATGCATCACACTTGTCAATTTATTGAAATGATAAAGATAAATTAAGCCCAAACATAAAAGACCTCCCTAATGCTTTTAGGCACAAGCATTTAGGGATTTGACTATTTCACTTAAAAAGAGTTTAAGGATAACACACAGCTTCCATATTCTTCCCACAATCCTCTTCCATAGAAGTTTTTTACCACTAAACACTTGGCTTATTTTTCTCATCAAAACTCAATAGACCGGTTTTGACTAAATTTTGCACCTTTCGCTTCAAAGCTCCGCATTCTTCTGTGGAATGGCCCGAGCTCCCAATGTGGTAATCACAAGTGATACTAGTATCATGGCTCTCAGGGTAAGGAGGCTTTAGAGGTTCTGAATATATTGGTGCAACTAGATGATCTTGAATAAGTCGAGGGAGTAATTCTACGTATCTCATCGGGATTGGATTTATGGGAGTTCTATCCCGACTACCTTGTTGTCTTCTCTGATTACTCATTGGATTGTTTGGCTGAGTGGCAGGTCTAACTGAAAATATGGATGTTGGGTTAGGCATAGGAACATGTGTTCGTAGGTCCATCATTATTCGCGGTGGGGTAATAAGGTTGGTATGAGGGGTATTGCGGATATGGGGTAAAGCTTCTCATCTTTGCCCTCCATATGTCACGGCTTGGACATCTTCATCTTTCTTTTTGGGTTCCCCATTTTCCTTTGTATTGGATATCTCACCTCCAGCTTCAAGCTTCCCACTCTTTATAGCATTTTCAATTATCTCCCAGAAAATTATCATGTCTGCGAAAATCTTGGTGGCATTGCCAATCATCCTTTCGTAAAAAGGTACTTTGAGGGTACTAACAAATAAGACTGTAGTCTCCTTCTCAGTGAGGGGTGGTTGAACCTGGGCAGCGACATCTCTCCATCTCTGGGCATATTCTTTAAAGCATTCACTGGCTTTCTTTTCCATATTTTGTAAGGACAAGTGATAACTCGTATAATTATATAGTTTTTAGTTATGTTTTATTATTGTTTTGTGTCAAATACGAGTTATTATTGCTTAGTCTACTTGTGTTTATGATCTTTTATATTTTTATGTAATTTGGTGTTTTTCATGAGTTTCTTTGAGTGATTTCAGATTACTAGGTTAAATCAAGAATTAAGGGCAAATCCAATTCAGTTCCAGTTCCGACACCTTTTTCCATATCAGCTATATCTGGAGTTTCACCGAAGCATTAAGGCTGAAATTTTGACAGTGCAAAGTTAAGAGGCATATCTATCTTTTTCATGTTTTAAACTTCTTGAAACGGAGTCGTTTTCCCTAGCGAAATCAACCATCAAGTTGGCTGATGTGCAATGACGTCTGTTCTGCACCGTTTTGGTATTTTGACCATATCTTCCGATCCACGTGAGAAAACGATCTGATTCCAACGGCTATGGATCTGTAGCTGATAGGGGTATATTTTTCTAGAAGACCATTTTATCAGATCGAGCCTCCAACATTGACAAAATCGACCATCAAGCTGGCTGATCAGAATTGTCATACAATATGACGAAAATTGTTAGAAAAATGCACCCACCTATTATACCTACCTTTGAAATTTGTAAAGCTTGTCTCTTGTCATTTAGCCCTCCAAAATGTGTATAAATAGAGGGCCTTGGATGAGTATTGGGATACATTATACATTGGTAGGATATTAGCCATTGTAATAAAATTCTCTAAGTTTTCTTTTTCTTTCCTTTCTCTAGTTTTCTTTTTCTTCTTACATTTCTTTTCATTTTATTCATATCTAGTATGTGTTGCTAATCATATTGTTGAGGTGATGAGGTGAAGCTCTTGGTAAATGCTAAGGTTAGTCTCTTAAACATGAGCTAAAATGAATTATCATTTATAAACACTAGTATAGATAATATTTTCTTTTGGTTTAAAATCATACTTGCAAAGTAGGGATCTTGATTCATTATTGACAATGAAAATGGCACAATAAATGCTTGGTTTCATAACCTTGATTTGTTGTAGACATATACCTTGGCATAAGGAATGCTTGGACTCTTTTTATGAGTTTTGAGGATACCAAATGAACATAATATCATATGCTATGGACGTTGGACAATTTGGACTGAATTGCTAAACCTTCCGATTGGAACCTCCTTTATGTGTGGATTTCAATTGTGTAATAAAACAAGATTAATCTTAGCATAAAACCAAGAGTGGATTCTCTAACCTCAACATCTTTTCTTATTGTTTTTTTTTATCTTGTTTAATTTCTTTTATATTTTGTTTATTTTGTTCTCTAATATCTTGTTTATCTTATTTTGTTGTTGATTCCCTAATATCTTGTTTACTTTCTTTGTCTTATATATTTATAAACTTATACTTACTAATACGCTTCCCTGTGGTTCGACCTCGGACATCCGAGAATTTATTACTTGAACATAACCTGCACTTGGGTTTACAACTCTTAATTGAGTCACCATCAAGTTTTTGGCGCCGTTGCCGGGGAGGCAATACTAAGTATATAAGTTTATAAGTATATTTATTTTTATTGGCTGGTTATACCGCCTATATTTATTTTTATTGGCTGGTTATACCGCCTAATTTTCTATATATTTATATTTATATTGTATATTAACTTTGTTTTATTTTTATTGGCTGGTTATACCGCCTAATCTGTATATTAACTTTGTTTTATGCTTGTTTGGCGACGTTATTTTAGATCTCGTCGTTTAGTTAGATTTTATTGTGAAACTTTTTCAGGTAATCTTTCTAATACAACTCCTACCATGGCTGACAATGAAAGTGTTCATGCTGAAGATGAGAACAGACAAGTACGCACCATGCGTGACTACTTGCAACCAACTCGAAGCTCATCACCCTCTTGTTTTATTTTTCCTCTCAATGCAAACAACTTTCATTTTAAACCAGGTATGATAGCTTTGCTTCCAAATTTCCATGGGTTAGAATCGGAAAGTGCTTACTCGTTTCTAAAAGACTTCGAAGATGTATGTGTCACCTTTAATGACCAACAATGTACAAATGAAATTGTCAAGCTAAAATTATTTCCTTTTTCTTTAAAAGATAAAGCAAAAATTTGGCTTCATAATTTAAAACCAAGGTCAATTGGCACATGGCAAGAATTACAAACTGAGTTTCTAAAGAAATTTTTCCCAGCACATAAAACTACTGCTTTGAAAAGACAGATTCAAATTTTCAATCAAAATCAAAATGAAGCATTTTTTCAGTGCTGGGAGCGTTTTAAAGATTTGTTAAGTTCTTGTCCACATCATGGTTTTGAAAAATGGCGTCTTATTAGTTTCTTTTATGAAAGTTTAACTCCCGAAACTAAACAATTTGTTGAAACAATGTGTAACGGTGAGTTTCTAGAAAAAGAACCTGAAGAAGCCTTTGACTACCTAGACCATTTGGAAGATAACTCTCAAGCCTGGCACACAGATAATTCCTCTGAAAGTTTCAATAGATCTAATCTTGTTTCTAACAGAGGTAAATATCATTTTAGTCAAAAAGATGAGATAAAAGCTAAAGTAGCTAATTTGGCTAGAAAGATTGAAGCCATGGAACTTAGAGAAGTAAAAGAAGTCAAAATGGTTAAAAATGAAGAAAGTTGTGGAATTTGTGAAATCATGGGACATCCCACTTCTGAATGTCCAAACATTCCCATTCTTAAAGAAGCGTTGCATGATCAAGTAAATTCCATAAACACATTTAAAAAGCGTTTTCCTTCTCCTTACTCTGAAACGTATAACCCTGAATGGAGAAGTCATCCCAACTTCAGTTGGCGGAATAATAATCATGTTCAGGTACCACAATCTCAAAAGTCGGGCAACACTTTTTCCTATCAACCTTCACGTGTACAAACCTTGGAAGAGACATTGCAAGCATTCATGCAAACACAAGTAAATGTGAATAACCAAACTTCACAGGACATCAATGAGATCAAAAACACCTTGTCCACATTGACAGCTTCATTACGCACTCAAGAAAAAGGTAAGTTTCCTGCTCAACCTCCGCTTAACCCTTCTACTCAATGTCTTGTTTCTTGCTCCAATGAAACTCAACAGGAAAATGCCAGTTCTATCACAACTCTTCGAAGTGGAAAGGCAATTGACAAAAACATTCCATCAAAAGACCAAGATCCTCCTTCCCCTCCGAAAAGTAATGGTAAGGATGATGGTAAGTCTGAACTTCTTGAAAATTTGGACAAAGAAAAAGGTATGCATCCGGCTCCTTTTCCTCAAAGGTTGCAAACAATAAAGAATTTGAATCAAAATGCAGAAATTTATGAACTTTACAAACAAGTTAAGATTAACATTCCTTTATTGGATGCAATCAAACAAGTTCCATCTTATGCTAAATTTTTGAAGGACATGTGCACAGTTAAAAGGAAACATAATGTACAAAAGAAAGCATTTCTGACGGAAAGTGTGAGCTCAATCATTCAGCACCTTACTTCACCAAAATTCAAAGATCCTGGATGTCCAACAATCTCATGCATCATTGGAAACACTAGAATAGAACGTGCATTGCTTGATCTTGGTGCTAGTGTTAATCTTTTGCCTTTTTCTGTTTATCAACAGTTAGGTTTAGGTGAACTCAAGGAAACACCTGTTACACTTCAACTAGCTGATCGTTCTGTAAAAATTCCTCGAGGGATAGTTGAAGATGTTTTGGTTCAAATTGATAATTTTTACTTCCCTGTTGATTTTATTGTTTTGGACACACATCCTGTTTCAAATCCAAATGTTCAAATTCCTGTTATATTAGGCCGTCCATTTCTTGCAACTTCTAATGCTATGATAAATTGCAGGAATGGTATTTTGAACATTTCTTTTGGAAATATGACTTTAGAATTAAATGTGTTCAACATTTGCAAGCAACCTGTTGATGATTCAGAAGTACATGAAGTGGATTTCATTGAAGAACTTGTTCATGAACATCTCACCACTACCACATTCCATGAACCTTTAGAAGCTTATTTAATTGAATGTGAGTTTGATAATGCTTCAGAAATTTCACACACTGATTCTTTGTTAAATTCTTTTCAGGTTAAGCATTGTTGGAAACAAAAACTTGAGGAACTCAGAAATGATACATATGAGAATTCTAAAATTCATAAAGAAAGAACTAAAGCCTTTCATGACAAGTTAATTTCAAGAAAAATATTTGATGTTGGGCAAAAAGTTCTACTTTATAATTCTAGACTTCACATATTTCCTGGTAAGTTGAGATCAAGATGGACTGGCCCATTTGTGGTTAAACATGTGTATCATTATAGAGCAGTTGACATTGAGAATCCTCAAAATGGTAACGTATTCAAGGTAAATGGACAAAGACTCAAACTCTTTTTGGAAAATCATGTTACTCAAGAAGAGGTTGTTTTTCTTTCTGATCTTTGTTTTGAAAATAACTGGATGTAAATATAATTTTTTTTTAACCCCGGTTAAATGGCGGATAACGGTACTCCGTGATTATTTAAGTCGGTCCCATCAGCTACCCACAAAACTGATATTGTATATAAATTTCTCTTTCAATTTCTTTTTCATTTTTTTAAAGATGGATGATATTCTCACAAGATTGCAGAAACGATTTCCTCCTTTTCCTCGAAATATTTTACTGAAGCTTTACCAAGTTCGATTTGAAAGATTAAGAATGCTTATGCACAAAGGGATTCCTGAAGACATACGTTGGATAATTGAAGCCAAGGTACGTGAAGATGAATATCTTCCTGTTTTGCATTTACCAGGTACAGGTAGAAGCACTTTTGCAAAGAAGCGACGAGCAAAGCGCATGAGTTCAAATTGCCACAAATGTGCACGATGGACGTGTAACGGTAAATGTCGTTCTATTGGGATTCCGTCCTCTAATCGAGATGATAAAATTGAATTCATTAAGGATGGACTGATTAAGGAGAATTTGGGTAATATCCAACTTTCTCTTGAGACGCATCCTAGTGGAGACGTACAAAGAGAAATTCTTGATTTATGGCCGCAATTCCAAAGGGAATGGCAACATCTTGGGAATCTGATGTTAAAAGACCCTGTTTGCCAGCTTGTAAGAAAACTGGATGGGAAGCATATCCTCGACTCATAGAAGGCGTTTAAGCCGTTTCTGGACGTAAAACCAGAGGAAGATGTGAGCCACAATCACAACTACAATAAATGACTTCTCAACTTTGGGTTTGATTTGCAATAACTTCATTTCGGTTTAATTTACGTGTTGTTAGATTTGTGTAATTATTCTCGTTTTTTTTTGCATTGGTCTTTTACGATTGATTTTTCTTCTCTTTTTGATTTTCTTCCTGAAATCACGCAAAAATCTTTTGTTAGGTTAACATTTTCTTCTGACAGGTCAAATACACTTTCGGCGACATTATTACTCTTGTCAGATTCATTACTCAGTCCTCTATTTATTACAGCATGTACTTATTCTCTTTCAGGCACTTGAAAAAAAAATGGAAAGTACTTCGTTCCAGCGCATTAAAAAAATTTGTGTCTTTGGAGGTGCTTATCCAGGGAAAAATAACATATTCGCTGATGAAGCCATAAGAGTTGGAGTAATACTTGCCCAACAAAAGATCCAGTTGATTTATGGAGGCGGTAGTACGGGTTTAATGGGAGTAGTCGCTACATCAGCACACGCCGGAGGAAGTCCAGTTCTAGGAATCGTGCCAAAACTATTCACAAATTTTTGTGGACCTACCTTGGGTAAGGAAATACAAGTCTGGAGTATCCCTGAACGGATGACAATCATGTACCATTATGCCGATGCATTCATTGCTTTACCAGGAGGTCTGGGTACATTGGAAGAAATAGCTTGCGTGGCTTCTTGGTCATCTTTGGTCACAAATAAGAAACCCATTGGTTTGCTTAATATTAATGGTTATTTTAGTAATTTGCTTTCATATTTAGATAATGCTGTGGAAAATGGATTCATGTTTTCAGAGGCAAGGAGAACCATAATTTCTGCTACAACCATTGAAGATTTACTCAAAAAGCTCCAAGCTTATGAGTATTTATCTGCTACGGTTGTTTCGCAAACGCTCGGAAAAATAAAAAGAGATATGGACGAGCAAGGAGTGGATTGCACTCTGTCTTTGTGACATTATCTAACATTTTGTTTGTTGTGTCTCAGTTATAATAAGTGGTTAGCAACCTCTGCAGGTAATATCTCCTAAATTCTACCTTTAAAATTTGACATTGGGGACAATGTCATATTTTAGTAGGGGGTAAGGGACATATTTTGCTAATTTAAAAAAAAAATTGTTGTGTTTTAAAAAAAATTTAGAAGTATTCATTCTGAACAAGGTCTGAGTAAGGGAGACTTGAGACATACCTTGTCAGTTTGATTTAATCTTCTTCTTCAAAAAAAAAAAAAAAAAAAAGCATGTTTAGACTTAGTGTGTTTTTAGTGTGTTTTAGTTACTTTCAATACTATAATGAGATATGAATTGCATAAGTCTAAAACAGATTTATTAGTGAGAAGATTTTCATGAGAATTGAGCTTGATATCAACCTTTTTATGAGCCAATGTTAATATGATATGTTGATTGAGAAAGAAGCATGTTTAGACTTAATCTGACTTGTATAATCATCCTTGTGAGTTTTTGAGCCTATAATGATTGATGCATTATACAAATCAATCTAATTTCTTTCTTGAGTGCTCTTATGATTACATGATTCTCTAGAACTTGCTTTAAACCGTTTGAGACTATATTGATACATGTGACAACATGAATATGATAGAGGCATTAGGATTATAACCAGAGCCAAACAGCCATCCATTATTAATGTTCTAAGAGAACATCCCCACTAGTGAGCCAAATTGAGCCTACATTAAATATGCTATTTTATTGGTAACCAGAACTTACACCTAGCCTAAATATACTTATATCCTTACCCTTGTTCTAAAGATGGATTATATATTTTGAGACATATTGCAAAAAAACAAGGGATATTTTTAGTTGAAAATTTGGGTTAGAACGAAAGATAAGTGTGGGGAAGAAAAGAAAAGAAAAAGTCAAGAGAAAAAGAAAGGGATCATTGTTAAATACATTCCCATATTCAAAAAAAAAAAAAATTCTCTTGAACTTCTAGTTAAAGTAAAGAAAAAGATGTTACAAAGTTGGTTAGAATGAAGCAAAGGCTCAACATGAATATTTAGCCTATGTTATTATGTGCTTTATAAGAGTTTTAAGAAGTTTTATTTGTATGATCTTATTATGTCTCTAAACTCTATGAACTCTTTGGAACCTTTGTGATATCTTTATCCTTTTGTTCTTTAACTACATTATAACCCTTTGGCCCCATTACAACCTTGAAAAAAGACCTCTTGATTTATGAAGTTGTATGATCTAAATAGTGGAGAATAGGTGGACAAGCAAGCATATGGTAGAACTGTTTTCATGAGATTGATTGAGTGTAAACACTTTACCACTACTTTAAAGAGTGAAAATCATGAGAGTATCCCATGTGAGAGGTTGAGAGTAAGTTGAATATGCACTATTTTGATTGAAATATGTTTTGTTAATATTGGCTTAACTCATTTATTTACATTCAAGCATGAATTTTTGTGAAATTCTTTGAGCTATTGATTAGTTTATAAGACTTGTTCAAAGATTGTCTCTAATTTATATTGAAAGGATTAGGAGTAAATATTTTTAGTGTATGTAGTTTACTTATATTTTAGTTTTTCAATGTTTGTGGGTATCGTTCTAGCAAACCCTCACGAGACTAAACTCGTCCACTAGGGACACCTAGGGGTTTAAAGGCTTGTGTCACATGCTAAGTGCCACCGTGATTTCCAACGAAAATGGATTAGATTAGATTTTCTTATTTTATTTTTATTGAGTCGTTGCTAGGGACTAGCAACAATCTAAGTGTGGGGGTGTGATAACTCGTATAATTATATAGTTTTTAGTTATGTTTTATTATTGTTTTGTGTCAAATACGAGTTATTATTGCTTAGTCTACTTGTGTTTATGATCTTTTATATTTTTATGTAATTTGGTGTTTTTCATGAGTTTCTTTGAGTAATTTCAGATTACTAGGTTAAATCAAGAATTAAGGGCAAATCCAATTCAGTTCCAATTCCGACACCTTTTTCCATATCAGCTATATCTGGAGTTTCACCTAAGAATTAAGGCTGAAATTTTGACAGTGCAAAGTTAAGAGGCATATCTATCTTTTTCATGTTTTACACTTCTTGAAACGGAGTCGTTTTCCCTAGCGAAATCAACCATCAAGTTGGCTGATGTGCAATGACGTCTGTTCTGCACCGTTTTGGTATTTTGACCATATCTTCCGATCCACGTGAGAAAACGATCTGATTCCAACGGCTATGGATCCGTAACTGATAGGGGTATATTTTTCTAGAAGACCATTTTATCAGATCGAGCCTCCAACATTGACAAAATCGACCATCAAGCTGGCTGATCAGAATTGTCATACAATATGACGAAAATTGTTAGAAAAATGCACCCACCTATTATACCTACCTTTGAAATTTGTAAAGCTTGTCTCTTGTCATTTAGCCCTCCAAAATGTGTATAAATAGAGGGCCTTGGATGAGTATTGGGATACATTATACATTGGTAGGATATTAGCCATTGTAATAAAATTCTCTAAGTTTTCTTTTTCTTTCCTTTCTCTAGTTTTCTTTTCTTCTTACATTTCTTTTCATTTTATTCATATCTAGTATGTGTTGCTAATCATATTGTTGAGGTGATGAGGTGAAGCTCTTGGTAAATGCTAAGGTTAGTCTCTTAAACATGAGCTAAAATGAATTATCATTTATAAACACTAGTATAGATAATATTTTCTTTTGGTTTAAAATCATACTTGCAAAGTAGGGATCTTGATTCATTATTGACAATGAAAATGGCACAATAAATGCTTGGTTTCATAACCTTGATTTGTTGTAGACATATACCTTGGCATAAGGAATGCTTGGACTCTTTTTATGAGTTTTGAGGATACCAAATGAACATAATATCATATGCTATGGACGTTGGACAATTTGGACTGAATTGCTAAACCTTCCGATTGGAACCTCCTTTATGTGTGGATTTCAATTGTGTAATAAAACAAGATTAATATTAGCATAAAACCAAGAGTGGATTCTCTAACCTCAACATCTTTTCTTATTGTTTTTTTTTTATCTTGTTTAATTTCTTTTATATTTTGTTTATTTTGTTCTCTAATATCTTGTTTATCTTATTTTGTTGTTGATTCCCTAATATCTTGTTTACTTTCTTTGTCTTATATATTTATAAACTTATACTTACTAATACGCTTCCCTGTGGTTCGACCTCGGACATCCGAGAATTTATTACTTGAACATAACCTGCACTTGGGTTTACAACTCTTAATTGAGTCACCATCAATAAGCGATTAGGAGCCATGTCCACAACATGCTGTATTGGGTTATAAATGCTCTTGCTAGTTCATTCCATGAACGGATGTGGGTTCTATCCAATTGGACATACCATCTAGCAGTGGACCCAATGAGACTATCTTGGAAGACATGTATCAACAAATTGTCATCCCGTGTATGAGCAGCCATCTTTCTACAATACATGGTGACATGAGTTATTGGACACTTGGCCCCATCATACTTCTCAAATTCAAGAGTCTTAAATTTTGGTGGTATGACTATGTCAGGCACTAAGCAAAGCCTAGTAGCATCCATGGAGCCGTAGAAATCCATTCCTTCAATAGCTCGGAGTCTTTCTTCTAACAGATCCATCTTTTGAGAACTTGGATCATCTTTCATTTCTAGAGAGCTTATCTTCAACTTTTTTTGTTCTTTGGAGTCATCCAATTTGAGGACTTGGAGTGGAGTTTGTGGCTCCTCTTTTAAGGCGGGAATGGTATGCTCTTGAAACTGAAGTGGACTTATAGTTGATGGCATGCCAGAGTATGTATATGGGTACCCTTCATTGATCGATGCTTGTTGTGATTATGCCCCTTGAGATGTTTGAGCTTGGAATGAACTAAAACCAGGCAGATATATGGGATTTTCATCATTTGGTGAATGGTTCTTGGTTCCTTCTATTGCTCATCTCCTATTGTTCAGATTCATCACCAGGTTCATCATCTTGGCCAACTGTTCTTGCATTTTTTCTTGGGTTTTTTCTATTTCGTTCATTTTAGCTGCATTTTCTTCCTTCATTGCTCTAACTTGAGAATGAGTGTAGTAAGAATGCCCCAGAATCTTCGGTTTGAGCTATCCTTGAACCCTTTGTTTCCACAATTTTAAAAGATTTAGGTCCCATGATTTTATGTAGTGCATATGTATGCTTGATGAATGTGAAACGCAAATGCAAATGTATGGAAAATAAGAATTTATTTCAATATAAATTAAAACACAACATACATTCAAACATTCTTTAAGGTGTTCTAAGTGGGGTAATTTTCTACACAAGGGTGGGGCATGGCTCTATCCTAAAGTTGGCCACTTAAGTGTTTAGCTATATGCCAGGTTTAGGTTATCTGACCAATCTAAAAAGGTCCCCAAATTGTTCCTTAATTTCATCCCTAGAGGATGAGTAAGGCACCCCGATTCTTGCCCATTACAGGCTCCAACCGAATAGGGTTCAATTTGAGTGAGTGTATTTCCCTAGCCACTGCGGAGGTTATCACCTCACGAAAGCTATGGTAATTTACACCCCTAGAGTGTTTCGCTAGCCCATGCGGAGGTTATCACCTCACGAGAACGTAGGTACTTTACTCTTCCTAAAAGGACGAGCCAAGGTAGAGGCCTTATGTTATGCACATGCACGTGTTGTGTGTGTAAGAACAAGTAAGAATAATAAGTATGCAAAGATATCAGATAAAAAAAAAATATTTAAAGACCATTAATTTAAACCTAGGGTAACATATGACTAATTAATGGCTCGACTCTCTAAGATCCCTAGTAGAGTCGCCAACTTGTCATAACGTGCCAAAAACGAATTCGGCATGCTAGACGCAAATTGTAGAGTCACCACTAATCATCTTTGCTAAGCATGATTAGTCACCTTTATGAATCTATCCAATTTATAGTAATCCTAAGCTCGACGAAGGCACATAAAAAGGATAGGTCCTAGTCTACTTTACCATAACTAAGTTCGGGAGTACGATTACGTGTGGGGAAGGATTAGCACCCCTACAACGCCCATCCGTGAGGACGGTACCTAATTAGTCTAATATTACCCTAGGTTAATTAATTAGTGGTCTTAATTGATCTTTATTTTATTATTACTTAAATATTTAAATATTGGACTTGGACAGATTCCAAAAATGCTTTGCACCATTCGAGACTGATTTTTGGAATCAACCTCACCTCAAGAGTCTTCAATAGAAACCGTTCGTTCTTATGAAGAGGCTCCGACGTCGGATTTATTAAGTAATTTATGAAAGAAGGATAATTGTAATATTAACTTAAATTATTTTATATTTATTATTTAAATTAAAAATAAATTGGAAAATTCCAAAAATACTTTCCACCATTCGGGATTGATGTTTGAAATTCTCTTAACCTCAGGAATTATCAATAGACACCATTCGTTCTTATGAAAATCCGTCATTGGAATTAAATATTTTATGCAAATTTAATTTTAAAAAGACTAAGAATTAAAAATTGAGGATTTAAAATATTAGAAAATTTTTAGGTTAATTTCCACCATTCGAGTTATATACCTAAAAATTTCCTTAACCTAGAAATTCTTAGAAATTGACCCCATTCGCAATTTTCCAAGATTTCATCGTCGGTAATTCTCAATTTTTATAACAAATTATGAAAACATGTTACGTGAAATAAAAAAAATCTAATTAATCTTAATTTTTAATAAATACAATAGATAAATAATAATGTTAAAGATAAAAAATCAATTAATGATAAATTTCATACTAACCATAAATAAACAAATAAACAATCAATAAAATAAAAATTCATACTAAACATAAATTAACAAAGAAAATAAAATAAATAAACAATCAATGAAAATAATAACATTCACACTAAATAAAAATATTAAGCTAAATATTAATTAAATAAAATATATTAAAATAATTAACTATCAATATATATATATACACGAAAGAATTAAAAGAATTAAAAGAATTAAAAATATATATATTGTAAGCTAATGGGTCAAGATGCGTAGGGGTCAGTGCACGGGCCCTGCACACCAGACCCAAGGAGCTTTTCTCAAAAGCTTAAAAAAAAAAATTATTTCATTCGCCATTTTGACTAATTTATTAGAATATTGCTTTTTTTTTAATTTTCAAACTACCAATTTTTTGTAATTATGTACCAAAATGCTCCGATTTTAAATCTATTGAGAAGTCGCCATATGATATGGCGGCTTCCCAACGTTTGTTTTCAATTTTTATTTTTAACATGTTGGGAAGTCGCCATATCATATGACGACTTCTCAACATGTTAAAAAACAAATAGGTAGAATTGGAAAAATATGCCATTCATTGAGAATTATTGTTTAATGGTCTAATGGCATGAAATTACTTGAAAAAAAGAAATGAAGAAAGAATAAATTATTACGATCCGGGCGGGCTACCCGGCCTGTGGATAGGTTTAGCTTTGATATTATTTCTTGCATAATCCACAACGCTTTGGTTGATCTTTCTCCCGAAGGTCCATTTCATTACGAATACGAGTTAAAAAAATCTGATTGATATTACGATAAATCATCAATATTTTTAACATTTTTCGTAAATTGTTATTTTTTATTTAAATTTTAAAATTTTTTATTTTTTAAATTATAAACTATATAATTTTTAATTTTATTATTTAATATTTAAAATATATATTATATATTTTAAAATTTAAAATTTTAGATTTTAGATTTTCTTTCTACAAATTATTTTTACACATTAGATCATTGAACAATAATTAATCTTTAGAAGGCATGTTTTTTAAATTGACCCAAAAAAAATTTCAAATTGTATGGAAGTCGCCATTTCAAATGGCGACTTCTATACAATTATATATATTTAATATATATTATATTTATATATAATATATATTTTAAATATTAAATAATAAAATTAAAAAATATATAGTTTATAATTTTAAAAAATAAAAATTTATAAATTTTAAATAAAAATAAAAATAACAATTTTAAAAAATAACAATTTACAAAAAAAATATTTAAAATATTGATGATTTATCGTAATACCAATCGAATTCTTTCAACTCGTATTCATAATGAAATGGACCTCCGGGAGAAAGACCAACCAAAGCATTTTGGATTATGCAAGAATGAATGTCATGGCTAGACCTATCCACGGGTCGGGTAGCTTGGAAAAGTGTTTTTGTAATTCGGACCGGCTTGGCCTAGCACGAATTACTATTTATTAAATAAAAAATATTTTTATAATTAAATTTAAATCAAAAATATTTTTTATTTAATAAATAGTAATTCGGGCTAAGCCGGGCCGAGAGGGGAAGGGAGGGGAGTTTCATTAAGGGTTATTTTATCTTTACAACTTCCTTCTTAATAATTTATTCTTTCTTCATTTTCTTTTTTCAAGTTATTTCATGTTATTAGATCATTAAACAATAATTCTCAAAGAATGACATATTTTTCAAATTCTCTTTATTTCTTTTTTAACATGTTGGGAAGTCGCCATATAATATGGCGACTTCCCAACACCCTTAAAAAAAAAAAATAGACGTTGGGAAGTCGCCATATGATATGGCGACTTCCCAACGTAAAAAACAAATTTTTTTTAACCTTATAGCATGATAACTCGTATAATTATATAGTTCTTAGTTATGTTTTATTATTGTTTTGTGTCAAATACGAGTTATTATTGCTTAGTCTAATTGTGTTTATGATATTTTATATTTTTATGTAATTTGGTGTTTTTCACGAGTTTCTTTGAGTGATTTCAGATTACTAGGTTAAATCAACAATTAAGGGCAAATCCAGTTCAGTTCCAATTCCGACACCTTTTGCCATATCCGCTATATCTGGAGTTTCACTGAAGCAATAAGGCTGAAATTTTTACAGTGCATAGTTAAGAGGCATATCTATCTTTTTCATGTTTTACACTTCTTGAAACGGAGTCGTTTTCCCTACCGAAATCAACCATCAAGTTGGCTGATGTGCAATGATGTCTGTTCTGCACCGTTTTGGTATTTTGACCATATCTTCCGATCCACATGAGAAAATGATCTGATTTCAACGGCTATAGATCAGTAACTGATAGGGGAAGATTTTTCTAGAAGACCATTTGATCCGATCGAGCCTCCAACATTGACAAAATCGACCATCAAGCTGGCTGATCAGAATTGTCATACAACATGACGAAAATTGTTAGAAAAATGCACCCACCTATTATACCTACCTTTGAAATTTATAAAGCTTGTCTCTTGTCATTTAGCTCTCCAAAATGTGTATAAATAGAGGGCCTTGGATGAGTATTAGGATACATTATACATTGGTAGGATATTAGCCATTGTAAAAAAATTCTCTAAGTTTTCTTCTTCTTTCCTTTCTCTAGTTTTCTTTTTTTATTTACTTATGCTTCTTACATTTCTTTTCATTTTATTCATATCTAGTATGTGTTGCTAATCATATTGTTGAGGTGATGAGGTGAAGCTTTTGGTAAATGCTAAGGTTAGTCTCTCAAACATGAGCTAAAATGAATCATCATTTATAAACAGTAGTATAGATAATATTTTCTTTTGGTTTAAAATCATACTTGCAAAGTAGGGATCTTGATTCATTATTGACAATGAAAATGGCACAGTAAATGCTTGGTTTCATAACCTTGATTTATTGTAGACATATACCTTGGCATAAGGAATGCTTGGACTCTTTTTATGAGTTTTGAGGACACCAAATGAACATAATATCATATGCTATGGACGTTGGACAATTTGGACTGAATTGCTAAACCTTCCGATTGGAACCTCCTTTATGTGTGGATTTCAATTGTGTAATAAAACAAGATTAATCTTAGCATAACACCAAGAGTGGATTCTCTAACCTCAACATCTTTTCTTATTGTTTTTTATATCTTCTTTTATATTTTGTTTATTTTGTTCTCTAATATCTTGTTTATCTTATTTTGTTGTTGATTCCCTAATATCTTGTTTACTTTCTTTGTCTTATATATTTATAAACTTATACTTACTAATATGCTTCCCTGTGGTTCGACCTCGGACACCCGAGAATTTATTACTTGAACATAACCTGCACTTGGGTTTACAACTCTTAATTGAGTCTCCATCAAGTTTTTGGCGCCGTTGCCGGGGAAGCAATACTAAGTATATAAGTTTATAAGTATATTTATTTTTATTGGATGGTTATACCGCCTAATTTGTATATTAACTTTGTTTTATTGGCTGGTTATACCGCCTAATTTTGTATATATATTTTTTGGCTGGTTATACCGCCTAATTTTCTATATATTTATATTTATATTGTAAAGTTTATATTTATATATTATCTATTTATTAACTTTGTTTTATGCTTGTTTGGCGACGTGATTTTAGATCTCGTCGTTTAGTTAGATTTTATTGTGAAACTTTTTCAGGTAATCTTTCTAATACAACTCCTACCATGGCTGACAATGAAAGTGTTCATGCTGAAGATGAGAACAGACAAGTACGCACCATGCGTGACTACTTGCAACCAACTCGAAGCTCATCACCCTCTTGTTTTATTTTTCCTCTCAATGCAAACAACTTTCGTTTTAAACCAGGTATGATAGCTTTGCTTCCAAATTTCCATGGGTTAGAATCGGAAAGTGCTTACTCGTTTCTAAAAGACTTCGAAGATGTATGTGTCACCTTTAATGACCAACAATGTACAAATGAAATTGTCAAGCTAAAATTATTTCCTTTTTCTTTAAAAGATAAAGCAAAAATTTGGCTTCATAATTTAAAACCAAGGTCAATTGGCACATGGCAAGAATTACAAACTGAGTTTCTAAAGAAATTTTTCCCAGCACATAAAACTACTGCTTTGAAAAGACAGATTCAAAATTTCAATCAAAATCAAAATGAAGCATTTTTTCTGTGCTGGGAGCGTTTTAAAGATTTGTTAAGTTCTTGTCCACATCATGGTTTTGAAAAATGGCGTCTTATTAGTTTCTTTTATGAAAGTTTAACTCCCGAAACTAAACAATTTGTTGAAACAATGTGTAACGGTGAGTTTCTGGAAAAAGAACCTGAAGAAGCCTTTGACTACCTAGACCATTTGGCAGATAACTCTCAAGCCTGGCACACAGATAATTCCTCTGAAAGTTTCAATAGATCTAATCTTGTTTCTAACAGAGGTAAATATCATTTTAGTCAAGAAGATGAGATAAAAGCTAAAGTAGCTAATTTGGCTAGAAAGATTGAAGCCATGGAACTTAGAGAAGTAAAAGAAGTCAAAACGGTTAAAAATGAAGAAAGTTGTGGAATTTGTGAAATCATGGGACACTCCACTTCTGAATGTCCAAACATTCCCATTCTTAAAGAAGCGTTGCATGATCAAGTAAATTCCATAAACACATTTAAAAAGCCTTTTCCTTCTCCTTACTCTGAAACGTATAACCCTGAATGGAGAAATCATCCCAACTTCAGTTGGCGGAATAATAATCATGTTCAGGTACCACAATCTCAAAAGCCGGGCAACACTTTTTCCTATCAACCTTCACGTGTACAAACCTTGGAAGAGACATTGCAAGCATTCATGCAAACACAAGCAAATGTGAATAACCAAACTTCACAGGACATCAATGAGATCAAAAACACCTTGTGCACATTGACAGCTTCATTACGCACTCAAGAAAAAGGTGATGCACCCAAAAGAGTGTATCTTATTTAACCTTGCACTAAAAAGATAAATTGTAAGTATAGTAGTTAGCAAGGGTCGAGTCCTCAGTGATTGGGTTTTAGTTTATAAGTTAATAGTTTAAAACTTAAATTCAAGAACAATAAAAGAAAAGGGGTTTTTGAAGCGAGATTTAAACTAAAGTAAATAATAAGAATAAGATGCAAGGCGATATAACCAGCCAATAAAAATAAAACAAAGTTAATATACAAATTAGCCGGTATAACCAGCCAATAAAAATAAATATAAAAAATAAGCAAACTAAAAGTAAGAAAACAAGTAAGAAGAATCAAATATGAAAAATATGGTTAAGGTTTCATTCTCCACCACTAGACATCATTAAGAATCAATTTCAGATCTATCAATATCAACCAACTATCAAAGTTAACAACCGTAGATAACAACAAGCTCTGTTACCCCAATCTTTCCTTAGTTTGTCGTTAAATAGAACAAGCTCTCTATTTAATCTCTAACCATTAAACAACCTAGAATAAGCTCTCTAAATTCAATTTAATGGCAGCTTTATGATGAGAAAGATAGGTTGATCTAAGCAACAAACACATAAGCTCGGATTGTTCAACTTAGGTTATGTTCCACTTTGCAATTATTGAAAACTTGATCATAATCATTAATCACAAATTGCCACTTATGAATAGGAAATCAAGACAATTACACGGATCAAGACTCCTAAACTAGCAATAGATAATTATCAAGATCTATCTAGTTGTACACCTAAATAAATCAAGACAACATCATGAACAATTCTTGTAGAAGAACATAAGCAACTTTGATAGAAAATTAATGATAGATAGAATCTGAAAATCAATCACAAAACATGTCTAGGGCTTTGAAATCACCCTTAACCAAATAGAAGTTTAGCCTAGCATAGGCATTATAAACATAAAATTAAATAGAATCTAAGAAGAAAATAAAAGAAAGAAAGAAGAAGAAGAAGAATATTAATTATCCAACCTCTTGCTCTTTCTAAAGAAAAACAAAACTAGAGAAAAGAAAGAAGAAGAAAACTTAGAGAATTTTATTACAATGGCTAATATTCTACCTATGTACAATATGATTCTCTACAATCATCCAAGGCCCTCTATTTATACACATTTTGGAGGGCTAAATGACAAGAGACAAGCTTTACAAATTTCAAAGGTAGGTATAATAGGTGGGTGAATTTTTCTAACAATTTTCGTCATATTGTATGACAATTTTGATCAGCCAACTTGATGGTCGATTTCGTCAATGTTGGAGGCCTGATCTGATCACATGGTCTTCTAGAAAAAGGTTCCCCTATCAGTTACGGATCCATAGCCGTTGGAATCAGCTCATGTTCTGATGTGGATAAGCAGATATGGGCAAAATACGAAAACAGGTCAGCACAGACGTCATTGCACATCAGCCAACTTGATGGTCGATTTCGTCAATATTAGAGGCCTGATCTGATCATATGATCTTCTAGACAACGGTTCCCGTATCAGTTACGGATCCATAGCCATTGGAATCAGCTCATTTGCTGATGTGGATAAGTAGATATGGGCAAAATAAGAAAACAGGTCAGCACAGACGTCATTGCACATCAGCCAACTTGATGGTCGATTTCTCTAGGGAAAACGACTCCGTTTCAAGAAGTGTAAAACATGCAAAAGATAGATATGCCTCTTAGCTTTGCACGGCTACAAATTTCAGCCTTATTGCTTCAGTGAAACTCCAGATATAGCTGATATGGAAAAAGGTGTCGGAACTGGAACTGAACTGGATTTGCCCTTAATTCTAGTAATCTGAAATCACTCAAAGAAACTTGTGAAAAACACCAAATTACATAAAAATATAAAAGATCATAAACACAATTAGACTAAACAATAATAACTCGTATTTGACACAAAACAATAATAAAACATAACTAAAAACTATATAATTATACGAGTTATCACACCCCCACACTTAGCTTTTTGCTAGTCCTCGAGCAAAATCAAATAAAAATAAAATAAGAAAATCTAATCTAATCCACTTTCGTAGGAAATCACGGTGGCACTTAGCATGTGACACAAGCCTTTAAACCCCTAGGTGTCCCTAGTGAACGAGTTTAGTCTCGTGAGGGTTTACTAGAACGATACCCACAAACATTGAAAAACTAAAATATAAATAAACTAAATATACTAAAAATATTTATTCCTAATCCTTTCAATACAAATTAGAGACAATCTTTGAACAAGTCTTATAAACTAATCAATAGCTTAAAGAATTTCACAAAAAATAATGCTTGAATGTAAATTGTTTGAGTTAAGCCAATATTAACATAACATATTTCAATCAAAATAGTGCATATTCAAACTTAATCTCAACTACTCACATGGGATACCCTCATGATTTTCACTTTTTAAAGTAGTGGTGAAGTGTTTACACTCAATCAATCTCATGAAAACAGTTCTACCATATTCTTGCTTGTCCACCTATTCTCCACTATTTAGATCATACAACTTCATGAATCAAGAGGTCTTTAATCAAGGTTGTAATGGGGCCAAGGGGTTTGTAATGTGGTTGAAGAACAAAAGGATAAAGATATCACAAAGGTTCCAAAGAGTTCATAAAGTTTAGAGACATAAAAAGATCATACAAATAAAACTTCTCAAAACTCTTATAAAGCACATAATAACATAGGGTAAATATTCATGTTGAGCCTTTGCGTCATTCTAACCAACTTTGTAACATCTTTTTCTTTACTTTAACTAGAAGTTCAAGAGAAGATTTTTTTTTTTTTATATGGGAATGTATTTGACAATGATCCCTTTCTTTTTCTCTTGACTTTTTTCTTTCTTTTCCCCCCACACTTATTTCTTGTTTCTAACCCAAATTTTCAATAAATCTTCTTTGTCTTTGCAACTTGTCTCAAAACATGCTAATTCATCTTTGGAACAAAGGTAAAGATATAAGTATATTTAGGTTAGGGACAAGTTATGGTTACCAAAGAGATAGCTTATTCAATGTAGGCTCAAATTGGTTCACTAAGGGTGTGTTCTCTTGGAACATTAATAATGGATGGCTGTTTGGCTCTGGTTATAATCCTAATGCCTCTATCATATTCATGTTGTCACATGTATCAATATAGTCTCAAACGGTTTAAAGCAAGTTCTAGAGAATCATGTAATCATAAGAGCACTCAAGAAAGAAATTAGATTGATTTGTATAATGCATCAATCATTATAGGCTCAAAAACTCACAAGGATGATTATACAAGTCAGATTCTAAACATGCATCTTTCTCAATCAACATATCATATTAACATTGGCTCATAAAAAGGGTTGACATCAAGCTCAATTCTCATGAAAATCTTCTCACTAATAAATCTGTTTTAGACTTATGCAATTCATATCTCATCATTGTATTAAAAAGGAACTAAAACTCACCAAAAAAATAAAAATAATAATAAAGAAAAAAAAAATAGTAGACAAAAATAAAAGAAATCCTAAATCATTCCCCCCCACACTTAATTCTTACATTGTCCTCAATGTAAGTCTATTAACTCAAATGAAAGAATCATGTGTAAGAGAAAAGAACTAATAACATAAGAATAGGAACAACTAAGACTCAAAACAAAACAAAACCATGCAACCTAAATAATCCTAAAATACTAAACAAAAATTAACAAGTAAACATAAAAAGATTAAAATCAAACTGACAAGGTATGTCTCAAGTCTCCCTTACTCAGACCTTGTTCAGAATGAATACTTCTAAATTGCTTAAAACACAACAAACTTTTTTTTTTTTTTGAAAAGAAGAAATCAAACTGACAAGGTATGTCTCAAGTCTCCCTTACTCAGACCTTGTTCAGAATGAATACTTCTAAATGGCTTAAAACACAACAATTTTTTTTTTTTTTAAATTAGCAAAATATGTCCCTTACCCCATACTAAAATATGACATTGTCCCCAATGTCAAATTTTAAAGGTAGGATTTAGGAGATATTACCTGCAGAGGTTGCTAACCACTTATTATAACTGAGACACAACAAACAAAATGTTAGATAATGTCACAAAGACAAAGTGCAATCCACTCCTTGCTCGTCCATATCTCTTTTTCTTTTTCCGAGCGTTTGCGAAACAACCGTAGCAGATAAATACTCATAAGGTTGGAGCTTTTGAGTAAATCTTCAATGGTTGTAGCAGAAATTATGGTTCTCCTTGCCTCTGAAAACATGAATCCATTATCCACAGCATTATCTAAATATGAAAGCAAATTACTAAAATAACCATTAATATTAAGCAAACCAATGGGTTTCTTATTTGTGACCAAAGATGACCAAGAAGCCACGCAAGCTATTTCTTCCAATGTACCCAGACCTCCTGGTAAAGCAATGAATGCTTCGGCAGAATGGTACATGATTGTTATCCGTTCAGGGATACTCCAGACTTGTATTTCCTTACCCACGGTAGGTCCACAAAAACTTGTGAATAGTTTTGGCACGATTCCTAGAACTGGACTTCCTCCGGCGTGTGCTGCTGTAGCGACTGCTCCCATTAAACCCATACTACCGCCTCCATAAATCAACTGGATCTTTTGTTGGGCAAGTATTACTCCAACTCTTATGGCTTCATCAGCGAATATGTTATTTTTCCCTGGATAAGCACCTCCAAAGACACAAATTTTTTTAATGCGCTGGGACGAAGTACTTTCCATTTTTTTTTTCTTCGAGTGCCTGAAAGAGAATGAGTACATGGTGTAATATATAAAGGACTGAGTAGTGAATCAGACAAGAGTAATAATGTCGCCGAAAGTGTATCTGACCTGTCAGAAGAAAATATTAACCTAACAAAAGATTTTTGCGTGATTTCAGGAAGAAAATCAAAAAGAGAAGAAAAAATCAACCGTAAAAGACAAATAAAAAAAAACGAGAATAATTACACAAATCGAACAACACGTAAATTAAACCAAAATAAAGTTATTGCAAATCAAACCAAAAACTGAGAAGTCATTTATTGTAGTTGTGATTGTGGCTCACATCTTCCTCTGGTTTTACGTCCAGAAACGGCTTAAACGCCTTCTATGAGTCGAGGATATGCTTCCCATCCAGTTTTCTTACAAGCTGGCAAACAGGGTCTTTTAACATCAGATTCCCAAGATGTTGCCATTCCCTTTGGAATTGCGGCCATAAATCAAGAATTTCTCTTTGTACGTCTCCACTAGGATGCGTCTCAAGAGAAAGTTGGATATTACCCAAATTCTCCTTACTCAGTCCATCCTTAATGAATTCAATTTTATCATCTCGATTAGAGGACGGAATCCCAATAGAACGACATTTACCGTTACACGTCCATCGTGCACATTTGTGGCAATTTGAACTCATGCGCTTTGCTCGTCGCTTCTTTGCAAAAGTGCTTCTACCTGTACCTGGTAAATGCAAAACAGGAAGATATTCATCTTCACGTACCTTGGCTTCAATTATCCAACGTATGTCGTCAGGAATCCCTTTGTGCATAAGCATTCTTAATCTTTCAAATCGAACTTGGTAAAGCTTCAGTAAAATATTTCGAGGAAAAGGAGGAAATCGTTTCTGCAATCTTGTGAGAATATCATCCATCCTGAAAAAAAAATGAAAAAAATTGAAAGAGAAATTGGAAGAGAAATTTATATACAATATCAGTTTTGTGGGTAACTGATGGAACCGATTTAAATAATCACGGAGTACCGTTATCCGCCATTTAACCGGGGTTAAAAAAAATTATATTTACATCTAGTTATTTTCAAAACAAGGATCAGAAAGAAAAACAACATAAAAAGACTCAAAAACAAAACACTCTAAATAAAATCCTAAATTCTCCCCCCCACACATAATTCTTACATTGTCATTAATGTAATGCTATTATCCCCCAATGCAAGAATTATATGTAAGAGAAAAGAACTATTAAACAAAAGAAACTTATGCAGCCTAAATGAATTTAAAAGCCGTAAACACAATTAACAAAGAAACATAAGAAATAAAAATAATAAAAATAATAAAAGGAAAAGGAAAAGAAAGAGAAAGAGAAAGCAAATCTGAATATGGAAGGTTGGCAATTTCATCTTTAATTGGGCTGCCTTCCCAATTAACACTTGAGTTAGTGTTTTGAATCTAACCAACACCCCTTCTTGGCTTTTTAGGCTTGTCAGGCTCATACATGAAATTTCCCAAATTTATGCGTTTGAGAGGTAGCTTTCTTTGCACAACAATGGATGCATTCTCCATTACAAGTATTATTCCATCATCCTTGGTGGTGCATATCTCATCGAGGAATGGTGCATCTTTTGGTACTTGTTGAATGACATCCACAAACAAACTGTTTAAGGTTTCCAGCGTGTCTTGTTCATGTTCATCCTCCTTGAACTTTGTGAATCTACTAGGAAAAGGTGGAGAAGAAACATTAGTAAAAATTGGAATCTCAAACGTTACCTCAGGTGCTGAAATACTCTTATTTGGATCATTGGCTTCATTATCCTCAAGAATAGAATTCATCTCTAATTTTGTCTCATCCTCATCTTGTTCCTCATTCCTCAAGGTCACAATAGTAGCATTCTCCTTTGGGTTAATCATAGTTTGGGCAGAGAGTTCTTCAGATCTTTGTGCTACCCATCCCACCATACTACTAGCCAATTGGCTCATTTGCTTTTCCAAACTCTGGATGCTTTCCCTTGTTTCCTGTTGAAATTGCAAAGAATCAGTAACAAGAGAATAGACAAGATCTTCTAAAGAAGTACCTGAGTTTTGAGTCATATGTGGTGGTTGAAAAAGATCTGATTCTTGAGACCATGATTGATTGAAGCTAGATGGATGAGTGTAACTGGAATAAGGATCTACTTCTTGGTAATTTTTCGAGTAGCCATAATTAGTATGATCCCACCATCCCTCATGGTAAGTGTTTGAGTAATGATCATACTGTTGGTCTTGGAACACTTGATGGCCTTGACATCCTCCCATGGCAAATTGTTGAACTGGGAAGGTGAGATTGGCTTGTTGATTCTCCATGTTCATGTATGCCACCAACTCTTCAAGTGCTAGATTGCTCAATTCCATCGTTTTTTTTTTTTTTTTTTATTTTTTTTTTTCAAAATTTGATAAGAAAAACTCGTATGTAGAAGAAAATAAAACTCATTAGAACTGAAAATAAGAATAAACCAAGTAACAAATAAACTAAAGAAAACAATCCCCGGCGACGGCGCCAAAAATTTGATGCACCCAAAAGAGTGTATCTTATTTAACCTTGCACTAAAAAGATAAATTGTAAGTATAGTAGTTAGCAAGGGTCGAGTCCTCAGGGATTGGGTTTTAGTTTATAAGTTAATAGTTTAAAACTTAAATTCAAGAACAATAAAAGAAAAGGGGTTTTTGAAGCGAGATTTAAACTAAAGTAAATAATAAGAATAAGATGCAAGGCGGTATAACCAGCCAATAAAAATAAAACAAAGTTAATATACAAATTAGGCGGTATAACCAGCCAATAAAAATAAATATAAAAAATAAGCAAACTAAAAGTAAGAAAACAAGTAAGAAGAATCAAATATGAAAAATATGGTTAAGGTTTCATTCTCCACCACTAGACATCATTAAGAATCAATTTCAGATCTATCAATATCAACCAACTATCAAAGTTAACAACCGTAGATAACAACAAGCTCTGTTACCCCAATCTTTCCTTAGTTTGTCGTTAAATAGAACAAGCTCTCTATTTAATCTCTAACCATTAAACAACCTAGAATAAGCTCTCTAAATTCAATTTAATGGCAGATTTATGATGAGAAAGATAGGTTGATCTAAGCAACAAACACATAAGCTCGGATTGTTCAACTTAGGTTATGTTCCACTTTGCAATTATTGAAAACTTGATCATAATCATTAATCACAAATTGCCACTTATGAATAGGAAATCAAGACAATTACACGAATCAAGACTCCTAAACTAGCAATAGATAATTATCAAGATCTATCTAGTTGTACACCTAAATAAATCAAGACAACATCATGAACAATTCTTGTAGAAGAACATAAGCAACTTTGATAGAAAATTAATGATAGATAGAATCTGAAAATCAATCACAAAACATGTCTAGGGCTTTGAAATCACCCTTAACCAAATAGAAGTTTAGCCTAGCATAGGCATTATAAACATAAAATTAAATAGAATCTAAGAAGAAAATAAAAGAAAGAAAGAAGAAGAAGAAGAATATTAATTATCCAACCTCTTGCTCTTTCTAAAGAAAAACAAAACTAGAGAAAAGAAAGAAGAAGAAAACTTAGAGAATTTTATTACAATGGCTAATATTCTACCTATGTACAATATGATTCTCTACAATCATCCAAGGCCCTCTATTTATACACATTTTGGAGGGCTAAATGACAAGAGACAAGCTTTACAAATTTCAAAGGTAGGTATAATAGGTGGGTGAATTTTTCTAACAATTTTCGTCATATTGTATGACAATTTTGATCAGCCAACTTGATGGTCGATTTCGTCAATGTTGGAGGCCTGATCTGATCACATGGTCTTCTAGAAAAAGGTTCCCCTATCAGTTACGGATCCATAGCCGTTGGAATCAGCTCCTTTTCTGATGTGGATAAGCAGATATGGGCAAAATACGAAAACAGGTCAGCACAGACGTCATTGCACATCAGCCAACTTGATGGTCGATTTCGTCAATATTAGAGGCCTGATCTGATCATATGGTCTTCTAGACAAAGGTTCCCGTATCAGTTACGGATCCATAGCCATTGGAATCAGCTCATTTGCTGATGTGGATAAGCAGATATGGGCAAAATACGAAAACAGGTCAGCACAGACGTCATTGCACATCAGCCAACTTGATGGTCGATTTCTCTAGGGAAAACGACTCCGTTTCAAGAAGTGTAAAACATGAAAAAGATAGATATGCCTCTTAGCTTTGCACGGCTACAAATTTCAGCCTTATTGCTTCAGTGAAACTCCAGATATAGCTGATATGGCAAAAGGTGTCGGAACTGGAACTGAACTAGATTTGCCCTTAATTCTAGTAATCTGAAATCACTCAAAGAAACTTGTGAAAAACACCAAATTACATAAAAATATAAAAGATCATAAACACAATTAGACTAAACAATAATAACTCGTATTTGACACAAAACAATAATAAAACATAACTAAAAACTATATAATTATACGAGTTATCAAAAGGTAAGTTTCCTGCTCAACCTCAGCCTAACCCTTCTACTCAATGTCTTGTTTCTTGCTCCAATGAAACTCAACAGGAAAATGCCAGTTCTATCACAACTCTTCGAAGTGGAAAGGCAATTGACAAAAAGATTCCATCAAAAGACCAAGATCCTCCTTCCCCACCGAAAAGTATTGGTAAGGATGATGGTAAGTCTGAATTTCTTGAAAATTTGGACTAAGAAAAAGGTATGCATCCTGCTCCTTTTCCTCAAAGGTTGCAAACAATAAAGAATTTGAATCAAAATGCAGAAATTTATGAACTTTTCAAACAAGTTAAGATTAACATTCCTTTATTGGATGCAATCAAACAAGTTCCATCTTATGCTAAATTTTTGAAGGACATGTGCACAGTTAAAAGGAAACATAATGTACAAAAGAAAGCATTTCTGACGGAAAGTGTGAGCTCAATCATTCAGCACCTTACTCCAACAAAATTCAAAGATCCTGGATGTCCAACAATCTCATGCATCATTGGAAACACTAGAATAGAACGTGCATTGCTTGATCTTGGTGCTAGTGTTAATCTTTTGCCTTTTTCTGTTTATCAACAGTTAAGTTTAGGTGAACTCAAGGAAACACCTGTTACACTTCAACTAGCTGATCGTTCTGTAAAAATTCCTCGAGGGATAGTTGAAAATGTTTTGGTTCAAATTGATAATTTTTACTTCCCTGTTGATTTTATTATTTTGGACACACATCCTGTTTCAAATCCAAATGTTCAAATTCTTGTTATATTAGGCCGTCCATTTCTTGCAACTTCTAATGCTCTGATAAATTGCAGGAATGGCATTTTGAACATTTCTTTTGGAAATATGACTTTAGAATTAAATGTGTTCAACATTTGCAAGCAACCTGGTGATGATTCAGAAGTACATGAAGTGGATTTCATTGAAGAACTTGTTCATGAACATCTCACCACTACCACATTCCATGATCCTTTAGAAGCTTATTTAATTGAATGTGAGTTTGATAATGCTTCAGAAATTTCACACACTGATTCTTTGTTAAATTCTTTTCAGGATAAGCATCGTTGGAAACAAAAGTTTGAGGAACTCCCATCACTCACAAATGTCACTGTACCATCAACTATTGAACCGCCCAAGCTGGATTTAAAACCATTGCCATCCGAGCTAAAATATTCCTTTTTGGGAAAAATTCCTTCTCAATGGAGCCCCCGAGATAAAAGGAAGTTTCTGAATGAGGTAAAGAAGTTCTACTGGGATGACTCTTACTTGTTCAAATATTGTCCTGATCAAATTTTTCGAAGATGCATTCCCGACAATGAGGTAAGTAGTGTAATTAAGTTTTGTCATTCCGAGGCATGTGGTGGTCATTTTTCATCAAAGAAAACTGCTGCAAAAATTTTACAGTGTGGATTTTACTGGCCAACTTTATTCAAAGATGCATATGAGAATTCTAAAATTCATGAAGAAAGAACTAAAGCCTTTCATGACAAGTTAATTTCAAGAAAAACATTTGATGTTGGGCAAAAAGTTCTACTTTATAATTCTAGACTTCACATATTTCCTGGTAAGTTGAGATCAAGATGGAGTGGCCCATTTGTGATTAAACATGTGTATCATTATGGAGCAGTTGACATTGAGAATCCTCAAAATGGTAACGTATTCAAGGTAAATGGACAAAGACTCAAACTCTTTTTGGAAAATCATGTTACTCAAGAAGAGGTTGTTTTTCTTTCTGATCCTTGTTTTGAAAATAACTAGATGTAAATATAATTTTTACTAATCTTCAAAAAAAAAATACATTTTTTTTAACCCCGGTTAAATGGCGGATAACGGTACTCCGTGATTATTTAAGTTGGTTCCATCAGCTACCCACAAAACTGATATTGTATATAAATTTCTTTTTCATTTTCTTTTTCATTTTTTTTCAAGATGGATGATATTCTCACAAGATTGCAGAAACGATTTCCTCCTTTTCCTCGAAATATTTTACTGAAGCTTTACCAAGTTCGATTTGAAAGATTAAGAATGCTTATGCACAAAGGGATTCCTGAAGACATACGTTGGATAATTGAAGGCAATGTACGTGAAGATGAATATCTTTCTGTTTTGCATTTACCAGGTACAGGTAGAAGCACTTTTGCAAAGAAGCGCGAGCAAAGCGCATGAGTTCAAATTGCCACAAATGTGCACGATGGACGTGTAACGGTAAATGTCGTTCTATTGGGATTCCGTCCTCTAATCGAGATGATAAAATTGAATTCATTAAGGATGGACTGAGTAAGGAGAATTTGGGTAATATCCAACTTTCTCTTGAGACGCATCCTAGTGGAGACGTACAAAGAGAAATTCTTGATTTATGGCCGCAATTCCAAAGGGAATGGCAACATCTTGGGAATCTGATGTTAAAAGACCCTGTTTTCCAGCTTGTAAGAAAACTGGATGGGAAGCATATCCTCAACTCATAGAAGGCGTTTAAGCCGTTTCTGGACGTAAAACCAGAGGAAGATGTGAGCCACAATCACAACTACAATAAATGACTTCTCAGCTTTTGGTTTGATTTGCAATAACTTCATTTCGGTTTAATTTACGTGTTGTTAGATTTGTGTAATTATTCTCGTTTTTTTTTGCATTGGTCTTTTACGGTTGATTTTTCTTCTCTTTTTGATTTTCTTCCTGAAATCACGCAAAAATCTTTTGTTAGGTTAACATTTTCTTCTGACAGGTCAAATACACTTTCGGCGACATTATTACTCTTGTCTGATTCACTACTCAGTCTTCTATATATTACACCATGTACTCATTCTCTTTCAGGCACTCGAAAAAAAAAATGGAAAGTACTTCGTCCCAGCGCATTGAAAAAATTTGTGTCTTTGGAGGTGCTTATACAGGGAAAAATAAAATATTCGCTGATGAAGCCATAAGAGTTGGAGTAATACTTGCCCAACAAAAGATCCAGTTGATTTATGGAGGCGGTAGTACGGGTTTAATGGGAGCAGTCGCTACATCAGCATACGCCGGAGGAAGTCTAGTTCTAGGAATCGTGCCAAAACTATTCACAGGTTTTTGTGGACCTACCGTGGGTAAGGAAATACAAGTCTGGAGTATCCCTGAACGGATAACAATCATGTACCATTCTGCCGATGCATTCATTGCTTTACCAGGAGGTCTGGGTACATTGGAAGAAATAGCTTGCGTGGCTTCTTGGTCATCTTTGGTCACAAATAAGAAACCCATTGGTTTGCTTAATATTAATGGTTATTTTAGTAATTTGCTTTCATATTTAGATAATGCTGTGGATAATGGATTCATGTTTTCAGAGGCAAGGAGAACCATAATTTCTGCTACAACCATTGAAGATTTACTCAAAAAGCTCCAAGCTTATGAGTATTTATCTGCTACGGTTGTTTCGCAAACGCTCGGAAAAAAAAAAAAGAGATATGGACGAGCAAGGAGTGGATTGCACTTTGTCTTTGTGACATTATCTAACATTTTGTTTGTTGTGTCTCAGTTATAATAAGTGGTTAGCAACCTCTGCAGGTAATATCTCCAAAATTCTACCTTTAGTAGGGGGTAAGGGACATATTTCGCTCATTTAAAAAAAAAAAGTTTGTTGTGTTTTAAGCAATTTAGAAGTATTCATTCTGAACAAGGTCTGAGTAAGGGAGACTTGAGACATACCTTGTCAGTTTGATTTCTTCTTTCAAAAAAAAAAAAAAGTTTCCTGTGTTTTAAGCAATTTAGAAGTATTCATTCTGAACAAGGTCTGAGTAAGGGAGACTTGAGACATACCTTGTCAGTTTGATTTTAATCTTTTTATGTTTACTTGTTAATTTTTGTTTAGTATTTTAGGATTATTTAGGTTGCATGAGTTTGTTTTGTTTTGTTTTGAGTCTAGTTATTCCTATTCTTATGTTATTAGTTCTTTTCTCTTACACATGATTCTTTCATTTGGGTTAATAGACTTACATTGAGGACAATGTAAGAATTAAGTGTGGGGAGAATGATTTAGGATTTCTTTTATTTTTGTCTACTATTTTTTTTATGAGTCTTTATTATTATTATTATTTTTTAGTGTGTTTTAGTTCCTTTTTAATACAATGATGAGATATGAATTGCATAGGTCTAAACTGGTTATTAGTGAGAAGATTTTCATGAGAATTGAGCTTGATGTCAACCTTTTTATGAGCCAATGTTAATATGATATGTTGATTGAGAAAGAAGCATGTTTAGACTTAATCTGACTTGTATAATCATCCTTGTGAGTTTTTGAGCCTATAATGATTGATGCATTATACAAATCAATCTAATTTCTTTCTTGAGTGCTCTTATGATTACATGATTCTCTAGAACTTGCTTTAAACCGTTTGAGACTATATTGATACATGTGACAACATGAATATGATAGAGGCATTAGGATTATAACCAGAGCCAAACAGCCATCCATTATTAATGTTCTAAGAGAACATCCCCACTAGTGAGCCAATTTGAGCCTACATTAAATATGCTATTTTATTGGTAACCAGAACTTACACCTAGCCTAAATATACTTATATCCTTACCCTTGTTCTAAAGATGGATTATATATTTTGAGACATATTGCAAAAACAAGGGATACTTTTTGAAAATTTGGGTTAGAACGAAAGATAAGTGTGGGGGAGGAGAGAGGCAAAAGTCAAGAGAAAAAGAAAGGGATCATTGTCAAATGCATTCCCATATTAAAAAAAAAAAAAATCTTCTCTTGAACTTCTAGTTAAAGTAAAGAAAAAGATGTTACAAAGTTGGTTAGAATGAAGCAAAGGCTCAACATGAATACTTAGCCTATGTGACTATGTACTTGTAAAGAGTTTTGAGAAATTTATTTGTATGATCTTATTATGTCTCTAAACTCTATGAACTCTTTGGAACCTTTGTGATATCTTTATCCTTTTGTTCTTTAACCACATTATAACCCTTTGGCCCCATTACAACCTTGAATAAAGACCTCTTGATTTATGAAGTTGTATGATCTAAATAGTGGAGAATAGGTGGACAAGCAAGCATATGGTAGAAGTGTTTTCATGAGATTGATTGAGTGTAAACACTTTACCACTACTTTAAAGAGTGAAAATCATGAGAGTATCCCATGTGAGAGGTTGAGATTAAGTTGAATATGCACTATTTTGATTGAAATATGTTATGTTAATATTGGCTTAACTCATTTATTTACATTCAAGCATGAATTTTTGTGAAATTCTTTGAGCTATTGATTAGTTTATAAGACTTGTTCAAAGATTGTCTCTAATTTATATTGAAAGGATTAGGAGTAAATATTTTTAGTGTATGTAGTTTACTTATATTTTAGTTTTTCAATGTTTGTGGGTATCGTTCTAGCAAACCCTCACGAGACTAAACTCGTCCACTAGGGACACATAGGGATTTAAAGGCTTGTGTCACATGCTAAGTGCCACCGTGATTTCCTACGAAAATGGATTAGATTAGATTTTCTTATTTTATTTTTATTGAGTCGTTGCTAGGGACTAGCAACAATCTAAGTGTGGGGGTGTGATAACTCGTATAATTATATAGTTCTTAGTTATGTTTTATTATTGTTTTGTGTCAAATACGAGTTATTATTGCTTAGTCTAATTGTGTTTATGATATTTTATATTTTTATGTAATTTGGTGTTTTTCACGAGTTTCTTTGAGTGATTTCAGATTACTAGGTTAAATCAACAATTAAGGGCAAATCCAGTTCAGTTCCAGTTCCGACACCTTTTGCCATATCCGCTATATCTGGAGTTTCACTGAAGCAATAAGGCTAAAATGTTTTACAGTGCATAGTTAAGAGGCATATCTATCTTTTTCATGTTTTACACTTCTTGAAAAGGAGTCGTTTTCCCTACCGAAATCAACCATCAAGTTGGCTGATGTGCAATGACGTCTGTTCTGCACCGTTTTGGTATTTTGACCATATCTTCCGATCCACATGAGCAAATGATCTGATTTCAACGGCTATAGATCAGTAACGGATAGGGGAAGATATTTCTAGAAGACCATTTGATCAGATCGAGCCTCCAACATTGACAAAATCGACCATCAAGCTGGCTGATCAGAATTGTCATACAACATGACGAAAATTGTTAGAAAAATGCACCCACCTATTATACCTACCTTTGAAATTTATAAAGCTTGTCTCTTGTCATTTAGCTCTCCAAAATGTGTATAAATAGAGGGCCTTGGATGAGTATTAGGATACATTATACATTGGTAGGATATTAGCCATTGTAAAAAAATTCTCTAAGTTTTCTTCTTTCCTTTCTCTAGTTTTCTTTTTTTATTTACTTATGCTTCTTACATTTCTTTTCATTTTATTCATATCTAGTATGTGTTGCTAATCATATTGTTGAGGTGATGAGGTGAAGCTTTTGGTAAATGCTAAGGTTAGTCTCTCAAACATGAGCTAAAATGAATCATCATTTATAAACACTAGTATAGATAATATTTTCTTTTGGTTTAAAATCATACTTGCAAAGTAGGGATCTTGATTCATTATTGACAATGAAAATGGCACAGTAAATGCTTGGTTTCATAACCTTGATTTATTGTAGACATATACCTTGGCATAAGGAATGCTTGGACTCTTTTTATGAGTTTTGAGGACACCAAATGAACATAATATCATATGCTATGGACGTTGGACAATTTGGACTGAATTGCTAAACCTTCCGATTGGAACCTCCTTTATGTGTGGATTTCAATTGTGTAATAAAACAAGATTAATCTTAGCATAACACCAAGAGTGGATTCTCTAACCTCAACATCTTTTCTTATTGTTTTTTATATCTTCTTTTATATTTTGTTTATTTTGTTCTCTAATATCTTGTTTATCTTATTTTGTTGTTGATTCCCTAATATCTTGTTTACTTTCTTTGTCTTATATATTTATAAACTTATACTTACTAATACGCTTCCCTGTGGTTCGACCTCGGACACCCGAGAATTTATTACTTGAACATAACCTGCATTTGGGTTTACAACTCTTAATTGAGTCTCCATCATAGCACGGAAGTTGCCATATGATATGGCAACTTCCGTGCTTTGTTTTTTTAAAAAATAAAAATTTTACGTTGGGAAGTCACCATATATGGCGACTTCCCAATGTCCCCCAAAACTAGCGTATTTCGGTAAATAATTTGGAAAGATTGGTATTTTGAAAAATAAAAAAGCAATATATAAATAAATTTGCCTCTCCATTTTCTGTAAAAAAAAAAAAATTGTCTTCTTTCTCCCAATACCAACAACGGTTTTTTTTATTTGAATACTGATGAAAAAAAAATATTGATCAAAATACCGAAGTTTGCAAATTATGTACCAAAATACACTTGCTTTAACTAGTTGGGAAGTCGCCATATCATATGGCGACTTCCCAACTGAAAAATTCAATTTTTTTTAAAAAAAATGAAGCACAGAAGTCGTCATATGATATAACGACTTCTGTGTTTCATTTTGAAAAAAAAAATTGCATTTTGTACAAAGGAAGTCGTCATATCATATGGCGACTTCCCTTGTGCAAAATGCAATTTTTTTTTGCATTTTTTTTGTAATTTTTATTTTAATTATATTAATTTTTAATTATATATAAAAATAAAAAATTTATTAATTTTATTTTTTATAAGCCTAAATAAATTTTTTATAATAATTTTTATTTTTATATATAAAAAATAAAATATATATAAAATTTTAAAATTGATCTTTTGGTACAAATGATGGGATTTATCAGCAAATTGAACAGTCTCAAAAGATTGGATTTATCAGCAAAAAAATGACAATCAAGTTCAACAGTTTCAAGGATGGGATGTATCAGTAGATTTTTGCTGAGTCAATAATCAGTTTTTCAGTCAATGAAGAGTTTGAAGAAAAATGGGAATCAGATTCAACACTTTCAAAGGATGGGACTTGTCAGCAAAAAAAATGAGAATCAAATTCAATAGTTTCAAAGGATGGGATTTATCAGTTGAAAAAATGGAAATCAGAATCAACAGTTTTTCACCGTGATGGGATTTATGAGCAAAAAAATCTGAATAAGAATCAACAGTTTTTCACCATGATTGGATTTATCAACAGAAAAATGAGAATCATATTCAACAGTTTCAAAGGATGGGACTTGTCAGCAAAAAATGAGAATTAGATTCAACAGTTTCAAACGATGGGACTTATCAGCTGAAAAATATCAGATTCAACAATTTCTCACCATGATGGGATTTATGAGCAAAAATAATGGATATCAGAATCAACAGTTTTTCACCATGATTTGATTTATCAGCAGAAAAATGGAAATCAGATTCTACAGTTTCAAAGGATAAGACTTGTCAGCAGAAAAATAGGAATCAAATTCAACAGTTTCAAAGGATGGGACTCGTCAGTAGAAAAATGGGAATCAGATTCAACAGTTTCAAAAGATGGGACTTATCAACTGAAAATGGGAATCAGATTCAACAATTTTTCACCATATTTTACTTAATAAACCATTATAAATATGATATTTCCTTCCTCATTCTCTCCTCGTTCTCAATCTTAGTTGTTATTTTCTGGTGTTAGTGATAATACCTTGTCATTCTCATTCTTCTCTATTTCTTATTTCTTTTGCTGAGTGATAATACCTTCGTTCTCATCCTTCTCACTTTCATTACTATACAACATGAGCAACAGATTCAACAAGTTTTTTTTTTTAATTTTATCAGGATACGAGTTGAGGCGACTCCATTTTCATTAGATGTATGAGATTCTTTGTTGAGAAAACGCAGAAGCGGCTAATTGGCTTGATAGGATCCCGAAAGAGAAGTGGGCCAATCATATGACGAAGGAAGACGCTATGGGCATATGACAACCAACCTAGCTGAATCTATTAATTCAGTGTTGAAGGGGACACGCCATCTTCCCATTACTGCTTTGGTGCAGGCAACATATTATAGGTTGGCTGAACTTTTTGTTAAGATGGGCAATAAGCAACAAAGAATGATCGAGGTAGGGGACACATACTTTGAAACAGTCATAATGGCAACGCAAGAAAATCGTAGGAAAGCTAACTCCCACTCGATTCGTAATTTTACGTGTGCAAATCAATCTTTTTTTATTGAGGAGTTACTTGACCCACAAGAGGGAGTTGTTGCAATAAAGTACAAAGTAAATCTTAGTGAGATGTGGTGTGACTGTGGGAAGTTTCAAGCACAAAGGTTCCTTTATTCACATGTAGTTGCTGCTTGTGCACATGTCTATATAGATTGCATGCAATATGCGGACAATGTCCATAAACTTGACACTATATTCAATATTTATAGGCATAAGTTTGAAGCAGTTACAAATGAAGGTTATGGGCCTTAATATAATGGACCAGAAGTGTGTCCCAATCCAAAAATGCGAAGAGATCCACATGGTCGGCCAAAATAAAGTTGTATTCGTAATGAAATAGACCTGAAGGAGAAAAGCCAACCAAAACGTTGTGCATTATGCAGAAATGAAGGTCATAGCCATCGAAAATGTCCTTATCCATCTGGCATATCGGGGGAGAGTTCGCATCAACAATAAACCAAAGTACATGTTCTGCACCTGTAATATTTACATATTTTACATTCCTAGTTATATACTGATTTATTCTTATTCATCATTACATTCTTATTTATCATTTTTAAATATTTAATTAATTATATATATAAATAATAATATTATAAAAAATATATATTATTTAGGCTTTTAAAATATATAATTTTTAAATTAAATTACATAATTAAATTAAATAATTTTAAAAAAAAATATGGCGACTTCCCAATACCTTAAAAAAAATCAAAAAATTATCCTGGGAAGTCGCCATATCATATGGCGACTTTCCAGTGGCTTTTTTTTTTCCTTTCATTTTCAAGCTCGGAAGTCGTCATATCATATGACGACTTTCGAGCCTAACTTTTAAAAATAAAATAAAATCTTAAGTTGAAAAGTCGTCATATGATATGACGACTTTCCAACGCTAAAAAAAAAAAAGAACATTTTGATATATAAATACAAAAGATAGGTAATTTGATAATTAAAAAAATAAAAAACAATATTCGAATAAAAAAACCTACCAACAACCCTTCACCATATTTTTGAACCCCAAGTTTTACAGAAAATTAAACCAAAATCCAGATTTAAAATTTCAAATCCTTTGTTTTCTAAATCAACTTCAAGCTCTTCGGAAAAATTTAAGAAGAAATCCCGAGAAAGAAAACAAGCCTCCTTTGTTTATATCCGAAAATCAAAACCCAAAAACTTTTATTTTTCCTTGCTTGGTGTTCTTCAAAGCCGTGTTTAAACTTCTAACAGACAAAGCAAATATTTTAGAATACCCTTAAAAAAAATCGACAATCCCTTTCTGTTGCTTGCCGATTACTGTTTCTGTGTTCTTGGATCTTTGTTTTTTCTGGTGAATGCTTGATGATTTTATAGAGGTCCAAGACTTAACCTCCAAAAATCGGATCTGCCGAGGCAGATCCGATCTTTCCTTTTTCTTTTTCTTTTTTTTTATTTCTTTCTATTTTCCTTTTTTTTTTCACAGATTTAAAACCCCTGACTTTCCTTTTTTTCCAGATATTCCTCTGATTCCAAGTAAACCAAAACAGCAGGTTTTTCGTCCCACAATTTCATCAGATTCGGTTCTATTGATTTTTTTTTTTCAAATTTTTTTTTTTATTTTTCCTTTGATTTTCCAAAATAAAAAATAAAATAATACTATTAATAATAGTAATAATACTAATACTAAATATAGTAATAGTAATAATAATAATAAATATATATATATAATAATAATATTAACTAACAAATGGGCCGGTCCATTGGACTCCAATGCCCTATAAATTAAATCCGAAAAAAATTAAAACGACCCAAACAAGATTCAAATCGAACCAAGGATTGTATTAGATAAAAATAGATCCGAATCTTAAAACCCGATAATAACCAACTTTGTAAAAGTCAAATTAAGTCTCGGATTATACAAATTTAGATAAAATCGGATGTCTACACCATGCAGAACAAGAACTGCTGTATCCAGTAGAGTTTTTAAAGTAGGTGCTGTAATCATGCTTCTTAGAAATGTCAATCAAAGTTTTGGGTTATGCAATGGAGCCAGATTATTAGTCACCCAATTAGCTCCCAATGTCATAGAGGGCAAAATTATATCTGGTGTTTTTATGGATACAAAAGTGTTTATACCTAGAATAGTAGTTACAGTTAAACATAGGAAATGACCTTTTATTTTTTTTGTAGAAAACAATTCCCTCCTAGACTTTGCTACGGTATGACAATAAATAAAAGTTAAAGACAAACGCTTGATATGGTCGGTCTCTACTTACCAAAACCTGTTTTTACACATGGCCAATTGTATGTTGCTCTCTCTAGAGTAACATCAAGAAATGGTCTTAAGATTTTGATTCTTAACGACCAGGAAGAACAAACAAATGAAACTAAAAATATAGTTTACAAAGAAATTTTTGAAAATTTACCCTAACATTGTTATATCTTTTTATTTTTCTTTTATTTCAATATGAAGAATCTTTTATTTGTCATTGTCTATTAATAATGTTTACTCATCCTTATTATGTTTGTGATGCATTATACTTCTGTTATGTTCTATTTAGATAATACATCAAGCCTTTACATGTAAAACAGCAATTATACTTACACTGTATACATCTTTATAAAAAGCTAATTACATTCTCTTTGTAGCAAATCAATACACCAAACATGAGTCAGCAGTATTTGAGTGATCTGAAAGTTTCCAAACCGCCAATACCAATCAAAATACGAATTGTTCGCTTGTGGGAAGCACGAAATCGAGAACACCCAGATATCTTGATCAGCTTGGACTTCCTAGGTGTTGATGCTAAGGTACTTAAGCACTATTTAATCTAATAGTATTGTTATAAAAATAATGCACTAAAATGTTTGTACTTATATACTTTTACAGAAAAATGTCATGCACTTCACAGTTAAAAACTCAGATGTGCCACACTTTTCTTCTCTACTCAAGGAAAGTCATCTTTACTTGATGAATGATTATCGAGTGATAAAATCAAAAAAACAGTTTCAATGTTGTTCCTGAAAATATAATGATATCTTTTACAAGAGCAACTCAAGTCCAAGAAATTCAAGAAGACTTAACTCCTTATCCTGCCTATCACTTCAATTTTGCTCCATATAGTGTACTTAATAACAGAATATCCCACAAGGACATATTGACAGGTACAAACATTAATACACTGATTTTTTCATCAACTTCATTGATATCCCAACCGGAGTGGTTAGATCAATGACTCCTGCAATGAAAGCGAAGCTCAACAACAGACAAGATTTAGTTGACAAAAAAGATACATACATTCAAAATCTGAGGTACCTTTATGCTTAAACCAAAATTACATATGTTTTATATTACATGCATATTATATTTTAACAAATCTTTAGATTTAACCATTACAAAATATGCATTTCATCAGCCAAGATACTTTCAAGGTGGTCATTTATGGAAACCTAGCACTTACTTTGAATGAAGATTTGATTTTGAAAAACACAGTCAACCCTGTGTTCATCTTTGCTGGAATGGCTATCAAGATGTACATGCGTAAGTGACCACTCATCCTTTACTGTTTTATACATGCAAACGCACACTAATTTAATTTTTTCACAGTATATTACAAAATATATCACATCAGTAACAAAAATGTAGTTAAACTTGGACATCCCAGAAACAGGTGCACTAAAAACAAGGTAACCAATCAAAACACTTCAGTCCACTCCATTAAACTTACAATTTCCAGAATATAATAGCTTTAACAATAATATAGGTACTCAAATGAACCACTTGATGTTCAACTTATTCAAGCTGAAATCCTGTCCAATAACAAGTGCATATGTAGATTCCAACTACTGCAACAATAGTAGAAATTCTTGCGGCTGATCCAACAGAAATAAAGGTATTTCTTTATCTTGCTATATAAATTGCATGAAATTAATTACCAACATATTTTCTCTTTTAAATTTTCATTTTATAATTCTTTCTATCAAACAGAATCAAAAGTATGAGCTCAAAGCAACGATCATAAATGTTGAAGCACTAAATGGTTGGTACTACAATGCATGCAACGAGTGTACTGCAGGACTCCGATTCTGTGCAGGAAAATTCTGGTGCCATCGACATAGCGAGAAAGTTCCACTTCTCACGTAAGCTCACCCTTATACTAAGCTACTAACTTTTTTCCCGACAACAAACATATGCCATCGTTAAAAATAATGCTAACTTAAATTTAATCTACAAGTATTGTCATAGAAATTACAATCGAAGATAGCATAGGAGAAATGTAGATATTGTTGGATATCAATGTTTTATTTTGAGTGTATATATACGAAATACGTATTCCAATATGTTGGTTGTCGTAATTAGATACACGGTGTATAATTAAGGTATACAATTGATATCATGTTTGAATGAAAATTAATCTCAAAGGTACCCATTTGAAGAGGAAGAAGTCTGATCATTACATGTCTGTTCGGACCATTTTTTATCCCAAAGGATGTGTCTGTTCTGATCAAACAGGTTCCATCCAATTGATGTGTCTTCTCCGAACAGGTTCTTTGGCTCCTATAAATACAGACTTCTTGTTTCTATATTATACAAAAAAGAGACTAATTTCACCGAAAATATTCTTGTCTTCTGAGAAAGAGACTTCAACATTCTTCTGTTCGCCGTGTTGCATCCGAGTGTGCTTTCATTTGCAACGTATATTGTCACACCCCAAGTTCAGGGCATGTGACCGGCTAGAGACAAGGTATGCCCCAGCCTCCGAAGCCTGACTATATTTATTAAACCAAATTAAAGAAAATTTTGGCATAATCTCGCCCTACATGGGCATTTGCCGCTCAATCATCAACATTCACAATGTAATAATTCATCAACACATGACATCTCGGTTTGGACGCCTCCGATAGGGAGTAACCGAAATGCACCGCAGCAGACTCAACCTTTATGATATCTTATACACAAACACACATTTTTACTATATCATAATAAAATGAACATCACCATGTCATACCAGGCCTCTAAGATTGATATACATCATACATCACTTAATTACATCCGCTTATAAATATACAGAACATATTCAACATACACAAAATACAGAGGACCCATGATACCCTAGTGACTGCAAAATGTACCCTACCATCGCCACTGCTTAACACATCTTGGGTCAATTCGCTCACCACAAGTATGTGAGCAGCTAGCTATCCGGAATATGAGAAGAGCTAGGTCTGTTAGAATCTGAAAAAAAATTGAAAATAAACAAAGTGAGTCGAAAAACTCAGTGAGCATAAGGTAACTAGGAAGAGTACTTGGAAATTTCATGTTTCCTTTCTTAACCATTAAAGCATAAACATGACATATCAAGTACGACTAATTAACCAAAAAGTAATATTTAAATATTGTTCCGGGACTTATAAAAATTATTTGTCCCATATGAAATCTTCTATACTGAGTGTTGAATATAAATAAGCCATTGGCTAGCCTAACTTGATAGCCAAAAATATTTAACAATCGATTTTACGTGTATACCTCCACAATTATTAATGAAGAATTTCTCATGTCTATATCATCAAAACATCCCGGACTTATACCAGTCCGTAATATTTGTCATCGTAGACTATCTTGTCCATATCATCCCGGACTCATCTTGCCCGTACAACAATAGCATCCCGGACATCACCTTGTCCGTACAATATTAGCATCCCGGACATCACCTTGTCCGTACAATAATAGCATCCCGGACTTCACCTTGTCCGTACAATATTAGCATCCCGGACATCACCCTGTTCGTATAATAATAGCATCCCGGACTTCACCTTGTCCGTACAATAATAACATTCCGGACATCATCTTGTCCTTACAACAATAACATCCCGGACATCATACTATCCGTATAATAATAGTATCTCTGACATCACACTGTCCGTATAATAATAGTATCCCGGACTTCACCTTGTCCGTACAATAATAGCATTCCGGACATCATCTTGTCCTTACAACAATAACATCCCGGACATCATACTGTCCGTATAATAATAGTATCCCGGACATCACACTGTCCGTATAATAATAGTATCCCGGACATCACCCTGTCCGTATAATAATATCAACATGATATATTAACTCTCTTATATCGTGGAGTAATATATATATATATATATATATACTGTACTAGGAAACAATCTCTACACTAATACATTTCTACTTATGTTTCTCAAAGCATTACAAATAGCTAACATTCATTATTATTCAACTCCACAACACTTACCTCATGTAACCATACTAATACCACACTTACGCCTTTGATCCGCGTAAGGTTCGAAACTCACCATTTTCGTGATTCAAGCAATCTTTCGTGTTTCAATATCCATATCAATCAACAATGCATATAAGGCAATAACTACCTCCTAGATTAACCTAAATACTCACAGTGTTATTTCGAGTATTAAAGCGGCACTTTCGTGACTTTGTCGCGATCCCAGGTGAACTCCACGATACGGGTACCTACGACATCGTCAGGATATTCTGTAAATATTTTACAACTACGGGACACTCAAATTCCCATTATTTATAATAGTTAGTTGCTATCCAAAAAATTTCAGCTTAAAAATTTTTACAAATAAATTCCTACACTTAGCTCGAGTCAAAATTCTGAGCAACAATCAACTGAAAAGTTGCTCACACAATAACAATGAAGCTAACGGTGGCCTCGGACAACCAAGGAACGTGGCGACACCAACTCAAGGCAAGCTAGGGTTTCAACCAAACTCATTTTAGCCTCTAACTTTTGATTCAAAGCTATTCGATACTAATTTATGGATTAAGGAGGCAGAGGAACACCTCCTGTGGCGAAAAAAAATGGTGGCAACATGGTGGTTCACCACCACCAAATTTTTTTTTTTTCGACATGGTTTCTCATAGTTAAAGGCAAAATTTTCAAAATATAACATCAAAATCAAGCTTAGAACATGAAGTTACCTTTGAGTTTGTGAAATCTTTGAAGATTTTGGTGATATGCCTAGTAAACGGAAGAGAGAGAAAGCTTGGAAGCAAGCTTCCATGGCTTCCTTTCTTTTTTCACACTTTTCTGGTTCCTCCCGTGAAAATTGGGGGAGGAGAAGTCTGATTTTCGGACTTAACAAGTGGGCTATGGTCAAATGACCATTTTGCCCCTATTTTGTCTTTTAGTGCCTTAATAGGCCAACATGAAATTTTAACGTTCGAAAGCCCGTTTTTCACTTTTCTTGACACGGATATGTTCCAAATATGACGATATACTGATCTACATGTTCGGATAATTTTTTTTTTGATATCCCGAAACCCATATCCGGGCCTCGGAGCGCCAACGGGTCAATATTTTGACTTTTTCGGTTTTAGCTCCGATTTTTGTTCTGATTTCACCAGTAGCTTTCTAACATCATTTTATGTCTATATTAATCTATTGATTCATTTAAAACCTTTTTCGGACCTTCCCGCGGTTAGTTTTCGATTTTCATTCCTTTAGGTTACTTAAGGACTAATCCGATTTCAACTCCGTTTTTTGACTTTTCTTTTCATATTCATAATCCTCATATGTTATAACATATGTCCATGTGTTCGATTAGTTTCAAAAAAATTCCGAACCATGTTTTTACGGCAATTTACGTCAAATTCACTAAATGACGAATTAGACGATTTTAGCTATCGAATTTTATTTTAATGTCCAATTTTTGATCTAGACATCATATTATGATCCTATAGGATCACTTAGTCCATTGGTACCATTTACGGACTAAAAACAAAATATTTGGTAAAATTACCAAAATACCCCTGTTCACATTTTATCGATTTTTCTGTCGATTCATGTTCTAACACTCCCAAATAATGTTATATCACATTTCAAAGACTTTCTCCTATCCCGACTTTTAGTCAATTTGGGGTTAAATCACTTAATCACTCGATTAAACCCCCAACTCTACAATTTATCATACAACATGTGTACCACATGGTAGCCCATCCTTTCTGTAGGCATTTCAAAGTTTAACCTCGAGCCATCCGCATGTTATAATTATCTCGAATTGATCTCGTACTTACGAGAGTCTTACATATATCGAGGAAACCTGGGAGACGATTTGTATTGATACTGTAAGCACCTTAGACAGGCAAAAAACGTCTTAAGGTTAGAGGTCCAACCTTGACTCGATATTGATTTTTTCAAATCAATTTCTGTAAGTCTTCTTTTTGATTTTTTGGTGTAATCTATAAGTTCAAGTACGTATATATATATATTTTCCAAGTTTCTTTATCTGTTTATAATATAGTATATAACAAATATTTTTCCAACAATCTTAAGACGTTTTTCTTTTATTTGATTTCATATATTTGTTATATACTATTATTAGAATATTTATATATTCTTTTCGATACTGTATGTTAGAATATATAGATTTATATATTTAGTATAGGATATGATGGTAGTACGATAGTTTGTAGTTTTACTGACTGTATTAACCCACAATTGCAATATGACATATTTCCTTTTTATGAGCGGGTTTCTTGTACAAGTCAGAGAATTGAAACCCATTGTTCTCGGGTGGGCCTATGCCTATTGCTTGTGGTTAAGAGGTTCAGTAAATGAATTATGACTATTGTTTAAGGCATCTTTTGCATGACGATTGGTAATAGAATATTCTTGCTTATAGTCTTTGTTACTATTTATTTTTGTACAATCAGTTTGCAATTTGTAAAGACGGTATGATACATATATGTTTTACATTGTAACAAGCATGTTGGGTTTGAAACGGTGGCTTTGTTTTGTTTATAACCGAAACTAGATGAGAAAGGTTTAAAGGATATATTTCTTAACCTTGTGTTGTTTCGATTATGGTTTAATAATATTTGAAGCCGCCGCTTTCAGGCTAGTGTATTTGGCTTGTTGAATTTCCTGCTTTATTTCGGTGGTTGTGTTTTATATATTAAGAGATGTCGTTTCATGCTTTATTGAAAGGTAATATTATATTGTTGTTAAAGCATATATACGTACTTTGTAGAATATATATATAGTTATATATATATATATATACATATTACTTCTGTTTTTGGATATATATTATTTACAAATATATATTATATATTTGTTATAATATATATTGTTGATTTAGTATATATATATATATATATTTATATTGATACAGTTTTGTAATATATATGTATTTGGTGAACATATATATATATTTGTAATATATATTTTGTGAAAATATATATTTATAATATATATTTTGTGGATATATATATTTGTAATATATATATATTTTATATATATATTTGGTGTACTGTTTTTGCATATATATATATATATATGTTTGTATATATATTATTTATATATATACAAGTTTGTAATATATATTCGATATATATATATTACATATAGTTGATCCTGTTAATTTTAAATAACAGATGGGAGAACGGTCTACCGTAAATGCGAGTGCGCCTGTAGCGCTAATGCCACCACATGTTATACATGGTGAGAAAGCCGAGAAGTTCAGTGGTCTGGACTTCAAACATTGGCAGCAAAAGATGCTGTTCTATTTAACCACCCTCAACCTCACCAGGTTCTTACGAAAGAGGCCCCGACTTTGAACGAGGGAGAGACCGATCCTACGATTGTAGCCTCGGTGGAAGCATGGAAGCATTCTGACTTCCTATGCAAGAACTATATCCTCAACAGATTGGGCAACACGTTATACAACGTGTATAGCCCAACAAAGACAGCAAGAGAGCTGTGGGAGTCCTTAGAGAGAAAATAAAGAACCGAGGATGCCGGCACGAAGAAATTTGTGGTTGGCCGATTTCTGGATTTTAAAATGGACTAAAAAATCGAGATTAGTTAAGTCCAAGAATATTAGTTGATCCTCCATGAAATTGATGCCGGAGGAATGATTCTTAGTGAGTCATTGAGACAGCTGCTTTGATAGAGAAATTGCCATCTTCGTGGAAGGATTTCGAGAACTATCTAAAGCACAAGAGAAAGAAGATGACTTTAGAGGATTTGATTATCCGGTTAAGAATCGAAGAGGATAACCGTGGTTCAGAAAAGAGGGTTAAAGCTCAAACCATGGAAGCCAAGGCAAATATTGTTGAACAATTGTAAAAGATCAACAAAAGGAAATTTATTGGTTCTAGGTCTTCCCAAGCTAATAAGGGAACGAATTTCAAAGAAATTCACGGGAACTTGTTTCATATGTAACAAGCCCGGTCATCAAGCAAATGACTACTTTCAGAACAATAAAATAGCTCAAGCCAACTTAGTTGATGATAATGAGATTGAGCTCGCTGTTGTAGTGTCACAAGTGAACATGGTGCAAAACCCTAAGACATGGTGGGTTTATACCGGTGTCACTTGTCACATTTTTTCTGATAGAAAGAATTTCTCCGAGTGTAAAGAAACAACTATTTATGAGAAACTCTTCCGTCTACAAGATACGAGGCCATAGAAAGGTGGTGCTCAAGATGACATCCAAAAAAAAAAAAAGAACTAACATTGAACAATGTGGTTCATGTTCCTGAAATTCATAAGAATTTGTTTTCCGGCTCTCTATTGAGCAAGAACGGGTTTAGACTAGTATTTGAGTCTGATAAATTTGTACTCACTAAATGTGGCATATTCGTGGGTAGAGGATATCTATATGATGGGTTTTTTAAGCTAAATGTATGGCTGTTGTGCCAAAGAACAAATAATAATAATTAAATTATTTCTTATGTTTATTTGGTGGTATCTTCTAAAATATGGCATAGTAAATAAAGTCATGTCTTTTACAAGACCTTGCAGAGAATCAACAATTTGGATTTGCTTCAGCAAATTGTTATTGATAAAAATCACAAATGGGAAATTTGTGTGGAACCCAAATTGGCTAAGGCTCATTTCTATTCGGTAGAAAGAATAAGTAAACCTCTAGATTTAATTCACACTAATTTATGTGACTTAAAGTTTGTACAAACTAGAGGTGATAAAAAGATATTGTTATGTCTATTTGCTAAGAAGCAAAGACGAGACCTTGGAAGTTTTTAAACTCTTTAAAAATGAGGTCGAAAATCAATTAAGTAAGATAATAAGGAGTGACAAAGATGGTGAATATGGTTCATTATTTAATGAATTCTGTTTAGAAAATGGTTTCATCCATTAAACCGCTGCTTCTTATTCACCTCAACAAAATGGTATTGCAGAATGCAAGAACCGAACGTTGAATGAAATGATGAACGCTTTGTTGATAAGTTTAGGGTTACCTCAGAACTTGTGGTGGGAGGCTATTTTAATAGCTAATTAAATTTTAAATAAAATATCCCACAAGAAATCGGACAAGACACCATATGAATTATGGAAGGGTCAAAGACCATCCTAAAAATACACGAAAATGTAGGGGTGTCTTGCGAAGGTATAAGTTTCTCCAGCTTAAAAGGTCATAATAGGACCTAGAATTGTGTTCGGTACATCATTTGATGGGATCATTATCTAGTCCTTGAGGGCAAGAGAAGGACATGTGAGAAAATGTCAACTTTATGCAACAAGGGTACTCGGGTATGATCTTGTCATCAATGAGGGTATCGACATAGTAAGTGGGGAAGAGTGTCATGGTATGGTATTGGCATGCCTTGGTGCTACCATGACTACCCCATTGTGAAGAGGAGGATGAAACCTTGTTCATGGGATCGGTGATCCCTAATGGTGCCAAGAGTGGCACAAACCCTGAAAGTAAACCATTAGGTTGTAAATGAATGTAAAGACATAATGTACTCAGTTAGCAAACTGAGTAGATTTACAAGTATTCCTGGAAAGGATACTAGAAGGCCATTGTGGGGGTACTTAGATATTTAAGATACACCTCAAGTTTTGGACTGCACTATACAAGATATCCAGATGCAAAATGGATATTCGATACTAAAGATTTCAAATCTACTAATGGATTTATCTTTATTATTAGAGGAGCTGCAGTGTTTTGAAAATCTTCTAACAAACGTGTATTGCCAGATTTACCATGGTATCTGAAGTTATAACTTTAGATAAAGCTGGAGATGAAGCGGAATTGCTTCGAAAGGTTAGAAGATATTCCAAGTTGGCTGAAACCTGTGCCTGCAATTTGTATACATTGCGATAGCCAATCTATAATTGGTAGGGCACAGAGTTGTTTGTATAACGGTAAATCTCGATACATTCGTCGAAGATATAATACCGTTAAACAGTTGCTCTCAAATGAAATTATCTCTTTTGATTATGAAAAAATCAAAGGATAATGAAGCGCGCTTACGAAAAGTTTTAACAAGAGAGCAATTATATCATCGAGGGAAATGGGTTTTAAGCCTATAAATTAAAGATACATAGTGGAAACCCAACCTAGCTGACTGGAGATCTCAAGATCTAGGTTCAAAAGGGACAACTAAATTATGTAACTGAGTGTAAGCACTAAAAGAGTTAAACACTCTTATCCATTCCTATGATGATTTAGTGCTGCCTGCAAATAAGGTAGGATAAGCTATGCTTTTAATGATTCTTATAGCTTGATAAATAATCAAGTGGAGTATTGCAGGATACTCTTAATGAGCAATCGCCTATTATGAGTAAGAAACGTGGCCACTTCTATGAGAATTGATCAGGCTAAATTCTCTAGAGTACTCATAAGAAACCATGAAGTGTCCGAGGCCAAAATGGACACAACCGTGAGAACCGAAGATGTTCGAAGGGGAATTGTGTGATAATTATTGTCTTGGTTTACACTAAAGGCTGAATAGTTCAAGACATCATGTTCACTAGTTAGCCGAGTAAATCCGATAATTATTCACTATGGAAGGTTCAAAGCCAAAAGCTACCTATTTTGATGCAATTACTCTTCAAAGAAAGTCTCTCTCAAACTTCAAGTCAGTTCGTCGTTTTAATCAGATAATTTTCATTCATGTGGGGGATTGTTGGATATCAATGTTTTATTTTGAGTGTATATATACGAAATACGTATTCCAATACGTAGGTTGTCGTAATTAGATACACGGTGTATAATTAAGGTATACAATTGATATCATGTTTGAATGAAAATTAATCTCAAAGGTACCCTTTTGAAGAGGAAGACGTCTGATCATTACATGTCTGTTCGGACTATTTTTTATCCCAAAGGATGTGTCTGTTCTGATCAAACAGGTTCCATCCAATTGATGTGTCTTTTCCGAACAGGTTCTTTGGCTCCTATAAATACAGACTTCTTGTTTCTATATTATACAAAAAAGAGACTAATTTCACCGAAAATATTCTTGTCTTCTGAGAAAGAGACTTCAACATTATTTTGTTCGCCGTGTTGTATCCGAGTGTGCTTTCATTTGCAACGTATATCGAGGAAACCTGGGAGACGATTTGCATTGATACTGTAAGCACCTTAGACAGGCAAAAAACGTCTTAAGGTTAGAGGTCCAACCTTGACTCGATATTGATTTTTTCAAATCAATTTCTGTAAGTCTTCTTTTTGGTTTTTTGGTGTAATCTATAAGTTCAAGTACGTATATATATATTTTCCAAGTTTCTTTATCTATTTATAATATAGTATATAACAAATATTTTTCCAACATATATTAGCATTCGGTGCACAAGCAGAAAAACTCATTGGGGCACCAATGGCAGAATTGACAGGACTGAAAAATCGGGCAAAATGATTCTACCTCAACCTATCGAAGCACTGAAAAAAACAGAAAAGACACTGACAATAGGACTAACTTCAAAGGCTATCGAACAAGGAGTCAAAATCTTCAAATTGTTTGACTATGATGATATAAGGAAAAAAAAGAACTGCATCCTACCAAGCACAATCTTCCAGGCCCTCCACACCATATCAAGCCTTGAAATTTACAACTGCTGAAACAAACACTTCAATAGTACCAGATCATAGAACTTCTTTCCCAACCAAAATTATCTCAGAACCATCAGCATCACCAATCAACACTCAAGTTGCAAAAGATCTGTTTCCAAATGACTCGCCTGCAAAAATAGCTGAAACTGCTCTGCAAACACTACCATCAGCAACCACCATCCAAACTATCAAAAATCTCTTTCCAGACGAACCGGCTGCGAAAAAATAAAAAAAAAACAAGTATTGCATTACAATCTTTAGTAACTTTTACACTTTCAAAACATATATTTAATTTCTATGGTAAACTTAATAACCACTCTATTGCCATGCAGGGACAAAGGAAAGGAAAAGCTTAACCCATGATACAAAAGTATGAACTTACAGCATAACTGAGAGTTACAGGTAAATCTTGATGAACTTATGTCAGTTTATTTTATGAACAATTTTCTTCTTGGAAATGCATTTTCATAGATTCTGCCAGTTCTATTAATAGTTGAGTTAACAAGCTACTTATAGGGAGAAGAAGAACCTCATACGCATATTAGTTTTTTTCTTTCAATAGTAAATAATCTTTTCATTTTCATATAATCACAATTTGAAATGTGATCAACCATCATAAAATAGTTTAAACAATAAACATGACCAAACCAATATTACACAACTTGGAATCAAATGCTAAAAGAATTTGTATGATAAAAAAATTATTATATTCATTGATAGTTGTCAACTGATTTATATTTCTATACACACACCTGTATGAAATATTTATGAAAGTCATATTTCTATTATTAATGGTGATAGTGATAGACACAAACTAACAAACTAATTGATATCTACTGGAGCAATGAATAGATGCATGCCTGTCAAAATGTGCTAAATAATGTTTGACTTCCATCACTAATTGACCACACAAACTAACAAACTAATTGACCACACTTTGATGAAGGTCATCAAGCATTTCTATCCCATAGATAATGTTTGACTTCCATCACAAGTGTCTTTGCCCTTTTTATCAATCTACTTTTGTTTTAAATTGTTCTTCAATCTCCTTCTCAATCTTAGTCAAACCTGAGTCAAACCTTAGTAATGAAAATGTACAGACAACTACATTTTGATATGTATATATTTTCACTCAACTTCAGTCATGTAATTATACAAACAACTATATTTTGATCATGTATATATTTAAACTATTTTACTAAATTGTCTATTTTCGAACAATCTTTTCTATTTCATAGGAGATCAATAAAACTAAGTGTACTCATCAACCATTAAAAAAAAACCGCAGCAACGCGCGGTCATATTTATACAACTCATTATTATCTCATTATTTATAAAAGTAATAGAACACTAGTATTTGTAAAAGTAATAGGATTACCTCATTATTTATACAACTCAAGATCCAATAAGTCTCCTAACCTTTTTCTTATAAAAATTTTATAGGATATAAAAGAACAAAGGGAAGTCTTGGAGGAAAGGGCAAAACTTGAGGGAGTGGAATGGCTTGGTCTTAAAAATGGGTTAAAAATTAGTGCATAGAGAGGTAAGTTGGAGTTGGACCAAAGCCTTCTACTGCAAAAGGAAAATCAAAAGTCTTGGGAAACAATTCGAGGAATTGCCTCTCTTGTTTGTGTGAGGTAACAACAATTAAAGGGCAGAATTCTCAAGGCATACAGCCACAAGAAACAGCTAGGTATCAGCTATCAAATGAAAGGCTTCGGGCAGAAGAAAGCACAAATGTATTTGGGTGCGTAGATCCGAAAGAACTTTGCTTGGTCCCTGATGTATTCATTCCACCGGAATTCGAGGTTCCCAGCTTCGAGATATATGACGGGACAACTGATCCAATGACCCACTTCAAAATGTTCTGCCAGATGATGGTGAGCCATGCGGATAATGATAAGTTATTGATCCATTGTTTTCTTGATAGCCTCAGAGGATTTGCAAGCAGTTGGTATAATCAGCTGAGTAAGGATCAGATTCGTTCTTGGAGCGATTTGGCTAAGGCTTTTTATAATCGATACAAGATTGACATGTTGTCGGACTGACTCTTTTTGCAAAATATGAGAAAGACAGCCACTGAAGCCTCGAAGAGTATTCTTGCAGATGGAGAGATATAGCGACCTAGGTACAGCTACCCTTAACTGAAAAAAAAAGTTGTTGTCCTATTTACAAATACACTGCAGGCTCCATGCTATGATAAGCTCGTGGGTAATGCCATGAAGGATTCCACAGGCAGGATAATTCCAAAGGAGATAATGAAAAAAACAAACAAGAAAGGAAAGCTCAAAGTAGGGGAGACATCCGATAGCAAGGGAAATTGAGAACCCCAAAGAAAAGTAAAAGATATCCAGTCTATGACCTATGGTGGGCAACAGATGGGAAGCTTTGTCCCATATCCTCTACAACCCATGTACCATCAGTTATACCCTTCCATGAACAATGTGTATCGGGATCCTTACTTATACCCGATGTCCTTTCAAAGTAACTATTTGGCAAATCTCCAACCTCAGGTTAGTCATGGAAAGTCAAAGAATATTCGAAAAAAAGATCAGTTTGAGCCACTATCCATCTCTTACTCTGAGTTGTTACCCCAGCTTATTGAAAACTGACTCCTCGCTCGAATTCTAGTAAAACCTATCCAACCCTCGATTCCTGTGTCATACAGTGAGCTACTCCCTCAACTCATCAAGAATCACCTTGTGACACCTATGCAATTTGAGCCGCTGAAGCCCTCTTATCCAAGCTGGTATGATGTTAGTAAGTGTTGTGGTTATCATTCTGGCAATCAAGGCCACTCAATGGAGAAATGTCCCGCTTTGAAGTACAAAGTCAGGGATCTCATCAAGGCTGGTTCGATAAGTTTTGAAGATGGAAAGCCCAAGTGTCATGAAAGACCCTTTTCCCAAAAACAACCATGGGATAACCAAGAGAAGATTTTGATCCCAATCCCTGACCTACTGTCAATACTGATAAAAAATCAGTACCTCACCCTTGTGCCTTTGAAAGCATCTCCAAACCCATTAGCAAGGAGTTATGACCCTAACAACAAGTGTGAGTATCACATGGGGGCAATTGGGCATTCGACTGAAAAATGCAGACAACTGAAGGAAATGGTGGAAGGTCTTTTTCGCAATGGCATTTTAACTTCAGAGCTTATCAAACAGTGGAAAGTCTGCTTTGCCATAAATCAGTATCTTCATAGGGTTTTAAATAGGAGAATCACTATCTTTGAAAGTATATCAATAGGAGCATTCTGATGCATGTAGTTCTATGCACTTTGATGATAGAAGCACTTGTCTCATGTTGACATCTACATGAAATAAATAAACTTTGAATTTAAATGTTTTGTGTTCATATTATTTTAGCAATAATTTGAATTTGCAAAAACAAATGGAACTTTGAGAAAATTTGTAGTAACAATAATAAAGGGTTTTTCACAGGAAGTAATGGGCACTCTCGAGAATATTGATGATCATTATTAGAAATGACCCAATACTTTCCCTCTCTCTTTTTGGGTTTTCCTATATCTAAATCCCTTAAACCAAGACCACTTGAAAAACCTGATGCTTCAAGGAATATGAATAAATTAAATTTCATAAACCATTATAGAACAAAAAAAAAAAAGAAAGAAAAAATGGAAAGAATGGGACTCTAAGGCGAAAACCCAAAAATGGGCGGTCTAGAGTGAAATGGAAGAAGTGTTCGTCGAGGAACATCTAGAGATTCCTAAACCTCCCAAATTGATAGCTCACATTCAGAGGATTGTCTTCAAAAACTGAAACTCTTTTTCCCTCTAAAATTAAATTTTTCGGTTTAAACAGCCCGGCCAATCTTGACGCTTGTCGAAATACCTTGATATGGAAACTAAAGAATGTTGAATTTGATTGGTTCTCAATGAATTCATGATCTGTTCCATTTGTGAGCCTAGAAAGGACATATATTTTTGTTGTGAAGTTTTCTTAGAAAAACCAAAATATTGTTGTACCAAGCATTGTCAATTCAAATTGAAAAACCCAAATTGACACTTAGGGAAATTTCTAAAAGTGATCATCAGTCTTCAAAAGATTTGTACATCACACACTCTGGGGTTAAAAGTTTTGGCTCAAAAGTTTTCATTAAATAAGCAAAATTGTTTCTCAAAAAGGGAAAATAAAAGTATTTTTGAAATACCCATTTTTGATGTTGACATAAGACAAGGGTTTTTTCTAAACCAAAGGTGTGGAACTACTAGGGTTAACATTGACTTCCAAACATGAGAAGAAAAAAATAGAACTCAGCAAGCAGATTTCTGTTGATAAGAGTTCGAAAACTGTTGGGGCAAGAGAATAGCCAAAGATATACTCTGATTGGAAGAAGAAAAATGAATGGGAAATGCTAAGCCAAAGTCTAGAAAAACGATCAGGGCATTTGCATCACTCATGATCACTCATTTCTTTATTAAGCTTTGCATCTGCACCGTGTAAGCAAGCATTTGCACCATTCTTGGGTATTTGCATTGGCACTATTCCATAAGCATCTGCATTTTACCTTTAAATGTACATCCTCCATGGATATTTGCATTCGTATCATCTCAAGCAATTGCATCATTTCTAGGATCATTGCATCTTCATTATAGTTGCAATTACACTGTTCTTGAACTATTTACATATGCATTATTCCATGAACATCTGCATTCTACCTTTACAATTACATCCTTCATAGATATTTGCATCAATCCAAGCCATTTATTTGCATTTGCACCATGAAGCCTTTGCATCTTATTCAATATCTGCATCTGCATTTAGAAGCATTTGCATCAACCCAAGACATCTGCATCTGTATTTAGAAGCATTTGCATCAATCCAAGACATCTGCATCAAGAAGCATTTGCATCAATTCAAGACATTTGCATTTGCACCATGAAGCATTTGCATCTTACTTAATATCTGAATCTACATTAAGAAGTAGTTGCATCAATTGAAGACACTTGCATTTGCACCATGAAGCATTTGCATTTTATTTTGCATTATTTAGAAGCAATTGCATCAATCCAAGACATCTGCATCAAGAAAGACTATTTGACAATTTATCTTGATTGAAGGTTGATGCACTCAAAAGAGTATATCTTATTTAATCCTTGCACTAAAAATATCAATTGTAAAGTATAGTGATTAGCAAGGGTCGAGTCCACAAGGATTGGTGTTTAGTTTAAAATTATTAGTTTAAACTTAAATTCAATGGAAACAAAATAAAAGGTTTTTTTTTTTTTTGAAATCAGTTTAAAAAGAAAGCAATCAATAAAAAGTAAGAAAGCAAATAAATAAGAAGTGATCAGATGTGAGAAATATGGATAAAGGTTCATTCTCCACCACTAGACATCATTAAGAATCAAATTCAGATCTATCAATATCAATTATCTATCAAAGTTAACAACCGTAGATAACAATATCTTGTGTTACCCCAATCCTTCCTTAGTTTGTCGTTAAGCAGGACAAACGCCACTACTTAATCTCTAACTATCAAATAATAACTGATGCACCCAAAAGAGTGTATCTTATTTAACCTTGCACTAAAAAGATAAATTGTAAGTATAGTAGTTAGCAAGGGTCGAGTCCTCAGGGATTGGGTTTTAGTTTATAAGTTAATAGTTTAAAACTTAAATTCAAGAACAATAAAAGAAAAGGGGTTTTTGAAGCCAGATTTAAACTAAAGTAAATAATAAGAATAAGATGCAAGGCGGTATAACCAGCCAATAAAAATATATATACTAAATTAGGCGGTATAACCAGCCAATAAAAATATATATACTAAATTAGGCGGTATAACCAGCCAATAAAAATAAAAAAAGTTAATATACAAATTAGGCGGTATAACCAGCCAATAAAAATAAATATAAAAAATAAGCAAACTAAAAGTAAGAAAACAAATAAGTAAGAAGAATCAAATATGAAAAATATGGTTAAGGTTTCATTCTCCACCACTAGACATCATTAAGAATCAATTTCAGATCTATCAATATCAACCAACTATCAAAGTTAACAACCGTAGATAACAACAAGCTCTGTTACCCCAATCTTTCCTTAGTTTGTCGTTAAATAGAACAAGCTCTCTATTTAATCTCTAACCATTAAACAACCTAGAATAAGCTCTCTAAATTCAATTTAATAGCAGCTTTATGATGAGAAAGATAGGTTGATCTAAGCAACAAACACATAAGCTCGGATTGTTCAACTTAGGTTATGTTCCACTTTGCAATTATTGAAAACTTGACCATAATCATTAATCACAAATTGCCACTTATGAATAGGAAATCAAGACAATTACACGGATCAAGACTCCTAAACTAGCAATAGATAATTATCAAGATCTATCTAGTTGTACACCTAAACAAATCAAGACAACATCATGAACAATTCTTGTAGAAGAACATAAGCAACTTTGATAGAAAATTAATGATAGATAGAATCTGAAAATCAATTATAAAACATGTCTAGGGCTTTGAAATCACCCTTAACCAAATAGAAGTTTAGCCTAGCATAGGCATTGTAAACATAAACATAAATAGAATCTAAGAAGAAAATAAAAGAAAGAAAGAAGAAGAAGAAGAATATTAATTATCCAACCTCTTGCTCTTTCTAAAGAAAAAGAAAACTAGAGAAAAGAAAGAAGAAGAAAACTTAGAGAATTTTATTACAATGGCTAATATCCTACCTATGTACAATATGATCCCTTACAATCATCCAAGGCCCTCTATTTATACACATTTTGGAGGGCTAAATGACAAGAGACAAGCTTTACCAATTTCAAAGGTAGGTATAATAGGTGGGTGCATTTTCTAACAATTTTCGTCATACATGATGATTTTGATCAGCCAACTTGATGGTCGATTTTGTCAATTTTTCAGGCCTTATCTGATCGCATGGTCTTCTAGAAAAAGGTTACCCTATCAGTTACTGATCCATAGCCGTTAGAATCAGCGCATTTGCTGATGTGGAGAAGAAGATATGGGCAAAATACGAAAACAGGTCAGCACAGACGTCATTGCACATCAGCCAACTTGATGGTCGATTTCTTCAATATTGGAGGCTTTATCTGATCACATGGTCTTCTAGACAAATGTTCCCCTACCAGTTATTGATCCATAGCCGTTGGAATCAGCTCATTTGCTGCTGTGTATCGGACGATATGGTCAAAATGCGAAAACTGCTCAGGACAGATGTCATTGCACATCAGCCAACTTGATGGTTGATTTCGCTAGGGAAAACGACTCCGTTTCAAGAAGTGTAAAACATGGAAAAGATAGATATGCCTCTTAGCTTTGCACGGTTAAAATTTCAGCCTTATTGCTTCAGTGAAACTCCAGATATAGCTGATATGGCAAAAGGTGTCGGAACTGGAACTGAACTGGATTTGCCCTTAATTCTAGTAATCTGAAATCACTCAAAGAAACTTGTGAAAAACACCAAATTACATAAAAATATAAAAGATCATAAACACAATTAGACTAAACAATAATAACTCGTATTTGACACAAAACAATAATAAAACATAACTAAAAACTATATAATTATACGAGTTATCACACCCCCACACTTAGATTGTTGCTAGTCCCTAGCAACGACTCAATAAAAATAAAATAAGAAAATCTAATCTAATCCATTTTCGTAGGAAATCACGGTGGCACTTAGCATGTGACACAAGCCTTTAAACCCCTAGGTGTCCCTAGTGGACGAGTTTAGTCTCGTGAGGGTTTACTAGAACGATACCCACAAACATTGAAAAACTAAAATATAAATAAACTGCATATACTAAAAATATTTACTCCTAATCTTTTCAATACAAATTAGAGACAATATTTGAACAAGTCTTATAAACTAATCAATAGCTTAAAGAATTTCACAAAAAATCATGCTTGAATGTAAATTGTTTGAGTTAAGCCAATATTAGCATAACATATCTCAATCAAAATATTGCATGTTCAAATTTAATCTCAACTTCTCACATGGGATACTCTCTTGATTTTCACTCTTTAAAGTAGTGGTAAAGTGTTTACACTCAATCAATCTCATGAAAATACTTCTACCATATGCTTGCTTGTCCACCTATTCTCCACTATTTAGATCATACAACTTCATGAATCAAGAGGTCTTTAATCAAGGTTGTAATGGGGCCAAGGGGTTTGTAATGTGGTTGAAGAACAAAAGGATAAAGATATCACAAAGGTTCCAAAGAGTTCATAAAGTTTAGAGACATAAAAAGATCATACAAAGAAACTTCTCAAAACTCTTTACAAGTACATAGTCACCTAGGCCGGATATTCATGTTGGGCCTTTTCTTCATTCTAAACGACTTTGTAACATCTTTTTCTTTTTCCACAAATTCAAGAGATGATTCATATATATTTTTTTTTTACATAGGAATGTATTTGCCAGTATTTCATTTCTTTTTCTCTTGACTTTTCTTTTCTTTCCCCCCCCACACTTATTTCTTGTTTCTAACCCAAATTTTTAACTAAAAATATCCCTTGTCTTTGCAACTTGTCTCAAAACATGCTAATTCATCTTTGGAACAAAGGTAAAGATATAAGTATATTTAGGTTAGGGACAAGTTATGGTTACCAAAGAGATAGCTTATTCAATGTAGGCTCAAATTGGTTCACTAAGGGTGTGTTCTCTTGGAACATCAATAAGGGATGGCTGTTTGGCTCTGGCTAAAAATCCTAATGCCTCTATCATATTCATGTTGTCACATGTATCAATATAGTCTCAAACGGTTTAAAGCAAGTTCTAGAGAATCATGTAATCATAAGAGCACTCAAGAAAGAAATTAGATTGATTTGTATAATGCATCAATCATTATAGGCTCAAAAACTCACAAGGATGATTATACAAGTCAGATTAAGTCTAAACATGCTTCTTTCTCAATTAACATATCATATTAACATTGGCTCATAAAAAGGTTGACATCAAGCTCAATTCTCATGAAAATCTTCTCACTAATAAATCTGTTTTAGACTTATGCAATTCATATCTCATCATTGTATTAAAAAAGAACTAAAACTCAAAAAAAAAAAAAAAATAATAATAATAATAATAAAGACTCATAAAAAGAAAATAGTAGACAAAAATAAAAGAAATCCTAAATCATTCCCCCCACACTTAATTCTTACATTGTCCTCAATGTAAGTCTATTAACCCAAATGAAAGAATCATGTGTAAGAGAAAAGAACTAATAACATAAGAATATGAATAACTAGACTCAAAACAAAACAAAACAAACTAATGCAACCTAAATAATTCTAAAATACTAAACAAAAATTAACAAGTAAACATAAAAAATAAAAATAAAAAAAATAAAAATAAAAATAATAAAACAAAAAGGAAAAGAAAGAGAAAGAGAAAGCAAATCTGAATATGGAAGGTTGGCAATTTCTTCTTTAATTGGGTTGCCTTCCCAATTAACACTTGAGTTAGTGTTTTGAACCTAACCAACACCCCTTCTTGGCTTTTTAGGCTTGTCAGGCTCATACATGAAATTTTCCAAATTTATGCGTTTGAGAGGAAGCTTTCTTTGCACAACAGTGGATGCATTCTCCATTACAAGTATTATTCCATCATCCTTTGTGGTGCATATGTCATCGAGGAATGGAGCATATTTTGATACTTGTTGAATGACCTCCACAAACAAGTTGTTTAAGGTTTCCGGCATGTGTTGTTCATGTTCTTCCTCCTTGAACTTTGCAAATCTACTAGGAAAAGGTGGAGAAGAAACATTAGTAAAAAGTGAAACCTTAAACGTTACCTCAGGTGCCGAAATACTCTTATTTGGATCTTTGGCTTCATTATCATCAAGAATAGAATCCATCTCTAATTTTGTTTCATCCTCATCTTGTTCCTCATTCTTCAAGGTCACAAGAGTAGCATTCTCCTTTGGGTTAACCATCGTTTGGGCTGGGAGTTCTTCAGATCTTTGTGCTACCCATACCACCATACTACTAGTCAATTGGATCATTTGTTTTTCCAAACTCTGGATGCTTGCCCTTGTTTCCTGTTGAAATTGCAAAGTATCAGTAACAAGAGAATAGACAAGATCTTCTAAAGAAGTACCTGAGTTTTGAGTCATATGTGGTGGTTGAAAAAGATCTGGTTCTTGGGACCATGATTGATTGAAGCTAGATGGATGAGTGTAATTGGCATAAGGATCTACTTCTTGATAATTTTTCGAGTAGCCATAATTAGTATGATCCCACCATCCCTCATGGTAAGTGTTTGAGTAATGATCATACTGTTGGTCTTGGAACACTTGATGGCCTTGACATCCTCCCATGGCCAATTGTTGAACTGGGGAGGTGAGATTGGCTTGTTGATTCTCCATGTTCATGTATGCCACCAACTCTTCAAGTGTTAGATTGCTCAATTCCATCGTTTTTTATTTTATTTTTTCTTTTTTTATTTTTTTTTTCTTCAAAATTTGATAAGAAAAATCCGTATGTACAAGAAAATAAAACTCATTAGAACTGAAAATAAGAATAAACCAAGTAACAAATAAACTAAAGAAAACAATCCCCGGCAACGGCGCCAAAAATTTGATGCACCCAAAAGAATGTATCTTATTTAACCTTGCACTAAAAAGATAAATTGTAAGTATAGTAGTTAGCAAGGGTCGAGTCCTCAGGGATTGGGTTTTAGTTTATAAGTTAATAGTTTAAAACTTAAATTCAAGAACAATAAAAGAAAAGGGGTTTTTGAAGCCAGATTTAAACTAAAGTAAATAATAAGAATAAGATGCAAGGCGGTATAACCAGCCAATAAAAATATATATACTAAATTAGGCGGTATAACCAGCCAATAAAAATATATATACTAAATTAGGCGGTATAACCAGCCAATAAAAATAAAAAAAGTTAATATACAAATTAGGCGGTATAACCAGCCAATAAAAATAAATATAAAAAATAAGCAAACTAAAAGTAAGAAAACAAATAAGTAAGAAGAATCAAATATGAAAAATATGGTTAAGGTTTCATTCTCCACCACTAGACATCATTAAGAATCAATTTCAGATCTATCAATATCAACCAACTATCAAAGTTAACAACCGTAGATAACAACAAGCTCTGTTACCCCAATCTTTCCTTAGTTTGTCGTTAAATAGAACAAGCTCTCTATTTAATCTCTAACCATTAAACAACCTAGAATAAGCTCTCTAAATTCAATTTAATAGCAGCTTTATGATGAGAAAGATAGGTTGATCTAAGCAACAAACACATAAGCTCGGATTGTTCAACTTAGGTTATGTTCCACTTTGCAATTATTGAAAACTTGACCATAATCATTAATCACAAATTGCCACTTATGAATAGGAAATCAAGACAATTACACGGATCAAGACTCCTAAACTAGCAATAGATAATTATCAAGATCTATCTAGTTGTACACCTAAACAAATCAAGACAACATCATGAACAATTCTTGTAGAAGAACATAAGCAACTTTGATAGAAAATTAATGATAGATAGAATCTGAAAATCAATTATAAAACATGTCTAGGGCTTTGAAATCACCCTTAACCAAATAGAAGTTTAGCCTAGCATAGGCATTGTAAACATAAACATAAATAGAATCTAAGAAGAAAATAAAAGAAAGAAAGAAGAAGAAGAAGAATATTAATTATCCAACCTCTTGCTCTTTCTAAAGAAAAAGAAAACTAGAGAAAAGAAAGAAGAAGAAAACTTAGAGAATTTTATTACAATGGCTAATATCCTACCTATGTACAATATGATCCCTTACAATCATCCAAGGCCCTCTATTTATACACATTTTGGAGGGCTAAATGACAAGAGACAAGCTTTACCAATTTCAAAGGTAGGTATAATAGGTGGGTGCATTTTCTAACAATTTTCGTCATACATGACGATTTTGATCAGCCAACTTGATGGTCGATTTTGTCAATTTTTCAGGCCTTATCTGATCGCATGGTCTTCTAGAAAAAGGTTACCCTATCAGTTACTGATCCATAGCCGTTGGAATCAGCGCATTTGCTGATGTGGAGAAGAAGATATGGGCAAAATACGAAAACAGGTCAGCACAGACGTCATTGCACATCAGCCAACTTGATGGTCGATTTCTTCAATATTGGAGGCTTTATCTGATCACATGGTCTTCTAGACAAATGTTACCCTACCAGTTATTGATCCATAGCCGTTGGAATCAGCTCATTTACTGCTGTGTATCGGACGATATGGTCAAAATGCGAAAACTGCTCAGGACAGATGTCATTGCACATCAGCCAACTTGATGGTTGATTTCGCTAGGGAAAACGACTCCGTTTCAAGAAGTGTAAAACATGGAAAAGATAGATATGCCTCTTAGCTTTGCACGGTTAAAATTTCAGCCTTATTGCTTCAGTGAAACTCCAGATATAGCTGATATGGCAAAAGGTGTCGGAACTGGAACTGAACTGGATTTGCCCTTAATTCTAGTAATCTGAAATCACTCAAAGAAACTTGTGAAAAACACCAAATTACATAAAAATATAAAAGATCATAAACACAATTAGACTAAACAATAATAACTCGTATTTGACACAAAACAATAATAAAACATAACTAAAAACTATATAATTATACGAGTTATCAATAACTATCAAATGACCTAAGATAAACATCATTAGATTAAAGTGATAGCAGCTTTATGATGAGAAAGATAGGTTGATCTAAGCAACAAACACATAAACATGGATTCATTCAACTTATGTTATGTTCCACTTCATAATTCTTGAAAATCCAACGTAATCATGAATTACAAATTGCCAATATTGAATAGAAATCAAGACAATTACATGGATCAAGATTCCTAAACTAGCATTAGATAATTATCAAGATCTATCTAGTTTGCAACCTAAACAAATCAAGACAATATCATGAACAATTCTTGTAGAAGAACATAAACAACTTTATAGAAAACTAATATATGATAGAATCTAAAAATTAATTACATAACATGTCTAGGGCTTTGAAATCACCCTTAACCAAATAAACGTTTAGCCTTGCATAGGTATAGTTAACATAAACATGAATATTCAAAAGAAACTAAGAAGAAAAATAAAATAAAACTAAGAGAAGAAGAAGAATATTGATAAATAATCAATAGCATGTCATAGTTGGTGGCTCAAAAGATGATATTTATAGAGCTTTCAAGTCTTGGAAACCTTTTCTTGCTGATCAAGGAAGCCAAGAGTCAAAGGAGTGCAAAATAGGCAAGATTTTCAAGTTTTACGGTTTTCCCCAGTTTTGAGGACAGTAGGATCGGCACCACGGCGCCAAATACACTGACTTGCACTTTTTTGCTCGCTGACGTCGGTTTCGCGATTACTGCACTATCTCACACTTCATCGCTGATTTGGATAACCATACATTGTCCGATTTAGGCGTGTAAACTATTGTTGGAAAGGTATTCAAGTCAGGTTCAAAAGTCAAGAAGGAAGTTTCTTCAAATAATGAATTTAACATAATGATTTAATTGCAACAAGCTCGGGAGGTCAGATCTGTCTGATCATCTAGCACTGAGAAATTGATCTTTTTTTACTCCCAAGTCTTCTTTCATCTTGTGATTATGATTTTTTAATCTCTTTACCATCATAATTGACATGTTTTGACTTCATCTCTTCCAAAATACCTATAATTCATAAAAATATAATAATTTATCAAGGAACTTAAGAATTAAAGCACAAAGTATAAAGAAATAATACATGAAAATGTATGCAATTACGCACTTATCAAAGGTTCCACAAGTGGGGCATCAGTGAAAAGTTGAAGACTCCGTCATGAAGTCAAATAGCCCGTGAACTTCAAAGAAACCATGGATTAGAAATTATGACATAATCATTTGATTGCATTCATCCTTAGGAAACATACAAGCATTTGCAAAGCATGTCATTATCATCATTGCATTTAGCTAACATTGCAGGAATCAAGAAAACTTTGGCTTCCTCAAATCGAACTCGTTCTACTTCTCAAATGAGTCGAGCCCCGAGACCACCGTCGAGGTATGTTCCTTTTGTTTTTTCAAGGTTAAATTTATTTTCCAAATGAATCAAACCCAGGATCATTCTTAGTATTTTCCTTTTGTTTTAAATCGAACTCATTCTTCTATTCAAATGAGTAGAGCCCCGAGACCATCGTCGAGGTATTTCCTTTTGTTTTAAATCGAATTCATTCTGCTTCTCAAATGAGTCGAGCCCCGAGACCATCGTCGAGGTATTTCCATTTGTTTTAAATCGAATTCATTCTACTTCTCAAATGAGTCGAGCCCCGAGACCATCGTCGAGGTATTTAATTTTTTTTAAATCGAATTCATTTTGCTTCTCAAATGAGTTGAGCCCCGAGACCATTGTCGAGGTATTTCCTTTTGTTTTAAATCGAATTCATTCTGCTTCTCAAATGAGTCGATCCCTGAGACCATCATCGAGGTATTTTCTTTTGTTTTAAATCGAATTCATTCTTCTTCTGAAATGAGTCGAGCCCCGAGACCATCGTCGAGGTATTTCCTTTTGTTTTAAATCGAATTCATTTTACTTCTCAAATGAGTCGAGCCCCGAGACCATCGTCGAGGTATTTTCTTTTGTTCTAAAACTCGTTCTGCTTCTCAAATGAGTCAAATATTTTGTTTTAAAATCGAACTCGTTTTCTTAAGATGTGTCAAGCCTTGATTAGTCAGGGAACTCAATTTAAGAACAAAATCGTCAATGTCTTTTCTTCTCCTGCAAATTGAATCGTGAATGTCTTTTCTTCTCTTGCAAATCGAACCCGTTTCCTTAAGACGAGTCGAGCCTTGATTAGTCAGGAAACTCAATTTAAGGACAAAATCTTCAACTTATAGCTTTTTTCAACAAAAAAAATGAAAAATAGAAAAAAATGAAACCCCCTTTCCCTTTTCTTCACATGTGATTTCACTAACCGGACAAAATTAGTGTTTGTTTATCTTTGCCTGATTCTTGATTCTCAGCAATAGCCAAAGAGGGGCACCTGTAGATACCTAATTTTGTCTGGACCACTAAATCAGGTATGTTTTCTTCCTAAAGTGATGTTTCAGAATGCAAAAAGACTTTTCTCATCCTGCAGGTGGTACTCCGAGACTTAGTTTAAGAAAGCAGACATAAAATGTCAATCTTGAAAAAGTCAACCTTGAAAAGTCAACTACTAAAAAAGTCAACTCACTTTCAAAATCAAGATTCAAAGTTCAATTGAAAAATGGTGAAAGAATTTTGATAATCCGAGGTCTACATTGAAAGATATGGAGTTCGAAAGTTAGGTTACAGAGATTCAGTAGAAAGGAAACCCTAGTTCGGAAAATTTGGGAAAAAGTGCTTAAATGATCAAATTGGTCTAAATTGGAGGTTCTAAATGAAAGATAAGCACTGACTATGGGTAATGGAGAGGCTACTTTGAAGAAAAACTGAAGGAAAAGTTAATTTGGAAGAAAACCGAGAATTAGGATTTTTGGTGGATTTTGGTGAAATTGGGGAAAATTGCATAAATGACCTGATTCAGTAAGACTAAAGCCCCTAATTGATGAGGAGTGATTAAACAAGGATAGCCGAAGACTCAGTTTGAAGTAATTCCGAGAAAAGAGCCGATTGGAGGAAAAACAGAAAAACGAGAAAATTCCCGATAGTGAAAAAAAGGAAAAATCAAATCGGAAGGGAATTTGATGGTAAAAATTGGGCGTTTTGGGACCAACTCCAATTCAATATATGAAAAAGACACAGAAAAAAGAAAATCTGAAAATCGAACTTGTTTTGAGCAAAACCGGGCTTTGGAGACAAAAAGGTAAAATTGGAAAATTCGGGAAAAATAGCAAATGAGCTCCAAAAATTCTAAAAATTTGCAGATCTCATTCTCAATCATTTGGAAGAGATTGGCGAAGAAAAATCCGGATTCAGAGCTCGTTTGCAAAATGGCAAATCTCGGGCCACTATGTTGAAATTCAAGCAAATAAATCCTGAAAAAATAGCAAATGAGTTCCAAAAATTTTGAAAATTTACAGATCTCATTCTTAAATTATTTGGAAAATATTGGTTAAATAAAATCTGGATTCGGAGTTTGTTTGCAAAATGGCAAATCCCGGGCCCACTATGCTGAAATTCAAGAAGATAAATACTGAAAAAATAGCAAATGAGCTCCAAAAATTATGAAAACTTCCAGATCACACTTTTAAATTATTTGGAAGAGATTGGTGAAGAAAAATCTGGATTCAGATCTTGTTTAAAAAATGGTAAAAGTTCGGGTGCACAAAGGAGCAATTTTGGAAGAAAAATCCAAAAAAATAGCAAATGGGCTCGAAAAATTTTGAAAACTTCTAGAATTCAATTTTTTATTATTAGGAAGTATTAAAAAAATAAAATTTGAATTTGGAGTCCTTTTGCTATTTAATTAGGTTTGGGGGTCAAAAATGTCATTTTATCGAAGAAACCGAAAAGGGCATTTCTTGCAATGGAAATTGGGCTGGGTTTTAAGAGGGAAATCAGTCAAGCCCATGATGGAGAGTGATTTTTCTGAGCCATTTCATCTAAAGGCCAAGAGTGAATAGGAAGGTAGTTATTTTTTTGATCAAGCCTTTGAATTTGCAACACATTGACCAATGGATGGAGAGGGATGATGTCATATTTATGACATTATCTTCATGACATCATATTTAGGGGCTGGTTATTCCAATCCAAAGGTGGGAATTTTACATAGAAAGCATCTTGGATTAAAGACCATTGGATTAAAATTGGTGGGAAAAAATGACAACTTTGCTAGGGATATCAAAGGCCATTCGGCCAAGGCATAGGGGGAGGCTCATTTCATTTTTTTCATGCTTCTCTTGGCTGAATACTCTCCATATTTGAAAGCAAATAGAAAGTCTTGAAAGGTAAAGAAAGTAAGAAGAGAAAAAAGCTTGCAATATAGCTTTTAGAGGTAGCTAAAAGCACCTTACTCTTGCACTTTTTTTTTTGCATTTCCATCTTAATTTGCTATTTTCATTTGATATTTGGTGAGTTTCAATTGATTTTAATTTTGAAATAAGTGTTTTTAAGATTTTTCTTCAAGCTCTTCTTTTGTGTTTTCTTGAAAAAATTTGAAAAAACCAAATTTTTTTACATTTTTATGAGGAAGCCGAATGGTCACTGATTTTTGAATGTTTGATGTTCGATTTTTTATTTCATGATGTTTATTATGTCTAGCATGTTTTAAAGTTCTATATTTTTCTAAAAATAACAAAAACCTGGAGCTTGTTTTGACCTTTTTACTTACTTACCTCTATTTTTTATTTTATCATGTTTTCATGTTTACTTTCCTTGTTTACCATTTTTAATTTTCTGTTTTCAACATGTTTGAGTTGTTCATGATTTGCATTTTATTATACTATGTGTTTGTGAAAATTTCTAGTTGTGTTCATGCCTTTACTTCATGTTTGCATGTTTTAGTATGTTTCTTCTTTAGCCTTGCATTTAGTATGTCATGTGTTTGTGAAAATGCCATGATAGAATATCATCTGTGAGCCTATGTCCATTCGGCTTCTTCCATTTTCTATGCTTTATATGTGCATTTTCATCTTGCTAGTAGATAGTTTTGCATTTCCATGCCATGATTTTGTGTTTCTTGATTTAGTATGCTATGTGTTTGTGTTATTGCCATGCATTTTTAGGTCTAGGTTTCATTTGCATTGCCATGCATTTCATGCATGTTTAGACCTAGGTTGCATTTATTGGCATGCAAGTTCATGTTAGGTCTAGGCCATATTTTTTATGCCATGCATTTTCCATGTCATTTAGGTTTTACAATTTGCTGTATGTTCATGCATCTCATGTCTTGCCACTTGATTTTGACTTAAGCCAATCAATGGCTCAAAATCAAGCTCATTGGAGCATACTTGTGAAAAATTAAGGAGTTGTCAAATTGATTATTCTACCTTTGTGAATTTTTTTTTTTTGTTGTTACTTAGCCATTTCCAAATTTTTATAAGTTTTAGCTACTATTTTTAGGTCCTTAGAAGAGTCTCCAACAATTTTACTTTGATTTTTAAATGATTTTATCAAAGGCAAAAAAATGTGTTTTGGCAAAACAGTTTTTTACCCAGTGTTCTGACTTTCCCGATTTTTTTGGGAAGTTATCCTTAATAAAACATTTAAGAAAATTTGTTCCCATATAATTTTACATGTTCTAAGTCTCCTGTATTTGTTTTATATTTTTTTGAAATTTTAAAAATAGGTTAAAAAATTGTGATTTAAAACTGGACAATAGAGTCAGATTTGAATTTGAAGGAAAATTAATTTTCTGTTTTGGCTAAGTTATTTAGAGGGGGCTGGTTAGGAACTTTAGCTACTGTCTTAGGGTGATTTCTAAGCCATTTTAAACTTAAGAAATGATTTTATAAAGCTCGGGTCAAGGGTGGTCAAGTTCGGGTTTTCAAATTTAGGAAATTAGAGCTATTTAAAAGGGGAGTTCGGCTATGGATCATTTTTATCCAAGAATTTTCAAATTTGTTTTAAAACTAATCACAAAGTATTTTTGATTTTAGAAAATTTAATTTGATGTCTTTTCCTAAGGTAGCCGGATATTTTTTAGGTATACGGATTTCCTTAATTAAAGGAAAAAAATACATTTTCATGCATTGCATTCTCCATATTCATGCATACTATATAATATGTGATTTTTGCTATAATAATTTCTATGGTATTTTTATTATTGTGATTTATGTTTTATGATGTTATATTGTTTGTTAGTCATTTATTTTTGTCATATCATTTAGCATATACTATGTTCATAAATTATTATTTTTATTTTCATGCATATTTCATGATAACATTATTTTATGTTTCATATCATTTCATGTCACATAGATTATATTCCATGTCACATAGATTATATTCCATGTCATATAGATTAAATTATTTAAAATATCCCATGTAATTTAAATTTGCTATGTCATTTAAACCATATTATTTCATTTAGAATATTTCATGTTATTTAGGATATTTCATTTCATTTAGAATATATCATCTTACTTAGGATATTTCATTTCATTTAGAATATATCATGTCACTTAGGATATTTCATTTCATTTAGAATATATCATCTTGCTTAGAATATTTCATTTCATCTAGAATATGCCATGCAATTTAAATTATATCATGCCATTTAGGTTGCATTATATTATCTAGACTTTGCTATGTCATTTTATTTATGTCACACATATTCATATTCATATTTCTTTTAAATGTTTTGAAAAGATAATGGTTTTAAATAAAATAAAGTTATTCCCGAGTTAAAATAATTCATGAGTTCTCTGCCGGGTTTGCTGAGGAGGATATCATCAATTATCATTAATAACGGAATATCTTTTTTAAAACGAGAAAATTTTCTAAATAAATAAAATTTCTATATTTTGCCACGTTTGTCGGGAAATATAGAAAAATTTTGAATTAATAAATTTCGAATCATTTTCAATAAAAAATGGAATTATTTTTCTTTAAATTGAGAATTAATTTGAAATACTAAATTTAAAACCAACTTTTTACCGAGACTTGAGATAACACATGATTAATAAGGTACCATTTTATACGGGAATTGTGGGGGTGCTAATCCTTCCCCACACGTAACCGAGTCCCGAACCCACTTCTTTGATTTCTCTGGTTTAAAAGCGCAGACTTGAAATTGGTTTTAAAAAATGTTTTAGTTAATTCTAAAATGTTTTATAAAACCAGTTTTAATATGTGGCCGATCACACCTAGCCAAAAAAGATTGGTGGCGATTTCATGTCTTTCTCGAGGTCATTTTCAAACCCTCATTTTATTTCAAGAGGAATTAAGTCGTCTTTTCCTCTGTTTTTTCCAATGTCACTCCCAATGAATATAACGTCTCGCGATGAGACTTGTTAATTTTTAGGTTGTGACTATCACCTGGTGACCTTGTGTACTATTTGCAAAAATGTCACCAAATAAATCTGAGACAATTTATCAAATCATTCTAGCAATTTCAGTTCCAACCATTAAAACACTTTTAATAACATCTTAAAAATTAAGAAGGCTATCTTGAAATCGGACTTTACCTAACTTTTAGGTTGCTTGTCTTAATTAGGACAAAACATTCTAACATGCTCAAAATCCTAAACCTTTTAGGACTTCTATTTTGTCTTATACCAGATCTTTAAGTTTGCAATCCATCCTAACTCTTTAGGAACTTAAAGTCTTATTAGGTAACTCTTACCTAATCATACTACAAGTCTTTCCCAATGTTTAGGATTCACACTCCTACGAGGAAACGGTTTCCTTGTTAGAGTAGGACTCTAACTCTTAGTGTCCTAGGCGCAGACAATCTCTTTGGTCATCGAATGGCTGTTGCCAGCATGTGATCAGACTATTATATGCCATCTACATGTGACTACTGGATGCTCAAAAAGATCCTAATGACCGCCCCTTATAACTGCACTCAATTCGGCAACAATTGCCTTCATGGTGTTTTGGTTCGGCCTTACTAGCATATAGCAACAATTGCCATCTTGTCCAGTCATGTTTCATGCCTAAACCAGATATCATAGATGAATCATATTCACCTTAGATGCTGTCCAAAATTCCTAGCAAACATGTGGAACGTTTCCACACACATACTCGAATTTTATGGCATGCAAACACCTATAAAATAGTCTAGAAAATTTCAGCATTGTAGTAACAACGTTTCATGTCCAAAAACAACTTTGCTTCAACGTTTTAAGCTCAAATCATTTTTGTAACTTTAATGGTAGAATATAATATAAATTTCCCGATCTAAAACATCTATAAAATCAATTTTATATCATCTCCAAATCAGCTTACAAAACTTGATCCAAAACTATGTTTTTGACATCAAAACTTGTCGGGTTTACTAAGACATGTCATACCTTTAATCCTTATTGATTAAAATAATTTTAATCTACCGTTTAAACAATTTTAAACATGATTAAAGTTATTATATAGCTGCTGTCCAGATTTAACAAAATAAAGAAAATAATATTTCTTTTCAAACATAGGAACCGAAATCATGCCAAAATCAATACACAACACTTTAACTTGTATATCACCAAGAATTGACATGCATAAACCTTATGTAAACAACATAACCTTGGCTCTGATACCACTGTTGGGAATACACTACCTCAGGCTCATGTAAAAAACATGATAATCAAAGTGCAGCTAAAATAAACAAAGAAGCACCTGAAGTACAACAGGATCTTAGGCTTGTGTTTGCATAGGTTTATAACATTCAAAACAATTAAATCACCCATATGATTTAGAAGTTACCTACTTAAGATATCGTAACCTTAAGTTGTAGATCCTAATCTCGAATCCAAGATCTACAAAGCTTCCAACTCATCCAAGACCACAAGAAGCACAATTGTCCTTCCTCTAGAGCTAGTCCACACGAACAGCTGATAGATCCTTCTCTAAGGTATGGCGATTCACTTGTGCTAGAAAGTTGATCAATGAATCACAATCAAAAGGTCTATATTCTTGTATCTTTCTCCTTTAATCAATCTCACTCAACTAGGTGAAGAAGCGACAAGAAGTACACCAAGATAGAGGAATTGCGGCAAGCCTTAGGGAGCTTAGAAAGGTTGCGATTTCAGCTTTTTGCTAAGTTAGAGTTCTCTTCTTGAAACCAAACTTTTTCTTAAGCAAAATCAGAATATCACAAGTAGAATAGAGCTTAGTTTTTGCTGCTACAACCTCTAAATTAGATTATATAGTGGCACATACCCTAATCCCTATCTCCCTATGCTTGGCCGGCCATGTGTTACTTGTTGCACACGATTTTCATTAATCCACTTGGACTTAAACTATTTAATTCTAAGATGGATCAATAGGCCCATTATATTATCTAATAATAATAATGGTCCAACAATCTTAATGCCTTAAGTTGTGCCAACCATCCTTAGTGGACAGTCATAAATTAGAATAGCCGCTTTGAATCCTTTCTAATTTTGTCATGCTTATTTATTGGATAGATTAATTTCTAAATGAAAGTAATTTAATTCTCAATTAAAATTTTCTTTCTCCTCATAAAACAATTCATGTCATTAATCTATTAATATCATCTCATGATATTATTCCAATATAGTATAGTCAATCGCAATTCACTTTGCACATCTATATGTCAAAGTCGACTACTACACTAGATAAGACTTCTTGATCCCTCTTATCTCATTAAGACATTGTCCTTGGATTTCTCAATCTCAATTATGGTTAATTCATATCATTTGAACTTATTCAATTGAGTCCTTGATATAGATCTTTTATTCCATTAAGTTTTACCTTAATAGAATACCATGTTTAATTCATTCATATCTGTTCTTATGTGTGTGACCCTCTAGGTTCCCAATATGTTGGCAATGATTTAAGTTAATATTATTAACTTGTTATCATAGATTAAGAACGGGATCTAGCAACCCATCATGACCATCCAAATACTGTGAAATCAGCGTGACCTTTTAGAACCTTTCAGCAACCAGCCTGTCAGTGTAATACGGTCCTTTCACCATATCTCTCGGATAGTGCATGAGCATGGTGCAGTGTCTACTCATGATCAATCCATATTAGTTATTTGCAACTTATGATTAACCTTATGAATTTAGAGAAACAACTTTCTCCTAAATCCATTATGCTTTGGCCAAAGACTTAATCAAGCTAATCGTAGTCAAGAACAAACGAGATATGTCTCCAATATCCCAGGGAGTGGTGAATCCTCTCTGGATCACTCATTCATTCATCTTCGTATGGTTCATGTCATACTCAATAACACCCTACTTTAAGCATCCTCGTGATTAGGACCCATTCGTGATGAAATCTAAGTATGACACTCTCCATACAAGATGACCTGGTATCATAAGTTTGAGGACTAATTCACACGAATGATACTAAGAGAACATTATCATAGAACTAGAGTGATATATTACCAAATGAAGTTCTCTTGGCGGGCCAAGTTCAGTGAACTTGTTCAACAGACAAGCACCTATATGTTATCCCAAGTCTGAGGACTAATTCACACGACTGGTACTAAGAGAACATTATCATAGACACTAGAGTGATATATTACCAAATGAAGTTCTCTTGGCGGGCCAAGTTCAGTGAACTTGTTCAACAGACAAGCACCCATACTTCAACCTGTATGAGATCGGTTGCTTACTTCATAAGTAAGAAGGCTTAACATATACTAGTCTTTGAGCATTGCCAATGCCCCGTCTTAGCAATACGATGACCAGGAACAGTTTGAGGAAGAAGGCTTTGATGCATAATGATAACTCGTATAATTATATAGTTTTTAGTTATGTTTTATTATTGTTTTGTGTCAAATACGAGTTATTATTGTTTAGTCTAATTGTGTTTATGATCTTTTATATTTTTATGTAATTTGGTGTTTTTCACAAGTTTCTTTGAGTGATTTCAGATTACTAGAATTAAGGGCAAATCCAGTTCAGTTCCAGTTCCGACACCTTTTTCCATATCAGCTATATCTGGCGTTTCACTGAAGCAATAAGGCTGAAACTTGTAGCCGTGCAAAGCTAAGAGGCATATCTATCTTTTTCATGTTTTACACTTCTTGAAACGGAGTCGTTTTCCCTAGCAAAATTGACCATCAAGTTGGCTGATGTGCAATGACGTCTGTGCTGACCTGTTTTCGTATTTTGCCCATATCTTCTTATCCACATCAGAAAATGAGCTGATTCCAATGGCTATGGATCCGTAACTGATACGGGAACCTTTGTCTAGAAGACCATATGATCAGATCAGGCCTGTAATATTGACGAAATCGACCATCAAGTTGGCTGATGTGCAATGACGTCTGTGCTGACCTGTTTTCGTATTTTGCCCATATCTGCTTATCCACATCAGCAAATGAGCTGATTCCAACGGCTATGGATCCATAACTGATAGGGGAACCTTTTGCTAGAAGACCATGTGATCAGATCAGGCCTCCAACATTGACGAAATCGACCATCAAGTTGGCTGATCAAAATTGTCATACAATATGACGAAAATTGTTAGAAAAATTCACCCACCTATTATACCTACCTTTGAAATTTGTAAAGCTTGTCTCTTGTCATTTAGCCCTCCAAAATGTGTATAAATAGAGGGCCTTGGATGATTGTAGAGGATCATATTGTACATAGGTAGGATATTAGCCATTTTAATAAAATTCTCTAAGTTTTCTTCTTCTTTCTTTTCTCTAGTTTTCTTTCTTTTCTCTAGTTTTCTTTTTCTTTAGAGAGAGCAAGAGGTTGGATAATTAATATTCTTCCTCTTCTTCTTTCTTTCTTTTATTTTCTTCTTAGATTTTCTTTAATTTTATGTTTATGTTTACAATGCCTATGCTAGGCTAAACTTCTATTTGGTTAAGGGTGATTTCAAAGCCCTAGACATGTTTTGTGATTGATTTTCAGATTCTATCTATCATTAATTTTCTATCAAAGTTGCTTATGTTCTTCTACAAGAATTGTTCATGATGTTGTCTTGATTTGTTTAGGTGTACAACTAGATAGATCTTGATAATTATCTATTGCTAGTTTAGGAGTCTTGATCCGTGTAATTGTCTTGATTTCCTATTCATAAGTGGCAATTTGTGATTAATGATTATGGTCAAGTTTTCAATAATTGCAAAGTGGAACATAACCTAAGTTGAACAATCCGAGCTTATGTGTTTGTTGCTTAGATCAACCTATCTTTCTCATCATAAAGCTGCCATTAAATTGAATCTAGAGAGCTTATTCTAGGTTGTTTGATAGTTAGAGATTAAATAGAGAGCTTGTTCTATTTAACGACAAACTAAGGAAAGATTGGGATAACAGAGCTTGTTGTTATCTACGGTTGTTAACTTTGATAGTTGGTTGATATTGATAGATCTGAAATTGATTCTTAATGATGTCTAGTGGTGGAGAATGAAACCTTAACCATATTTTTCATATTTGATTCTTCTTACTTACTTGTTTTCTTACTTTTCTAGTTTGCTCATTTTTAAAAGTATATTTATTTTTATTGGCTGGTTATACCGCCTAATTTGTATATTAACTTTGTTTTATTTTTATTGGCTGGTTATACCGCCTAATTTAGTATATATATTTTTATTGGCTGGTTATACCGCCTAATTTAGTATATATATTTTTATTGGCTGGTTATACCGCCTTGCATCTTATTCTTATTATTTACTTTAGTTTAAATCTGGCTTCAAAAACCCCTTTTCTTTTATTGTTTTCTTTCAACGTAAGTTATAAACTAATAACTCATAGACTAAAACCCAATCCCTGAGGACTCGACCCTTGCTAATCATTATACTTACAATTGATCTTTTTAGTGCAAGGTTAAATAAGATACACTCTTTTGGGTGCATCAAATTTTTGGCGCCGTTGCCGGGGATTGCTTTCTTTAGTTTATTTGTTACTTGGTTTATTCTTATTTTCAGTTCTAATTAGTTTTATTTTCTTGTACATACAAGTTTTTCTTTTCAAATTAAAAAAAAAAAAAAACAATGGAATTGAGCAATCTAACACTTGAAGAGTTGGTGGCATACATAAACATGGAGAATCAACAAGCCAATCTCACCTCCCCAGTTCAACAATTGGCCATGGGAGGATGTCAAGGCCATCAATGGTTCCAAGACCAACCGCATGATCATTACTCCAACACTTACCATGAGGGATGGTGGGATCATACTAATTATGGCTACTCGAAAAATTACCAAGAAGTAGATCCTTATGCCAATTACACTCATCCATCTAGCTTCAATCAATCATGGTCTCAAGAACCAGATCTTTTTCAACCACCACATATGACTCAAAACTCAGGTACTTCTTTAGAAGATCTTGTCTATTCTCTTGTTACTGATTCTTTGCAATTTCAACAGGAAACAAGGGCAAGCATCCAGAGTTTGGAAAAGCAAATGAGCCAATTGGCTAGTAGTATGGTGGGATGGGTAGCACAAAGATCTGAAGAACTCCCAGCCCAAACGATGGTTAACCCAAAGGAGAATGCTACTATTGTGACCTTGAAGAATGAGGAACAAGATGAGGATGAAACAAAATTAGAGATGGATTCTATTCTTGAGGATAATGAAGCCAAAGATCCAAATAAGAGTATTTCGGCACCTGAGGTAACGTTTAAGGTTTCACTTTTTACTAATGTTTCTTCTCCACCTTTTCCTAGTAGATTTGCAAAGTTCAAGGAGGAAGAACATGAACAACACATGCCGGAAACCTTAAACAACTTGTTTGTGGAGGTCATTCAACAAGTATCAAAATATGCTCCATTCCTCGATGACATATGCACCACAAAGGATGATGGAATAATACTTGTAATGGAGAATGCATCCACTGTTGTGCAAAGAAAGCTTCCTCTCAAACGCATAAATTTGGGAAATTTCATGTATGAGCCTCACAAGCCTAAAATGCCAAGAAGGGGAATTGGCTAGGCTGAAAACAATCAATCAAGTGCTAATTGGGGGAGGCAGCCTAATTAGTGAAAGCATTGCCAAACTGCCATCCTCAGATTTGCTCTCTTTTTCTTTATCTTTTTCTTATGTTTTTTTTTGCTAATTGTGTTTAGTGTTTCTAAGTTCATTTAGGCTGCATAAGTTTATTTTGTTTATTAGTTCTTTTCACTTACACATGATTCTTTCATTTGGGATTAATAGCATTACATTAATGACAATGTAAGAATTATGTGTGGGGGGAAGAATTTAGGATTTTATTTAGAGTGTTTTGTTTTTGTGTCTTTTTATGTTGTTTTTCTTTCTGATCCTTGTTTTGAAAATAACTAGATGTAAATATAATTTTTAATTTTTTTAACCCCGGTTAAATGGCGGATAACGGTACTCCGTGATTATTTAAATCGGTTTCATCAGCTACCCACAAAACTGATATTGTATATAAATTTCTCTTCCAATTTCTCTTTCAATTTTTTTCATTTTTTTTTTTCAGGATGGATGATATTCTCACAAGATTGCAGAAACGATTTCCTCCTTTTCCTCGAAATATTTTACTGAAGCTTTACCAAGTTCAATTTGAAAGATTAAGAATGCTTATGCACAAAGGGATTCCTGAAGACATACGTTGGATAATTGAAGCCAAGGTACGTGAAGATGAATATCTTCCTGTTTTGCATTTACCAGGTACAGGTAGAAGCACTTTTGCAAAGAAGCGACGAGCAAAGCGCATGAGTTCAAATTGCCACAAATGTGCACGATGGACGTGTAACGGTAAATGTCGTTCTATTGGGATTCCGTCCTCTAATCGAGATGATAAAATTGAATTCATTAAGGATGGACTGAGTAAGGAGAATTTGGGTAATATCCAACTTTCTCTTGAGACGCATCCTAGTGGAGACGTACAAAGAGAAATTCTTGATTTATGGCCGCAATTCCAAAGGGAATGGCAACATCTTGGGAATCTGATGTTAAAAGACCCTGTTTGCCAGCTTGTAAGAAAACTGGATGGGAAGCATATCCTCGACTCATAGAAGGCGTTTAAGCCGTTTCTGGACGTAAAACCAGAGGAAGATGTGAGCCACAATCACAACTACAATAAATGACTTCTCAGCTTTTGGTTTGATTTGCAATAACTTTATTTTGGTTTAATTTACGTGTTGTTCGATTTGTGTAATTATTCTCATTTTTTTTATTTGTCTTTTACGGTTGATTTTTCTTCTCTTTTTGATTTTCTTCCTGAAATCACGCAAAAATCTTTTGTTAGGTTAACATTTTCTTCTGACAGGTCAGATACACTTTCGGCGATATTATTACTCTTGTCTGATTCACTACTCAGTCCTCTATATATTACACCATGTACTCATTCTCTTTCAGGCACTCGAAAAAAAAAAGAAAAAAAAAAGAAAAAAAAATGGAAAGTACTTCGTCCCAACGCATTAAAAAAATTTGTGTCTTTGGAGGTGCTTATCCAGGGAAAAATAACATATTCGCTGATGAAGCCATAAGAGTCGGAGTAATACTTGCCCAACAAAAGATCCAGTTGATTTATGGAGGCGGTAGTACGGGTTTAATGGGAGCAGTCGCTACAGCAGCACACGCCGGAGGAAGTCCAGTTCTAGGAGTCGTGCCAAAACTATTCACAGATTATTGTGGACCTACCTTGGGTAAGGAAATACAAGTCTGGAGTATCCCTGCACGGATGACAATCATGTACCATTCTGCCGATGCATTCATTGCTTTACCAGGAGGTCTGGGTACATTGGAAGAAATAGCTTGCGTGGCTTCTTGGTCATCTTTGGTCACAAATAAGAAACCCATTGGTTTGCTTAATATTAATGGTTATTTTAATAATTTGCTTTCATATTTAGATAATGCTGTGGATAATGGATTCATGTTTTCAGAGGCAAGGAGAACCATAATTTCTGCTACAACCATTGAAGATTTACTCAAAAAGCTCCAAGCTTATGAGTATTTATCTGCTACGGTTGTTTCGCAAACGCTCGGAAAAAGAAAAAGAGATATGGACGAGCAAGGAGTGGATTGCACTTTGTCTTTGTGACATTATCTAACATTTTGTTTGTTGTGTCTCAGTTATAATAAGTGGTTAGCAACCTCTACAGGTAATATCTCCTAAATTTTACCTTCTTAAAAAAAAAAAAAAGTTTGTTGTGTTTTAAGCAATTTAGAAGTATTCATTCTGAACAAGGTCTGAGTAAGGGAGACTTGAGACATATCTTGTCAGTTTGATTTTAATCTTTTTATGTTTACTTGTTAATTTTTGTTTAGTATTTTAGGATTATTTAGGTTGCATGAGTTTGTTTTGTTTTGAGTCTTAGTTGTTCCTATTCTTATGTTATTAGTTCTTTTCTCTTACACATGATTCTTTCATTTGGGTTAATAGACTTACATTGAGGACAATGTAAGAATTAAGTGTGGGGGGAATGATTTAGGATTTCGTTTATTTTTGTCTACTATTTTTTTTTATGAGTCTTTATTATTATTATTTTTTTTTTTAGTGTGTTTTAGTTCCTTTTTAATACAATGATGAGATATGAATTGCATAAGTCTAAAACAGATTTATTAGTGAGAAGATTTTCATGAGAATTGAGCTTGATGTCAACCTTTTTATGAGCCAATGTTAATATGATATGTTGATTGAGAAAGAAGCATGTTTAGACTTAATCTGACTTGTATAATCATCCTTGTGAGTTTTTGAGCCTATAATGATTGATGCATTATACAAATCAATCTAATTTTTTTCTTGAGTGCTCTTATGATTACATGATTCTCTAGAACTTGCTTTAAACCGTTTGAGACTATATTGATACATGTGACAACATGAATATGATAGAGGCATTAGGATTATAACCAGAGCCAAACAGCCATCCATTATTAATGTTCCAAGAGAACACACCCTTAGTGAACCAATTTGAGCCTACATTGAATAAGCTATCTCTTTGGTAACCATAACTTGTCCCTAACCTAAATATACTTATATCTTTACCTTTGTTCCAAAGATGAATTAGCATGTTTTGAGACAAGTTGCAAAGACAAGGAAGATTTATTGAAAATTTGGGTTAGAAACAAGAAATAAGTGTGGGGGGAAAAGAAAGAAAAAAGTCAAGAGAAAAAGAAAGGGATCATTGTCAAATACATTCCCATATTAAAAAAAAATCTTCTCTTGAACTTCTAGTTAAAGTAAAGAAAAAGATGTTACAAAGTTGGTTAGAATGATGCAAAGGCTCAACATGAATATTTAGCCTATGTTATTATGTGCTTTATAAGAGTTTTGAGAAGTTTTATTTGTATGATCTTATTATGTCTCTAAACTCTATGAACTCTTTGGAACCTTTGTGATATCTTTATCCTTTTGTTCTTTAACCACATTATAACCCTTTGGCCCCATTACAACCTTGAATAAAGACCTCTTGATTTATGAAGTTGTATGATCTAAATAGTGGATAATAGGTGGACAAGCAAGCATATGGTAGAAGTGTTTTCATGAGATTGATTGAGTGTAAACACTTTACCACTACTTTAAAAAGTGAAAATCAAGAGAGTATCCCATGTGAGAAGTTGAGATTAAGTTTGAATATGCACTATTTTGATTGAAATATGTTATGTTAATATTGGCTTAACTCAAACAATTTACATTCAAGCAAGATTTTTTGTGAATTTCTTTAAGCTATTGATTAGTTTTTAAGACTTGTCCAATGATTATCTCTAATTTATATTGGAAGGATTAGTTATAATTATTATTTTTAGTTTTTCTTATGTCTTCAATGTTTGTGGGTGTCGTCCTAGTAAACCCTCACGAGACTAAACTCGTCCACTAGGGACACCTAGGGGTTTAAAGGCTTGTGTCACATGCTAAGTGCCACCGTGATTTCCTACGAAAGTGGATTAGATTAGATTTTCTTATTTTATTTTTATTGAGTCGTTGCTAGGGACTAGCAACAATCTAAGTGTGGGGGTGTGATAACTCGTATAATTATATAGTTTTTAGTTATGTTTTATTATTGTTTTGTGTCAAATACGAGTTATTATTGTTTAGTCTAATTGTGTTTATGATCTTTTATATTTTTATGTAATTTGGTGTTTTTCACAAGTTTCTTTGAGTGATTTCAGATTACTAGAATTAAGGGCAAATCCAGTTCAGTTCCAGTTCCGACACCTTTTTCCATATCAGCTATATCTGGCGTTTCACTGAAGCAATAAGGCTGAAACTTGTAGCCGTGCAAAGCTAAGAGGCATATCTATCTTTTTCATGTTTTACACTTCTTGAAACGGAGTCGTTTTCCCTAGCAAAATTGACCATCAAGTTGGCTGATGTGCAATGACGTCTGTGCTGACCTGTTTTCGTATTTTGCCCATATCTTCTTATCCACATCAGAAAATGAGCTGATTCCAATGGCTATGGATCCGTAACTGATACGGGAACCTTTGTCTAGAAGACCATATGATCAGATCAGGCCTGTAATATTGACGAAATCGACCATCAAGTTGGCTGATGTGCAATGACGTCTGTGCTGACCTGTTTTCGTATTTTGCCCATATCTGCTTATCCACATCAGCAAATGAGCTGATTCCAACGGCTATGGATCCGTAACTGATAGGGGAACCTTTTTCTAGAAGACCATGTGATCAGATCAGGCCTCCAACATTGACGAAATCGACCATCAAGTTGGCTGATCAAAATTGTCATACAATATGACGAAAATTGTTAGAAAAATTCACCCACCTATTATACCTACCTTTGAAATTTGTAAAGCTTGTCTCTTGTCATTTAGCCCTCCAAAATGTGTATAAATAGAGGGCCTTGGATGATTGTAGAGGATCATATTGTACATAGGTAGGATATTAGCCATTTTAATAAAATTCTCTAAGTTTTCTTCTTCTTTCTTTTCTCTAGTTTTCTTTCTTTTCTCTAGTTTTCTTTTTCTTTAGAGAGAGCAAGAGGTTGGATAATTAATATTCTTCCTCTTCTTCTTTCTTTCTTTTATTTTCTTCTTAGATTTTCTTTAATTTTATGTTTATGTTTACAATGCCCTAGACATGTTTTGTTAAGGGTGATTTCAAAGCCCTAGACATGTTTTGTGATTGATTTTCAGATTCTATCTATCATTAATTTTCTATCAAAGTTGCTTATGTTCTTCTACAAGAATTGTTCATGATGTTGTCTTGATTTGTTTAGGTGTACAACTAGATAGATCTTGATAATTATCTATTGCTAGTTTAGGAGTCTTGATCCGTGTAATTGTCTTGATTTCCTATTCATAAGTGGCAATTTGTGATTAATGATTATGGTCAAGTTTTCAATAATTGCAAAGTGGAACATAACCTAAGTTGAACAATCTGAGCTTATGTGTTTGTTGCTTAGATCAACCTATCTTTCTCATCATAAAGCTGCCATTAAATTGAATCTAGAGAGCTTATTCTAGGTTGTTTGATGGTTAGAGATTAAATAGAGAGCTTGTTCTATTTAACGACAAACTAAGGAAAGATTGGGATAACAGAGCTTGTTGTTATCTACGGTTGTTAACTTTGATAGTTGGTTGATATTGATAGATCTGAAATTGATTCTTAATGATGTCTAGTGGTGGAGAATGAAACCTTAACCATATTTTTCATATTTGATTCTTCTTACTTACTTGTTTTCTTACTTTTCTAGTTTGCTCATTTTTAAAAGTATATTTATTTTTATTGGCTGGTTATACCGCCTAATTTGTATATTAACTTTGTTTTATTTTTATTGGCTGGTTATACCGCCTAATTTAGTATATATATTTTTATTGGCTGGTTATACCGCCTAATTTAGTATATATATTTTTATTGGCTGGTTATACCGCCTTGCATCTTATTCTTATTATTTACTTTAGTTTAAATCTGGCTTCAAAAACCCCTTTTCTTTTATTGTTTTCTTTCAACGTAAGTTATAAACTAATAACTCATAGACTAAAACCCAATCCCTGAGGACTCGACCCTTGCTAATCATTATACTTACAATTGATCTTTTTAGTGCAAGGTTAAATAAGATACACTCTTTTGGGTGCATCACATAAGGATCTCATAATTATAACTCTTTATAATTCATTTGCAAGGCCATTATGTTCCATGGGCTTCATCCGATTAGTACTTAATAACTCCTTATTATTGTGCTAACATAAAGGAAAACTTTGTATCACTATGATCATAGTGAAGGGTATGCTTTATTGACTATGTATCCCAAGCTCAATCTTATTGACTCTAGGACATACACCAATAATTGGTAACCACATCTTACACCTAGCCTAAACACATTTATATCTTTACCCTTGTTCTAAAGATGGACTAGAATGTTTGAGACATATTACAAAAACAAAGGATACTTTTTTAAAATATGGGTTAGAACAAAAGATAAGTGTGGGGAATGAGAAAGGTAAATGTCAAGAGAAAAAGAAAAGGGAACATTGTAAAAATACATTCCCATAAAAAAATCAAAAGAAAAAAAAAATGAATCATCTCTTGAACTTCTAGTTAAAGAAAAGAAAAAAGAATGTTACAAGGTTGGTTAGAATGAAGCAAAGGCTCAACATAAAATATTCATCCTATGTGATTATGTACTTCCAAGGAATATTGAGAAAGTTTTATTTGAAAAATCTTATTTTGTCTCTAAATTCTATGAAATCTTTGGAACCTTTGTAATATCTTTTATCGTTTATTCTTTAACCACATTATAACCCCTTGGCCCCACTATAACCTTGAATAAAGACCTCTTGATTTATGAAGTTGCATGATCTAAATAGTGGAGAATAGGTGGACAAGCAAGCATATGGTAGAACTGTTTTCATGAGATTGATTGAGTGTAAACACTTTACCACTACTTTAAAGAGTGAAAATCATGAGAATATCCTAATGAGAAGTTGAGATTAAGTTTGAATATGCACTATTTTGATTGAAATATGTTATGTTAATATTGGCTTAACTCAAACTATTTACATTCAAACATGATTTTTTGTGAAACTCTTTAAGCTATTGATTAGTTTATAAGATCTATCCATTGATTTTCTCTAATTTATATTGAAAGGATTAGTTGTAATTATTATTTTTTTTATTATTTTTTTTTATTTTTATTTTTATGTTTCCAATGTTTGTGGGTGATGCACCCAAAAGAGTGTATCTTATTTAACCTTGCACTAAAAAGATCAATTGTAAGTATAGTAGTTAGCAAGGGTCGAGTCCTCAGGGATTGGGTTTTAGTTTATAAGTTGATAGTTTAAAACTTAAATTCAAGAACAATAAAAGAAAAGGGGTTTTTGAAATCAGATTTAAACTAAAGTAAATAATAAGAATAAGATGCAAGGCGGTATAACCAGCCAATAAAAATATATATACTAAATTAGGCGGTATAACTAGCCAATAAAAATATATATACTAAATTAGGCGGTATAACCAGCCAATAAAAATATATATACTAAATTAGGCGGTATAACCAGCCAATAAAAATAAAACAAAGTTAATATACAAATTAGGCGGTATAACCAGCCAATAAAAATAAATATACTTTTAAAAATAAGCAAACTAGAAAAGTAAGAAAACAAGTAAGTAAGAAGAATCAAATATGAAAAATATGGTTAAGGTTTCATTCTCCACCACTAGACATCATTAAGAATCAATTTCAGATCTATCAATATCAACCAACTATCAAAGTTAACAACCGTAGATAACAACAAGCTCTGTTACCCCAATCTTTCCTTAGTTTGTCGTTAAATAGAACAAGCTCTCTATTTAATCTCTAACCATTAAACAACCTAGAATAAGCTCTCTAAATTCAATTTAATGGCAGCTTTATGATGAGAAAGATAGGTTGATCTAAGCAACAAACACATAAGCTCGGATTGTTCAACTTAGGTTATGTTCCACTTTGCAATTATTGAAAACTTGACCATAATCATTAATCACAAATTGCCACTTATGAATAGGAAATCAAGACAATTACACGGATCAAGACTCCTAAACTAGCAATAGATAATTATCAAGATCTATCTAGTTGTACACCTAAATAAATCAAGACAACATCATGAACAATTCTTGTAGAAGAACATAAGCAACTTTGATAGAAAATTAATGATAGATAGAATCTGAAAATCAATCACAAAACATGTCTAGGGCTTTGAAATCACCCTTAACCAAATAGAAGTTTAGCCTAGCATAGGCATTATAAACATAAAATTAAATAGAATCTAAGAAGAAAATAAAAGAAAGAAAGAAGAAGAAGAAGAATATTAATTATCCAACCTCTTGCTCTTTCTAAAGAAAAAGAAAACTAGAGAAAAGAAAGAAGAAGAAAACTTAGAGAATTTTGTTAAAATGGCTAATATCCTACCAATCTCCAATATGATCCCTTACAATCATCCAAGGCCCTCTATTTATACACATTTTGGAGGGCTAAATGACAAGAGACAAGCTTTACAAATTTCAAAGGTAGGTATAATAGGTGGGTGCATTTTCTAACAATTTTCGTCATATATGACGATTTTGATCAGCCAACTTGATGGTCGATTTTGTCAATTTTGGAGGCCTTATCTGATCACATGGTCTTCTAGAAAAATGTTACCCTATCAGTTACTGATCCATAGCCGTTGGAATCAGCTCATTTTCTGATGTGGATAAGAAGATATGGGCATAATACGAAAACAGGTCAGCACAGACGTCATTGCACATCAGCCAACTTGATGGTCGATTTCGCTAGGAAAAACGACTCCGTTTCAAGAAGTGTAAAACATGAAAAAGATAGATATGCCTCTTAGCTTTGCATGGCTACAAATTTCAGCCTTATTGCTTCAGTGAAACTCGAGATATAGCTGATATGGCAAAAGGTGTCGGAACTGGAACTGAACTGGATTTGCCCTTAATTCTAGTAATCTGAAATCACTCAAAGAAACTTGTGAAAAACACCAAAATACATAAAAATATAAAAGATCATAAACACAATTAGACTAAACAATAATAACTCGTATTTGACACAAAACAATAATAAAACATAACTAAAAACTATATAATTATACGAGTTATCACACCCCCACACTTAGATTGTTGCTAGTCCCTAGCAACGACTCAATAAAAATAAAATAAGAAAATCTAATCTAATCCATTTTCGTAGGAAATCACGGTGGCACTTAGCATGTGACACAAGCCTTTAAACCCCTAGGTGTCCCTAGTGGACGAGTTTAGTCTCGTGAGGGTTTACTAGGACGATACCCACAAACATTGAAAACATAAGAAAAACTAAAAATAATAATTATAACTAATCCTTCCAATATAAATTTGAGATAATCATTGGACAAGTCTTAAAAACTAATCAATAGCTTAAAGAAATTCACAAAAAATCTTGCTTGAATGTAAATAGTTTGAGTTAAGTAACATATTTCAATCAAAATAGTGCATATTCAAACTTAATCTCAACTTCTCACATGGGATACTCTCTTGATTTTCACTCTTTAAAGTAGTGGTAAAGTGTTTATACTCAATCAATCTCATGAAAACACTTCTACCATATGCTTGCTTGTCCACCTATTCTCCACTAAAAGATCATGCAACTTCATAAATCAAGAGGTCTTTAATGAAGGTTGTAATGGGGCCAAGGGGTTTGTAATGTGGTTGAAGAACAAAAGGATAAAGATATCACAAAGGTTCCAAAGAGTTCATAAAGTTTAGAGACATAAAAAGATCATACAAAGAAACTTCTCAAAACTTTTTACAAGTACATAGTCACCTAGGCCGGATATTCATGTTGGGCCTTTTCTTCATTCTAAACAACTTTGTAACATCTTTTTCCTTTTCCACAAATTCAAGAGATGATTCATATTTTTTTTTTTTACATAGGAATGTATTTGCCAGTATTCCATTTCTTTTTCTCTTGACTTTTCTTTTTTTTTTCCCCCACACTTATTTCTTGTTTCTAACCCAAATTTTCAATAGATCTTCCTTGTCTTTGCAACTTGTCTCAAAACATGCTAATTCATCTTTGGAACAAAGGTAAAGATATAAGTATATTTAGGTTAGGGACAAGTTATGGTTACCAAAGAGATAGCTTATTCAATGTAGGCTCAAATTGGCTCACTAGGGGTGTGTTCTCTTGGAACATTAATAATGGATGGCTCTTTGGCTCTGGTTATAATCCTAATGCCTCTATCATATTCATGTTGTCACATGTATCAATATAGTCTCAAATGGTTTAATGCAAGTTCTAGAGAATCATGTAATCATAAGAGCACTCAAGAAAGAAATTAGATTGATTTGTATAATGCATCAATCATTATAGGCTCAAAAACTCACAAGGATGATTATACAAGTCAGATTAAGTCTAAACATGCTTCTTTCTCAATCAACATATTATATTAACATTGGCTCATAAAAAGGAAATGATATCAAGCTCAATTCTCATGAAAATCTTCTCACTAATAACTCTGTTTTAGACTTATGCAATTCATATCTCATCATTGTATTAAAAAGGAACTAAAACACACTAAAAATAATAATAAAGACTCATAAAAAAAAATAGTAGACAAAAATAAAAGAAATCCTAAATCATTCCCCCCACACTTAATTCTTACATTGTCCTCAATGTAAGTATATTAACCCAAATGAAAGAATCATGTGTAAGAGAAAAGAACTAATAACATAAGAATAGGAACAGCTAAGACTCAAAACAAAACAAACTCATGCAACCTAAATAATCTTAAAATACTAAACAAAAATTAACAAGTAAACATAAAAAGATTAAAATCAAACTGACAAGGTGTGTCTCAAGTCTCCCTTACTCAGACCTTGTTCAGAATGAATACTTCTAAATTGCTTAAAACATAACATTTTTTTTTTTTGAAAAGAAGAAATCAAACTGACAAGGTATGTCTCAAGTCTCCCTTACTCAGACCTTGTTCAGAATGAATACTTCTAAATGGCTTAAAACACAACAAATTTTTTTTTTTTTTAAATTAGCAAAATATGTCCCTTACCCCCTACTAAAATATGACATTGTCCCCAATGTCAAATTTTAAAGGTAGAATTTAGGAGATATTACCTGCAGAGGTTGCTAACCACTTATTATAACTGAGACACAACAAGCAAAATGTTAGATAATGTCACAAAGACAAAGTGCAGTCCACTCCTTGCTCGTCCATATCTCTTTTTCTTTTTCCGAGCGTTTGCGAAACAACCGTAGCAGATAAACACTCATAAGCTTGGAGCTTTTTGAGTAAATCTTCAATGGTTGTAGCAGAAATTATGGTTCTCCTTGCCTCTGAAAACATGAATCCATTATCCACAGCATTATCTAAATATGAAAGCAAATTACTAAAATAACTATTAATATTAAGCAAACCAATGGGTTTCTTATTTGTGACCAAAGATGACCAAGAAGCCACGCAAGCTATTTCTTCCAATGTAGCCAGACCTCCTGGTAAAGCAATGAATGCATCGGCAGAATGGTACATGATTGTCATCCGTTCAGGGATACTCCAGACTTGTATTTCCTTACCCACGGTAGGTCCACAAAAATCTGTGAATAGTTTTGGCACGACTCCTAGAACTGGACTTCCTCCGGCATGTGCTGCTGTAGCGACTGCTCCCATTAAACCCGTACTACCGCCTCCATAAATCAAGTGGATCTTTTGTTGGGCAAGTATTACTCCAACTCTTATGGCTTCATCAGCGAATATGTTATTTTTCCCTGGATAAGCACCTCCAAAGACACAAATTTTTTTAATGCGCTGGGATGAAGTACTTTCCATTTTTTTTCGAGTGCCTGAAAGAGAATGAGTACATGGTGTAATATATAGAGGACTCAGTAGTGAATCAGACAAGAGTAATAATGTCGCCGAAAGTGTATCTGACCTGTCAGAAGAAAATGTTAACCTAACAAAAGATTTTTGCGTGATTTCAGGAAGAAAATCAAAAAGAGAAGAAAAATCAACCGTAAAAGACAAATAAAAAAAATGAGAATAATTACACAAATCGAACAACACGTAAATTAAACCGAAATGAAGTTATTGCAAATCAAACCAAAAGCTGAGAAGTCATTTATTGTAGTTGTGATTGTGGCTCACATCTTCCTCTGGTTTTACGTCCAGAAACGGCTTAAACGCCTTCTATGAGTCGAGGATATGCTTCCCATCCAGTTTTCTTACAAGCTGGCAAACACGGTCTTTTAACATCAGATTCCCAAGATGTTGCCATTCCCTTTGGAATTGCGGCCATAAATCAAGAATTTCTCTTTGTACGTCTCCACTAGGATGCGTCTCAAGAGAAAGTTGGATATTACCCAAATTCTCCTTACTCAGTCCATCCTTAATGAATTCAATTTTATCATCTCGATTAGAGGACGGAATCCCAATAGAACGACATTTACCGTTACACGTCCATCGTGCACATTTGTGGCAATTTGAACTCATGCGCTTTGCTCGTCGCTTCTTTGCAAAAGTGCTTCTACCTGTACCTGGTAAATGCAAAACAGGAAGATATTCATCTTCACGTACCTTGGCTTCAATTATCCAACGCATGTCGTCAGGAATCCCTTTGTGCATAAGCATTCTTAATCTTTCAAGTCGAACTTGGTAAAGCTTCAGTAAAATATTTCGAGGAAAAGGAGGAAATCGTTTCTGCAATCTTGTGAGAATATCATCCATCCTGAAAAAAAGAATGAAAAAAAATTGAAAGAGAAATTGGAAGAGAAATTTATATACAATATCAGTTTTGTGGGTAGCTGATGGAACCGATTTAAATAATCACGGAGTACCGTTATCCGCCATTTAACCGGGGTAAAAAAAATAAAAAAAAAATTATATTTACATCTAGTTATTTTCAAAACAAGGATCACAAAGAAAAACAACATAAAAAGACTCAAAAACAAAACACTCTAAATAAAATCCTAATTCTTCCCCCCACACATAATTCTTACATTGTCATTAATGTAATGCTATTATCCCCCAATGCAAGAATTATATGTAAGAGAAAAGAACTATTAAACAAAAGAAAAGAAAAACAATAAAAGATAGAATGATGGAGAGTAAGGAATATGCAAATCTGATATAATAGATGCTCTCCATCCTTTTGGGTTGCCTCTCCAAGAAGCGTTTGGTTTATTGTCCTCAGCTTGACTGAGACCCATGCCATTATTATTCAACATACTTTGGCTCAAAAAGTGGAAACTCCTCCACATCTTGTATTGGAAAGTTCTCATAGTAAGGCTTCAATCTATGACCATTCACTTTGAATGCCTTATCTGTTTTCGGGCTTTGGATTTCAACTGCACCATGAGTAAATACATTAGTAATAACAAAAGGTCCAACCCAACGAGAACGTAACTTACCTGGATATAACTTAAGGCGTGAATGGAAGAGAAGAACTTTTTGTCCAACAACAAATTCTTTTCTTGATATCATCTTGTCATGGAATGCCTTAGTCTTTTCCTTGTAAATCCTAGAATTCTGATAGGCATCATTCCTTATCTCCTCTAATTCTTGTAGGTCAAGTTTTCTTTTCTTTCCTATCTCATCCATCTCCATGTTGCATTGTTTGATAGCCCAATATGATTTATGTTCCAATTCAACCGGAAGATGACAAGGCTTACCATAAACAAGTCGATAAGGAGACATACCAATGGGTGTCTTATATGCTGTCCTATAAGCCCAAAGTGCATCATCAAGTCGTGAACTCCAATCCTTCCTATTTGGATTAACTGTCTTTTCAAGGATGGACTTAACTTCTCGGTTTGACACTTCAGCTTGCCCACTACTTTGAGGATGATATGAGGTGGAGACCTTGTGTGTGATGTTATACTTCCTCAAAAGTGCTTCCATAGTCCTATTGCAAAAGTGAGTACCTCTATCGCTGATTATGGCCTTTGGCGTTCCAAACCTAGCCAAGATGTTAGTCTTGACAAAATCTGAAACAACTTTAGAGTCATTAGTCCTAGTGGATTTTGCTTCCACCCACTTTGAAACATAATCAACGGCAAGTAAAATATAAAGATTACCAAAAGAAGGAGGAAAAGGTCCCATGAAATCCATGCCCCATTTCTATTAGTATATATATTTTTATTGGCTGGTTATACCGCCTAATTTAGTATATATATTTTTATTGGCTGGTTATACCACCTTGCATCTTATCAAAAATTTCAACAATAAGTATTGGAGTTTGAGGCATTTGATTTCTAGGACCTAAGTTACCTGTTCTTTGGCAACGATCACATGACTTGCAAAAGAGGTATGCATCTTTGAATATGGTAGGCCAATAAAATCCAGAATCAAGAACTTTCATGGCTGTTCTTTTGGATCCAAAGTGTCCTCCACATGCATAAGAGTGACAAAAGGTGAGAATAGATTGAAATTCAGTTTCGAGTACACACCTTCTTATAATCTGATCGGAGCAATGCTTCCAAAGGTAAGGATCATCCCATATGTAGTATTTGGCATCACTCTTGATCTTATTTCTTTGAGCTTGTGTCAACTCTTGTGGCAACTTCTTGGTAACTAAGTAATTAACAATATCAGCATACCAAGGAGTTGTTGTACTTATAAAAAGAAGTTGCTCATCCGGAAAGTTCTCATTCAAGGGTAGTGCATCCTCTTCATGAACTAAACGGCTAAGATGGTCCGCAACCAGGTTGTCACTACCTCTCTTATCTTTTATCTCCAAATCAAACTCTTGTAAGAGAAGTATCCATCTAATCAACCTTGGTTTGGCCTCCTTTTTAGTGAGCAAGTACTTAAGGGCTGCATGGTCAGAATATACAATTACTTTAGTACCAATTAAATAAGATCGAAATTTTTCTAAAGCAAATACAACAGCCAAAAGTTCTTTTTCAGTAGTGGAATAGTTCAATTGAGCATCATTAAGAGTTCGGGAGGCGTAATAAATGGCATGTGAGGCTTTGCCAACCCGTTGGCCCAAAACAGCTCCAATGGCATAGTCACTAGCATCACACATGATTTCAAAAGGTACATTCCAATCTGGTGGTTGGATGATAGGAGCTGATGTCAAGAGTCCCTTCAATGTTTCAAACGCCTCTTTGCATTTATCATCAAAGTGGAAAACCACATCTTTTTGTAGTAGCTTGCAAAGAGGTAATGTGATCTTTGAGAAGTCTTTGATAAATCTCCTATAGAAACCTGCATGTCCAAGAAAAGAACGAACCTCTCTCACATTTGTGGGAGGTGGTAAAGAATGCATAATATCTATTTTAGACTTATCAACCTCTATCCCTCTAGAAGAAATAACATGGCCCAAAACTATTCCTTGTTCTACCATAAAGTGGCATTTTTCCCAATTCAAAACAAGGTTAGTTTCCATGCATCGTTCAAGTACAAGTGTAAGGTTCTCTAGACATCTATCAAAAGAATCACCATAGACACTAAAATCATCCATAAATACTTCTATGATGTTCTCTACATAATCTGAAAATATGCTAACCATACACCTTTGGAATGTAGCTGGTGCATTACAAAGACCAAATGGCATACGCCGGTATGCAAAAGTACCAAATGGACATGTGAATGTTGTTTTCTCTTGGTCCTCCGGAGCAATGGCTATCTGATTATAACCTGAAAAACCATCAAGAAAACAATAATGAGAATGGCCAGCTAACCTTTCAAGCATTTGATCAATAAAAGGTAAAGGAAAGTGGTCTTTGCGAGTTGTGGAATTAAGTTTACGATAATCAATACAAACTCGCCATCCTGTTTGAATCCTAGTAGGAACAAGTTCATTCTCATTATTTGTTACCACCGTTACACCTGATTTCTTTGGAACCACTTGGACTGGGCTCACCCATTTGCTATCCGAGATAGGATAGATCACTCCAACATCTAGGAGTTTCAGTATCTCCTTTTTCACAACCTCCATCATAGGAGGGTTCAATCTTCTTTGTGCTTCTCTTGTTGGTTTAGACCCTTCCTCTAACAAAATCCGGTGCATGCACATGGATGGGCTTATTCCCTTGATATCGGCAATTGTCCAACCAATTGCTGTTTTATGCTCTCTAAGCACCTGGATAAGTCGCTCTTCTTGCAAAGGTGTGAGCTCTTTGGCAATGATGATCGGTAGTGTGTCCTTTTTACCTAAGAACACATATTTCAAGTGGTTCGGTAGTGGTTTCAATTCTAAAGTTGGTGCCTGCAAAATGGAAGGTAGAAGTTTCTCATTAGATAAAGGCAAATCAATAAATGAAACATCAAACCTTGCATCTTTAGGTTGCAGCGAGTGTAAAGATTCTAGTGCCCCTTCCACCTGGTCACTCAAGGCTAGTTTAGCATTCCCCATTCCGAGATGGTTGCTAATGACTATTTCTACACTATCTTCACCATCTAGCTCATAAGCTTGCTGCACTAGTGAGTCAATTATATCAATATTAAAAACAGAATGCACATCACTAGGATATCTCATGGCCTCAAAAATGTTAAAGCGAATTATTTCACCATCAAATTCCATAGTTAAAGTGCCATCATGTACATCTATTTTAGTTCTTGCTGTTTTCAAGAATGGTCTCCCTAATAGAATAGGTGTGGGATTAGAAGACATCTCATCTTCCATCTCAATAACATAAAAGTCAGCGGGAAAAACCAATTCATTAACCTGTACAAGAACGTCTTCTACAACTCCTCTTGGATAAGTGTTAGAACGGTCAGCAAGTTGTATTATAACACCGGTTTCCTCTAATGGTCCTAGATTCAATGAAGCATAAATTGAATATGGCATGACATTAATAGATGCCCCTAGATCTAGCATAGCACGCTCAAACCTGGTGTTGCCTATCTTACAAGGAATGGTAAACATACCTGGATCCTTGCATTTAGGTGGGAGTTTCTTTTGAAGAACAGCTGACACATTCTCCCCCACACTTACCTTTTCATTCCATTTCAACTTCCGTTTAGATGTGCACAACTCTTTTAGGAACTTGGCATATCTTGGCACTTGCTTGATAGCATCTAGTAAAGGAATGTTCACCTCTACTTTCCGGAAGGTTTCCAAAATTTCCTTCTCTTGCTCCTCCTTCTTGGACTTTGCTAACCTGCTAGGAAAAGGTGGAGGAGTTATATAAGAAGGAAAGGATGGTTTAGGAATTACCTTTTTTAGTGGCTCGTTGGGATGTGAAGAGGATGCCATGGTATTGTTCTCCCCTTGAGCACTATCATTTTGTGGTGTCTCTAGCTGTTTCCCACTTCTTAAATTTATAGCATTGGCATTCTCTCTTGGATTCACTATGGTTTGAGAAGGTAATTTCCCAGAATCCCTTGCTTGCATTTGACTCATGGTTGTTGCCAATTGCCCTATTTGAGTCTCCAAATTTCGAATACTTGTCTTTGTTTCCTGTTAAAATTGAATTGTATTAGTAGAAAGAGCTTTAACAAGATCTTCAAGAGAAGTACCTGAATTTTGGGTGGGTGGTAGTTGTTGTCGGGTTTGGTATGGTTGTTGCACTCTTTGCTGAAAACCCGGTGGCCTGTGGTCAAATGGTGGAGGAATAGTTTGTGATTGGTTCCCTCCATAATTGAAGTTTGGATGATCCCTCCATCCTGGATTGTAAGTGTTTGAGTAGGGATCATATTTCCTTGATTGGTTCTGAAATCCACCCATGGCATTCACATGTTCATTGGTATCCTCTTGAAGTGTTGGACACATATCAGTTTGGTGCCCTATGTTTGAACATATGCCACAAGCCTTTATTTGTTGTATTTTACCTACAGCCAATTGTTGAACAAGAGAAGTCAGTTTATCAAATTTTTGTTCAAGGGATGATATACTTACCTCATTAACTCTCTTGGGTTGTGGTGGTGGATCTTGTCTCATTGAGAACTGTTGAGAATTGGCTGCCATGTTGGAGATTAATGTTCTAGCAGCCCTGGGAGTCTTATCAACTAGAGCTCCCCCACTAGCGGCATCTATCATACTTCTCTCCATGGGCATGAGACCTTCATAGAAGTATTGGATGAGAAGTTGTTCACTTATCTGATGATGTGGACATGATGCACAAAGTTTCTTGAACCTCTCCCAATATTCATATAAGGACTCTCCGTTGTATTGCCGAATCCCACATATCTCTTTCCTAATGTTGGCAGCCTTAGATGCTGGGAAATACCTTTCCAAGAATGCTTTCTTCAAATCATTCCATGTAGTGATGGTCCCGGATGGTAGATAGTAGAGCCATTCCTTTGCTGAATCAGCTAGAGAGAATGGGAAGGCTCTCAACTTAACTTGCTCTTCCGTGACCCCTGTTGGTCTCATGCTTGAGCAAACTACATGGAATTCCTTGAGGTGCTTATTTGGATCCTCTCCTGCAAAACCATGAAAAGTTGGGAGAAGATGAATCAAACCAGATTTTAATTCAAAAGCTACCTCAAGATTAGCATATTCAATGCATAATGGTTGTTGACCCAAGTCCGGAGCGGCTAGCTCCTTGAGAGTTCGGTTGTCAGCTGCTGCCATCTCTCCTTGCTTCTCTTGGATGTTTTGGATCAACTCCTCGATTGGTTGTTGGTGAGAAGTTATAAATTCCCGAATTTTCCTAAGTCGTAAGTCTTCTTCGGGAGCTTGGAACATTCACTAATAAAAAAAAATAAGAAAGTAAATAATTAGAACAGAGAATAAGAATAAACCAATAAACTAATAAACTAAAGAAAGCAATCCCCGGCAACGGCGCCAAAAATTTGATGCACCCAAAAGAGTGTATCTTATTTAACCTTGCACTAAAAAGATCAATTGTAAGTATAGTAGTTAGCAAGGGTTGAGTCCTCAGGGATTGGGTTTTAGTTTATAAGTTGATAGTTTAAAACTTAAATTCAAGAACAATAAAAGAAAAGGGGTTTTTGAAATCAGATTTAAACTAAAGTAAATAATAAGAATAAGATGCAAGGCGGTATAACCAGCCAATAAAAATATATATACTAAATTAGGCGGTATAACCAGCCAATAAAAATATATATACTAAATTAGGCGGTATAACCAGCCAATAAAAATAAAACAAAGTTAATATACAAATTAGGCGGTATAACCAGCCAATAAAAATAAATATACTTTTAAAAATAAGCAAACTAGAAAAGTAAGAAAACAAGTAAGTAAGAAGAATCAAATATGAAAAATATGGTTAAGGTTTCATTCTCCACCACTAGACATCATTAAGAATCAATTTCAGATCTATCAATATCAACCAACTATCAAAGTTAACAACCGTAGATAACAACAAGCTCTGTTACCCCAATCTTTCCTTAGTTTGTCGTTAAATAGAACAAGCTCTCTATTTAATCTCTAACCATTAAACAACCTAGAATAAGCTCTCTAAATTCAATTTAATGGCAGCTTTATGATGAGAAAGATAGGTTGATCTAAGCAACAAACACATAAGCTCGGATTGTTCAACTTAGGTTATGTTCCACTTTGCAATTATTGAAAACTTGACCATAATCATTAATCACAAATTGCCACTTATGAATAGGAAATCAAGACAATTACACGGATCAAGACTCCTAAACTAGCAATAGATAATTATCAAGATCTATCTAGTTGTACACCTAAATAAATCAAGACAACATCATGAACAATTCTTGTAGAAGAACATAAGCAACTTTGATAGAAAATTAATGATAGATAGAATCTGAAAATCAATCACAAAACATGTCTAGGGCTTTGAAATCACCCTTAACCAAATAGAAGTTTAGCCTAGCATAGGAATTATAAACATAAAATTAAATAGAATCTAAGAAGAAAATAAAAGAAAGAAAGAAGAAGAAGAAGAAGAATATTAATTATCCAACCTCTTGCTCTTTCTAAAGAAAAAGAAAACTAGAGAAAAGAAAGAAGAAGAAAACTTAGAGAATTTTGTTAAAATGGCTAATATCCTACCAATCTCCAATATGATCCCTTACAATCATCCAAGGCCCTCTATTTATACACATTTTGGAGGGCTAAATGACAAGAGACAAGCTTTACAAATTTCAAAGGTAGGTATAATAGGTGGGTGCATTTTCTAACAATTTTAATCATATATGACGATTTTGATCAGCCAACTTGATGGTCGATTTTGTCAATTTTGGAGGCCTTATCTGATCACATGGTCTTCTAGAAAAATGTTACCCTATCAGTTACTGATCCATAGCCGTTGGAATCCGCTCATTTGCTGATGTGGATAAGAAGATATGGGCATAATACGAAAACAGGTCAGCACAGACGTCATTGCACATCAGCCAACTTGATGGTCGATTTCGCTAGGAAAAACGACTCCGTTTCAAGAAGTGTAAAACATGAAAAAGATAGATATGCCTCTTAGCTTTGCATGGCTACAAATTTCAGCCTTATTGCTTCAGTGAAACTCGAGATATAGCTGATATGGAAAAAGGTGTCGGAACTGGAACTGAACTGGATTTGCCCTTAATTCTAGTAATCTGAAATCACTCAAAGAAACTTGTGAAAAACACCAAAATACATAAAAATATAAAAGATCATAAACACAATTAGACTAAACAATAATAACTCGTATTTGACACAAAACAATAATAAAACATAACTAAAAACTATATAATTATACGAGTTATCAGTGGGTATCGTCCTAGTAAACCCTCACGAGACTAAACTCGCCCACTAGGACACCTAGGGGTTTAAAGGCTTGTGTCACATGCTAAGTGCCACCGTGATTTCTTACGAAAGTGGATTAGATTATATTTTCTTATTTTATTTTTATTTTGTTTTGCTCGAGGACTAGCAAAAAGCTAAGTGTGAGGGTATTTGATAAGCTCATAAAATATACATTTTATGCCTTTCTACCTTTAGTTTTTGTTATGGTTTCGATCTTTATCTTGTTTACTTATATTATATTTTTGAATTATAGGTATATTTAAAAGAAAGAAGTCAAAATATGTCAAATATGATGTTAAAGAGCTTATAAATTCACAATCATAAGATGGAAGAAGACTTGGGAGTCAAAAAGATCAAATTCTTAGTGCTAGATGATCTGACAGATCTGACCTCCAGAGCTTGTTGTAAGGAAATCATTATGTTAAATTCATTATTTGAAGAAATTTCCTTCTTAACTTTTGAAGCTGACCTGAATACCTTTCCAACGATAGTTTATACGCCTAAATCGGACAACATATAGTCATCCAAATCAGCCGACGAAGTGTAAGACAGTGCATCAGTCGCGAAACCGAAGTCAGAGAGCAAAATCACACAAGACAGCAAGTTGGCGCCGCGGCGCCGAGTTTCTGTTTCCAAATCCGTAAAACCGCAAAAAGTCCAAAATTGCCTTATTTTTACTCCTAGCTTCCTTGATCACCAAGAAAAGGTTCCCAAGGTCAAAAAGCTCTATAAATACCATCTTTTGAGCCACAAACTAGGATTATCTTTGGGAGGAGACTCAAGGATCATCATTCTTCTTCTTCTTCTTCTCCATTATTTTATTTTATCTATGCCTATGCTAGGCTAAACTTCTTTGGTTAAATGTGATTCTAAAGTCCTAAACAAGTTTTGTAATTGATTTTCAGATTTATCTATCATTAGCTTTCTATCAAAGTTGATTGTGTTCTTCTATAAGAATTGTTCATGATGTTATCTTGATTTGTTTAGGTGCGCAACTAGATAGATCTTGATAATTATCTAATGCTAGTTTAGGAGTCTTGATCCGTGTAATTATCTTGATTTCCTATTCATAAGTGACAATTTGTAATTCATGATTATGTTGGGTTTTCGGGAATTACAATGTGGAACATAACATAAGTTGAACAATCCGAGCTTACGTGTTTGTTGCTTAGATCAACTTATCTTTCTCATCATAAAGCTGTTATCAAATTGAATTTAGAGAGCTTATTCTAGGTTGTTTGATAATTAGAGATTAAATAGAGAGCTTATTCTATTTAACGACAAACTAATGAAAGATAGATCTGAAATTGATTCTCAATGATGTCTAGTGATGGAGAATGAAACCTTAACCATATTTCTCTTATATTTGATTTCCTCTTACTTCTTTGCATCTTACTTTTATTGTGTTTCTTTACTTTTAATTATTTCAAAACTCCATTTTCTTTTATTATCTTTGAACTTAAGTGATAAACTAATAACTTATAAATTGAAACCCAATCCCTGAGGACTCGACCCTTGCTAACTATTATACTTTACAATTGATCTTTTTAGTGCAAGGTTAAATAAGATATACTCTTTTGAGTGTATCAAATAATCTTAAATTAAATATAATAATTGATAATTAATTTGATAATTATTAATACATTATAAATTGTAACTTTTTTAATATAATACTTTTAAAAAATATTTTAAATGCATTTTTTAGCAAAATCGATAATAATATGTTTATATATTGAAAGTTCGAAAGAAATGAATAATAATAATAGTTGTACTATTAAATATGGTCTAAAAAAAGGGGTCATAGTAAATAAATAATAAAAAAAAAGAGTCAGATATCCCAAAAACAAAAGCAAAAATGGTTGCAGACAGGCATATATACCCGTCTTCCTCCATAAATGTCCCTCGTCTAAACTCCACATCCCTAATGTTGAAATTAATAGGCGTTACAATTCCTCTGTACCCGTCAACAGGTAGAAGAATAGCATTAAATTCCTCATATCGGAATATGGTCGGTACCTTACCGGTCGATACGTACTATTTTTTAAGGTAAATCGAAACGATACAAATCTCGTATCATTTCGATTTTTGTATCGATCCGTACCAATCGTATCGATCGTACCAACCTGTATCAATTTGTATCGATCAATACCGATCTGTATCGATACTTACTAGTAAGGAATTTGCCCATATCCTAATTCCTAACCCAACCCAATATTTTTCCATGTTACCCCCACCACTGATCATCTCACACCAATATTCACCAATTTCTCTATCAAAAAGTCAGACAAGTGAACGACCCAGATGCCCCAAAGACCATTAAAATGCAATGGGGAAGAGGTGTGGGATGTAAAAATCCTCTGCCCTTGAACCCTTCAAGTCAGCACTCAGCATTAAACATGAGAAAAAACGAAACGTTTCGAATCCAACAAGTTTAATGTTTAAATTTTAATATCTATAATTTTTTTTTTCTTTTCAAATTGCCAGATATTAATACCTACGTATGGGATTGGGATTATGGGAGTGGGGGTGCATGTGCCTGCCCCAAATCAAAGCTTCCAATTATTTAGAATTAATTTAGTATTATTATTGAAAAAATTTTGAGTTAAAAAAATAAATTTAAAAAATATGATGAAAAAAAAAATAAATTTAAAATATTTTAAGTATTTAACATTATTATAAAAAAAAATGTTGTGAGAAATTAAAATATCAAAAAAAAATTTAAAATAATAAAAATTTAAAGACGTGATTTATTCAAATTTTTGTAAAAATATAAAGATAATAAAATTATTTTATTCAAACTAATTTTTAAATCAAAATTTTTTATTTTATTAATTTTTTTATTTAAATTATCAAAAAATAATTTTAACAGTAAAAATCAAAAAAATTTATCAATTTAATATTGTTTTTGTGATGAAACTCAATTTTAAACTTCAAAAACTGTGCTGACGAAACCTTCTCAACTGACCTTTGAACCGACAATCAGACTCACCACTTATAAACAGAAAACCTGCCGGTTATTCTCCTACAGCCACAAGATTTTTCATTCTCTCTGACACGTGTCTCAGATCAGATGGGTCAGACCCTTTGACTAGTTGACCAACCACAGTCAAAAAACCTAGCTGTTTAGCACTTCCTCTCTCAACATCTTCAATTATTATTTGCTTCTTCTTTTTTTCCTTAATTAAAAGTTTTATTTATTTATTATATCTATTTATTACTTTGACCTTTATATCTATCACATTCACACCCCCCCCTCTTTTTCTCCTTCATTTCATTTCATATTCTTCTGTGTCTCCTTTTGTTTTTTATTTATCTTTTGTAAAACTTTACCTTTTCTCTTCTTAAAAGTTAAAATCAATTGTTATCTTTTTCTTCTCTCTTCTTCTGCAACTTTCATGGCGGTTTTACCCACCGGCTCGTCTAACTTGGAGTTGACAATATCTGTTCCTGGCTCCTCTTCTTCACCTTCGGATCTTCCTTCTTCTGGTAAGCAAAAAGAAACATCCCTTTTCTTCTCTTTCTCTTTACTTTCTTAATTTTCCCACCATTTTCTTACTTATTGCTTCTTAATTTTGATAAGATATATATCAAACCTTTTTTCCCATGTTTTATGAAGTTTCAGCCTTGATAATTCTATACCCGGATTCCATGCATGGTTTACAGAAAAAAAAGGGTCTTCCTTTTTTCTTTTAATATGATCGTCCTCATGTTTGGTCAATATATATTGATTGATTTTGCTTCAAATTTGATATATTTTGCTTTTCTTTTATCTTTTTTTTTTTTCCTTTGGTGGATGAAAATATTACACGAAAGGTGATCAAGGGGTTACTACGGTGAGAGATTTAGATATAAACCAAGTACCATCAAGAGGGGCAGAAGATGAATGGATCACAACAAGCATGGAAGATGAAGAAGAAAGCTGCAATGGAGTCCCTCCTCGCAAGAAACTTCGTCTTACAAAACAACAGTCTCGCCTTCTTGAAGAAAGTTTCAGACAAAACCATAACCTAAACCCTGTACGTAATTGTCAAACTACTACCTTTTTACTTATTAACATAGTTTAAATAGCGGTTGTGAATTTTTTCGCGTATGTAGCTATGGTATTAGGTAACATGTTATGATTGTTGCGAATGTAAATTTAATAGTGTTTTAAAAAAAATTGATAATATTATAAATGTTACATAATGAATAAAATATAATACAAAAATTTCAATTTTTATTAGGTCGAATTATGCTTATTAATTAACTAGCACCAAACACCAACATTTCTTTTTTCACATAAAATATCCAATCAATTCATCAGATCATCTCTTAAAATACAATAATTTTTGTGTTTGCAGAAGCAGAAAGAAGCTTTGGCTTTGCAGCTGAAACTTAGGCCAAGACAGGTTGAAGTTTGGTTCCAGAACCGTAGGGCCAGGTACTACTTGCTCTACCCTATACTAACACATATATAAAAATACGAATAAATATATATTGCTTTTTCTTTTCTTTTTTTCATTTTTCTGGGTCCTTATTTGACAAAGTATATAGTCTGAATCAGATTCTACCAGTATAGTTTTTCGTACAGTAAGTGCAACAATAGATTTTCTTTTCAAAGTTTTACTTATTATGGATATAGGAATATTTTATGATGCTACCTGATAGGATCCAAGATGATCCATTCTCATGGCAATTTCTATATGGGCCAAGATCCAAGAAGATCTAGGAAACATGGCAAGAATGGGTGGATTTCACTTGGGCCATGTTGCAAGTTATTCAGGAAAGGCTTCAACATGCAAGATGGGCTTGCATCCAAGTTTGGTCCATGTGATTCAAGAACACAAGGTGGCACATTAAGAGAGGGCTTATTTTAATTCTTATAATTACTTAGGCATTTGGGCCTATATTATGTAACATGGATATCTTTTAATTATTTAGGTTTGGGCTTGAGCATCTTCAGCTCATATTTTACATATTATTGCTTAGTAGATTAGGGTTATTGTAGGGAGGCTATTACCTTATCGTTTGAGAGGTTTGTGCAACAAGAGGAAGAAAGATGGAGAAGAAAAGAAAGAAAAAAAGAGAGAAGAAAAAAAGAAAAAGAAAGTGAGGTGGCTGCAAATAAAGAAAAGCAAGAGGAAACGGAGAGTAAAAAAGAAAGTGAAAAAGAAATAGAGGTGGTTGAAATTAAAGAAGTAAGAGAGGAGCCACTAGTAGAAAAGGAGACAATTCCTGTTGAGAAAAACAAAGAATTTGCGAATTTTTCTGATGAAAAGGAGAGTGAGGTTCTTATTCTTGATGCTCCTAACCAATCTCTACCTATTTTGCCTGTTTCTTTGTTGAAGGATTGTGAGAATTTACTTTCGAAGGAGTTGCAAGATGGGTTGTCACCCATAAGCGGCATTGTGCATCACCATGATTTAGTTCCTAGCACTGTCATTCTCACACACAAGGCTAAGATTCGAGGGCGAATCTTTTCGAGGAAAGGGGGAATGATAGGATCCAAGATGACCCAATCTCATGGCAATTTCTATATGGGCCAAGATCCAAGAAGATCTAAGAAACATGGCAAGAATGGGTGGATTTCACTTGGGCCATGTTGCAAGTTATTCAGGAAAGGCTTCAACATGCAAGATGGGCTTGCATCCAAGTTTGGTCCATGTGATTCAAGAACACAAGGTGGCACATTAAGAGAGGGCTTATTTTAATTCTTATAATTACTTAGGCATTTGGGCCTATATTATGTAACATGGATATCTTTTAATTATTTAGGTTTGGGCTTGAGCATGTTCAGCCCATATTTTACATATTATTGCTTAGTAGATTAGGGTTATTGTAGGGAGGTTATAAATATATGTCTTAGCCGCCTACTTCAATTATCTTTTGATCAATTAAGTCTGATTTTATTCAGTGAGAGTTTTCTCTTTTAGTTCTTGAAAGAACTTAGGAACTTATCAAAGAATTCTTTCTTTGTGGCGTTCAACCTATCAAACTTAGGTTCTTGAAACGAGAGTTCTTAGGGTCTAGCTTACATGCTTAATCTAGGTTCTTTGAAACAGGTTTTTAAGGGTTTAAGTTTTCTTTGCCTGAATCTTGGCTTTTCTGGGTTAGGTATTTCATTTTGTTAGTGGGTTCAAAGGGTTTAACCCCTAGGGTTCACATCACTACCATAATAAGATTCATTTTCTATGTTTATCCCAGATTTTTTATTTTTCATAAATTTATCGTTATGATACATATATATTTAGTTCTGAGACATATTTAGACATGATGTGGAAGTATGATTCTCAAATATATATAAAAAATTAAAAATACTTGTTTATAATATATATTCATATTCGACAGTTATCCGGATCTAAATAATATAATTCATTTTTATGGATTCTATTGTCGTTTCTCCGACAAAACGGTTGTCTTTGGACGTTGATATATTACTATCATTCTTAAGTAATATATATTTAGAGTAAAAGCATGTTAGAACTTAGAACACCACGTTTGCACTGTAAAATTCTATTAATTAAATCAGTAGTTGAGGGCCTTCAGACAACCTTAAAGAACACAAGGAAAAAGTTAGAGGAAAACTACTTTGCTCTTTCTTTTTTTTTTTACTATATATATATATTCTTTTTGGTCGAGTATGCATGAGATAATGAGCAAAGGGAAATATCTTGCCATTTGTTAGTTTTATGGTCATCCTTTTCTCTTTAATTAAAAAGAAGTGAACTAGTAGAAGAACTTAATTATCTTTCAGAGAAAATTTCATAGGATTTTGATGCTGCCAAAGAAAGCTGCAGTTTCATATATATATGGTATAATACTTCCTGCAGTGGCTTAGCCAGAATTTTTTTTTCCATCGAGTCATATAGAAAGTCCGATTATATAACATGATATTTTTATTCATTATATTATTAAATAAACTTTTACGTTAAATCTAAATTTTTTGAATAAATAATAAAAATTAAATTTATTATCTCATTACTACAATAAAAAAAATATTATAATAACATAATAATCTTTGGCTTATTAAAACAAAAAAAGTAACAAATGCGTTTAGATGCAAAAATAAATGATATTTCCGAATAAGTAGAAATTAAGAAAAACCTTCATAATAATAAAACAAAGAAATATATATATATATTAAAATGATATGAAATAATTATACTTCAATGTATGCCACATATTATATTTTAAAGCTTATTAATGTATGACCATATTTATATTAATATTAAGATTTTTAAAATTTTTAATTTTTTTTACATGTATACTATACTCATTGTCATCATAAAAATAGTTACAAATTTTACTTATTTGATCCTAATTATATGTTTTGTTAGATTTTAGTGGTAGATAAATTACAAAAAAAAAAAAAAAAAAAATACTACTTATATATATAAACATGATTTTTCTAAAGTTGAGTAGATGAATTGACTCCACTCCAATCAATGTGGCTACGTCCCTGATTACGTGTAGTAATGTCTACAATGGAAATTATTTTCCTCAAAATAATTTTATCATTATAAAACTTAGCATGAAATTTAGATGAGTATATAACAATTAAGAAAGAGCAATAAAGGGTTAGAGAGATATAGAACACTTTTCAATATCCTTTTCTTAATATTTTTATAGAAAAAATAAAATGCATACATTTTTTTAAAAATACATAATAAAAATTAAAGGATATTTTGAAAATTTAGGATCATATGATACGGTTTTTTTATAAAAAAAATAAAAAATAAAAAATTATTGCAAAACTTATGTATTTTTAAGAAGTGCATGTAGCATTTTCATATATCGTATACTCAAAAACGATCACGAACAATAAATAAAGGATTTTGCTAACGAGTGTTCTTAGAATATTTTTTTTAAATTATCATATTAGATACGTTACAATTTTAAATACATTAAAAACCATTAAATTAATTATCAATTACTATGTTTAATATAAAAGTATTACTACAAATGATAAATTAATTAATCTTAACAAGTGTCTTTAAAAAACTTGTTAGCAAAATCCATAAACAAAAGCTATAACAGGTTATAGAAAAAAAAACGACACATGACCGACAAGTAGCTGAACAGGTTTATGAAGAATTAATGATGTGGTTTGGTTTCATGAGCTGAAGAGCTTTAAGGATCAAAATAATACTTAATGGTTCGTCTATAACATACGTGTATTACATTATCGAATGAAATGAATCAAGGGAAAAAGGAACCCCCCCTCGCCCTAACCTAAGCCTTGTTTATAACAGTTTCTTATTGTTCTTTTTCCCTTTTTCAAGTGATTGGTTATTCCAAAGGATTACTCAAAAAAATTCTTGCTTACAAATATATATGATAACATTGACATGCAAGGTCTTTACACTTTAATGGTGGCATGAACAACCTAGCTAGCTAGGTAGCTAGCTGCTTAAAAACTTGAGAACAGATATTGCATTTAAGTATCAAATTGACATGCAAGATCTTTACACTTCAATTAATTTATTTGTATTATATGTTAATGATAACAAACCAAAATATATAGGAGCAAGTTGAAGCAGACAGAGATGGAGTGTGAGTACATGAAGAGATGGTTTGGATCATTGACTGAACAGAACCGCAGGCTTCAAAGGGAGGTGGAGGAGCTTAGGGCCATTAAAGTAGGGCCACCAACCCTGATTTCACCTCACAGCTGTGACCCTTTTCCGGCATCAACCCTTACAATGTGCCCTCGGTGCGAACGTGTCACTACCACTGCCCTTGATAATAGGGTTCCACCAAAATGACTGCCGCCACCACTACAGCCACAACATTGTCGTTATATAAAGTTGGGACATCAGCCCTCTAATCAAGGCCATCTTTGGCGGCTTGTTAGTCAGGCTTAATGACCCACTTTATATAAGAAGTTTATAAAAAAGAAATGATTTAGGGAATGTTCATATTAGTTTACACACAATTCTAAGGGATGGATACTAACTACGTATTGGTATTAGGGCTGTAATCGAGCCGAGCCGAGCTCGAATAGTGAGAAGCTCGAGCTCGAATAGTGAGAAGCTCGAGCTCGAGCTCGATTCGATACTCGCAGCTCGAAGCTCGGCTCGAGCTCGATCGAATACTATTTTTCAAGCTTGAGCTCGGCTCGAGATAAAATCGAACTATTCGAGCTCGGCTCGATTAAGCTCGTTTACTCAATTTATGTACTCAAGCTCGAGTTCGAGTTCGAGTTCGAGTTCGAGCTCGAGCTCGAGTTCGAGCTCGTTTCATATACAATTTTTTTGCATTTAAATAATAAATTTTTAAAAAAAATGATATAATGATAAAAAAACCTTACACAACAATCAAATCCAAATTTTTCTAAATACAAAAAAGGTAAAAGTCTCAATCAAAATTAATCTAACTGAAGCAGTTCATAAATTCATGTAAATTGATGCAGGACTAAGTGATAGAGATGATGTGCTCCCAGTCTACAATTCACCGCTGATATCAGATCAGAGTATTGAGAATGTGAAAGTATCCTTACAACAGGGAAGCCACCATAGTCCCCAGGCTCTCTGATGTCCTTAGTGACACAACTAGTCGGACCTGCAATGACCAACTTAGGTTAGAAACATACCTTTCACGGAAGCATTCAGACCTTTAACTCCAGTTGCTATTTCAATGGGATATAATCAAATCAACCACACAAGAAGCAAGACATTTTTGAGCAAGTATACAGTCTGAAGTTCAACGCCAGATTTCAGATCAGTCATGAGTGGCTAATAGCAGATAGAAATGGCCTTCATATCAATTTAACATCCCAAGAATTATAACCTCAATGCAGCCTCTAGCTAGTAAATGGCACACTCATAGTCATAGCAAGAATATATGCAGTTTGCACTATTCATCTCAAGACACAACAATAAGTTCAATTAACACACACACCAGATAACAGGATGCAGTAACACTTACTAATTAGGGGATAAAATAATCCTCCGTATGGCTCAAATTATGCACATAGAAATGATTCAACAATTGTAAGCTGTAACAAACTAACAAATGCACAAATGCACTTGGTAACCCTATATTTCAAGGGCAATCTTGTCAAACTTGAAACCTTATTGTTCAAATCACAAATGCACCCAGTCAAATACCGTTACATACCTCGTATGGTTTTTCAGGTTGTAAATAATGCCTGAAAAAATGATATTGTTCATCTTTACTAGGATACCTACATTAACAATATGTTCAATAATCAGAAGGTGCCAATCTATTCAAATATTCATCATGGTTGCACAAGAAAACACATTATTTAAAGCAGACAATATAGAGGAAGCATACAAGCTATAGTCACAGTCATAGCCTGCATATTCATTGAAGTGATTTCCAATGTCAAAGCCTCTGTAATTGTATGACCCATACTCGAAATCTATGAAGTAGAGATTATCTGGACATTGACGAGATAAACAGTTAGGTCCACACGCACAAAGGAATTGAAACAAATTATAGGTAAGCAGAAGAAACTATTCTTGTATTCCATCCAGCAATTAGGAACCAAGACAATATCAAATTCTTCTGTTTTGAGGTTGTGAATTGTGATTCATAAGACATCCTATCTTATGTGTTTATCATGGTGACAAGGTCAGTGACTTTATTAAGTGATAACATCAATAATAAACTTATCATAATGATAAACTCTAATCTTCAACCCACTGATGTCTCTTAATGAATAGTAAAACATCCCAATCATATGCATTTGATGATTCTTTTCTGTTCATTTTTTAAGTTCTTACATTTTTGAGCAAGTATACAGTCTAAAATTAGACAAACAATTCAACTCCAGTACAAATTACACTTTAATAGTCCTATAATGTAGGTAGGGACATTAAGGGGATATATGTAAACATTTTGATAGTGGACAAATGGTGTACCCATTCAAGCTTAAAACAAATCTATAGGCTTTAGCATATGGAAGCCTATTTTGTTATGATTATAATTAGAGTACTTACTGGTGTTTCCGGTGTAGTTAATGAGAAGGCAGTGCGATTATCTGAGGCGTCCAAAACAACTAGTACTGGTATAGTATTACACCTGAAAAAGACAAATTTATATAATTAATTAATTAATCTAAGTTTATAGTAAAAACAGAGATCCGTTTGTGATAATTATCAAAAGAAGAAAAGAAGAAAACGAAAATGGATTGTGAAAGAAAAGGAAAATGAGTAGAATACAAATAAATAAATAAATATTAAGGGAAAAACAGAGAGATAGTTACCTTACCGGCAGAATACAAATAAATAAATAAATTTTATCTTTGCTACAATTTGTCTTAATCGAAACTGTAGAAACAGATATGAACAAAAAAAAAAAGACTCATAGGTGAGAGTGGGAAATTAGCTTTTCCACTCTTTTTAAAGATGCACTGCACTCTTCTTCTTCTTCTTCTTCTTCTTCTTCTTCTTCTTCTTCTTCTTCTTCTTCTTCTAGTTCTAGTTTCTAAATGGCTTTAACATTCTATATTTTATATGCTGTCCCGCCACAGGTGACCGATCACGGATTTCAAATTTGTCCAATTTCAAATTTGGGAAATAAGGAATAAGAAGAGAAAGGAGATGGAGATGGACGAGGTAGAGTGACGGAGAGAATATGAGAGTGAGACTGTGAGGGAGAGAAGGAGGAGCGGCTGAGAGAGTGAGAGGAAGACAAGGTAAAAAATTAGGTTTTAAGTTTTTAGTATATATTTATATATTAAGGATAAAATAGTAAATTAATATTAAAAATATATATTATAAAATAAAAAGCTCGATTAGGCTCGCGAGCCGCTCGAATCGAGTATTAAGATACTCGAATTCGGCTCGCTCGACAGCTCGAGCTGCTCGAGCTCGAGCTCAACTCGATAATGACCGAATCGAATTCGAGTTTTTTTCGAGTCGAACTCGAATAGTTTGCGAGCACAGGTGTCTCATTTACAGCCCTAATTGGTATCTAATCTACATAGGGATTTTACTTCGTTTTGCGTTCTTTTTATTTTATTGATCAATCTTTTATTATTGCATATATATATATATATATATATATATATATATATATTTCTTTCTTTCTTTTCAAGCGCCGTAATTAAGCCCAGAGCAACTATACTCTCAAAAGCTATAAAGTTGTTAGAAAATCAATGACTTTTTCCTTGTGATTGTTTTAATAACGGTTGTTGTATTTGTATCCGGTATTTTATCGATAAGATAAAATACAGATATGTATATGATACTTTATTATAAAAGTAGACACAGTCTTTGTGACTACTGCAATTAGAGGAGGAGGAGGAGGAGGAGGAAGAAGAAGAAATTTGGTTCATCATTTCACAGATTTGATCCACACTTTTACTCCTTTATCCCTTTCAATTTTTCTCTTTTAATTTTTGTATCTTGAATACTCAACTTCTCTTGAACAAAAACATTAATCTTCTGGATTGTTTGAACAGGAATTGAGTAGTAATTAGATATGAAGATGGAAAATTGATTGGTGGAATAAGCAAAAGTGTACTGACTGATATTAATGTTTAAGCTGAAACTATGATTATTAAGAAATAAGTACTTTTGGCAAAAAAATGAATTTAAGATAAAATATTGTATTTACATATAATATAATGATGTAAATAATATTTTAAATGAAATTATTTAAATCAAACAAAACATATTTAATATGAATAAATATAGAAGTAAATAAATATATTTATTTATATGTGGTATTAAATTATTTATATTATATATTTTTATTTAAGACATCGTTATAAATTGTATCCACGTACTCCTATATAATTATGGATTTTTTTAATCAATTTCACATGTTCAAAATTTTAAATAAAAGATGAATCAAACATGCGAACTGTGATTTGGGTCGGATCACAAAAACTCTTATTCAGATCTAATATAAATGTAACACTTGATTATAATTGTAATTTCTCTTATCTTAAAACATAAGATTAAAGTAATCCCTAAAAGTTTAACCTCACTTTGTCAACTGTTGTTTTATATTTTTTTACCTCAAACTTTTACTTTGTAATCTGAAAGAATTTAACAAGTGTTGGTTTAGACTTCTTTTACTAAGTAGTTTAATTGACAGCTGTTGTGAGAGTAAAAGTAAAAGTAATCCCTACAGTTTTTACCTCAAACTTTTACTTTGTAATCTGAAAGAATTTAACAAGTGTTGTTTTAGACTTCTTTTACTAAGTAGTTTAATTGACAGCTATTCTGAGAGTCAAAGTAAAAGTAATCCCTACAGTAAACTCTCGCAAACCAGTCTCAGACTTTTACTTTTCGATTTCTTTTGTTTTTGAGAGTTTACTGCAGCATGCAGATGTTTTCAATTCTATTTGTTTTGCCATCGTTTCAGGTGATTCTCTTTTCATATCTTTTCTTCTTTTTCTTTGTTGTTGCATTTTTTCATATTTGCAACCTTCTGAGGCCTTCTTCAACACCTTCTGCGGTGACATCGGTGTAGAAAGCATCCCATGTGCACCAGCCGAACCAATCAAGAAAAGAAGGCCTTCCCATTTTGCAGTGAAACCGAGGACTGAAAGGATACTTTTGCATTTTGTTTTCACAATCACAGGTTCTTTTTTTAACCCAGTTTTTTTTCTTTTTTAATTTCTAGGTTCTGAGTAAAAATGGTAGAGAGAGACATAGAAAAACAAAATTATCCTTTTTCTTTAATTGGAGAGAACAATGGAAAGAAATGTTGGTTTAGATAGATTAAATTTTGATTTTTGGAGGATTTTTCACTGACAATGGAATTAAAGTTGGGGATGTTGGTTGCAACCAACTTGCTTGCTAGTGGAGAATTCTGTCGGCAAATTAAATTAGAGTGTTTTAGGATTGGATCTGTTGGGTCTTTTAAAAAGCAATCAAAGGGTACAAAATGGTTTATACTCAGAATGCAGGTTAGCTGGTTCAAAGTAATTATACCTAGAATCATGACCGACCAAAAGTTAATATATTGTTCTGTCAAATGAATTGATGCTTTTGATAGTTGTAATGAAGTTTTGCCAACGTATCAATGTTTCTTTCAAGTAGCAAAGCATGTTGTTTATGTTGGGACTTGAGAATACATATTTTTAACAATTATAGATTTATATGATAAAAAATCATATCCATAGTGTTTTTTAAAATTAGATTTTTTATATTTTTGTTCTTGATTCAGTTTTTTTCTGTAAATTTTAGATGATTGAGATATTTATCAATGTTTTTGTAATAAACCATAGAAAGGGAGGTAATAAATCTCTTTTAAGTTTCATACTCATATAAGGATCATTAGAACTGCACTTTTACATCGTGATATATGAAGATGTTTGTTTAGTTTTTCATATCAATGGGGTGGCAAAGCCAAGATGTTGATGAATTGATAATTTTTTAGTTTGTTTTTAAATTTGTATTTTCATGTGTTTCTTTTGGTTTAAAATTAGATTAGTTTTTGATATTGTTAACTAATTTGATCTGTATGTATTGTATTTGCCATTTTTGTCTTTAACAGTTAATCAGTAGCTAATCAGTAGCTGGGAGACTTACCTGTTTCAATAGCTGGGAGACTTACCTGTTTCAAGATTGACTGTGAGTTGCTTTTGGTTTTTCCTATTATCACTACTATATTTGTTTTACATGTTGATTCATGATGCATGTTGGTTACAATTTTTGTCTTTAACAATTAATCAGTAGCTAGGAGACTTACCTGTTTCAACATTGATTGGAGTTGCTTTTGGTTTTTCCTATTATCACTACTATAGGTTTGTTTTACATGTTGATTCATGATGCATGTTGATTTTTTGTTTATGTTTTGGTGCATATGTATTAAATATTTTGTTTTATTTTGTTTCTCCATAAGTGTATGAAATATTTTGTGTAAAGCTTTTTGTGTCTGTTTTTCAAGTTCATTTTGTTTATCATGGATAATGCTAGACAATAAAGGCAAAATAGACTTAGAAGAATAGAAAGGTTAAGGGCTAATAGAATTAGGATATCTTCAAGGCATGATTTAAATAGGAGTCATGCTTCTATTGTTTATAATGCTAGTGGTAGAGGCAGGCTCAATAATATTTCTGCGTGTAATATCAATGTTAGAGAAAATGACACTAGTTTTAGTGGGCAACAGTTACAATTAGATAGATGTTTAAGAGATAGTGGAGGAGATATGGTTGTTCATTCCATTGTTGGTAATGATGATGGGCATGTTCTAAACAAGAGTCATGCTTCTATTGTTAATAGTAGTGGTGGTAGAGGCAAACTGATTGATATTTCTGCTTGTCATATGAGTGTTAAAGAAAATTACACCAGTTTTGTTGGGCAAGAGATAGAATCAGATAGATGTTTAAGAGATAGTGGAGGAGATATGATTGTTCATTCCGTTGTTGGTGATGATGGTGAGCTGCATACAGTTTCAGTTGAAACTATCATGCCTATCTCAGGTGAATTTTTAAACAAAGTATTACGAAAGAAACCAAGGTTTAACTTTTTATGTGATGGTTCTACCAGCAGTAGTAATGCCTGTCAGACTTTGTCTAATGTTCTTGTTCTTGCTAACATACATTCTGAGTATTTCTTTGAACCAGCTTCTTTACCTCAAGCAGTTCTGAATCGATTTGATTTGTTTGCTCAGTCAATCATAGAACCTGAAGTTTTAGTCAGTAGTAATTATAGTAGTCATAGTTTATATAATGTACCAATCACGTTGAATCCCTCGAAGGAAGCTACGGCTGTAGTTGATGGATTGTCAAAAGTTGATCAACTAGACTTTGGTGGTAATGTTTACTAAGTTTTTATCTGTTCTTTTACGTTTTTCCATTAGTTTACATAATTAAATATAAAAAAGAATTCATATTAAATTATCTTTATTTATGACAAAAAATAAAGGTGGTATTACTACTAGAAATTCTGATTTCCGGCAACAACAGCAAAGAAATAAAATCTCTAATCAGTCAAACAACTCCAATCATTTGAGTGAGTAAAATCCAAATTTAGAATGTCATTGTGAAAAGAAAAATTGTTATGTACATTCTTCATAGTAATAATTCAATTTTTTTTTTGGCTTAATAGAAAAGTGCAGCTCAGTTTTTAGTTTTGGGGGATCACTGTGTGTTTGTTCTTTTTGTGGTGCTTTGATGTCGTATGAAGAAAGGATAGATATATTTAAGGATTCATCTAATCCAACCTTTACATTATGCTGTCAACAAGGTTTAGTTAAACTTCCTCCGTCCAGGCCTACCCCTGGTTTTTTAGATCAGTTGCTCAATTATCAAAGAGGAAATAGGTCAACTCAGTTTAGGGATAATATTAGATTATACAATTCAATGTTCCAATTTACATCCATAGGGGGGAGGATTGACAATACTGTCAATAATAGGCGAGGTCCATATATATTTAGAATAAATGGCCAAAATCATCATAGGATAGGGTCCTTACTTCCAGTTCCTGGCCACAAACCAAAGTTTGCGCAGCTTTATATTTACGATACCGAAAATGAAATTTCAAATCGTATGGCTGCTTTTGGTGGAAATAATGTAGGCGTTGTTGATAGAGGAATAGTTAAAGGCCTTCAAAAGATGCTTGATGAATGTAATGAAGTTGTGAAAGCTTTTAGAACTGCCAGAGATAAATGCAGAATATCAGGTGGAATTTTAATTCGTCTTAGACTGCTTGGAACTCGAAATAGTCAAGAAAAAACTTACGTATCTCCTTCAGGGTCATAAATTGCAGATTAGTTGTAGGAGACATAGGTGAATCTGATACTCATCGAAATGTAATTGTTGAGCACAAAAGTGAAGGTCTAAAACGAATACGTGAATTACATCCATCTTTCATGGCAATGCAGTATCCTTTATTGTTTCCTTACGGAGAAAATAGCTACATTATTGATTTAAAATATGCTGATTCTCTTATGAACCCTAAAAGGAAGAGAAAAATGTTACAATGCGGGAGTATTATGCATACATGATCCGACAACGTTTGGGCAGGCAGAATACGTTATTGAGGGGTGGAAGACAGTTTCAACAATATATTGTTGATGTGTTTACAGCAGTTGAAGAAACAAGGTTGCAGTATATCAGAAATAATAAAAAACACTTGAGATCAGAAATTTATAAAGGACTAAAAGATTCAATCAGAAAGGGAGATATTGAAGGTAATTGTGTTGGGAAACGCATAGTATTACCTGCAAGTTTTACTGCTGGACCGCGCTACCTTTTCCAAAACTATCAGGATGCGATGGCAATTCGTCTATATTATGGATACCCGGACCTGTTCATTACATTCACTTGCAATGCAAAGTGGTTGGAAATTGAAGATGCATTAAGTTTCATTCCTGACCAAAGAGCAGAGGACAGACCGGATATAGTTTCAAGAGTTTTTAGAATAAAACTTAGGTACTTCATGGAAGAGTTCACTTGAAAAAAGCATTTTGGTCAAGTATTGAGAGGTAAGAATTTAAAAAAAATTCATTATTGCTAAAATTGATTGCAAATTTCCTTCTTAATAAAAATGTAGGCCATATAGTAATGTATTTACTTTTTTGTTATTTGTGATAGTGATCTACACTATCGAATTTCAAAAGCGCGGGCTCCTTCACGCACATATTTTGTTATGGTTGCATCCAAATGATAAATGGTCTACTTCAAGTGATATTGACAAATTTATATCAGCAGAGATTCCAAATAAACAGTTTGATGAAATCGGATATGAAGCAGTCACGAATTTTATGATACACGGCCCTTGTGGTATTGCAAATCCTTTAGCTCCGTGTATGACAAAAGGAAAATGTTCAAAGTTCTTCACAAAGAAGTATCAAGCTTAGACAAAAACTAATGAAGGTGGCTTTGTCATGTATAGAAGGAGAGAAAATCAAGAGATGACTTTCAGAAATGGCATAAAATTGGATAATCGGTTTATGGTGCCTCACAATGTAGACTTGGTTGTCAAATATCAGGCTTATGTCAATTTTGAAGTTTGCAGCAAATCAAGGGTTGTCAAGTATTTATTCAAGTACATAAACAAGGGACCGGATAGAGCAAGAGCAGTGAATGAAAATAGTTATGTGAATAGGAATCAAAATCACCAAGCTGAAGCCATTGAGTTAGATGAAGTTAAAATGTATCTGGACTGTAGGTACCTTTCTGCTTATGAAGCATGTTGGAGATTGTTTGGGTTTGATATTCATCACCATGAACCTTCTGTGCAACGATTGATAATTCACTTACCAAACTATCAGAATGTTTATTTCTCTGATAAAGAAGATCTATCAAGAGTAGTACAAAGACCACATGTCACCAACACAATGTTTATGGAGCGGATGAAAACAAATCTTAAGGTTGAAGAAGCAAGGAATTTAATTTATGCTGATTTTCTAACTCAATGGGTTTGGTCAAAAGTTGAAACAAGATGAAAAAAAAAAGGCGGCAAGGAAGAACAATAGGAAGAATAATGTACGTTCATCCAGCAACAGGTGAACTATATTTTATGAGACTATTGTTGAACGTCATCAAAGGTCCGAGAAATTATGAGGAGTTAAGGATGGTTGCTGGTGTGGTACATCCGACTTTTCAGGCAGCATGTAAAGCTTTTGGATTACTTGGTGATGACCAAGAATGGACCGATGCATTAATTCCGGCAGCACAATGGGCAAGTAGTGAGTAGTTAAGACATTTGTTTGTTGTAATAGTTATTTTCTATGAGGTTGCCAATCCAGTTGCACTTTGGGAAAATAATTGGCAGCTATTATGTGAAGATATTGAATATAGATTGAAACAAGCATTTGGGGTCAACAACTATTGCATACCAGATGAAAAAAAATTAAAGAACTACACTTTGTTAGCTCTCGAACAAATTTTTAACAAGAATTGTAGCTCTTTGTCAGAATTTAAACTGCCAATGCTTAATAGAATATCAATTCATGTCACAAACAATAGGCTTATCCATGAAGAAGTTAATTATAATTTGCATAAATTCAACAGCAACACATGCAATTTTTTATTAACTTGAACGCAGAACAAATGGATGTATATCGTTCTGTTAAAGAATCAGTAGATAATGATAAAGGAGGCATGTTTTTTTTTTTTTTTTTTGGGCATGGTGGGACTGGAAAAACTTATTTGTGGAATACCATTATTTCTGGAATTCGATCTGCAGGAAAAATAGTTTTAGCTGTCGCTTCATATGGAATTGCATCATTGCTTTTGCCGGGAGGCAGAACTGCACATTCACGGTTTAAGATACCTCTTGATATCAATGATTGCAGCACATGTCAGATAACAAAAGGATCACAACTCGCTTCATTAGTACAGAATACCAGTCTTATAGTGTGGGATGAAGCACCAATGGTACATTATGTTGGGATTCGGCTCATGCTCAAAGAAAGATAATGTATAATTTAATCAACAAGTTAAACATATAATGCAGCGGAATAAAATAAAACATAGAGAAAACCGAATCCCTCCAAAGATCTATCTATGAATTCAAAATGATCAGCCTGTCAAGAACAGATAACAATCAAAATCTCATACCTTTGTAATGGAGATTGCCGAAACCTCAAGACAGATTCTTAACGTTCTTGTTCTTGTACACAAAGCTCGCTTGTCGAAAACCAAAGTCGTCCAATTGTCCGACCTCTAACAGTAATCCACACAGGTGATTCAAAAACCTTCACAATGTTGAGATTATGTTTTGTCAAGACGATGATAGTAGTCTAGGTTGTGAGAAACCTTCCTCCTCTACCTTAGTTAGCCAAAAGAAGACTATAAGAATGAATTCTCCCCTGCCTATGCTATTCGGTCGATTCACTCTTAGGGAGACTGAGGTGCCGACTTGCAGGGTTTCTTGGCTAGCTTAGAGTGGCGGCAAAAACATACATAAGACATATATATAACTAGGTTTAGTGTATCCAACTATTGGACTAACTGCACTAAATCCCTTATATATATTATTAAATATTCACTCTAAGCCTACAACACTTAATGAATATTTAATCTGGCCCAATCTCATTTTAATTTCATTAATCACCTTTTGTGTGTGACCCATTAGACCTTTAACATGTTGGCAATAAATATAATTAATTCAATTAATAATCTCCTATTTATATTTATAGATTATGAGCGGCATCTAGCAATGTATCATGACCACCTAAATGCCAAGAGAATCATCAAGCTTTGACTAGCCTATCGTGTACAATATGTCTGTGTAATTCGATCCCTTTATCATATTGTCGCAACCTAAAAAATAACGAGTCTCATTGCAATACTTTATTATTCAATAAGCGTGACATTAAAAAAAACTGAGGATAAGTCGACTTAATTCCTCTAGAAAAATGAAGGTTTTGAAAATGACCTTGAAAAAGACATAGAGTCGCCACCAATCTTTTTTAGCTAGGTGTGATCGGCCACCTATTAAAACCGGTTTTATAAAATATTTTAAAAATTAATTAGAACATTTTAAAAACCAATTTCAAGTCTGCGTTTTAAACCAGAGAAATCAAAGAAGCGGGTTCGGGAGTCGGTTACGTGCGGGGAAGGATTAGCACCCCCACAACGCCCGTATAAATCGGTACCTTATTAATCGTGTGTTATCTCAAGTCTCGGTAAAAAATCGGTTTTAAATTTAGTATTTCAAGTTAATTCCCAATGTAAAGAAAAATAATTCCATTTTTAATTGAAAATGATCCGGAATTTATAAATTCAAAATTTTCCTATATTCCCCAACAAACGTGGCAAAATATAGAAATTTTTATTAGTTTTGGAAAACTTTCCGAATCATTCTCCTTTTAAAGAAGATATTCCGTTATTAATAATAATTGATGATATCCTCCCCAGCAAACCCGGCAAAGAACTCATGAATTATTTTAACTCGAGAATATCTTTATTTTATTGAAAATCATTATCCTTTTTTGAAAACATTTAAAAGAAATGAATATGTATATGCATGACATAAATAAAATGACATAGCAAAATCTAAATAATATAATGCAACCTAAATGATATGACATGATTTGAATGCCTTAGCATATTCTAAATGAAATGAAATAACCTAGGTAATATAATATATTCTACATGAAATGAAATGATCTAAGTAACATACATATTCTATATGAAATGAAATGATTTAAATGTCATGACAAATATGAATGATATGGCATATAATTTAAATGACATGGAATATAAAATAATGCTATCATATAATATGCATGAAAATAAAAATGAAAATAATAATGCATGAACATAGTATAAGCTAAATAATAAGACAAAAAGAATAACTAAATAAAAAGCATAGGATATCATGAAATATTCCAAATCATATAATAAACAATATAACATAACTTAAAATCATAACAATATCATAGAAATTATCATAGCAAAAATCACATATTATATAAAAATGCATGAATATGAAAATACAATTCATGAAAATGTATTTTTTCCTTTAATTAAGGAAATCCGTATATCTAAAAAGATATCCGGCTACCTTAGGAAAATATGTCAAATTAAATATTCTAAAACCGAAATACTTTGTGATTGTTTGAAAACAATTTTGAAAAGCTTGAATTAAAAGTAAAAACTGGGCTAAATCTTTTTTAAATGGCTCTAATTTCCTAAGTTTAAAAATCCGAACTTGGCTACCCTTAACCCGAGACTTGAAAAACCATTTTTAGAGTTTAAAAAGGCTTAGAAACTACCCTAAGTCTCTAAGTAACTTAACCAAAACAGAAAAATGATTTTTCTTTAAATTCAATTATGACTCCACTGTCCAGTTTTAAGCCACGATTTTTTACCCTATTTTTAAAAATTCAAAAAATTCTGAAACAAATACTAGAGACTCAGGACATGTAAAACTACACGGGAAAAAATCGGCTTAATTTTTTGATTAAAGATGAATTCCCAGAAAAATCGGAAATGTACGAGTACTGGGTGAAAAAACTGTTTTGTCAAAACACATTTTTTTGCCTTTGATAAAATCATTTAAAAATCAAAGTAAAATATTTAAAACTCACAAAATAGCTCACAAACAGTAGCTAGGACTTTTTGAAAGTTAGACAAAAATTGGCTAAGTAAAAAAAATCACAAAGGTAGAATAATCAATTTGAAAAAACTTAATTTTCCACAAGTGTGCTCAAGAGAGCATGACTTTGAACCATTAATTGGCTCAAGTCATTATTCAAGTGGCATGAACATGAAATGCATGAAACAATACAACAAACATTGTGCATGAAATGCATGAATTTAAACCTAAATGTCATGAAAAAATGCATGGCATTCATATAGTGACCTAGACCTAAATGAACTTGCATGGAATTTAATGCAACCTAGACCTAAAATGCATGAACATGCATGGCAAATAAACCTAACTTAATAACTAAAATATGCATGGCATTTTCACAAACACAAAGCATGCTTAAACCAAAAACTCAAACAAATATCATGCAAATGCTAACCTATCAACTAATATGGCAAGAATGCACATACAATGCAAAAATTCCAAGGGTGGCCGAATGGAATAATGTAACTAGCAAACATGGCATTTTCACAAACACTTGGTATACTAACATACTCAACTAAATCAAATGTCATGCAAATGCAAAAACCTACCAACTAATCATGGCAAAAAATGCAACACACAATGCAAAACACATGGAGTAGCCAAATGGCCTCAAGCTCCAATAAGCATGGCATTTTCACAAACACTTGGTATACTAACATGCTCAACTAAAATATAACACTCAAAACATGCAAAAACCACACAAGCATTTTCACAAACACTTGATATACTAAATCTAAAACATGCTCAAATTTAAACATCATGAAAACAGAAAATAAAAAATGCAAGAACATGATATTTAAATCATAAATGACAACAAACAAAGTAACCAAATTAAAATATAACTCAAGTATATGAAATAACATAACATTTAAAACATCAAGATAAAAAAATAACATAAACAATATGATAAAATAAACCAAAACTGCAACTTAAATGAATAATGTAGGCCATGCGGTCATGGTGAGTATATTATAAAAAAAAATTGTAAAAAATATATTTAAGAAAGAGATGAAGGAAGAACTTAAGAAGAACAATAAAAAAAACATTTATTTAAAATATAAACTTTCCAAATAATAATCAAAATAGCAAAAACAAGAATGGAAAATCAAGAAAGTGCAAGAGTTGGTGCTCAAGAGCAACCTCAATAAGCTATATTTCAAGCTTTATCTCTTCAAACTTTCCTTTCTTTTCTAAAATTTTTCTTTTTGCTTTCAACCAAAGAGAGAAAAACCAAGTAAAAACCAAGAGAACTCAGCAAAGTGAAAATAAAATTTCTGAACCCCCCTATGTTGGACGAATGGCCCTTAAAATGCTCCAAGATGTTGTCGTTTTTTTTTGTAACCAATTTTCCATCAAATGGCTAATAATTCAAGGTGAAAAAAATCATGAAATTACCACATTTAGATTAGCATATCTCTTGGCATCTCTCTTGGTCTATGTGGCTTAATCACCATGGCTTGATCAAAGAGAATCTCTAACTAACTCTTAATTTTTAGCCATTTGATTGAAAAATCAGAAGCTTCCTCCTTCCTTTGGGCCTGGGCAGCCTAGCACTTCTCTTTTCTAGCCCAAGTCTGATTTTTTGAAAGGCCCAAAGAAGGCCTTTTCGGTTGCTTGGGTGAAATGATCGTTTTGCCCCCCGGATACAAATAAATATCAAACGGACTCCAAATTCAATTTTTCTTTTTTTAATACTTCCAAAATAATAAAACATTGAGTTATGGAAGTTTTCAAAATTATCCGAGTCCGTTTGCTATTTATTTGGATTTTTTCTTCCAAAAATGCCCTTTTATGCCCCTACATTTTACCACTTATTAAACGAGCTCCAAATCAGGATTTTTCTTCACCAATCTCTTCAAAATAATTAAAAAGTGTGGTCTGGACGTTTTCATAATTTTTGGAGCTCATTTAGTATTTTTTCGGGATTTATCGGCTTGAATTACTACATAAGAGCTCGGGATTTGGCCATTTTGCAAACGAACTCCGAATCAAGATTTTCTTTCTCCAATCTCTTCCAAAAATTTAAAAATGATATTTGCAAAATTTCATAATTTTTGGAGCTCATTTGCTATTTTTCCGGGATTTATCTTCTTGAATTATTGAATAAGAGGCCCGGGATTTGGCCATTTTGCAAACGAACTCCGAATCAAGATTTTATTTCTCCAATCTCTTCCAAATAATTTAAAAATTATATTTGCAAAATTTCAAAAGATTTGGAGCTCATTTGCTATTTTTCCAGGATTTTCCTTTTTGAATTATTGCATCAGAAGCCGGAATTTGGCCAGTTTGCAAACGAATTCCGAATCAAGATTTTCTTTCACCAATATCTTTCAAATAATTTAAAAATGATATTTGCAAAATTTTAGAAGATTTGGAGTTCATTTGCTATTTTTTCGGGATTTTCCTTTTTGAATTACTACATAAGAAGCCCGGGATTTTGCCATTTTGCAAACGAACTCCGAATCAAGATTTATTTTTCCAATCTCTTTCAAATGATTTAAGAATGATATTGACAAATTTTCAGAATTTTCGGAGTCCATTTGCTATTTTTTCCAAATTTTCCAATTTTGCCCTTTTGCCTTCGAAACCCGATTTTGCTCAAAATAAGTCCGATTTTCAAATTTTCTTCAAGCTGATCCTGGGGCTATCCCTTTTTAATCATTCCTCATCCATTGGGGGCTTTGGTCTTACCAAGTCGGGCCATTTCCGTGATTCTTCCTGATTTCATCGAAATCCACTAAAAACCTTAATTCTCGGTTTTCTCCCGGATTGACTTTTCTTTCAGTTTTTCTTGCAAGTGGCTTCTCCATTACCCGTAGTCAGTGCTTATCTTTCATTTGGAACCTTCAATTTCGACCAATTTGATCGTTTAAGCACTTTTCCCCAAATTTCTCGAATTAGGTTTTTCTTTCTATTGAATCTCCAAATGCCAACTTTCGAACTCCATATCTTTCAATGTAGATCTTGGATTATCAAAATTCTTTCGCCATTTTTCACTTGAACTTAAAATCTTGATTTTGAAAGTGGGTTGACTTTTTCAGTAGTTGACTTTCTGGGGTTGACTTTTTTGGGGTTGACTTTTTTCAAGTTTGACTTTTTATGCTCACCCTCTTAAACTAAGTCTCGGAGTACCACCTGCAGGATGAAAACAGTCTTTTTACACTCGAAAACATCAATTTATGAAGAAAACATACTTGTTTTAGTGGTCCGGACAAAATTAGGTGTCTACAGCTACCCCTCTTTGGCTATTGCTAAGAATCAGGAATCAGGCAAAGATAAACCGACACTAATTTTGTACAGTCAGTGAAATCATATGTGAAGGAAAGGGAAAGAGGTTTCTTCTTCATTCTTCTATCATTTGTTTTCAAAAAATATATATATTTTTTGAAAAAGCTGTAAATTGAAGATTTGTCCTTAAATTGAATTCCCTGACTAATCAATGCTCGAATCGTCTTAAGGAAACGAATTCGATTTTCAAAAGAAAAATTGTCCCCGAAGGTCTTTAAAATGGTGCCCGAAGGTCTTAAAAATGGTGCCCGGAGGTCTTTAAAATGGTGCCCGGAGGTCTTTAAAATGGTGCCAGGAGGTCTTAAAATGGTGCTCGGAGGTCTTTAAAATGGTGCCTGGAGGTCTTTAAATGGTGCCCGGAGGTCTTTAAAATGGTGTCCGGAGGTCCTTAAAATGGTGCCCGGAGGTCTTTAAAATGGTGCCCGTAGGCCTTACCCGTGAAAAGAAAGTTATGCCCGGAGGTCTTAAAAATGGTGCCCGTAGGCCTTACCCGTGAAAAAAAATTATGCTCGGAGGTCTTAAAAATGGTGCCCGTAGGCCTTACCCGTGAAAAAAAGTTATGCCCAAAGGTCTTAAAAATGGTGCCCGTAGGCCTTACCCGTAAAAAAAAGTTATGCCCGGAGGTCTTAAGAATGGTGCCCGTAGGCCTTACCCGCGAAAAAAAGTTATGCCGGAGGTCTTAAGAATGGTGCCCGGAGGTCTTACCCGTGATTTGAAAAATTATGCCGGGAGGTCTTAAAAATGGTGCCCGTAGGCCTTACCCGTGATTTGAAAAAAAGTTATGCCAGGAGGTCTTAAGAATGGTGCCCGGAGGTCTTACCCGTGATTTGAAAAATTATGCCTGGAGGTCTTAAAAATGGTGCCCGTAGGCCTTACCCGTGAAAAAAAAGTTATGCCCGGAGGTCTTACTCGTGATTTGAAAAATTATGCCCGGAGGTCTTAAAAATGGTGCCCGTAGGCCTTACCCGTGATTTGAAAAAAAAAAGTTATGCCCGGAGGTCCTAAGAATGATGCCCGGAGGTCTAACCCGTGATTTGAAAAATTATGCCCGGAGATCTTAAGAATGGTGCCCGTAGGCCTTACCCGTGAAAAAAAGTTATGCCCGGAGGTCTTAAAATGGTGCCCGTAGGCCTTACCCATGAAAAAAAGTTATGCCCGGAGGTTATAAAAAGGGTGCCCGAAGGTCTTACCCGTGATTTGAAAAATTGTCCGAAGGTCTTAAGAATGGTGCCCGGAGGTCTTACCCGTGATTTGAAAAATTATGCCCGGAGGTCTTAAAAATGGTGCCCGTAGGCCTTACCCTTGATTTGAAAAAAAAAGTTATGCCCGGAGGTCTTAAGAATGGTGCCCGGAGGTCTTAAAAATGATCTTTGAAGAATTGTTGAAAATTAACCTAAAGATTTTGAGAAGATGAGAATGCTTTTTGATGCAGATGCAGATGTTGAATAAGATACAAATGACTTAGACTGGTGCAAATGTCTTTGATGCAAATGTAAATAACTTAGATTGATGCAAATGCTTCTTGATGTAGATTCAAATAACTTAGATTGATGCAAATTTTCTTGATGCAGATGCCTTTACTAATTGTGTTCATGTAAATGGTTTATGATTATCACACAATAATGAAAATGCAATGATTCTAGAAATGATGCAATTGCTTGAGATGACGCAAATGCAAATTCTATGAAGAATGTAAATGTAAAGGTAAAATGCAGATGCTTATGGAATAATGCCAATGCACATACCCATGAATGATGCAAATGCTTGCCGACACTGTGCAGATGCAAAAGCTCGATAAAGAGATGAGTGCTCATGAGTGATGCAAATGCCCCCGGTTGTTTTTCTAGACTTTGGCTTAGCCTTTCAAATTCATTTTTCCTCTTCAAATCAGAGTATATCTTCAATTCATTTTGGCTATTCTATTTGCCCCAACAGTTTTTAAACTTTCATCAACAGAGATCTGAACTGGGTTCATATTTCTTCTTCTCATATCTGGAAGTCAGGACCTATTCTGGCAGTTCTATACCTTTGAGTTAGAAAAATCCTTGTCTCATGTCAACATCAAAATGGGTATTTCAAAAAAATATATCTTTATTTGTTTTCTCATTTTGAAAACCTATGAACAAAAAATATTAACCCCACAATGTGTGATCTACAAATCTTTTGAAGACTGATGATCATTGTTAGAAATTTCTCTAAGTGTCAATATGGGTTTTTTAACTGGGATTGGCAAGGCTTGGTATAACAAGATTCTGTCTTTTCCAGGAAAACTTCATGACAAAAATGTATATCCCTTCTAGGCTCACAAATGGAACAGGTTTTATAAATCATGAATTCATTGAGAACCAAACAAATTAAACATTCTTTTAGTTTCCATATCAAGGCATTTTGACAAGCGTCAAGATTGGCCGGGATGTTTAAACCGGAAAGTTTAATCTTGGAGAAAAAAAAAGTTTCAGTTTTTTTGAAGGCAATCCTCTGAATGATAATTGACAATTTTAGGAGGTTTAGGAATTCTTAAATGTTCCTCGATGACCACTTTTTAAGAAGATCTTTTCTTTTGTGGTATCGGCACTATCATCGATGGCATCGAAAATTCCCATTCTACTCTAGACCGCCCGTTTTTGGGTTTTCGCCCTAGAGTCCCTTTTCTCTCCAATTTTCTTTTTTTCATTGTTTTACCATGCACTTGGGAATTCTACATTCTTCCTTAGTGAAATGAGAATTTGATGAGATGGGATAAAATCTGAGGAAAACCCTTCAAATTAAATATTCATGCTTGATCAAAATGGACTTTTAAAGCATGTAATGTAGGCCATGGCTCAGGGTTCAGAAAGAAAGGATAAATAGGCCCAAAATATGTGTTTGAGGGTAATCAGATCAAGGATCCTTTCTTTGAGGAGGATTCTCTTTGAAGCATTTGTCCCTTCTTGGACATCTCTTTCCTTTTTACTTTTGCTCTTTTTCTTCTTTGGTTTTGGCTTTCATTTTCCATACTTTCACTTTTTTTCTTTCATTTTGCCATTTTTTTCGACAAAGTGAGACCGTATTTATTCGGGGCTCCATTTGCTTTGCATTTGTCTTTGAGCTAGGACTCATTTCTCAATGATCTTTAAAAAGATCTTTCCTTGCATTTGCCCTCTAGTGTAGAGGGTGATCCTTGATCAGGGTTCAAAGAAGAAAGAATTCTTTTGGCTCAAAAGGGGTGACTATGGATAATTTCTTTTTTATGTGAAAGGGATATGAAAGATGGCCATTTCTCATGTCAAGCACAAATATTCATATTGAAAAGCAATCCCCAGGGGAAATAGATATTCAGAATTTCATTTTGCACTTTGAAATCATCTGAATTCCCATATGCATGATATCACAAAAAAAATTCTTCTCTTTTTTTCCATCGCATGCCCCAATGATTCATGCGTTAGCCCATCATTCTTCACCATGTATCCATCATTTCCACATATGATGCCCCAATTTGATTAACCAATGAGAATTTGTATCAACGAGGAACATAGCAAGTCTAAGTCTGTACTGAAAAGACGGAATTTCAAATCTGAGTTCTTTGAAGAGACAAGGAAAATATGAACCAAAAACGGGTTTTCTCTGGGACAAGGGATAATCTAGTTTAATCATTGTGCCCCAAGGTATTAATCATGAAGTGATGTTTGGGCAATTAGTGTTTTGTTGTTTGTTGAAAATGACATGAATGGTTTTGGCACAACCTTGACACAGATCAAATTACCAAAATCTAGATTCTTGAAAAAATGTCTCATTTGTTTGAATTTCAAGGAATTCGAAAATTTTCAAAAAGTTCGTTCCTTTGTTCATAGCCTAGACTAGGATTTACATCCTTGCTTATTCTGCAATGACAATGCTTCTCTTTTTTTTTTTTTTTTTTTTGAAGTTCAATCATTCATATTCCTTGAAGCATTAGGTCTTTCAAGTATTCTTGATTCAAGGTTTAGGTATAGAGAAGCCCAAAAAAGAAGGAGAGGGTGTTGGGTCATTTCTAACAATGATCAACAATATTCTCGAGACTATCCATTATTAAAACTTCTTTAATGCTTGTTTTTGCAAATTCACTTTATTGTTAAAACACAACAAGCACAAAGCATTTAAAATTCAAAATTCATTTAATTCATGTAGATGTTAACATGAGACAAGTGCTTCCATCATCACAGTGTATAAAACTACATGCGTCAAAAACCTAATATGATCATACACAATGTTTCTTATGACACTTGGCTTCCCCATCTTCAAAACTTATCGAACCAGCCTTGATGAGATCCCTGACCTTGTACTTCAAAGCGGGGCAGTTCTCTGTTGAGTGACCTTGATTGCCAGAATGATAACCACAACACTCATTAGCATCATACCAGCTCGGATAAGGGGGCTTCAGAGGCTTTATTTGCATGGGTGTCACAAGGTGATTTTGGATGAGTTGAGGTAGTAACTCACTGTATGTCACAGGAATCGGGTCAACCTGATTTCTTTTTTGCTTTTTATGCCTCCTTCGATTATTCCCAAGGGTGTTCGATTGATAGACAGATGTAAATTCTGGTGCAGTCATTGGTTGGTAAGGATAAAAACGTTGAGAGACATTGTTCAGGGTAGAGTAAAATGGCTGACACGAGGAGAATTGGGGAGGTGGGGCAAAGTCTTCCACGACTTGGGTATCTTTTTTTTCTTTTCAGATGTCCCTTTTTCCTTGGTATTGGATGTTCTTTCTCCTTCAATTTTCCCATCCTTGATAGCATTCTCAATCATCTCCTCTGAAATTACCATGTCCGAAAAATTCTTCGTGGTGTTGCCGACAAGTATATCATAGTATGGGGCCTGCAGTGTATTGACAAAAATGACAATGGTTTCCTTCTGAGTTAAGGGCGGTTGTACTTGGGCGGCCAGGCTCATCCACCATTGCACATATTCTTTGAAGCTCTCAGTAGCTCTTTTCTTCATATTTTGCAAAGTGAGACGGTCAGGTGTCATGTCGGTCACATGCTTGTACTGGTTTAGAAAAGCCCTAGCCAAATCATTCCAAGAGCGAATCCGATCCTTGCTCAACTGACTATACCACCTAATTGCGGACCCGCTGAGGCTATCCTGAAAGTAGTGAATCGAAAGCTTATCATTATCTATATGACTTGTCATCTTCCGACAAAACATAGTGATGTGGGCTGATGGATCGGTCGTCTCGTCATATTTCACAAAGTCAGGGATCTTGAACTTAGGAGGAATGAATAAATCGAGGACCAAACATCGTTCTTTCGCATCTAAACTCCCAAATACATCTGTATTTTCTACTACCAGGAGCCTTTCATCTAGCAACTGATATTTCCCTTGGGAATCTGCTAACTCAACCTCATTTACTGCAACCCTTTTCAACTTTGCCTGTTCAGCTAGATCATCTGAGTTTAGGACATTGACTGTGTTCTGGGCATCAATCATTACGACCTCATTCTGACCTTTTTGTGCCTCCAACCCTCTCCTGGCGACAAAGTTTTCGGTGTATCCTTTTCCCTTGATTACAGCGGACATCAGCTCCATCAACTTAATCATCTGATCCTTAGATTCTGCTTGAAACTTTGATAGCTGTTCTCGTAATTCTTTCTGTTCCTTTTTCATTCTTTCCATTCGGGCAACTTGTTCATCCTCCATAGCACTAGCCTGTTTTAAAAGGGTACTCAGTACTTCTTATACCTCTGATTTGAAATGAAAATTCTTTCAAAGACTTCTAAAGCCAAGCCAACTTATGTTTTATTTCCCCCAAATGCATATCATGATGAATGAGCCATGAATGCAATTTAATCCATGTGAAGCCTAAACAATATGATGTATGGACATGTACAGTGGAAACATGCTGACCATGTATGTAATAAATGCAATCACAATGCCAACATGTTGCAAGCAAAGAATAAACAATTTGACGCATGGATATATGCAATGAATAATCATGTACATTTTAGCATATTTCCCAATGAATGATCATATACCGTATGAATGCAACACGATGTCAATTATGATACATGCAAACAATGAATGATTGATACAGAGTATATACAAAGAAAATCATGCTAACCATGTGTGTCATGAATGCGACCTAATGCTAACATGATGTATGTAATAAGCAAATTAATGCATGGATATATACAGAAAAATCATGCTAATTATGAATGGATAAATGCAACCTGATGCTAACATGATACATGTATGAATGTGTGGTATGAATCGGATGCAAAATGCAAAAGGGGAAGATATCACGGAGGAAATAAGAATCGGATGAACTTAATCATTAACCTCTCATGAATTTGAAACATAGTCAATTCATTCCCATATCAATGTTCACAATGGTATAAACCATGTTTTACAAAATTTGAACAGTGGTTAAAATTGTATTTTACAAGCACTTTATTCTTCCTAGCATCCTAAGGCTATAAGAGCCGGCTACTAAATAAGTGAAATCCTATTACATCATATAAGACCGAAGTCTTTCCACCTCAATGCTGTAAATCTCCCAATCCTAATGACGTTTTCCCAGCCCTCCATCAATCAGTGTCGTTGGATCCAACCACTTGGCATTTATAAGAGTTTGCACTTTCTTTTTGAATGCTATACAGTCTTCAATGTTATGACCAACAATTCCACAGTGATAATCACATCTTGCATTTGGATTATACCACCTTGGATATGGTGGTAACAGGGGTTTCAATGGGACACAGGCAACCATGTGATTTTGGATCAGTATAGGGAGAAGCTCTCGGTAGCTGATTGGAAAGGGATCAAAATGCATTTGGGTCTTATCCTGGGGTCGTTTCTTAGTCACACATGGCCTAGGAGTTGGGGCACTTGGTGGTGGCACTAAGGTTCGAACTAGAGTGTTTACATGGAGATGTGGCGAAACAGCATGGTAAGGGTATGGATTTGGACACGGGGCCTTTGGAGGTTTACATAGCTCGAGGTTCCTATCCCAGATGCTGGATAAGGTGATTGATGAGGGAAATAGTATGAACTGGCAGTTGTTGGTGATAGAGTGGGATTCAGGAATCTCATAGTTGTCATCCCAATGGACGATTGGACCATAGTAGGGTGGGGATACTAGTTTGGACCTAGAACAGTTTGCAGGTATGGTACAGGATCCGAGGTTTCTATCTTTGGTATCAGGCTCTCAGGTTTAATCATTTTCACGATTTTGTCCATAATTTCATCAGGATTGCAACCTTTGTGGCATTGACAAGCGCAGGATTCAACAAGGATTGTATGTTCTGGACCTAATGGTTTTGGTTGATCCGAAGGCGATGCAGAGCCCTGAGAAAGTTCCTCTTTACTTTTACCCATATCCTCAACCATTTTCAGCAATTTGGCCAACTGTTCCTTCACCTCTCGGATTTCATGTCCACATTCCTCTTGATTGCGTTCCAAAGCACCCAATCGTTCCTCCGATTCATTCCTCATATCTCGAACCCCTTTCATGCAAATAAAAATGTCATGACATTAAGAATACAATTATGAATGTACATACTCTATTTCTATGTGCATGAATATACTGATGATTAATGCATGAACATATACAGAGAAATTATGATGACTATGTATGCTATGGATGCAATCTAATGTCAACATGATGCATTTAAAAAAATGAATAAATTGATGCATAAGTATATACAAATAATGACCATGTATGTATTCTACAATGAATGACCATGCATGTTATGATGTCAAAATGAATACATGCGGAGAACAAATGAATTAATACAAAGGTAGGTACAAAGAATGACCATGTATATCACAAATATATTCTACAATGAATAACCATGCATGTTAGGACTGTGACATGATGTCAAAATGATACAAATAAATTAACCAATGATTACACGAAATTGGTGGGACCTAAATCTTGATTATTCAAAAATCTCATTATGCAAGATTTGCCTCCAAATTTAATCTACAATTTTTTGAAACATGTTTTTTCTATGAAAAACCACACATATTATTTTCAAAAGAATTTCGGGGTAGTGGATCCTACTATGGTACAATATGCAAATGTTCATGCAACACTATCGGTTTTATGAAATCACCAAATGAGATTACCAACTGTTTATTGCAAAGAATGAGATCAATAACACAACCAAAAATGTACATGCTCTATTCACACATGTATGAAATGTGCAAAATGCAAAAATGATTGAAAAAGGATTTTTATTTTTTCAAACAATTAATGAATATTTTGCCCCGACAAATATCTACTTATATAGGTATCACAGTACCTTTGGGACGGATTAACACATTTATTACGGGCGATGTACGTACATCGCTGCCCGATCTACAAAACTTCTTCAGAATGTAAAATAGGTAATAAAAGGTTTAGAAATGTCCTTCCATGTGTTCCTATTTTAGGTACTTCTAACGGAAATCTGGCATGGCTTCGCCTAGGTTTATTATATGAAGTTGAATCGATTCTAAGGCCCCGAATTGTTCCTCACTGTCGCCGGTGAAGGCTAGTAAGGCACCCCAATAAAAGCAGGTCCAATTCGTTAGAGTATATTTTCCTATGCCCATACAGAGGATTATCACGAAGGCATTAGGTACTTTATACTCCGAAAGTGTTTCACTAGCCCATACGGAGGATCAATCACGAAGGCTTAGTTACTTTACTCCCACTTAAAAGGATGGAACCCGGGTACAGGATTCATGTTATGCAAATGCAAATACAGTGTGTGCGGAGGAACAAAACAAACCTGTCATCACCTATTCTACAACCCTTATTCTAAATGCCCCACTAAAATCAAACAATGTAAAGCATTAGTCAAGCAATCATATAAATATACGCAACAAAATAGCTAGAGAACAAATAATAATATGAATGCACATGAATATGGACATATTAAAACATTTTTTTATTTTCAAAATTCTCTTTTATTTAAAAAAAAATATATATGGGAATTAAAAATTAAATACCAACTAAACCAACAAAACCGAGACTTTGATAACACACGACTAATTTCTAGGCCTGACTCTCTAATTGTCCCCAGTGGAGTCGCCAAGCTGTCGCAACCTAAAAAGTAACGAGTCTCATCGCAAGACTTTATTATTCATTAAGCGTGACATTAAAAAAACTGAGGAAAAGTCGACTTAATTCCTCTAGAAAAATGAAGGTTTTGAAAATGACCTCGAAAAAGACATGGAGTCGCCACCAATATTTTTTAGCTAGGTGTGATCGGCCACCTATTAAAACCGGTTTTATAAAATATTTTAAAAATTAATTAATACATTTTAAAAACCAATTTCAAGTCTGCGTTTTAAACCAGAGAAATCAAAGAAGTGGGTTCGGGAGTCGGTTACGTGCGGGGAAGGATTAGCACCCCACAACGCCCGTATAAAAATCGGTACCTTATTAATCGTGTGTTATCTCAAGTCTCGGTAAAAAATCGGTTTTAAATTTAGTATTTCAAGTTAATTCCCAATGTAAAGAAAAATAATTCCATTTTTAATTGAAAATGATCCGGAATTTATAAATTAAAATTTTCCTATATTCCCCAACAAACGTGGCAAAATATAGAAATTTTTATTAGTTTTGGAAAACTTTCCGAATCATTCTCCTTTTAAAGAAGATATTCCGTTATTAATAATAATTGATGATATCCTCCCCAGCAAACCCGGCAGAGAACTCATGAATTATTTTAACTCGAGAATATCTTTATTTTATTGAAAATCATTATCCTTTTTTGAAAACATTTAAAAGAAATGAATATGTATATGCATGACATAAATAAAATGACATAGCAAAATCTAAATAATATAATGCAACCTAAATGATATGACATGATTTGAATGTCTTAGCATATTCTAAATGAAATGAAATAACCTTGGTAATATAATATATTCTACATGAAATGAAATGATCTAAGTAACATACATATTCTATATGAAATGAAATGATTTAAATGTCATGACAAATATGAATGATATGGCATATAATTTAAATGACATGGAATATAAAATAATGCTATCATATAATATGCATGAAAATAAAAATGAAAATAATAATGCATGAACATAGTATAAGCTAAATAATATGACAAAAAGAATAACTAAATAAAAAGCATAGGATATCATGAAATATTCCAAATCATATAAGAAACAATATAACATAACTTAAAATCATAACAATATCATAGAAATTATCATAGCAAAAATCACATATTATATAAAAATGCATGAATATGAAAATGCAATGCATGAAAATGTATTTTTTTTCCTTTAATTAAGGAAATCCGTATATCTAAAAAGATATCCGGCTACCTTAGGAAAATATGTCAAATTAAATATTCTGAAACCGAAATACTTTGTGATTGTTTGAAAACAATTTTGAAAAGCTTGAATTAAAAGTAAAAATTGGGCTAAATCTTTTTTAAATGGCTCTAATTTCCTAAGTTTAAAAAACCGGACATGACTATCCTTAACCCGAGACTCGAAAAACCATTTTTAGAGTCTAAAAACGCTTAGAAACTACCCTAAGTCAGTAGCTAACCCTCCTAATCAGCCCACTCTAACTAACTTAACCAAAATAGAAAAATGATTTTCTTTAAATTCAATTCTGACTCCACTGTCCAGTTTTAAGCCATTTACCCTATTTTTAAAACTTCAAAAAGTTCTGAAAAAAATACTAGAGACTCAAGACATGTAAAACTACACGAGAACAAATCGGCTTAATTTTATGATTAAAGATGAATTCCCAGAAAAATCGGAAATGTACGAGTACTGGGTGAAAAAACTGTCTTGTCAAATCACATTTTTTTGCCTTTGATAAAATCATTTAAAAACTAAAGTAAAATATTTAAAACTCACAAAATAGTTCACAAGCAGTAGCTAGGACTTTTTGAAAGTTAGACAAAAATTGGCTAAGTAAAAAAAAAATCACAATGGTACAATAATCAATTTGACAAAACTTAATTTTCCACAAGTGTGCTGAGAGCATGACTTTGAACCATTAATTGGCTCAAGTCATTATTCAAGTGGCATGAACATGAAATGCATGAAACAATACAGCAAACATAGTGCATGAAATGCATGAATTTAAACCTAAATGTCATGAAAAAATGCATGGCATTCATATAGTGACCTAGACCTAAATGAACTTGCATGGCATTTAATGCAACCTAGACCTAAAATGCATGAACATGCATGGCAAATAAACCTAACTTAATAACTAAAATATGCATGGCATTTTCACAAACACAAAGCATTCTTAAACCAAAAACTCAAACAAATATCATGCAAATGCTAACCTATCAACTAACATGGCAAGAATGCACATACAATGCAAAGATTCCAAGGGTGGCCGAATGGAATAATGTAACTAGCAAACATGGCATTTTCACAAACACTTGGTATACTAACATGCTCAACTAAATCAAATGTCATGCAAATGCAAAAACCTACCAACTAATCATGGCAAAAAATGCAACACACAATGCAAAACACATGGAGTAGCCAAATGGCCTCAAGCTCCAACAAGCATGGCATTTTCACAAACACTTGGTATACTAACATGCTCAACTAAAATATAACACTCAAATCATGCAAAAATCACACAAGCATTTTCACAAACACTTAATATACTAAATCTAAAACATGCTCAACTAAGATATAAAACTCAAATCATGCAAAAACCACACAAGCATTTTCACAAACACTTGATATACTAAATCTAAAACATGCTCAAATTTAAACATCATGAAAACAGAAAATTAAAAATGCAAGAACATGATATTTAAATCATAAATGACAACAAACAAAGCAACCAAATTAAAATATAACTCAAGTATATGAAATAACATAACATTTAAAACATCAAGATCAAAGAAAATAACATAAACAATATGATAAAATAAACCAAAACAGCAACTTAAATGAATAATGTAGGCCATGCGGCCATGGTGAGTATATTATAAAAGAAAATTGTAAAAAATATTTTTAAGAAAGAGATGAAGGAAGAACTTAGGAAGAACAATAAAAAAAAATATTTATTTGAAATAGAAACTCACCAAATAATAATCAAAATATCAAAAACAAGAATGGAAAATCAAGAAAGTGCAAGAGTTGGTGCTCGAGAGCAACCTCAAGAAGCTATATTTAAAGCTTTATCTCTTCAAACTTTCCTTTCTTTTCTAAACTTTTTCTTTTTGCTTTCAACCAAAGAGAGAAAAACCAAGTAAAAACCAAGAGAACTCAGCAAAATGAAATGTGAAAATAAAATTTCTGAACCCCCCCTATGCTGGCCGAATGGCCCTTAAAATGCTCCAAGATGTTGTCGTTTTTTTTGTAACCAATTTTCCATCAAAGGGCTAATAATTCAAGGTGAAAAAATCATGAAATTACCACCTTTAGATTAGCATATCAGCTGTCCCAAATTATAGCTGTTCAAGAATAATGTTGACATCTCTCTTGGCCTATGTGGCTTAATCACCATGGCTTGATCAAAGAGAATCTCTAACTAACTCTTAATTTTTAGCCATTTAATTGAAAAATCAGAAGCTTCCTCCTTCCTTTGGGCCTGGGCAGGCAAGCACTTCTCTTTTCCAGCCCAAGTCTGATTTTTTGAAAGGCCCAAAGAAGCCTTTTCGGTTGTTTAGGTGAAATGACCGTTTTGCCCCCGGATACAAATAAATATCAAACGGACTCCAAATTCAATTTTTTTAATAGTTCCAAAATAATAAAACATTGAGTTCTGGAAGTTTTCAAAATTATCCGAGTTCGTTTTCTATTTATTTGGATTTTTTCTTCCAAAAATGCCCTTTTATGCCCCTACATTTTACCATTTTTTAAACGAACTCCAAATCAGGATTTTTCTTCACCAATCTCTTCAAAATAATTAAAAAGTGTGGTCTGGACGTTTTCATAATTTTTGGAGCTCATTTAGTATTTTTTCGGGATTTATCGGCTTGAATTACTACATAAGAGCTCGGGATTTGGCCATTTTGCAAACGAACTCTGAATCGAGATTTTCTTTTTCCAATATCTTCCAAATAATTTAAAAATGAGATTTGCGAAATTTCAGAATTTTTGGAGCTCATTTGCTATTTTTCCGGGATTTATCTTCTTGAATTATTGCATAGGAGGTCCGGGATTTGGCCATTTTGCAAACGAACTCCGAATCAAGATTTTCTTTCGCCAATCTCTTCCAAATAATTTATAAATTATATTTGCAAACTTTTAGAAGATTTGGAGCTCATTTGCTATTTTTTCGGGATTTTTCTTTTTGAATTACTTCATGAGAAGCCCGGGATTTGGCCATTTTGCAAACGAACTCCGAATCAAGATTTTATTTCGCCAATATCTTTCAAATAATTTAAAAATGAGATTTGCAAAATTTTAGAAGATTTGGAGCTCATTTGCTATTTTTCTGGGATTTTCCTTTTTGAATTACAACATGAGAAGCCCGAGATTTGGCCATTTTGCAAACGAACTCCGAATCAAGATTTTATTTTTCCAATCTCTTTCAAATGATTTAAGAATGAGATTGAAAAAATTTCAAAATTTTCGGAGTCCATTTGCTATTTTTCCCAAATTTCCCAATTTTGCCTTTTTGCCTCCGAAACCCGGTTTTGCTCAAAACAAGTCCGATTTTCAGATTTTCTTCAAGTTGAGCCTTGGGCTATCCCTTTTTAATCATTCCTCATCCATTGGGGGCTTTTTTCTTACCAAGTCGGGCCATTTCCGTGATTCTTCCCGATTTCACCGAAATCCACTAAAAACCCTAATTCTCGGTTTTCTCCCGGATTGACTTTTCTTTCAGTTTTTCTTGCAAGTGGCTTCTCCATTACCCGTAGTCAGTGCTTATATTTCATTTCGAACCTTCAATTTTGACCAATTTGATCGTTTAAGTACTTTTCCCTAAATTTCTCGGATTAGGGTTTCCTTTGTAGTGAATCTCCAAATGCCAACTTTCGAACTCCATATCTTTCAATGTAGACCTCGGATTATCAAAATTCTTTCGCCATTTTTCAATTGAACTTAAAATCTTGATTTTGAAAGTGGGTTGACTTTTTTAGTAGTTGATTTTTTAGGGTTGACTTTTTTGTGGTTGACTTTTTCCGGGGTTGACTTTTACAAGTTTGACTTTTTATGCTCGCCCTCTTAAACTAAGTCTCGGAGTACCACCTGCAGGATGAAAACAGTCTTTTTACACTCGGAAACATCAATTTAGGAAGAAAACATACCTGTTTTAGTGGTCCGGACAAAATTAGGTGTCTACACATATATCCCAGGATAGGAAAGAGCATGGTTCAATGTCTACTCTTAATCCCATTCCATATTAAATCTGCAGCTTTAATATTAACTCCTTAAGTATTGCCTTGGCCAAGGACTTCCATAAGTTAATATAAGCCAGATACATGTGAGATATGTCCCCTCATATCACTTGGGGTGATGAATCCTCTCTAGACAACTCATTCATCTTCGTATGCTTCATGTCATACCCAATAACACCCTACCATAAGCATCCTCATGATTGGGACCTGTTCTTGATGAAATCTAAGTATGATAGTTCACATACAAGATGATCTGGTGTCACAAGTCAAAGGATTATTTACACTATTGACACATGAGAGTGTTTTACATAGAAACTTGAGTGAAATACCAAATGGAACTCTCATGGTGGGTCATGTTCAGTGAACTTGTTGAACTAACAAGCAACCATATGTTATCCCCAAGTATCTCTATACTTATAACCTATGAGACCGGTTGCATACATCAAGTGCATGAAGGCTTAACATATGCCAGTCTTTGAGCATTGTCAATGCTCTGTCTTGACAATACGATGACTAGGAATAGTTTTAGAAACATGGCATTGATGCGTAACTAGTTACAATTCCTTTGCAATGCCATTGTGTTTTATGGGCTTTATCTTCACAAGTTATTTATAACAATTATAACAATACTTATGGATAAAGAAATACCTCAATTTATAATTAATAAACTATAAAGTGCAATACATGAATATATAAATAGTGTTTTACAAGCCCAACTAGATTGGCTTGCAGGGTTTACAGCAACAATCTCCCACTAGCACTAAAGCCAATCGCCCATGTACTTAAGCCCATGTCTTTCCATGTGACGATTGTTTCTGTTGTGACAGAATTCCTTAGTAGGTAACATTTTTCATATTAATGTCACCTCTTTCAATGATTACACTAATCAGGTGAAACTGCCGTAATATATGTATGGATCTAGGATGAGACATTGGTTCCTTAGCTTGCGCTATGGCTCCATTGTTATCACAGTAAAGTGGTACTGGATCAACAATGCTCGGAACCAACCAAGTTCTTTAATGAACTTCTTGATCCAAACAACCTCCTTCGTTGCCTCAAACGAGGAGATATACTCGGCTTTGGTTGTAGAATCTACAGTCATTTCTAGTTTGGAACCTTTCCAACTGACTGCACCAAGATTCAAGGTAAATATATAATTACATTGCAATTTACTGTCATCCTAATCAGATTAGAAGTCAGCATTTGTATAACCCCTAACTTGGAGTTCAGCCCCTCCATAGACCAAGAAAGTATCCTTAATGCTTTTTAAGTACTTAAGGGTATTCTTCACAGCAGTCCAGTGACTTTCACCAGGATTGCCCTTTTGTATCTGCTCATGACAATCAGAGCATATGATACATCTGGTCTAGTGCATAACATAGCATTCACGATAGATCCAATTGCCGAAACATATGGAATCCTATTGACTCGTGTCCTTTCATCTAATATTTTAGAACACATCTCTTTCGAGAGATGTATGCTATGTGACATAGGCAAGTTACCTCTTTTGGAGATATCCATGCTAAACCTCTTTAGCACCTTGTCTATGTAAACGGATTGGGACAATCCAAGCAGCCTTTTCAATCTATCTCTATAGATCTTAATTCCCAGAATAAATGTTACTTCTACCAAATCTATCATGGAGAATTGTTTGGATAGCCAGACCTCAATCGTCTGTAGCATAGGTACAACATTTCCTATAAGCAATATGTCGTCGACATGTAGCATCAGGAAAACAATGGTCAGTCCGTTTACCTTCTTATAAACACATGGATCATCAGGATTTTTGATAAAACCATATCCTTGGATTGTTTCATCAATTCTGATGTTCTAGCTCCGAGATGCTTGCGTTAATCAATATGCAACGCATCACATTTCAGTAGAAAATATTTCACTAGATCATGCTCACTAGACATTTGGAGCACTTGTGTTCCTTGAACATCAGTCCGAGCATCTAATGCCTCGACTGATGGCTCAGGTTCCGAGGGAATGTTAGATTGTGGTTCTTGAACTTCTTCAAGATCTATTTTACTCCCACTGAATCCTTCTAGTAGAAACTCTTTCTCTAGAAAAGCAGCATGTTTTGACACAAAAACCTTTTGATCAGTAGGACTGTAAAAGTAATATCCAATAGTCTCTTTAGGATATCCCACAAACTTAATTTTTTTTTTATCTAGCTCCCAGCTTATCAGAAGGTACATGCTTCACATAAGCAGTATATCCCCAAATCTTTAGATAAGTATGGCTTTTTGCCATTCCGTGTCTCATATGGTACCTTGTCAACTGATTTGCTTGGAACCCTATTTAGAAGGTAAGTTGTAGTTTCTAAGGCATATCCCCAAAAGGATATCGGAAGGTAAGCCTTAGAGATCGGACCGAACCACGTCCAACAAGGTTCGACTTCTCTTATCGGACACTCAGTTATGCTGAGGAAGTCCAGGTGGAGTCCATTGCGACAGAATTCCATTTTTCGTCAAATGATCCAAGAAATCATGGGTTAAATATTCTCCTCCTCGATTTGATCTAAGAGTTAGAATATTTTTCCTAGTCTATTTCTCTACTTCAGCTCTGAACTCTTTAAACTTTTTAAAAGCTTCAGACTTGTATCTCATTAGATACACAACCATATCTACAATGATCATCGATAAAGGTTATGAAGTATGAGTAAATTACCTCTAGCAGCTGTGTTTAGTGGCCCACATACATCTGAATGTATTAAGCCCAATAAAGCACCAGCTCTTTCACCATTTCTAGTAAAGGGAGTCTTAGTCATCTTACCAAGGAGACAACATTCACAAGTCCCATATGATTCGTAATCAAAGGGTTCCAAATAACCATGTTTATGCAATTTGGAAATCCTTGTCTCATTGATATGACCAAGTCTATAGTGCCAGATGTAAGTCTTACTTGGATCATCCTTTCTTGCTTTCTTGACATTTATATTTAACATAGACATCAATCCAAAACATATAATCCATTATGTAATATTGCCAATCTATAGTGAATGTCTTTAAGAATGATGGAGCAACTATTGCCCTTCATTCTTATCTCGAAACCATCATTAATAGTGAGGTATGAAACCTAAATGATGTTTCTAGACAATACTGGAACAAAGTAACAATCTTTCAGTTCCAATTTCATGCCAGACGACAAAGATAAAGTACAAGTTCCAACGGCCAATGCTACAACTTTTGCACCATTGCCTACTCTAAGAACTATTTCATCTTTGCTCAACTTTCTACTTCCTTTCAACATCCTTATGTCATTACATAGATGTGAACCGTATCTGTTGTCGGATTTACCACGCAAGTGCACGTATCGTTGACAAGTAATAAAGTGAAGAGTAGAGTATCGTTCCCACGAGGAATTGCTATTAAATTTGCTAAGTACTAAAATTAACACACTCAATCTTATCTAAACAATTAATTAAAGATATTAATTAAAAACTATATTAAAAGAAACTAATATTGAAAGTAAGTAAATTAAAAAGGATGAATTCAATTAATTATAAAAGCCTAGGATTACAACTTCCCTCAACACTTCGCTTGAATCTCTCTCTGCCTCTTCACTTAATTAATGATCCTGAGTTATTAACCTAGAGTTCTATCTTATTTATAAGTATCTGTCGATGGTCTCATAAAAATATCCTTCTTAACGAATTAACTATATGTCTATGATAATTGAATTAAAGAAGAACTCATTAAGCTTAGGCTCTAACAATGGTTACACATGACAAGTAAATATATTTCTACCCTACTTGCAGATCAACTCATCCTAATAAATGAATATGAAACATGTGTCATTCAATCCATGTCTAACACTAAACTCCCTATGTCTAGTTGTATTTAGGTTAACAAATCAATCTAATTGGTGGCCAATTGATAACTCGTATAATTATATAGTTTTTAGTTATGTTTTATTATTGTTTTGTGTCAAATACGAGTTATTATTGTTTAGTCTAATTGTGTTTATGATCTTTATGTATTTTGGTGTTTTTCACAAGTTTCTTTGAGTGATTTCAGATTACTAGAATTAAGGGTAAATCCAGTTCAGTTCCAGTTCCGACACCTTTTGCCATATCAGCTATATCTCGAGTTTCACTGAAGCAATAAGGCTGCAATTTGTAGCCGTGCAAAGCTAAGAGGCATATTTATCTTTTTCATGTTTTACACTTCTTGAAACGGAGTCGTTTTCCCTAGCGAAATCGACCATGAAGTTGGCTGATGTGCAATGACGTCTGTGCTGACCTGTTTTCGTATTTTGCCCATATCTTCTTATCCACATCAGAAAATGAGCTGATTCTAACGGCTATGGATCAGTAACTGATAGGGTAACATTTTTCTAGAAGACCATGTGATCAGATAAGGCCTGCAAAATTGACAAAATCGACCATCAAGTTGGCTGATCAAAATCGTCATGTATGACGAAAATTGTTAGAAAATGCACCCACCTATTATACCTACCTTTGAAATTTGTAAAGCTTGTCTCTTGTCATTTAGCCCTCCAAAATGTGTATAAATAGAGGGCCTTGGATGATTGTAAGGGATCATATTGTACATTGGTAGGATATTAGCCATTGTAATAAAATTCTCTAAGTTTTCTTCTTCTTTCTTTTCTCTAGTTTTCTTTTTCTTTATTTTCTTCTTCTTCTTTCTTTCTTTTATTTCCTTCTTAGATTCTCTTTAATTTTATGTTTATGTTTACAATGCCTATGCTAGGCTAAACTTCTATTTGGTTAAGGGTGATTTCAAAGCCCTAGACATGTTTTGTGATTGATTTTTAGATTCTATCTATCATTAATTTTCTATCAAAGTTGCTTATGTTCTTCTACAAGAATTGTTCATGATGTTGTCTTGATTTATTTAGGTGTACAACTAGATAGATCTTGATAATTATCTATTGCTAGTTTAGGAGTCTTGATCCGTGTAATTGTCTTGATTTCCTATTCATAAGTGGCAATTTGTGATTAATGATTATGGTCAAGTTTTCAATAATTGCAAAGTGGAACATAACCTAAGTTGAACAATCCGAGCTTATGTGTTTGTTGCTTAGATCAACCTATCTTTCTCATCATAAAGCTGCCATTAAATTGAATTTAGAGAGCTTATTCTAGGTTGTTTAATGGTTAGAGATTAAATAGAGAGCTTGTTCTATTTAACGACAAACTAAGGAAGGATTGGGATAACAGAGCTTGTTGTTATCTACGGTTGTTAACTTTGATAGTTGGTTGATATTGATAGATCTGAAATTGATTCTTAATGATGTCTAGTGGTGGAGAATGAAACCTTAACCATATTTTTCATATTTGATTCTTCTTACTTACTTGTTTTCTTACTTTTCTAGTTTGCTTATTTTTAAAAGTATATTTATTTTTATTGGCTGGTTATACCGCCTAATTTGTATATTAACTTTGTTTTATTTTTATTGGCTGGTTATACCGCCTAATTTGGTATATATATTTTTATTGGCTGGTTATACCGCCTAATTTAGTATATATATTTTTATTGGCTGGTTATACCGCCTTGCATCTTATTCTTATTATTTACTTTAGTTTAAATCTAGCTTCAAAAACCCATTTTCTTTTATTGTTTTCTTTGAACGTAAGTTATAAACTAATAACTCATAGATTAAAACCCAATCCCTGAGGACTCGACCCTTGCTAATCATTATACTTACAATTGATCTTTTTAGTGCAAGGTTAAATAAGATACACTCTTTTGGGTGCATCAAATTTTTGGCGCCGTTGCCGGGGATTGTTTTCTTTAGTTTATTTGTTACTTGGTTTATTCTTATTTTCAGTTCTAATGAGTTTTGTTTTCTTGTACATACGGGTTTTTCTTATCAAATTTTGAAAAAAAAAATAAAAAAAATAAAATAAAAAAACGATGGAATTGAGCAATCTAACACTTGAAAAGTTGGTGGCATACATGAACATGGAGAATCAACAAGCCAATCTCACTTCCCCAGTTCAACAATTGGCCATGGGAGGATGTCAAGGCCATCAAGTGTTCCAAGACCAACAGTATGATCATTACTCAAACACTTACCATGAGGGATGGTGGGATCATACTAATTATGGCTACTCGAAAAATTACCAAGAAGTAGATCCTTATGCCAATTACACTCATCCATCTAGCTTCAATCAATCATGGTCTCAAGAACCAGATCTTTTTCAACCACCACATATGACTCAAAACTCAGGTACTTCTTTAGAAGATCTTGTCTATTCTCTTGTTACTGATTCTTTGCAATTTCAACAGGAAACAAGGGCAAGCATCCAGAGTTTGGAAAAGCAAATGAGCCAATTGGCTAGTAGTATGGTGGGATGGGTAGCACAAAGATCTGAAGAACTCCCAGCCCAAACGATGATTAACCCAAAGGAGAATGCTACTATTGTGACCTTCAGGAATGAGGAACAAGATGAGGATGAGACAAAATTAGAGATGGATTCTATTCTTGAGGATAATAAAGCCACAGATCCAAATAAGAGTATTTCGACACCGGAGGTAACGTTTAAGATTCCAATTTTTGCTAATGTTTCTTCTCCACCTTTTCCTAGTAGATTCGCAAAGTTCAAGGAGGAGGAACATGAACAAGACATCCTGGAAACCTTAAACAGTTTATTTGTGGATGCCATTCAACAAGTACCAAAAGATGCACCATTCCTCGATGAGATATGCACCACCAAGGATGATGGAATAATACTTGTAATGGAGAATGCATCCACTGTTGTGCAAAGAAAGCTTCCTCTCAAACGCATAAATTTGGGAAATTTCATGTATGAGCCTGACAAGCCTAAAAAGCCAAGAAGGGGTGTTGGTTAGATTCAAAACACTAACTCAAGTGTTAATTGGGAAGGCAGCCCAATTAAAGATGAAATTGCCAACCTTCCATATTCAGATTTGCTTTCTCTTTCTCTTTCTTTTCCTTTTTCTTTTATTATTTTTATTGTTTTTATTTTATTTCTTATGTTTCTTTGTTAATTATGTTTACTGCTTTTAAGTTCATTTAGGCTGCATAAGTTTCTTTTGTTTAATAGTTCTTTTCTCTTACATATAATTCTTGCATTGGGGGATAATAGCATTACATTAATGACAATGTAAGAATTATGTGTGGGGGGGAGAATTTAGGATTTTATTTAGAGTGTTTTGTTTTTGAGTCTTTTTATGTTGTTTTTCTTTCTGATCCTTGTTTTGAAAAACACTAGATGTAAATATAATTTTTTTTTAACCCCGGTTAAATGGCGGATAACGGTACTCCGTGATTATTTAAATCGGTTCCATCAGCTACCCACAAAACTGATATTGTATATAAATTTATCTTCCAATTTCTCTTTCAAATTTTTTCATTTTTTTTCAGGATGGATGATATTCTCACAAGATTGCAGAAACGATTTCCTCCTTTTCCTCGAAATATTTTACTGAAGCTTTACCAAGTTCGATTTGAAAGATTAAGAATGTTTATGCACAAAGGGATTCCTGAAGACATACGTTGGATAATTGAAGCCAAGGTACGTGAAGATGAATATCTGCCTGTTTTGCATTTACCAGGTACAGGTAGAAGCACTTTTGCAAAGAAGCGACGAGCAAAGCGCATGAGTTCAAATTGCCACAAATGTGCACGATTGACGTGTAACGGTAAATGTCGTTCTATTGGGATTCCGTCCTCTAATCGAGATGATAAAATTGAATTCATTAAGGATGGACTGAGTAAGGAGAATTTGGGTAATATCCAACTTTCTCTTGAGACGCATCCTAGTGGAGACGTACAAAGAGAAATTCTTGATTTATGGCCGCAATTCCAAAGGGAATGGCAACATCTTGGGAATCTGATGTTAAAAGACCCTGTTTTCAAGCTTGTAAGAAAACTGGATGGGAAGCATATCCTCGACTCATAGAAGGCGTTTAAGCCGTTTCTGGACGTAAAACCAGAGGAAGATGTGAGCCACAGTCACAACTACAATAAATGACTTCTCAGCTTTTGGTTTGATTTGCAATAACTTTATTTTGGTTTAATTTAAGTGTAGTTCGATTTGTGTAATTATTCTCGTTTTTTTTATTTGTCTTTTACGGTTGATTTTTTCTTCTCTTTTTGATTTTCTTCCTAAAATCACGCAAAAATCTTTTGTTAGGTTAACATTTTCTTCTGACAGGTCAGATACACTTTCGGCGACATTATTACTCTTGTCTGATTCACTACTCAGTCCTCTATATATTACACCATGTACTCATTCTCTTTCAGGCACTCGAAGAAAAAAAAAAAGGAAAGTACTTCATCCCAGCACATTAAAAAAATTTGTGTCTTTGGAGGTGCTTATCCAGGGAAAAATAACATATTCGCTGATGAAGCCATAAGAGTTGGAGTAATACTTGCCCAACAAAAGATCCACTTGATTTATGGAGGCGGTAGTACGGGTTTAATGGGAGCAGTCGCTACAGCAGCACACGCCGGAGGAAGTCCAGTTCTAGGAATCGTGCCAAAACTATTCACAAGTTTTTGTGGACCTACCGTGGGTAAGGAAATACAAGTCTGGAGTATCCCTGAACGGATAACAATCATGTACCATTCTGCCGATGCATTCATTGCTTTACCAGGAGGTCTGGGTATATTGGAAGAAATAGCTTGCGTGGCTTCTTGGTCATCTTTGGTCACAAATAAGAAACCCATTGGTTTGCTTAATATTAATGGTTATTTTAGTAATTTGCTTTCATATTTAGATAATGCTGTGCATAATGGATTCATGTTTTCAGAGGCAAGGAGAACCATAATTTCTGCTACAACCATTGAAGATTTACTCAAAAAGCTCCAAGCTTATGAGTGTTTATCTGCTACGGTTGTTTCGCAAACGCTCGGAAAAAGAAAAAGAGATATGGACGAGCAAGGAGTGGATTGCACTTTGTCTTTGTGACATTATCTAACATTTTGCTTGTTGTGTCTCAGTTATAATAAGTGGTTAGCAACCTCTGCAGGTAATATCTCCTAAATTCTACCTTTAAAATTTGACATTGGGGACAATGTCATATTTTAGTAGGGGGTAAGGGACATATTTTGCTAATTTAAAAAAAAAAAAAAAATTGTTGTGTTTTAAGCCATTTAGAAGTATTCATTCTGAACAAGGTCTGAGTAAGGGAGACTTGAGACATATCTTGTCAGTTTGATTTCTTTTTTTTCAAAAAAAAAAAAAAAATAGTTTGTTGTGTTTTAAGCAATTTAGAAGTATTCATTCTGAACAAGGTCTGAGTAAGGGAGACTTGAGACACACCTTGTCAGTTTGATTTTAATCTTTTTATGTTTACTTGTTAATTTTTGTTTAGTATTTTAAGATTATTCAGGTTGCATGAGTTTGTTTTGTTTTGAGTCTTAGCTTTTCCTATTCTTATGTTATTAGTTCTTTTCTCTTACACATGATTCTTTCATTTGAGTTAATAGACTTACATTGAGGACAATGTATGAATTAAGTGTGGGGGGAATGATTTAGGATTTCTTTTATTTTGTCTACTATTTTTTTTTATGAGTCTTTATTATTATTATTATTATTATTATGTTTTTTTTGAGTTTTAGTTCCTTTTTAATACAATGATGAGATATGAATTGCATAAGTCTAAAACAGATTTATTAGTGAGAAGATTTTCATGAGAATTGAGCTTGATGTCAACCTTTTTATGAGCCAATGTTAATATGATATGTTGATTGAGAAAGAAACATGTTTAGACTTAATCTGACTTGTATAATCATCCTTGTGAGTTTTCGAGCCTATAATGATTGATGCATTATACAAATCAATCTAATTTCTTTCTTGAGTGCTCTTATGATTACATGATTCTCTAGAACTTGCTTTAAACCGTTTGAGACTATATTGATACATGTGACAACATGAATATGATAGAGGCATTAGGATTATAACCAGAGCCAAACAGCCATCCATTATTAATGTTCCAAGAGAACACACCCTTAGTGAACCAATTTGAGCCTACATTGAATAAGCTATCTCTTTGGTAACCATAACTTGTCCCTAACCTAAATATACTTATATCTTTACCTTTGTTCCAAAGATGAATTAGCATGTTTTGAGACAAGTTGCAAAGACAAGGAAGATTTATTGAAAATTTGGGTTAGAAACAAGAAATAAGTGTGGGGGGAAAAGAAAGAAAAAAGTCAAGAGAAAAAGAAAGGGATCATTGTCAAATACATTCCCATATTAAAAAAAAAAAAAAAACTTCTCTTGAACTTCTAGTTAAAGTAAAAAAAAAAAGATGTTACAAAGTTGGTTAGAATGATGCAAAGGCTCAACATGAATATTTAGCCTATGTTATTATGTGCTTTATAAGAGTTTTGAGAAGTTTTATTTGTATGATCTTTTTATGTCTCTAAACTTTATGAACTCTTTGGAACCTTTGTGATATCTTTATCCTTTTCTTCTACAACCACATTACAAACCCCTTGGCCCCATTACAACCTTGATTAAAGACCTCTTGATTCATGAAGTTGTATGATCTAAATAGTGGAGAATAGGTGGACAAGCAAGAATATGGTAGAACTGTTTTCATGAGATTGATTGAGTGTAAACACTTCACCACTACTTTAAAGAGTGAAAATCATGAGGGTATCCCATGTGAGTAGTTGAGATTAAGTTTGAATATGCACTATTTTGATTGAAATATGTTATGTTAATATTGGCTTAACTCAAACAATTTACATTCAAGCATGATTTTTTGTGAAATTCTTTAAGCTATTGATTAGTTTATAAGACTTGTTCAAAGATTGTCTCTAATTTGTATTGAAAGGATTAGGAGTAAATATTTTTAGTATATGTAGTTTATTTATATTTTAGTTTTTCAATGTTTGAGGGTATCGTTCTAGTAAACCCTCACGAGACTAAACTCGTCCACTAGGGACACCTAGGGGTTTAAAGGCTTGTGTCACATGCTAAGTGCCACCGTGATTTCCTACGAAAGTGGATTAGATTAGATTTCCTTATTTTATTTTTATTGAGTCGTTGCTAGGGACTAGCAACAATCTAAGTGTGGGGGTGTGATAACTCGTATAATTATATAGTTTTTAGTTATGTTTTATTATTGTTTTGTGTCAAATACGAGTTATTATTGTTTAGTCTAATTGTGTTTATGATCTTTATGTATTTTGGTGTTTTTCACAAGTTTCTTTGAGTGATTTCAGACTACTAGAATTAAGGGTAAATCCAGTTCAGTTCCAGTTCCGACACCTTTTGCCATATCAGCTATATCTCGAGTTTCACTGAAGCAATAAGGCTGCAATTTGTAGCCGTGCAAAGCTAAGAGGCATATTTATCTTTTTCATGTTTTACACTTCTTGAAACGGAGTCGTTTTCCCTAGCGAAATCGACCATGAAGTTGGCTGATGTGCAATGACGTCTGTGCTGACCTGTTTTCGTATTTTGCCCATATCTTCTTATCCACATCAGAAAATGAGCTGATTCCAACGGCTATGGATCAGTAACTGATAGGGTAACATTTGTCTAGAAGACCATGTGATCAGATAAGGCCTGCAAAATTGACAAAATCGACCATCAAGTTGTCTGATCAAAATCGTCATGTATGACGAAAATTGTTAGAAAATGCACCCACCTATTATACCTACCTTTGAAATTTGTAAAGCTTGTCTCTTGTCATTTAACCCTCCAAAATGTGTATAAATAGAGGGCCTTGGATGATTGTAAGGGATCATATTGTACATTGGTAGGATATTAGCCATTGTAATAAAATTCTCTAAGTTTTCTTCTTCTTTCTTTTCTCTAGTTTTCTTTTTCTTTATTTTCTTCTTCTTCTTTCTTTCTTTTATTTCCTTCTTAGATTCTCTTTAATTTTATGTTTATGTTTACAATGCCTATGCTAGGCTAAACTTCTATTTGGTTAAGGGTGATTTCAAAGCCCTAGACATGTTTTGTGATTGATTTTTAGATTCTATCTATCATTAATTTTCTATCAAAGTTGCTTATGTTCTTCTACAAGAATTGTTCATGATGTTGTCTTGATTTATTTAGGTGTACAACTAGATAGATCTTGATAATTATCTATTGCTAGTTTAGGAGTCTTGATCCGTGTAATTGTCTTGATTTCCTATTCATAAGTGGCAATTTGTGATTAATGATTATGGTCAAGTTTTCAATAATTGCAAAGTGGAACATAACCTAAGTTGAACAATCCGAGCTTATGTGTTTGTTGCTTAGATCAACCTATCTTTCTCATCATAAAGCTGCCATTAAATTGAATTTAGAGAGCTTATTCTAGGTTGTTTAATGGTTAGAGATTAAATAGAGAGCTTGTTCTATTTAACGACAAACTAAGGAAAGATTGGGATAACAGAGCTTGTTGTTATCTACGGTTGTTAACTTTGATAGTTGGTTGATATTGATAGATCTGAAATTGATTCTTAATGATGTCTAGTGGTGGAGAATGAAACCTTAGCCATATTTTTCATATTTGATTCTTTTTACTTACTTGTTTTCTTACTTTTCTAGTTTGCTTATTTTTAAAAGTATATTTATTTTTATTGGCTGGTTATACCGCCTAATTTGTATATTAACTTTGTTTTATTTTTATTGGCTGGTTATACCGCCTAATTTAGTATATATATTTTTATTGGCTGGTTATACCGCCTTGCATCTTATTCTTATTATTTACTTTAGTTTAAATCTAGCTTCAAAAACCCCTTTTCTTTTATTGTTTTCTTTGAACGTAAGTTATAAACTAATAACTCATAGATTAAAACCCAATCCCTGAGGACTCGACCCTTGCTAATCATTATACTTACAATTGATCTTTTTAGTGCAAGGTTAAATAAGATACACTATTTTGGGTGCATCACCAATCAACTAGAAGCATTAAGAACAAGATTGAACAAACAATTCAACAAATCATTAAATCAAGCTAGAGAGAGAAAGTAAATTCAAACTATGTGTTGAGTTCCATTGAAGTCTTAGTAAAAGTGATTTAGTTCATGGTAATTAATGAAAACGCACCATCATCAACAACACAAGAAAAATAAAGAAGAGAAAAGAGAAAACTAAGAGTTGTCAATTCTTGAATCTTGAATCTTCAATTCTTCCAATCTTCTTGAGAGAGTTTTAAAGGAAATTATCTTCTTTAGAGAGAATTAGGTTTCTAGGTATCCAATCCCCCTTATTCTGACCTAAAAGAATCCTATTTAAAGTGTCAAAGGCCTCCTGGGGTCCCAAACTTCGTGCCCAACCAAACAGGTAAGCTTTATTCCCTTTTTCAAACTTTTTTCACGTTGCAAACAGTAGCTGGGCGCCGCGACGCTGACATTCTGCCTGATCTTCGAATTCTGTTATCTTCGCGAACTTCGTCAGCTGTTTCGAATGGGCAAATCTTGTCCGATTTTGACGAGTCTTATATCGTTGGAAAGGTATGGAGGTCAGCTTCAAAAGTAAAGAGGGAGTTTTCTCAAATGAAGTCTATAAGATCAAGTTTTTATTGAAAGAAGCTCCGGAGGTCGAATCTGCCTACTCATTGCTTTGCATCATTTTTCATCGTTTTGCACCTCGAAGCTCCAGATCACCTTGGACCTATAAAAACACATAAATAATAACTAAATAACTATTTTAAACATAAAATGGATAAATAAAATAAATATAAAAACATCTAAAACTAATCAAATCCTAATAAAAACCTCAAAGACTTAGCAGATTCAAAAGTATTAAAGGTGGCAAAATAACTATATTTCTTAGAGTTATCACACCCCCAAACTTAATATTTTGCTAGTTCTCGAGCAAAACAAAACAAAACAAAACTAACTAACTAAATAACATGACACAAAACATCACTCAAGATAAGTGCACTCAAACAATGATTTCTTAATTTTCCTTAAAAGCTACCTCAAAATCCTGATTCAAAGTAGAACATAAACATAATCCAAATCTATGATTCATTTCAATCGTAAACTTCATGCTTGAATGGATTTTCAGAGTTTGTGTATATAATCTCATTGCAAATCATCACATGCAATCTAAATAAGTTTATGTCAATGCAAAATACTAATAATAGTACTATATTCTCATATGTTTTCTTTTCATCTCTCTTTCCACTAATGTAGACTAACACTTCATCAAGGATCAAGTAGGTCTTTATTAAGCTTGTAATGTAAGGCTAGGGTCAAGGTGGGATAAAGATATATTTCGGTTTAAGTCACCCATAGATACTTTACATTTTTTTCAGAATTTTTGAGAGCCATAGTCTTTTCCTCAAATTACATACTTTCTTCTTTTGAATACACTTCCTTTTTTGCTTCACCAATTTATTCACTTTTTTTTATCTATTCTTCGTTTTCGAAGAACCATAAACTCTTTTCTCTTTTTTATATTTTTTTTTTTATTTTATCATCACTTCACCCAAATTCGACATGGCTCATAACTTTTTCCTGTAAAATCATCACATGCCTATGTAGTGAGGGTTAATCATGGTTTTTCTTATTTGGCTAGGCTAAAAGATGTGGCAATTAAAGAAAATAGATATATCAATAGGCACAAAGAGGTAGACTAAGGATAATCATATATAAAGGTAAGCTAGAAAGGCTCAAACGATCCAAAAATGGCATAAATCACTTCCTCAACTTAGTGTTGTCTAGGATTTCGCCTCAGGAGAGAATCAAACAAGTTCTAGGTTCTAGACATAATCGCAATTCACATCAACATAATTAGTCTTTAAATAAACAATGCAAATCTAAACAAGAGATTAAGTGCTCAATTTGTGAAAACCACATCCTAACATGAAACTAAAAAAAGAATTTAACACAAATTCTTCTCATGCTTATGTTTTCCCAAGAATCAAGACAAATCAATAACTGAAATTCATCATTGGATAAGGTTTTCATCATAATAAGTGCATCGTATCTCAAGCAACAAAAAAAAATATAGGATTCCTAATAAAACTTTTTGACAATCACACCAACTAAAATAAATCTAAAGTTACACCCCCAAACTTAAAACAAACATTGCCCTCAATGTTTGGAAATAAAAAGAGTAAGAACAAGAAAACTCCCCTATTGATGAAAGCAACGCAGGAAAAGTTTTAGTCTTCCTCTTAGACTTCATCATGCCTGTCTAAGTTGGGTGAGTAGTCACTACAAAAGAAAACAAAGAAAAAAGAAATTAATAAAAAAAAAATGGTCTAAAAATTAAAAGAAAAGAAAAATAAAAAATTTAGAACTTGGTTGCCTCCTAAGAAACGCTTGATTTATAGTCATCGGCTTGACTATCTCATGCCCATTAGTCGGCATCCTTCCACTTGAACCATTGCCCCCCTTTTTCCTTTGCTTTATGAGGCCTTGCATTCACAAAATTGTGGCATCCATACATCTTGGAAGTAGAATGTGAAACTGCCACAAGTGGTGTAGTGGAACAATTTTCATTGAATACTTCTTTGGAATCACTGTTCACCACTTTAACTGCCATACATTCATCAAATTCGTTAGAAAACTTCATAGCCTTAAAAATTTTAAAAGTTACTTGTTGGTCTAGAACTCTTATGGTAAGTCCTCTTTTTTGCAAATCAATTAGAGTTCTACCGATAGCTAAGAATGGTCTCCCAAGAATTATGAGTATTTCACTATCCTCCTCCATGTCAAGCACAATAAAATCAGTAGGAAAGAAGAATTTTTCAACCTTGACTAGCACATCTTTAACCATGCCTCTTGGATGTTTGATGGATCTATCGGCAAGTTGCAACATCACTGTAGTGGGCTTTATTTCCCCCAAACCAAGCTTGCGATAGATAGAAAAAGGCATTAAATTTATACTCGCCCCCAAATCACATAAAGCTTTACCAAAAAATTTATCACCAATGGTGCATGCAATGGTGAAGCTTCCCGGATCTTGAGTTTGGGTGGGAGTTTCTTTTGAAGAATAGCGCTGCACTCTTCAGTAAGTGCAACTGTCTCAATCTCATCCAAATTCTTCTTCTTAGACAAAATTTCTTTCATAAACTTGACATACTTAGGCATTTGTTTTAAAGTTTCAGCAAAAGGTATATTGAAATAGAGCTTTTTAAATACCTCAAGAAACTTCTGAAACTTCTTGTCAAGTTTTTGCTTTTGAAGGCACTGAGGAAAAGGTGGTGGTAAATACACTAGAGGCTTCTTCTCTTCTTCTTGAGCCTTTTCAATTTTTTTCCCCCAAATTTTCCATTTCAAGAGGCTTGGTGGCAGTTCTGGCACTTTCTTTTGAAGACGTTGAGGAAAGGTTGGTGGTGGATAGACTGGAGGTGTCTTCTCTTGAATTTTCTCTTTATTCTTCTTGCTACCCACTACTACTTCTTTCCCACTCCTTAATGTAATGGCATTGCATTTCTCTTGGCCATGGCCCTTAGGATTGGTTTCAGTATCACTTGGAAAAGATCCCCTAGGATGATTGTTAATTGCATTAGCAAGCTAGCCCACTTGTGTCTCAAGATTTCGAAGTGTCATTGCACGAGTCTGATTTGTCACTTCTTGACTAGCCATGAACTTTGCAAACACATTTTCCAATGATGTCTTCTTTTCTTGGATAGGAGCCCTGGCTTGTGTTTGAAAACCAGGAGAGCTTGTGATGATGGCCCTTGATTGTTCCAAGAAAAGTTTTGCTCATTTCTCCAACCTGGATTATATTCGTTTGGATATGGGTTGTTCTACTGCCTATTATAGTTTCCCACATATTGAGCAGATTCAGCCTTGGTTGGGCATCTATCACTGGTATGTCCTTCCCCACAATATTCACATGTTACAAATGGGCTTTGGACTGAATACACACTCATAGTGTCAAAGTTTTTGGACAAACCAGCCATCTGCGCTGATAAAGCACTGATCTCATCCAACTGATAAACACCTGGAGCTTTCTTTAGAAAAATTTGCTCAGTGGACCACTGATAATTATTGGACGCCATCACCTCAATTAAATTATAAACCTTATCAATTTTTTTCCCCATGAGTGATCCACCTACTGCAGCATCTATAGAACTTCTAGTATGACCCATTAACCCATTGTAGAAAGTGTTTACCTGAAGCCAGTCAGGTATCCCATGATGAGGACATCGTCGGAGTAGATCTTTGTACCTTTCCCAAGCTTCATATAGTGATTCTAAGTCATACTACATAAAATATGTGATATCATTCCGCATCTTGGCTGTCTTGGCAGGAGGAAAAAATTTGACAAGAAATTTCTGGGCTAGATCAGCCCAAGTGGTAATAGAGCCAGCAGGAAGAGAGTTCAACCAACTCTTAGCCTTATCTCGAAGTGAGAAAGGGAAGAGTTTCAATCTAATGGCATCATCAGTAACACCATTCTGTTTGAAAAGATCGCAAACTTTCAAGAAATTCACGATGTGAGAATTTGAATCATCGTTCAGTAAGCCGCTGAACTGAACTGGTGTATTGGTCATCTGAAGGATGGCCGGCTTTATCTCAAACGTATTGGCCTGGATGGTAGGCCTCTAAATACTAGTCTGAAGGTCTTGCATGAGAGGAACCCCATACTCTCGCAAAGTCTTTGTCTCGTTAGCTTCAGCTATTATACCTGAAAATAAGAAAGAAAAAGAAAGTTTAAATTAAGAATAAGGTGGCTTGCTATTAATATTAACAAAAATAATAAACAATTCCCCGACAACGGAGTCAAAAACTTGTTGTCGGATTTACCATGTAAGTACACGTATCATTGACAAGTAATAAAGTGAAGAGTAGAGTATCGTTCCCACGAGGAATTGCTATTAAATTTGCTAAGTACTAAAATTAACACACTCAATCTTACCTAAACAATTAATTAAAGATAGTAATTAAAAACTAAATTAAAAGAAACTAATACTGAAAGTAAGTAAATTAAAAAGGATGAATTCAATTAATTATAAAAGCCTAGGATTACAACTTCCCTCAACACTTCGCTTGAATCTCTCTCTACCTCTTCACTTAATTAATGATCATAAGTTGTTAACCTAGAGTTTTATCTTATTTATAAGTATCTGTCGATCATCTCATAAAAATATCCTTCTTAACCTATTAACTATATGTCAATGATAGTTGAATTAAAGAAGAACTCATTAAGCTTAGGCTCTAACAATGGTTACACATGACAAGTAAGTATATTTCTACCCTACCTGCAGATCAACTCATCCTAATAAATGAATAAAAACATATGTCATTCAATCCATGTCTAACACTAAACTCCCTATGTCCAGTTGTATTTAGGTTAAGAAATCAATCTAATTGGTAGCCAATCAACTAGAAGCATTAAGAACAAGATTGAACAAATAATTCAACAAATCATTAAACCAAGCTAGAGAGAGAAAGTAAATTCAAACTATGTGTTGAGTTCCATTGAAATCCTAGTAAAAGTGATTTAGTTCATGATAATTAATGAAAACAAATATTCAAATAGTTTCACCATCATCAACAACACAAGAAAAGTAAAGAAGAGAAAAGAAAAGAGAAAAGAGAAAACTAAGAGTTGTCAATTCTTGAATCTTCAATTCTTCCAATCTTCTTGAAAGAGTTTTGATGGCAACTATCTTCTTTAGAGAGAATTAGGTTTCTAAGTATCCAATCCCCTTTATTCTGACCTAAAAGAGTCTTATTTAAAGCTTCCAAGGCCTCATGGGGTCCCAAACTTCGTGCCCAACCAAACAGGTAAGCTTTATTCCTTTTTTTCGATTTTTTTTCTCGTTGCAAACAGTAGCTAGACACCGCGACGTTGACATTCTGCCTGGTCTCCGGATTCTGTCATCTTTGCGAGCTTCTTTAGCTGTTTTGACTGGGAAAATCTTGTCCAATTTTGATGAGTCTTATATAGTTGGAAAGGTATGGAAGTCAGCTTCAAAAGTAAAGAAGGGAGTTTTCTCAAATGAAGTCTTTAAGATCAAGTTTTTCTTGAACGAAACTCCGGAGGTCGAATCTGCTTGCTCATTGCTTTGCACCGTTTTTCATCGTTTTGCACCTTGAAGCTCCAGATCACCTTGCACCTATAAAAACACATAAATAATAACTAAATAAATATTTTAAACATAAAATGGATAAATAAAATAAATATAAAAACATCTAAAACTAATCAAATCCTAATAAAAACCTCAAAGACTTAGCCGATTCAAAAGCATAAAAGGTGGCAAAATAACTATATTTCCTAGAGTTATCAGCATCCTGAATCAATTATCCAGGAATTGGATTTAACAGTAGAAAGATTCAGTTCAATGACAAACACAGTCAACCCAGAAACTTCTATAAGTTCTTCTTGACTTGTCAAGTGAGCAACCTTCCTTTTATTGAGAACGCTTCTCAATCTTTTGTACCAATCCAAACATTTTGGACTAATGGCATTCATAATGTCGCGTAGTGCAGTTAAAGTATTAAGCATTTTCAACAACCTAATATGGAAAAAGTATATATCCGTTATATTCATGCATTTATACCAATTCAAGATGAGGTATTAAATCTCTTATTGGTTCTCCCACTAATTTTTCGAGATATTAGCCCTCATTATTATTCAGAAATCTCATCAAGTTATTTCTAGTGGGCTAGGATCCCTTTCAGCATGTTGCAACCTTGAGTGCCTCAACAAATTACAACAAGCCTAATTGGGTAGATAACATAACTTATCAATTGAATCTATATGCAACTCCCAGATCAGTTAGGTGACAACTCTTTGTCTAAGCACATCATTGTACTTCGCCTAACTTTGCCTTTAACACCATGCGGTCAAGCTTTGCGCATCCGGACAACATGGCATTGGTTTAGTAAGACCCAACTTCATAACTCAAACATATTCATACAGTAGTTAGACCCTGAGTGACTCAATAAGCCTCCTACTGGAAAAACTCTGGTTATCTTGTTATGATGATGGAAGGAAACTTTATCATGCAAAACATGTGACTCAATATTGTAAAGAGGGATTTCCTTTTTCTTTAAATATCAGTCTCATCATGACATGCATTCATAGCATTTATAATATCGCATAAAATAAATCTATAACATGCTTTGTACTTGGATGATTATGGACTTTTATAATCTAATTTCCTTGAGCCATCAAAGGAAATTAGTTGGTCAAAGTCCTAGGTATTACATACATAGTCTTCAAAGCTTGCTTGTAATCTCCTTATCTTCATGGCGCCTTTGATCTTCATCTTCAAGTTACAAAAATTATTCCTAGCTAATCCTAATTTTACACTTTGATGTAACTAATTACATTTGCAATAAAGAAATCTCAAGTTACATTTGAGGGGAGTTAGGTGAGGAAAAAAATTTTACAACTCCAGAAAATGAGAGATAAGGTAGGGCACGCAGTCCCTATTTAATTTTATAAAAACCATAAAAATAAATTCAACCATCCACAATCATATTGGGTCTAAGTCCATAATCATCCCATACATTCACAAAAAATTTATGAACATATAAATCATGCTTTAATCTCTAGTTACCATTCAATGATTATATTGATCCATAATTTAATTTAAAGAAAATAATAAACATTTATTCTAACCTCATTAGAATGAATCCTAATCCAATTAGGATTATTTTCTTTAATTAAATTATCATCCAATTAAACAATTTAATTGAATATTTATGTAAATTCTTATTTTGGTGATTTAATTAATTTAACAATATTACCATGGTCACTAATTTTTAGTATTGTAGTTCAACTAGGACACTACAACATTAGTAACTCAATATTGCTAAAATATATAAGCTGTGAGAATCTGATAGAAGCGAAAACCCTAGCAAGGGAAGGCGCAGGCTGTGGCTATCAGAAGTACCCGCCGACTCCCTCTCTCCCTACAGGCTGTCTATCCGCTTTTCACAGCTTCCAACCTTTCAATGCCAAATCCGTTTTATGCTTTTTCAGGCTTGCCAAGAACAATTCTAAGCAAATTTAAATCCTAAAAATCATTAAACTATGCAATAAAAATCAGGTAAGAAAAATCTACAAGTTTTTCTAACTCAAATCACCAAATTTGCGTAAAGCATGCAAATACAATTCTCAATTGCTGCCAAACTATCGCTAGTTGCATTAATCAGTTTAAAACAATTTTAAACCAATTAATTAACAAGAATTCACATGATAATCTGCTGCTTTCACCGAAACACTACAAGTGCAAATTCTCACAATTTCAGTTAGTGACAATCGGATCAAAACAACTCAAAGAACAAAACAGTTTTGTTAAAGGTAACAATCAAAGCATAGATCGTATAGGAATAACATAAGCGAGGCTCTGATATCACTGTTGGGAATCGGCTCATGCTCAAACAGAGATAATGTATAATTTAATCAACAAGTTAAACATACAAAGAAGCGGAATAAAATAAAACAGAGAGAAAACTGAATCCCTCCAAGGATCTGCCTATGAATTCAAAACGATCAGCCTGTCAAGAACAGATAACAATCAAAATCTCATACCTCTGTAATGGAGATTGCCAAAACCTCAAGACAGATTCTTGACGTTCTTGTTCTTGTACACAAAGCTCGCTTGTCGAAAACCAAAGCCGTCCAATTGTCCGACCTCTAACAGTAATCCACACAGGTGATTCGAAAACCTTCACAAGTTTGAGATTTTGTTTTTCCAAGACGATGCTAGTAGTCTAGGTTGTGAGAAACCTTCCTCCTCTACCTTAGCCAAAAGAAGACTAGAAGAATCGAATTCTCCCTTGCCTATGCTATTCGACCGATTCACTCTTAGGGAGAGTGAGGGGCCGACTTGTAGGGTTTCTTGGCTAGCTTAGAGTGGCGGAAAAAACATACATAAGGCATATATATAACTAGGTTTAGTGTATCCAACTATTGGACTAACTGCACTATAGCCCTTATACATATTATTAAATATTCACTCTAAGCCCACAACACTTAATGAATATTTAATCTGGTCCAATCTCATTTTAATTTCATTAATCACCTTTTGTGTATGACCCATTAGGCCCTTAACATGTTGACAAAAAATATAATTAATTCAATTAAGAATTTCCTATTTATATTTATAGATCATGAGCGGCATCTAGCAATGCATCATGACCACCCAAATGCCAAGAGAGTCATCAAGCTTCGACTAGCCTTTCGTGTACAATATGTCGGTGCAATTCGATCCCTTCATCATATATCCCGGGATAGAAAGAGCATGGTTCAGTGTCTACTCTTAATCCCATTCCATATTAGATCTGCAGCTTTAATATTAACTCCTTAAGTATTGCCTTGGCCAAGGACTTCCATAAGTTAATATAAGCCAGATACAAGTGAGATATGTCCCCTCATATCACTTGGGGTGATGAATCCTCTTTGGACTACTCATTCATCTTCGTATGCTTCATGTCATACCCAATAACACCCTACCATAAGCATCCTCGTGATTAGGACCCATTCGTGATGAAATCTAAATATGACAGTTCACATACAAGATGACCTGGTGTCACAAGTCAAAGTATTATTTACACTATTGACACATGAGTGTATTTTTCATAGACACTTGAGTGAAATACCAAATGGAACTCTCATAACGGGTCATGTTCAGTGAACTTGTTCAATTAACAAGCACCCATATGTTATGCCCAAGTATCTCTATACTTTCAACCTATGAGACCGGTTGCATGCATCAAGTGCATGAAGGCTTAACATATGCCAGTCTTTGAGCATTGTCAATGCTATGTCTTGACAATACGATGACCAGGAACAATTTTAGAAACACGGCATTGATGCATAAGGATCCTTATAATTGTAACTCCTTACAATTCCTTTGCAATGCCATTGTGTTTCATGGGCTTTATCTTCACAAGTTATTTATAACAATTATAGCAATACTTATGGATAAAAAAATACCTCAATTTATAATTAATAAATTATAATGTGCAATACATGAATATATAAATAGTGTTTTACAAGCCTAACTAGATTGACTTGCAGGGCTTACACCAACAAATCGAAAGTGTTTTGAAGCACTTGACAAGACTTTGCGAGATGTTGTTAGTGAAAACACTTACGAACCTGTTGTTGCACCTTTTGGAGGTAAAACAATTTTGCTATGGGGAGATTTCAGGTAAGTTTTGCATGTCATTGAATCTAGAACAAATACAAAAATTATTAATGCATCCATAAATTAATCTGCTTTGTGGAACTACTGTCAAGTCTTTCATCTAAGGACAAACATGAGGCTGTCTAGGATTGACTGTGATCAAAGAACCAGAAATGAAATTACACTGTTTGCTAACTGGTTGTTAGATATTGGAGATGGAAAATTTGAAGCAACCAGTCATGGTGAAGAAGAAGATCCCTCTTCGATAAAAATACTTGCAGATTTATTAATCCCCTGCCATAACAATCCAATAGAAGCTATTGTTTCAGCTGTTTATAATAATTTCGAAGATAATTTTGCTGAATTAGAATACATTAAACAGAGAGCAATCATCACACCTTACAATGATACTGTAGATTCCATAAATTCTTTTGTTCTTGATTTAATACCTGAAAGAATAAAGACATACTATAGTGTTGACAAGATTTCCAAAGCATCATATTGCCATGTGTCATAACGTGCCAAAAGCGAATTCGGCATGCTAGATGATGCACCCAAAAGAGTGTATCTTATTTAACCTTGCACTAAAAAGATCAATTGTAAGTATAATGATTAGCAAGGGTCGAGTCCTCAGGGATTGGGTTTTAATCTATGAGTTATTAGTTTATAACTTACGTTCAAAGAAAACAATAAAAGAAAAAGGGGTTTTTGAAGCCAGATTTAAACTAAAGTAAATAATAAGAATAAGATGCAAGGCGGTATAACCAGCCAATGAAAATATATATACTAAATTAAACGGTATAACCAGCCAATAAAAAGAAAAACAAAGTTAATATACAAATTAGGCGGTATAACCAGCCAATAAAAATAAATATACTTTTAAAAATAAGCAAACTAGAAAAGTAAGAAAACAAGTAAGTAAGAAGAATCAAATATGAAAAATATGGTTAAGGTTTCATTCTCCACCACTAGACATCATTAAGAATCAATTTCAGATCTATCAATATCAACCAACTATCAAAGTTAACAACCGTAGATAACAACAAGCTCTGTTATCCCAATCTTTCCTTAGTTTGTCGTTAAATAGAACAAGCTCTCTATTTAATCTCTAACCATTAAACAACCTAGAATAAGCTCTCTAAATTCAATTTAATGGCAGCTTTATGATGAGAAAGATAGGTTGATCTAAGCAACAAACACATAAGCTCGGATTGTTTAACTTAGGTTATGTTTCACTTTGCAATTATTGAAAACTTGACCATAATCATTAATCACAAATTGCCACTTATGAATAGGAAATCAAGACAATTACACGGATCAAGACTCCTAAACTAGCAATAGATAATTATCAAGATCTATCTAGTTGTACACCTAAATAAATCAAGACAACATCATGAACAATTCTTGTAGAAGAACATAAGCAACTTTGATAGAAAATTAATGATAGATAGAATCTGAAAATCAATCACAAAACATGTCTAGGACTTTGAAATCACCCTTAACCAAATAGAAGTTTAGCCTAGCATAGGCATTGTAAACATAAACATAAAATTAAAGAGAATATAAGAAGGAAATAAAAGAAAGAAAGAAGAAGAAGAAAATAAAGAAAAAGAAAACTAGAGAAAAGAAAGAAGAAGAAAACTTAGAGAATTTTATTACAATGGCTAATATCCTACCAATGTACCATATGATCCTCTACAATCATCCAAGGCCCTCTATTTATACACATTTTGGAGGGCTAAATGACAAGAGACAAGCTTTACAAATTTCAAAGGTAGGTATAATAGGTGGGTGCATTTTTCTAACAATTTTCGTCATATTGTATGACAATTTTGATCAGCCAACTTGATGGTCGATTTTGTCAATATTGGAGGCCTGATCTGATCACATGGTCTTCTAGAAAAATGTTCCCCTGTCAGTTACTGATCCATAGCCATTAGAATCAGCTCATTTTCTGATGTGGATAAGAAGATATGGGCAAAATACGAAAACAAGTCAGCACAGACGTCATTGCACATCAGCCAACTTGATGGTCGGTTTCTCTAGGGAAAACGACTCCGTTTCAAGAAGTGTAAAACATGAAAAAGATAGATATGCCTTTTAGCTTTGCACGGTTAAGATTTCAGCCTTATTGCTTCAGTGAAACTCCAGATATCGCTGATATGGCAAAAGGTGTCGGAACTGGAACTGAACTGGATTTGCCCTTAATTCTAGTAATCTGAAATCACTCAAAGAAACTTGTGAAAAACACCAAATTACATAAAATATAAAAGATCATAAACACAATTAGACTAAACAATAATAACTCGTATTTGACACAAAACAATAATAAAACATAACTAAAAACTATATAATTATACGAGTTATCACACCCCCACACTTAGATTGTTGCTAGTCCCTAGCAACGACTTAATAAAAATAGAATAAGAAAATCTAATCTAATCCACTTTCGTAGGAAATCACGGTGGCACTTAGCATGTGACACAAGCCTTTAAACCCCTAGGTGTCCCTAGTGGACGAGTTTAGTCTCGTGAGGCTTTACTAGAACGATACCCACAAACATTGAAAAACTAAAATATAAATAAACTACATATATTAAAAATATTTATTCCTAATCCTTTCAATACAAATTAGAGACAATCTTTGAACAAGTCTTATAAACTAATCAATAGCTTAAAAAAATTCACAAAAATTCATGCTTGAATGTAAATTGTTTGAGTTAAGCCAATATTAACATAACATATCTCAATCAAAATAGTGCATGTTCAAATTTAATCTCAACTTCTCACATGATATACCCTCATGATTTTCACTCTTTAAAGTAGTGGTGAAGTGTTTACACTCAATCAATCTCATGAAAACAGTTCTACCATATTCTTGCTTGTCCACCTATTCTCCACTATTTGGATCATACAACTTCATGAATCAAGAGGTCTTTAATCAAGGTTGTAATGGGGCCAAGGGGTTTGTAATGTGGTTGAATAACAAAAGGATAAAGATATCACAAAGGCTCCAAAGAGTTCATAAAGTTTAAAGACATAATAAGATCATACAAAGAAACTTCTCAAAACTCTTTACAAGTACATAGTCACCTAGGCCGAATATTCATGTTGGGCCTTTTCTTCATTCTAAACATCTTTGTAACATCTTTTTCTTTTTCCACAAATTCAAGAGATGATTCATATTTTTTACTTAGGAATGTATTTGCCAGTATTCCATTTCTTTTTCTCTTGACTTTTCTTTTCTTTTCCCCCCACACTTATTTCTTGTTTCTAACCCAAATTTTCAACTAAAAATATCCCTTGTTTTTTTGCAATATGTCTCAAAATATATAATCCATCTTTAGAACAAGGGTAAGGATATAAGTATATTTAGGCTAGGTGTAAGTTGTGGTTACCAATAAAACAGCATATTTAATGTAGGCTCAAATTGGCTCACTAGTGGGGATGTTCTCATAGAACATTAATAATGGATGGCTGTTTGGCTCTGGTTATAATCCTAATGCCTCTATCATATTCATGTTGTCACATGTATCAATATAGTCTCAAACGGTTTAAAGCAAGTTCTAGAGAATCATGTAATCATAAGAGCACTCAAGAAAGAAATTAGATTGATTTGTATAATGCATCAATCATTATAGGCTCAAAAACTCACAATGATGATTATACAAGTCAGATTAAGTCTAAACATGCTTCTTTCTCAATCAACATGTCATATTAACATTGGCTCATAAAAAGGTTGACATCAAGCTCAATTCTCATGAAAATCTTCTCACTAATAAATCTGTTTTAGACTTATGCAATTCATATCTCATCATTGTATTAAAAAGGAACTAAAACACACTAAAAAAATAATAATAATAATAATAAAGACACATAAAAAAAATAGTAGACAAAAATAAAAGAAATCCTAAATCATTCCCCCCACACTTAATTCTTACATTGTCCTCAATGTAAGACTATTAACCCAAATGAAAGAATCATGTGTAGGAGAAAAGAACTAATAACATAAGAATAGGAACAACTAAGACTCAAAACAAAACAAACTCATGCAACCTAAATAATCCTAAAATACTAAACAAAAATTAACAAGTAAACATAAAAAGATTAAAATCAAACTGACAAGTTATGTCTCAAGTCTCCCTTACTCAGACCTTGTTCAGAATGAATACTTCTAAATTGCTTAAAACACAACAAACTTTTTTTTTTTAAATTAGCAAAATATGTCCCTTACCCCCTACTAAAATATGACATTGTCCCCAATGTCAAATTTTAAAGGTAGAATTTAGGAGATATTACCTGCAGAGGTTGCTAACCACTTATTATAACTGAGACACAACAAGCAAAATGTTAGATAATGTCACAAAGACAAAGTGCAATCCACTCCTTGCTCGTCCATATCTCTTTTTCTTTTTCCGAGCGTTTGCGAAACAACCGTAGCAGATAAACACTCATAAGCTTGGAGCTTTTTAAGTAAATCTTCAATGGTTGTAGCAGAAATTATGGTTCTCCTTGCCTCTGAAAACATGAATCCATTATCCACAGCATTATCTAAATATGAAAGCAAATTACTAAAATAACCATTAATATTAAGCAAACCAATGGGTTTCTTATTTGTGACCAAAGATGACCAAGAAGCCACGCAAGCTATTTCTTCCAATGTACCCAGACCTCTTGGTAAAGCAATGAATGCATCGGCAGAATGGTACATGATTGTCATCCGTTCAGGGATACTCCAGACTTGTATTTCCTTACCCACGGTAGGTCCACAAAAACTTGTGAATAGTTTTGGCACGATTCCTAGAACTGGACTTCCTCCGGCGTGTGCTGCTGTAGCGACTGCTCCCATTAAACCCGTACTACCGCCTCCATAAATCAAGTGGATCTTTTGTTGGGCAAGTATTACTCCAACTCTTATGGCTTCATCAGCGAATATGTTATTTTTCCCTGGATAAGCACCTCCAAAGACACAAATTTTTTTAATGCGCTGGGATGAAGTACTTTCCATTTTTTTTTTCGAGTGCCTGAAAGAGAACGAGTACATGGTGTAATATATAGAGGACTGAGTAGTGAATCAGACAAGAGTAATAATGTCGCCGAAAGTGTATCTGACCTGTCAGAAGAAAATGTTAACCTAACAAAAGATTTTTGCGTGATTTCAGGAAGAAAATCAAAAAGAGAAGAAAAAATCAACCGTAAAAGACAAATAAAAAAAACGAGAATAATTACACAAATCGAACAACACGTAAATTAAACCAAAATAAAGTTATTGCAAATCAAACCAAAAGCTGAGAAGTCATTTATTGTAGTTGTGATTGTGGCTCACATCTTCCTCTGGTTTTACGTCCAGAAACGGCTTAAACGCCTTCTATGAGTCGAGGATATGCTTCCCATCCAGTTTTCTTACAAGCTGGCAAACAGGGTCTTTTAACATCAGATTCCCAAGATGTTGCCATTCCCTTTGGAATTGCGGCCATAAATCAATAATTTCTCTTTGTACGTCTCCACTAGGATGCGTCTCAAGAGAAAGTTGGATATTACCCAAATTCTCCTTACTCAGTCCATCCTTAATGAACTCAATTTTATCATCTCGATTAGAGGACGGAATCCCAATAGAACGACATTTACCGTTACACGTCCATCGTGCACATTTGTGGCATTTTGAACTCATGCGCTTTGCTCGTCGCTTCTTTGCAAAAGTGCTTCTACCTGTACCTGGTAAATGCAAAACAGGAAGATATTCATCTTCACGTACCTTGGCTTCAATTATAAAACGTATGTCTTCAGGAATCCCTTTGTGCATAAGCATTCTTAATCTTTCAAATCGAACTTGGTAAAGTTTCAGTAAAATATTTCGAGGAAAAGGAGGAAATCGTTTCTGCAATGTTGTGAGAATATCATCCATCCTGAAAAAAATGAAAAAAAAAATTGAAAGAGAAATTGGAAGAGAAATTTATATACAATATCAGTTTTGTGGGTAACTGATGGAACCGATTTAAATAATCACGGAGTACCGTTATCCGCCATTTAATCGGGGTAAAAAAAATAAAAATTATATTTACGTCTAGTTATTTTCAAAACAAGGATCAGAAAGAAAAACAACATAAAAAAAAAAAAAAGCTCAAAAACAAAACACTCTAAATAAAATCCTAAATTCTTCCCCCCACACATAATTTTTACATTGTCCTCAATGTAATGCTATTATCCCCCAATGCAAGAATTATATGTAAGAGAAAAGAACTATTAAACAAAAGAAAAGAAAAACAATAAAAGATAGAATGATGGAGAGTAAGGAATATGCAAATCTGATATAATAGATGCTCTCCATCCTTTTGGGTTGCCTCCCAAGAAGCGCTTGGTTTATTGTCCTCAGCCTAACTTAGACCCATGCCATTATTATTCAACATACTTTGGCTCAAAAAGTGGAAACTCCTTGATGCACCCAAAAGAGTATATCTTATTTAACCTTGCACTAAAAAGATCAATTGTAAGTATAATGATTAGCAAGGGTCGAGTCCTCAGGGATTGGGTTTTAATCTATGAGTTATTAGTTTATAACTTACGTTCAAAGAAAACAATAAAAGAAAAGGGGTTTTTGAAGCCAGATTTAAACTAAAGTAAATAATAAGAATAAGATGCAAGGCGGTATAACCAGCCAATAAAAATATATATACTAAATTAGGCGGTATAACCAGCCAATAAAAATAAAACAAAGTTAATATACAAATTAGGCGGTATAACCAGCCAATAAAAATAAATATACTTTTAAAAATAAGCAAACTAGAAAAGTAAGAAAACAAGTAAGCAAGAAGAATCAAATATGAAAAATATGGTTAAGGTTTCATTCTCCACCACTAGACATCATTAAGAATCAATATCAGATCTATCAATATCAACCAACTATCAAAGTTAACAACCGTAGATAACAACAAGCTCTGTTATCCCAATCTTTCCTTAGTTTGTCGTTAAATAGAACAAGCTCTCTATTTAATCTCTAACCATTAAACAACCTAGAATAAGCTCTCTAAATTCAATTTAATGGCAGCTTTATGATGAGAAAGATAGGTTGATCTAAGCAACAAACACATAAGCTCGGATTGTTCAACTTAGGTTATGTTCCACTTTGCAATTATTGAAAACTTGACCATAATCATTAATCACAAATTGCCACTTATGAATAGGAAATCAAGACAATTAAACGGATCAAGACTCCTAGACTAGCAATAGATAATTATCAAGATCTATCTAGTTGTACACCTAAATAAATCAAGACAACATCATGAACAATTCTTGTAGAAGAACATAAGCAACTTTGATGGAAAATTAATGATAGATAGAATCTGAAAATCAATCACAAAACATGTCTAGGGCTTTGAAATCACCCTTAACCAAATAGAAGTTTAGCCTAGCATAGGCATTGTAAACATAAACATAAAATTAAAGAGAATCTAAGAAGGAAATAAAAGAAAGAAAGAAGAAGAAGAAAATAAAGAAAAAGAAAACTAGAGAAAAGAAAGAAGAAGAAAACTTAGAGAATTTTATTACAATGGCTAATATCCTACCAATGTACAATATCTCTTACAATCATCCAAGGCCCTCTATTTATACACATTTTTGGAGGACTAAATGACAAGAGACAAGCTTTACAAATTTCAAAGGTAGGTATAATAGGTGGGTGCATTTTTCTAACAATTTTCGTCATATTGTATGACAATTTTGATCAGCCAACTTGATGGTCGATTTTGTCAATATTGGAGGCTTGATCTGATCACATGGTCTTCTAGAAAAATGTTCCCCTATCAGTCGGTGATCCATATCCGTTGGAATCAGCTCATTTGCCGATGTGGATCAGAAGATATGGGCAAAATACCAAAACAGGTCAGCACAGACATCATTGCTCATCAGCCAACTTGATGGTCGATTTCGCTAGGGAAAACGACTCCGTTTCAAGAAGTGTAAAACATGAAAAAGTTAGATATGCCTCTTAACTTTGCATGGTTAAAATTTCAGCCTTATTGCCTCAGTGAAACTCCAGATATAGCTGATATGCCAAAAGGTGTCGGAACTGGAACTGAATTGAATTTGCCCTTAATTGTTGATTTAACCTAGTAATCTGAAATCACTCAAAAAAACTCGTAAAAAAACACCAAATTACATAAAAATATAAAAGATCATAAACACAATTAGACTAAGCAATAATAACTCGTATTTGACACAAAACAATAATAAAACATAACTAAAAACTATATAATTATACGAGTTATCACACCCCACACTTAGATTGTTGCTAGTCCTCGAGCAAAAACAAATAAAAATAAAATAAGAAAATCTAATCTAATCCACTTTCGTAGGAAATCACGGTGGCACTTAGCATGTGACACAAGCCTTTAAACCCCTAGGTGTCCCTAGTGGACGAGTTTAGTCTCGTGAGGGTTTACTAGAACGATACCCACAAACATTGAAAAACTAAAATATAAATAAACTACATATACTAAAAATATTTACTCCTAATCCTTTCAATACACATTAGAGACAATCTTTGAACAAGTCTTATAAACTAATCAATAGCTTAAAGAATTTCACAAAAAATCATGCTTGAATGTAAATTATTTGAGTTAAGCCAATATTAACATAACATATTTCAATCAAAATAGTGCATATTCAAACTTAATCTCAACTACTCACATGGGATACTCTCATGATTTTCATTCTTTAAAGTAGTGGTAAAGTGTTTACACTCAATCAATCTCATGAAAACAGTTCTACCATATTCTTGCTTGTCCACCTATTCTCCACTATTTAGATCATACAACTTCATGAATCAAGAGGTCTTTAATCAAGGTTGTAATGGGGCCAAGGGGTTTGTAATGTGGTTGAAGAACAAAAGGATAAAGATATCACAAAGATTCCAAAGAGTTCATAAAGTTTAGAGACATAATAAGATCATACAAAGAAACTTCTCAAAACTCTTTACAAGTACATAGTCACCTAGGCCGGATATTCATGTTGGGCATTTTCTTCATTCTAAACAACTTTGTAACATCTTTTTCTTTTTCCCCAAAATCAAGAGATGATTCTTTTTTTTTTTTACATAGGAATGTATTTTCCAGTATTCCATTTCTTTTTTTTTTTCTCTTGACTTTTCTTTTCTTTCCCCCCCCCCACACTTATTTCTTTTTTCTAACCCAAATTTTCAATAGATCTTCCTTGTCTTTGCAACTTGTCTCAAAACATGCTAATTCATCTTTGGAACAAAGGTAAGGATATAAGTATATTTAGGTTAGGGACAAGTTATGGTTACCAAAGAGATAGCTTATTCAATGTAGGCTCAAATTGGTTCACTAAGGGTGTGTTCTCTTGGAACATCAATAAGGGATGGCTGTTTGGCCCTGGCTAAAAATCCTAATGCCTCTATCATATTCATGTTGTCACATGCATCAATATAGTCTCAACAAGGTCCAAAGCAAGTTCTAGAGAATCATGTAATCATAAGAGCACTCAAGAAAGAAATTAGATTGATTTATATAATGCATCAATCATTATAGGCTCAAAAACTCACAAGGATGATTATACAAGTCAGATTAAGTCTAAACATGCTTCTTTCTCAATCAAGATATCATATTAACATTGGCTCATAAAAAGGTTGATATCAAGCTCAATTCTCATGAAAATCTTCTCACTAATAAATCTGTTTTAGACTTATGCAATTCATATCTCATCATAGTATTGAAAGTAACTAAAACACACTAAAAACACACTAAGTCTAAACATGCTTTTTTTTTTTTTTTGAAGAAGATTAAATCAAACTGACAAGGTATGTCTCAAGTCTCCCTTACTCAGACCTTGTTCAGAATGAATACTTCTAAACGTCTTAAAACACAACAATTTTTTTTTTCAATTAGCAAAATATGTCCCTTACCCCCTACTAAAATATGACATTGTCCCCAATGTCAAATTTTAAAGGTAGAATTTAGGAGATATTACCTGCAGAGGTTGCTAACCACTTATTATAACTGAGACACAACAAGCAAAATGTTAGATAATGTCACAAAGACAAAGTGCAATCCACTCCTTGCTCGTCCATATCTCTTTTTCTTTTTCCGAGCGTTTGCGAAACAACTGTAGCAGATAAACACTCATAAGCTTGAAGCTTTTTGAGTAAATCTTCAATGGTTGTAGCAGAAATTATGGTTCTCCTTGCCTCTGAAAACATGAATCCATTTTCCACAGCATTATCTAAATATGAAAGCAAATTACTAAAATAACCATTAATATTAAGCAAACCAATGGGTTTCTTATTTGTGACCAAAGATGACCAAGAAGCCACGCAAGCTATTTCTTCCAATGTACCCAGACCTCCTGGTAAAGCAATGAATGCATCGGCAGAATGGTACATGATTGTTATCCGTTCAGGGATACTCCAGACTTGTATTTCCTTACCCAAGGTAGGTCCACAAAAATCTTTGAATAGTTTTGGCACGATTCCTAGAACTGGACTTCCTCCGGCGTGTGCTGCTGTAGCGACTGCTCCCATTAAACCCGTACTACCACCTCCATAAATCAACTGGATCTTTTGTTGGGCAAGTATTACTCCAACTCTTATGGCTTCATCAGCAAATATGTTACTTTTCCCTGGATAAGCACCTCCAAAGACACAAATTTTTTTAATGCGCTGGGACGAAGTACTTTCCATTTTTTTTTTCGAGTGCCTGAAAGAGAATGAGTACATGGTGTAATATATAGAGGACTGAGTAGTGAATCAGACAAGAGTAATAATGTCGCCGAAAGTGTATCTGACATGTCAGAAGAAAATGTTAACCTAACAAAAGATTTTTGCGTGATTTTAGGAAGAAAATCAAAAAGAGAAGAAAAATCAACCGTAAAAGTCAAGAGTAATAGTGTCGCCGAAAGTGTATTTGGCATCTTCCTCTGGTTTTACGTCCAGAAATGGCTTAAACGCCTTCTATGAGTCGAGGATATGCTTCCCATCCAGTTTTCTTACAAGCTGGCAAACAGGGTCTTTTAAGATCAGATTCCCAAGATGTTGCCATTCCCTTTGGAATTGCGGCCATAAATCAAGAATTTCTCTTTGTACGTCTCCACTAGGATGCGTCTCAAGAGAAAGTTTGATATTACCCAAATTCTCCTTACTCAGTCCATCCTTAATGAATTCAATTTTATCATCTCGATTAGAGGACGAAATCCCAATAGAACGACATTTACCGTTACACGTCCATCGTGCACATTTGTGGCAATTTGAACTCATGCGCTTTGCTCGTCGCTTCTTTGCAAAAGTGCTTCTACCTGTACCTGGTAAATGCAAAACAGGAAGATATTCATCTTCACGTACCTTGGCTTCAATTATCCAACGTATGTCTTCAGGAATCCCTTTGTGCATAAGCATTCTTAATCTTTCAAATCGAACTTGGTAAAGCTTCAGTAAAATATTTCGAGGAAAAGGAGGAAATCGTTTCTGCAATCTTGTGAGAATATCATCCATCCTAAAAAAAATGAAAAAAAAAAATTGAAAGAGAAATTTATATACAATATCAGTTTTGTGGGTAGCTGATGGAACCGACTTAAATAATCACGGAGTACCGTTATCCGCCATTTAACCGGGGTTAAAAAATTATATTTACATCTAGTTATTTTCAAAACAAGGATCAGAAAGAAAAACAACATAAAAAGACTCAAAAACAAAACACTCTAAATAAAATCCTAAATTCTTCCCCCCACACATAATTCTTACATTGTCATTAATTTAATGCTATTAATCCCAAATGAAAGAATCATGTGTAAGTGAAAAGAACTAATAAACAAAATAAACTTATGCAGCCTAAATGAACTTAGAAACACTAAACACAATTAGCAAAGAAACATAAGAAAAAGATAAAGAAAAAGAGAGCAAATCTGAGGATGGCAGTTTGGCAATGCTTTCACTAATTAGGCTGCCTCCCCCAATTAGCACTTGATTGATTGTTTTCAGCCTAGCCAATTCCCCTTCTTGGCTTTTTAGGATCTTTTGGCTTAGACATGAAACTTCTCGGATTTTTGCGTTTTGGAGGAAGTTTTCTTTGCAAAACAGCCAATGCCTTCTCCCCCACACGTATTATTTCATCATTCTTGGTGGGGTATAGCTCTTTGAGGAATTGTGCATATCTTGGTACTTGTCTAATGGCATCCACAAGCAAGCTGTTTAAGGTTTCCAAAAATTGTTGTTCATGTTCCACCTTTTTGGACTTTGCAAATCTGCTATGAAAAAGTGGAGAAGGAACATTAGTAGAAATAAGAACCTTAAAAGCTACCTGAGGTGTCAAAGTACTCTCAATTTGAATGGTGGCTTCATTATCCTCAAGAAGTGAATCCATCTTTGGTTTTGTCTCATCCTCATCTTGTTCCTCATTTCTCAAGGTCATAATAGTAGCATTCTCCTTTGGGTTAATCACCGTTTGAGAAGGGAGTGCTAGAGATCTTTCTGCTACTAATTCCACCGTACTACTAGCCAATAGGCTCATTTGCCTTTCCAAACTCTGGATGCTTGCCCTTGTTTCCTGTTGAAATTGCAAAGTATCAGTAACAAGAGAATATACAAGATCTTCTAAAGAAGTACCTGAGTTTTGAGTCATATGTGGTGGTTGAAAAAGATCTGGTTCTTGAGACCATGATTGATTGAAGCCAGATGGATGAGTGTAATTGGCATAAGGATCTACTTCTTGGTAATTTTTCGAGTAGCCATAATTAGTATGATCCCACCATCTCTCATGGTAAGTGTTGGAGTAATGATCATGCGGTTGGTCTTGGAACCATTGATGGCCTTGACATCCTCCCATGGCCAATTGTTGAACTGAAGAAGTGAGATTGGCTTGTTGATTCTCCATGTTCATGTATGCCACCAACTCTTCAAGTGTTAGATTGCTTAATTCCATCTTTTTTTTTTCAAAATTTGAAAAGAAAAACATGTATGTACAAGAAAATAATACTAATTAGAACTAAAAATAAGAATAAACCAAGTAACAAATAAAGTAAAGAAAACAATCCCCGGCAACGGCGCCAAAAATTTGATGCACCCAAAAGAGTGTATCTTATTTAACCTTGCACTAAAAAGATCAATTGTAAGTATAATGATTATCAAGGGTCGAGTCCTCAGGGATTGGGTTTTAATCTATGAGTTATTAGTTTATAACTTACGTTCAAAGAAAACAATAAAAGAAAAGGGGTTTTTGAAGCCAGATTTAAACTAAAGTAAATAATAAGAATAAGATGCAAGGCGGTATAACCAGCCAATAAAAATATATATACTAAATTAGGCGGTATAACCAGCCAATAAAAATAAAACAAAGTTAATATACAAATTAGGCGGTATAACCAGCCAATAAAAATAAATATACTTTTAAAAATAAGCAAACTAGAAAAGTAAGAAAACAAGTAAGCAAGAAGAATCAAATATGAAAAATATGGTTAAGGTTTCATTCTCCACCACTAGACATCATTAAGAATCAATATCAGATCTATCAATATCAACCAACTATCAAAGTTAACAACCGTAGATAACAACAAGCTCTGTTATCCCAATCTTTCCTTAGTTTGTCGTTAAATAGAACAAGCTCTCTATTTAATCTCTAACCATTAAACAACCTAGAATAAGCTCTCTAAATTCAATTTAATGGCAGCTTTATGATGAGAAAGATAGGTTGATCTAAGCAACAAACACATAAGCTCGGATTGTTCAACTTAGGTTATGTTCCACTTTGCAATTATTGAAAACTTGACCATAATCATTAATCACAAATTGCCACTTATGAATAGGAAATCAAGACAATTACACGGATCAAGACTCCTAGACTAGCAATAGATAATTATCAAGATCTATCTAGTTGTACACCTAAATAAATCAAGACAACATCATGAACAATTCTTGTAGAAGAACATAAGCAACTTTGATGGAAAATTAATGATAGATAGAATCTGAAAATCAATCACAAAACATGTCTAGGGCTTTGAAATCACCCTTAACCAAATAGAAGTTTAGCCTAGCATAGGCATTGTAAACATAAACATAAAATTAAAGAGAATCTAAGAAGGAAATAAAAGAAAGAAAGAAGAAGAAGAAAATAAAGAAAAAGAAAACTAGAGAAAAGAAAGAAGAAGAAAACTTAGAGAATTTTATTACAATGGCTAATATCCTACCAATATACAATATCTCTTACAATCATCCAAGGCCCTCTATTTATACACATTTTTGGAGGACTAAATGACAAGAGACAAGCTTTACAAATTTCAAAGGTAGGTATAATAGGTGGGTGCATTTTTCTAACAATTTTCGTCATATTGTATGACAATTTTGATCAGCCAAATTGATGGTCGATTTTGTCAATATTGGAAGCTTGATCTGATCACATGGTCTTCTAGAAACATGTTCCCCTATCAGTCGGTGATCCATAGCCGTTGGAATCAGCTCATTTGCTGATGTGGATCAGAATATATGGGCCAAATACCAAAACAGGTCAGCACAGACGTCATTGCTCATCAGCCAACTTGATGGTCGATTTCGCTAGGGAAAACGACTCCGTTTCAAGAAGTGTAAAACATGAAAAAGTTAGATATGCCTCTTAACTTTGCATGGTTAAAATTTCAGCCTTATTGCCTCAGTGAAACTCCAGATATAGCTGATATGGCAAAAGGTGTCGGAACTGGAACTGAACTGAATTTGCCCTTAATTGTTGATTTAACCTAGTAATCTGAAATCACTCAAAAAAACTCGTAAAAAAACACCAAATTACATAAAAATATAAAAGATCATAAACACAATTAGACTAAGCAATAATAACTCGTATTTGACACAAAACAATAATAAAACATAACTAAAAACTATATAATTATACGAGTTATCACTCCTCCACATCTTGTATTGGAAAATTCTCATAGTAAGGCTTCAATCTATGACCATTCACTTTGAATGCCTTATTTGTTTTTGGGCTTTGGATTTCAACTGCACCATGAGTAAATACATTAGTAATAACAAAAGGTCCAACCCAACGAGAACGTAACTTACCTGGATATAACTTAAGGCGTGAATGGAAGAGAAGAACTTTTTGTCCAACAACAAATTCCTTTCTTGATATCATCTTGTCATGGAATGCCTTAGTCTTTTCCTTGTAAATCCTAGAATTCTGATAGGCATCATTCCTTATCTCCTCTAATTCTTGTAGGTCAAGTTTTCTTTTCTTTCCTGTCTCATCCATCTCCATGTTGCATTGTTTGATAGCCCAATATGATTTATGTTCCAATTCAACCGGAAGATGACAAGGCTTACCATAAACAAGTCGATAAGGAGACATACCAATGGGTGTCTTATATGCTGTCCTATAAGCCCAAAGTGCATCATCAAGTCGTGAACTCCAATCCTTCCTATTTGGATTAACTGTCTTTTCAAGGATGGACTTAACTTCTCGGTTTGACACTTCAGCTTGCCCACTAGTTTGAGGATGATATGAGGTGGAGACCTTGTGTGTGATGTTATACTTCCTCAAAAGTGCTTCCATAGTCCTATTGCAAAAGTGAGTACCTCTATCGCTGATTATGGCCTTTGGCGTTCCAAACCTAGCAAAGATGTTAGTCTTGACAAAATCTGAAACAACTTTAGAGTCATTAGTCCTAGTGGATTTTGCTTCCACCCACTTTGAAACATAATCAACGGCAAGTAAAATATAAAGATTACCAAAAGAAGGAGGAAAAGGTCCCATGAAATCCATGCCCCATACATCAAAAATTTCAACAATAAGTATTGGAGTTTGAGGCATTTGATTTCTAGCACCTAAGTTACCTGTTCTTTGGCAACGATCACATGACTTGCAAAAGAGGTATGCATCTTTGAATATGGTAGGCCAATAAAATCCAGAATCAAGAACTTTCATGGCTGTTCTTTTGGATCCAAAGTGTCCTCCACATGCATAAGAGTGACAAAAGGTGAGAATAGATTGAAATTCAGTTTCGAGTACACACCTTCTTATAATCTGATCGGAGCAATGCTTCCAAAGGTAAGGATCATTGATAACTCGTATAATTATATAGTTCTTAGTTATGTTTTATTATTGTTTTGTGTCAAATACGAGTTATTATTGCTTAGTCTAATTGTGTTTATGATATTTTATATTTTTATGTAATTTGGTGTTTTTCACGAGTTTCTTTGAGTGATTTCAGATTACTATGTTAAATAAAGAATTAAGGGCAAATCCAGTTCAGTTCCAGTTCCGACACCTTTTGCCATATCAGCTATATCTCGAGTTTCACTGAAGCAATAAGGCTGAAATTTTAACCGTGCAAAGTTAAGAGGCATATCTATCTTTTTCATGTTTTACACTTCTTGAAACGGAGTCGTTTTCCCTAGCGAAATCAACCATCAAGTTGGCTGATGTGCAATGACGTCTGTTCTGCACCATTTTGGTATTTTGACCATATCTTCCGATCCACGTGAGCAAATGATCTGATTCCAACGGCTATGGATCCGTAACTGATAGGGGTATATTTTTCTAGAAGACCATTGTATCATATCGAGCCTCTAACATTGACAAAATCGACCATCAAGCTGGCTGATCAGAATTGTCATACAATATGACGAAAATTGTTAGAAAAATGCACCCACCTATTATACCTACCTTTGAAATTTGTAAAGCTTGTCTCTTGTCATTTAGCCCTCCAAAATGTGTATAAATAGAGGGCCTTGGATGAGTATTGGGAAACATTGATACATTGGTAGGATATTAGCCATTGTAATAAAATTCTCTAAGTTTTCTTCTTTTTTCCTTTCTCTAGTTTTCTTTTTCTTTATTTACTTATGCTTCTTACATTTCTTTTCATTTTTAGTATGTGTTGCTAATCATATTGTTGAGGTGATGAGGTGAAGCTCTTGGTAAATGCTAAGGTTAGTCTCTTAAACATGAGCTAAAATGAATCATCATTTATAAACACTAGTATAGATAATATTTTCTTTTGGTTTAAAATCATACTTGCAAAGTAGAGATCTTGATTCATTATTGACAATGAAAATGGCACAGTAAATGCTTGGTTTCATAACCTTGATTTGTTGTAGACATATACCTTGGCATAAGGAATGCTTGGACTCTTTTTATGAGTTTTGAGGACACCAAATGAACATAATATCATATGCTATGGACGTTGGACAATTTGGACTGAATTGCTAAACCTTCCGATTGGAACCTCCTTTATGTGTGGATTTCAATTGTGTAATAAAACAAGATTAATCTTAGCATAACACCAAGAGTGGATTCTCTAACCTCAACATCTTTTCTTATTGTTTTTTATATCTTGTTTAATTTCTTTTATATTTTGTTTATTTTGTTCTCTAATATCTTGTTTATCTTATTTTGTTGTTGATTCCCTAATATCTTGTTTACTTTCTTTGTCTTATATATTTATAAACTTATACTTACTAATACGCTTCCCTGTGGTTCGACCTCGGACACCCGAGAATTTATTACTTGAACATAACCTGCACTTGGGTTTACAACTCTTAATTGAGTCTCCATCAAGTTTTTGGCGCCGTTGCCGGGGAGGCAATACTAAGTATATAAGTTTATAAGTATATTTATTTTTATTGGCTGGTTATACCGCCTAATTTTCTTTTATTGGCTGGTTATACCGCCTAATTTTCTATATATATTTATATTTATATTGTATATTAACTTTGTTTTATTTTTATTGGCTGGTTATACCGCCTAATCTGTATATTAACTTTGTTTTATGCTTGTTTGGCGACGTGATTTTAGATCTCGTCGTTTAGTTAGATTTTATTGTGAAACTTTTTCAGGTAATCTTTCTAATACAACTCCTACCATGGCTGACAATGAAAGTGTTCATGCTGAAGATGAGAACAGACAAGTACGCACCATGCGTGACTACTTGCAACCAACTCGAAGCTCATCACCCTCTTGTTTTATTTTTCCTCTCAATGCAAACAACTTTCGTTTTAAATCAGGTATGATAGCTTTGCTTCCAAATTTCCATGGGTTAGAATCGGAAAGTGCTTACTCGTTTCTAAAAGACTTCGAAGATGTATGTGTCACCTTTAATGACCAACAATGTACAAATGAAATTGTCAAGCTAAAATTATTTCCTTTTTCTTTAAAAGATAAAGCAAAAATTTGGCTTCATAATTTAAAACCAAGGTCAATTGGCACATGGCAAGAATTACAAACTGAGTTTCTAAAGAAATTTTTCCCAGCACATAAAACTACTGCTTTGAAAAGACAGATTCAAATTTCAATCAAAATCAAAATGAAGCAATTTTTCAGTGCTGGGAGCGTTTTAAAGATTTGTTAAGTTCTTGTCCACATCATGGTTTTGAAAAATGGCGTCTTATTAGTTTCTTTTATGAAAGTTTAACTCCCGAAACTAAACAATTTGTTGAAACAATGTGTAACGGTGAGTTTCTAGAAAAAGAACCTGAAGAAGCCTTTGACTACCTAGACCATTTGGCAGAAAACTCTCAAGCCTGGCACACAGATAATTCCTCTGAAAGTTCCAATATATCTAATCTTGTTTGTAACAGAGGTAAATATCATTTTAGTCAAGAAGATGAGATAAAAGCTAAAGTAGCTAATTTGGCTAGAAAGATTGAAGCCATGGAACTTAGAGAAGTAAAAGAAGTCAAAACGGTTAAAAATGAAGAAAGTTGTGGAATTTGTGAAATCATGGGACACCCCACTTCTGAATGTCCAAACATTCCCATTCTTAAAGAAGCGTTGCATGATCAAGTAAATTCCATAAACACATTTAAAAAGCCTTTTCCTTCTCCTTACTCTGAAACGTATAAGCCTGAATGGAGAAATCATCCCAACTTCAGTTGCGGAATAATAATCATGTTCAGGTACCACAATCTCAAAAGCCGGGCAACACTTTTTCCTATCAACCTTCACGTGTACAAACCTTGGAAGAGACATTGCAAGCATTCATGCAAACACAAGCAAATGTGAATAACCAAACTTCACAAGACATCAATGAGATCAAAAACACCTTGTCCACATTGACAGCTTCATTACGCACTCAAGAAAAAGGTAAGTTTCCTGCTCAACCTCAGCCTAACCCTTCTACTCAATGTCTTGTTTCTTGCTCCAATAAAACTCAACAGGAAAATGCCACTTCTATCACAACTCTTCGAAGTGGAAAGGCAATTGACAAAAACATTCCATCAAAAGACCAAGATCCTCCTTCCCCTCCGAAAAGTAATGGTAAGGATGATGGTAAGTCTGAACTTCTTGAAAATTTGGACAAAGAAAAAGGTATGCATCCTGCTCCTTTTCCTCAAAGGTTGCAAACAATAAAGAATTTGAATCAAAATGCAGAAATTTATGAACTTTTCAAACAAGTTAAGATTAACATTCCTTTATTGGATGCAATCAAACAAGTTCCATCTTATGCTAAATTTTTGAAGGACATGTGCACAGTTAAAAGGAAACATAATGTACAAAAGAAAGCATTTCTGACGGAAAGTGTGAGCTCAATCATTCAGCACCTTACTCCACCAAAATTCAAAGATCCTGGATGTCCAACAATCTCATGCATCATTGGAAACACTAGAATAGAACGTGCATTGCTTGATCTTGGTGCTAGTGTTAATCTTTTGCCTTTTTCTGTTTATCAACAGTTAGGTTTAGGTGAACTCAAGGAAACACCTGTTACACTTCAACTAGCTGATCGTTCTGTAAAAATTCCTCGAGGGATAGTTGAAGATGTTTTGGTTCAAATTGATAATTTTTACTTCCCTGTTGATTTTATTGTTTTGGACACACATCCTGTTTCAAATCCAAATGTTCAAATTCCTGTTATATTAGGCCGTCCATTTCTTGCAACTTCTAATGCTCTGATAAATTGCAGGAATGGTATTTTGAAGATTTCTTTTGGAAATATGACTTTAGAATTAAATGTGTTCAACATTTGCAAGCAACCTGGTGATGATTCAGAAGTACATGAAGTGGATTTCATTGAAGAACTTGTTCATGAACATCTCACCACTACCACATTCCATGATCCTTTAGAAGCTTATTTAATTGAATGTGAGTTTGATAATGCTTCAGAAATTTCACACACTGATTCTTTGTTAAATTCTTTTCAGGTTAAGCATTGTTGGAAACAAAAGTTTGAGGAACTTCCATCACTCACAAATGTCACTGTACCATCAACTATTGAACCACCCAAGCTGGATTTAAAACCATTGCCATCCGAGCTAAAATATTCCTTTTTGGGTGAGAATGAAACTTTTCCAGTCATAAATGAACTTGATGAACTCAGAAATGATGCATATGAGAATTCTAAAATTCATAAAGAAAGAACTAAAGCCTTTCATGACAAGTTAATTTCAAGAAAAACATTTGATGTTGGGCAAAAAGTTCTACTTTATAATTCTAGACTTCACATATTTCCTGGTAAGTTGAGATCAAGATGGACTGGCCCATTTGTGGTTAAGCATGTGTATCATTATGGAGCAGTTGACATTGAGAATCCTCAAAATGGTAACGTATTCAAGGTAAATGGACAAAGACTCAAACTCTTTTTTGGAAAATCATGTTACTCAAGAAGAGGTTGTTTTTCTTTCTGATCCTTGTTTTGAAAATAACTAGATGTAAATATAATTTTTTTTTTAACCCCGGTTAAATGGCGGATAACGGTACTCCGTGATTATTTAAGTCGGTTCCATCAGCTACCCACAAAACTGATATTGTATATAAATTTCTCTTTCAATTTCTTTTTCATTTTTTTTTAAGATGGATGATATTCTCACAAGATTGCAGAAATGATTTCCTCCTTTTCCTCGAAATATTTTACTGAAGCTTTACCAAGTTCGATTTGAAAGATTAAGAATGCTTATGCACAAAGGGATTCCTGAAGACATACGTTGGATAATTGAAGCCAAGGTACGTGAAGATGAATATCTTCCTGTTTTGCATTTACCAGGTACAGGTAGAAGCACTTTTGCAAAGAAGCGACGAGCAAAGCACATGAGTTCAAATTGCCACAAATGTGCACGATGGACGTGTAACGGTAAATGTCGTTCTATTGGGATTCCGTCCTCTAATCGAGATGATAAAATTGAATTCATTAAGGATGGACTGAGTAAGGAGAATTTGGGTAATATCCAACTTTCTCTTGAGACGCATCCTAGTGGAGACGTACAAAGAGAAATTCTTGATTTATGGCCGCAATTCCAAAGGGAATGGCAACATCTTGGGAATCTGATGTTAAAAGAACCTGTTTGCCAGCTTGTAAGAAAACTGGATAGGAAGCATATCCTCGACTCATAGAAGGCGTTTAAGCCGTTTCTGGATGTAAAACCAGAGGAAGATGCCAAATACACTTTCGGCGACATTATTACTTTTGACTTTTACGGTTGATTTTTCTTCTCTTTTTGATTTTCTTCCTGAAATCACGCAAAAATCTTTTGTTAGGTTAACATTTTCTTCTGACAGGTCAAATACACTTTCGGCGACATTATTACTCTTGTCTGATTCACTACTCAGTCCTCTATATATTACACCATGTACTCATTCTCTTTCAGGCACTTGAAAAAAAAAATGGAAAGTACTTCGTCCCAGCGCATTAAAAAAATTTGTGTCTTTGGAGGTGCTTATCCAGGGAAAAATAACATATTCGCTGATGAAGCCATAAGAGTTGGAGTAATACTTGCCCAACAAAAGATCCACTTGATTTATGGAGGCGGTAGTACGGGTTTAATGGGAGCAGTCGCTACAGCAGCACATGCCGGAGGAAGTCCAGTTCTAGAAATCGTGCCAAAACTATTCACAGGTTTTTGTGGACCTACCTTGGGTACGGAAATACAAGTCTGGAGTATCCATGAACGGATAACAATCATGTACCATTCTGCCGATGCATTCATTGCTTTACCAGGAGGTCTGGGTACATTGGAAGAAATAGCTTGCCTGGCTTCTTGGTCATCTTTGGTCACAAATAAGAAACCCATTGGTTTGCTTAATATTAATGGTTATTTTAGTAATTTGCTTTCATACTTAGATAATGTTGTGGATAATGGATTCATGTTTTCAGAGGCAAGGAGAACCATAATTTCTGCTACAACCATTGAAGATTTACTCAAAAAGCTCCAAGCTTATGAGTATTTATCTGCTACGGTTGTTTCGCAAACGCTCGGAAAAAGAAAAAGAGATATGGACGAGCAAGGAGTGGATTGCACTCTGTCTTTGTGACATTATCTAACATTTTGTTTGTTGTGTCTCAGTTATAATAAGTGGTTAGCAACCTCTGCAGGTAATATCTCCTAAATTCTACCTTTAGTAGGGGGTAAGGGACATATTTTGCTAATTTTAAAAAAAAAAAAAAAAAATTTGATGTGTTTTAAGCCATTTAGAAGTATTCATTCTGAACAAGGTCTGAGTAAGGGAGACTTGAGACATACCTTGTCAGTTTGATTTTAATCTTTTTATGTTTACTTGTTAATTTTTGTTAAGTATTTTAGGATTATTTAGGTTGCATGAGTTTGTTTTGTTTTGAGTCTTAGTTATTCCTATTCTTATGTTATTAGTTCTTTTCTCTTACACATGATTCTTTCATTTGGGTTAATAGACTTACATTGAGGACAATGTAAGAATTAAGTGTGGGGGGAACGATTTAGGATTTCTTTTATTTTTGTCTACTATTTTTTTTATGAGTCATTATTATTATTATTATTTTATAGTGTGTTTTAGTTCCTTTTAATACAATGATGAGATATGAATTGCATAAGTCTAAAACAGATTTATTAGTGAGAAGATTTTCATGAGAATTGAGCTTGATGTCAACCTTTTTATGAGCCAATGTTAATATGATATGTTGATTGAGAAAGAAGCATGTTTAGACTTAATCTGACTTGTATAATCATCCTTGTGAGTTTTTGAGCCTATAATGATTGATGCATTATACAAATCAATCTAATTTCTTTCTTGAGTGCTCTTATGATTACATGATTCTCTAGAACTTGCTTTAAACCGTTTGAGACTATATTGATACATGTGACAACATGAATATGATAGAGGCATTAGGATTATAACCAGAGCCAAACAGCCATCCATTATTAATGTTCTAAGAGAACATCCCCACTAGTGAGCCAATTTGAGCCTACATTAAATATGCTGTTTTATTGGTAACCACAACTTACACCTAGCCTAAATATACTTATATCCTTACCCTTGTTCTAAAGATGGATTATATATTTTGAGACATATTGCAAAAAACAAGGGATATTTTTTTTTTGAAAATTTGGGTTAGAACGAAAGATAAGTGTGGGGGAGGAGAGAGGGAAAAGTCAAGAGAAAAAGAAAGGGATCATTGTCAAATACATTCCCATATTAAAAAAAAAAATCTTCTCTTGAACTTCTAGTTAAAGTAAAGAAAAAGATGTTACAAAGTTGGTTAGAATGAAGCAAAGGCTCAACATGAATATTTAGCCTATGTTATTATGTGCTTTATAAGAGTTTTGAGAAGTTTTATTCGTATGATCTTATTATGTCTCTAAACTCTATGAACTCTTTGGAACCTTTGTGATATCTTTATCCTTTTGTTCTTTAACCACATTATAACCCTTTGGCCCCATTACAACCTTGAAAAAAGACCTCTTGATTTATGAAGTTGTATGATCTAAATAGTGGAGAATAGGTGGACAAGCAAGCATATGGTAGAACTGTTTTCATGAGATTGATTGAGTGTAAACACTTTACCACTACTTTAAAGAGTGAAAATCATGAGAGTATAGTGAGAAGTTGAGATTAAGTTGAATATGCACTATTTTGATTGAAATATGTTATGTTAATATTGGCTTAACTCATTTATTTACATTCAAGCATGAATTTTTGTGAAATTCTTTGAGCTATTGATTAGTTTATAAGACTTGTTCAAAGATTGTCTCTAATTTATATTGAAAGGATTAGGAGTAAATATTTTTAGTGTATGTAGTTTACTTATATTTTAGTTTTTCAATGTTTGTGGGTATCGTTCTAGCAAACCCTCACGAGACTAAACTCGTCCACTAGGGACACCTAGGGGTTTAAAGGCTTGTGTCACATGCTAAGTGCCACCGTGATTTCCAACGAAAATGGATTAGATTAGATTTTCTTATTTTATTTTTATTGAGTCGTTGCTACGGACTAGCAACAATCTAAGTGTGGGGGTGTGATAACTCGTATAATTATATAGTTCTTAGTTATGTTTTATTATTGTTTTGTGTCAAATACGAGTTATTATTGCTTAGTCTAATTGTGTTTATGATATTTTATATTTTTATGTAATTTGGTGTTTTTCACGAGTTTCTTTGAGTGATTTCAGATTACTATGTTAAATAAAGAATTAAGGGCAAATCCAGTTCAGTTCCAGTTCCGACACCTTTTGCCATATCAGCTATATCTCGAGTTTCACTGAAGCAATAAGGCTGAAATTTTAACCGTGCAAAGTTAAGAGGCATATCTATCTTTTTCATGTTTTACACTTCTTGAAACGGAGTCGTTATCCCTAGCGAAATCAACCATCAAGTTGGATGATGTGCAATGACGTCTGTTCTGCACCGTTTTGGTATTTTGACCATATCTTCCGATCCACGTGAGCAAATGATCTGATTCCAACGGCTATGGATCCGTAACGGATAGGGGTATAGTTTTCTAGAAGACCATTTTATCAGATCGAGCATCCAACATTGACAAAATCGACCATCAATCTGGCTGATCAGAATTGTCATACAATATGACGAAAAGTGTTAGAAAAATGCACCCACCTATTATACCTACCTTTGAAATTTGTAAAGCTTGTCTCTTGTCATTTAGCCCTCCAAAATGTGTATAAATAGAGGGCCTTGGATGAGTATTGGGAAACATTGATACATTGGTAGGATATTAGCCATTGTAATAAAATTCTCTAAGTTTTCTTCTTTTTTCCTTTCTCTAGTTTTCTTTTTCTTTATTTACTTATGCTTCTTACATTTCTTTTCATTTTTAGTATGTGTTGCTAATCATATTGTTGAGGTGATGAGGTGAAGCTCTTGGTAAATGCTAAGGTTAGTCTCTTAAACATGAGCTAAAATGAATCATCATTTATAAACACTAGTATAGATAATATTTTCTTTTGGTTTAAAATCATACTTGCAAAGTAGAGATCTTGATTCATTATTGACAATGAAAATGGCACAGTAAATGCTTGGTTTCATAACCTTGATTTGTTGTAGACATATACCTTGGCATAAGGAATGCTTGGACTCTTTTTATGAGTTTTGAGGACACCAAATGAACATAATATCATATGCTATGGACGTTGGACAATTTGGACTGAATTGCTAAACCTTCCGATTGGAACCTCCTTTATGTGTGGATTTCAATTGTGTAATAAAACAAGATTAATCTTAGCATAACACCAAGAGTGGATTCTCTAACCTCAACATCTTTTCTTATTGTTTTTTATATCTTGTTTAATTTCTTTTATATTTTGTTTATTTTGTTCTCTAATATCTTGTTTATCTTATTTTGTTGTTGATTCCCTAATATCTTGTTTACTTTCTTTGTCTTATATATTTATAAACTTATACTTACTAATACGCTTCCCTGTGGTTCGACCTCGGACACCCGAGAATTTATTACTTGAACATAACCTGCACTTGGGTTTACAACTCTTAATTGAGTCTCCATCAATCATCCCATATGTAGTATTTGGCATCACTCTTGATCTTATTTCTTTGAGCTTGTGTCAACTCTTGTGGCAACTTCTTGGTAACTAAGTAATTAACAATATCAGCATACCAAGGAGTTGTTGTACTTATAAAAAGAAGTTGCTCATCCGGAAAGTTCTCATTCAAGGGTAGTGCATCCTCTTCATGAACTAAACGGCTAAGATGGTCCGCAACCAGGTTGTCACTACCTCTCTTATCTTTTATCTCCAAATCAAACTCTAGTAAGAGAAGTATCCATCTAATCAACCTTGGTTTGGCCTCCTTTTTAGTGAGTAAGTACTTAAGGGCTGCATGGTCAGAATATACAATTACTTTAGTACCAATTAAATAAGATCGAAATTTTTCTAAAGCAAATACAACAGCCAAAAGTTCTTTTTCAGTAGTGGAATAGTTCAATTGAGCATCATTAAGAGTTCGGGAGGCATAATAAATGGCATGTGAGGCTTTGCCAACCCGTTGGCCCAAAACAGCTCCAATGGCATAGTCACTAGCATCACACATGATTTCAAAAGGTACATTCCAATCTGGTGGTTGGATGATAGGAGCTGATGTCAAGAGTCCCTTCAATGTTTCAAACGCCTCTTTGCATTTATCATCAAAGTGGAAAACCACATCTTTTTGTAGTAGCTTGCAAAGAGGTAATGTGAACTTTGAGAAGTCTTTGATAAATCTCCTATAGAAACCTGCATGTCCAAGAAAAGAACGAACCTCTCTCACATTTGTGGGAGGTGGTAAAGAATGCATAATATCTATTTTAGACTTATCAACCTCTATCCCTTTAGAAGAAATAACATGGCCCAAAACTATTCCTTGTTCTACCATAAAGTGACATTTTTCCCAATTCAAAACAAGATTAGTTTCCATGCATCTTTCAAGTACAAGTGTAAGGTTCTCTAGACATCTATCAAAAGAATCACCATAGACACTAAAATCATCCATAAACACTTCTATGATGTTCTCTACATAATCTGAAAATATGCTAACCATACACCTTTGGAATATAGCTGGTGCATTACAAAGACCAAATGGCATACGCCGGTATGCAAAAGTACCAAATGGACATGTGAATGTTGTTTTCTCTTGGTCCTCCGGAGCAATGGCTATCTGATTATAACCTAAAAAACCATCAAGAAAACAATAATGAGAATGGCCAGCTAACCTTTCAAGCATTTGATCAATAAAAGGTAAAGGAAAGTGGTCTTTGCGAGTTGTGGAATTAAGTTTACGATAATCAATACAAACTCGCATCCTGTTTGAATCCTAGTAGGAACAAGTTCATTCTCATTATTTGTTACCACCGTTACACCTGATTTCTTTGGAACCACTTGGACCGGGCTCACCCATTTGCTATCCGAGATAGGATAGATCACTCCAACATCTAGGAGCTTCAGTATCTCCTTTTTCACAACCTCCATCATAGGAGGGTTCAATCTTCTTTGTGCTTCTCTTGTTGGTTTGGACCCTTCCTCTAACAAAATCCGGTGAATGCACATGGATGGGCTTATTCCCTTGATATCGGCAATTGTCCAACCAATTGCTGTTATATGCTCTCTAAGCACCCGGATAAGTCGCTCTTCTTGCAAAGGTGTGAGCTCTTTGGCAATGATGATCGGTAGTGTGTCCTTTTTACCTAGGAACACATATTTCAAGTGGTTCGGTAGTGGTTTCAATTCTAAAGTTGGTGCCTGCAAAATGGAAGGTAGAAGTTTCTCATTAGATAAAGGCAAATCAATAAATGAAACATCAAACCTTGCATCTTTAGGTGGCAGCGAGTGTAAAGATTCTAGTGCCCCTTCCACATGGTCACTCAAGGCTAGTTTAGCATTCCCCATTCCGAGATGGTTGCTAAGGACTATTTCCACACTATCTTCACCATCTAGCTCATAAGCTTGCTGCACTAGTGAGTCAATTATATCAATATTAAAAACAGAATGCACATCACTAGGATATCTCATGGCCTCAAAAATGTTAAAGCGAATTATTTCACCATCAAATTCCATAGTTAAAGTGCCATCATGTACATCTATTTTAGTTCTTGCTGTTTTCAAGAATGGTCTCCCTAATAGAATAGGTGTGGGATTAGAAGATATCTCATCTTCCATCTCAATAACATAAAAGTCAGCGGGAAAAACCAATTCATTAACCTGTACAAGAACGTCTTCTACAACTCCTCTTGGATAAGTGTTAGAACGGTCAGCAAGTTGTATTATAACACCGGTTTCCTCTAATGGTCCTAGATTCAATGAAGCATAAATTGAATATGGCATGACATTAATAGATGCCCCTAGATCTAGCATAGCACGCTCAAACCTAGTGTTGCCTATCTTACAAGGAATGGTAAACATACCTGGATCCTTGCATTTAGGTGGGAGTTTCTTTTGAAGAACAGCTGACACATTCTCCCCTACACTTACCTTTTCATTCCATTTCAACTTCCGTTTAGATGTGCACAACTCTTTTAGGAACTTGGCATATCTTGGCACTTGCTTGATAGCATCTAGTAAAGGAATGTTCACCTCTACTTTCTGGAAAGTTTCCAAAATTTCCTTCTCTTGCTCCTCCTTCTTGGACTTTGCTAACCTGCCAGGAAAAGGTGGAGGAGTTATATAAGAAGGAAAGGATGGTTTAGGAATTACCTTTTTTAGTGGCTCGTTGGGATGTGAAGAGGATGCCATGGTATTGTTCTCCCCTTGAGCACTATCATTTTGTGGTGTCTCTAGCTGTTTCCCACTTCTTAAAGTTATAGCATTGGCATTCTCTCTTGGATTCACTATGGTTTGGGAAGGTAATTTCCCAGAATCCCTTGCTTGCATTTGACTCATGGTTGTTGCCAATTGCCCTATTTGAGTCTCCAAATTTCGAATACTTGTCTTTGTTTCCTGTTGAAATTGAATTGTATTAGTAGAAAGAGCTTTAACAAGATCTTCAAGAGAAGTACCTGAATTTTGGGTGGGTGGTAGTTGTTGTCGGGTTTGGTATGGTTGTTGCACTCTTTGCTGAAAACCCGGTGGCCTGTGGTCAAATGGTGGAGGAATAGTTTGTGATTGGTTCCCTCCATAATTGAAGTTTGGATGATCCCTCCATCCTGGATTGTAAGTGTTTGAGTAGGGATCATATTTCCTTGATTGGTTCTGAAATCCACCCATGGCATTCACATGTTCATTGGTATCCTCTTGAAGTGTTGGACACATATCAGTTTGGTGCCCTATGTTTGAACATATGCCACAAGCCTTTATTTGTTGTATTTTACCTACAGCCAATTGTTGAACAAGAGAAGTCAGTTTATCAAATTTTTGTTCAAGGGATGATATACTTACCTCATTAACTCTCTTAGGTTGTGGTGGTGGATCTTGTCTCATTGAGAACTGTTGAGAATTGGCTGCCATGTTGGAGATTAGTGTTCTAGCAGCCCTGGGAGTCTTATCAACTAGAGCTCCCCCACTAGCGGCATCTATCATACTTCTCTCCATGGGCATGAGACCTTCATAGAAGTATTGGATGAGAAGTTGTTCACTTATTTGATGGTGTGGACATGATGCACAAAGTTTCTTGAACCTCTCCCAATATTCATATAAGGACTCTCCGTTGTATTAGCGAATCCCACATATCTCTTTCCTAATGTTGGCAGCCTTAGATGCTGGGAAATACCTTTCCAAGAATGCTTTCTTCAAATCATTCCATGTAGTGATGGTCCCGGATGGTAGATAGTAGAGCCATTCCTTTGCTGAATCAGCTAGAGAGAATGGGAAGGCTCTCAACTTAACTTGCTCTTCCGTGACCCCTGTTGGTCTCATGCTTGAGCAAACTACATGGAATTCCTTGAGGTGCTTATTTGGATCCTCTCCTGCAAAACCATGAAAAGTTGGGAGAAGATGAATCAAACTAGATTTTAATTCAAAAGCTACCTCAAGATTAGCATATTCAATGCATAATGGTTGTTGACCCAAGTCCGGAGCGGCTAGCTCCTTGAGAGTTCGGTTGTCAGCTGCTGCCATCTCTCCTTGCTTCTCTTGGATGTTTTGGATCAACTCCTCGATTGGTTGTTGGTGAGAAGTTATAAATTCTCGAATTTTCCTAAGTCGTAAGTCTTCTTCGGGAGCTTGGAACATTCACTAAAAAAAAATAAGAAAGTAAATAATTAGAACAGAAAATAAGAATAAACCAATAAACTAATAAACTAAAGAAAGCAATCCCCGGCAACGGCGCAAAAAATTTGATGCACCCAAAAGAGTGTATCTTATTTAACCTTGCACTAAAAAGATCAATTGTAAGTATAATGATTAGCAAGGGTCGAGTCCTCAGGGATTGGGTTTTAATCTATGAGTTATTAGTTTATAACTTACGTTCAAAGAAAACAATAAAAGAAAAAGGGGTTTTTGAAGCCAGATTTAAACTAAAGTAAATAATAAGAATAAGATGCAAGGCGGTATAACCAGCCAATGAAAATATATATACTAAATTAGGCGGTATAACCAGCCAATAAAAAGAAAAACAAAGTTAATATACAAATTAGGCGGTATAACCAGCCAATAAAAATAAATATACTTTTAAAAATAAGCAAACTAGAAAAGTAAGAAAACAAGTAAGTAAGAAGAATCAAATATGAAAAATATGGTTAAGGTTTCATTCTCCACCACTAGACATCATTAAGAATCAATTTCAGATCTATCAATATCAACCAACTATCAAAGTTAACAACCGTATATAACAACAAGCTCTGTTATCTCAATCTTTCCTTAGTTTGTCGTTAAATAGAACAAGCTCTCTATTTAATCTCTAACCATTAAACAACCTAGAATAAGCTCTCTAAATTCAATTTAATGGCAGCTTTATGATGAGAAAGATAGGTTGATCTAAGCAACAAACACATAAGCTCGGATTGTTCAACTTAGGTTATGCTCCACTTTGCAATTATTGAAAACTTGACCATAATCATTAATCACAAATTGCCACTTATGAATAGGAAATCAAGACAATTACACGGATCAAGACTCCTAAACTAGCAATAGATAATTATCAAGATCTATCTAGTTGTACACCTAAATAAATCAAGACAACATCATGAACAATTCTTGTAGAAGAACATAAGCAACTTTGATAGAAAATTAATGATAGATAGAATCTGAAAATCAATCACAAAACATGTCTAGGGCTTTGAAATCACCCTTAACCAAATAGAAGTTTAGCCTAGCATAGGCATTGTAAACATAAACATAAAATTAAAGAGAATCTAAGAAGGAAATAAAAGAAAGAAAGAAGAAGAAGAAAATAAAGAAAAAGAAAACTAGAGAAAAGAAAGAAGAAGAAAACTTAGAGAATTTTATTACAATGGCTAATATCCTACCAATGTACCATATGATCCTCTACAATCATCTAAGGCCCTCTATTTATACACATTTTGGAGGGCTAAATGACAAGAGACAAGCTTTACAAATTTCAAAGGTAGGTATAATAGGTGGGTGCATTTTTCTAACAATTTTCGTCATATTGTATGACAATTTTGATCAGCCAACTTGATGGTCGATTTTGTCAATATTGGAGGCCTGATCTGATCACATGGTCTTCTAGAAAAATGTTCCCCTGTCAGTTACTGATCCATAGCCGTTAGAATCAGCTCATTTGCTGATTTGGATAAGAAGATATGGGCAAAATACGAAAACAGGTCAGCACAGACGTCATTGCACATCAGCCAACTTGATGGTCGATTTCGCTAGGGAAAACGACTCCGTTTCAAGAAGTGTAAAACATGAAAAACATAGATATGCCTCTTAGCTTTGCACGGTTAAAATGTCAGCCTTATTGCTTCAGTGAAACTCCAGATATAGCTGATATGGCAAAAGGTGTCGGAACTGGAACTGAACTGGATTTGCCCTTAATTCTAGTAATCTGAAATCACTCAAAGAAACTTGTGAAAAACACCAAATTACATAAAAATATAAAAGATCATAAACACAATTAGACTAAACAATAATAACTCGTATTTGACACAAAACAATAATAAAACATAACTAAAAACTATATAATTATACGAGTTATCACTAGACGCAAATTGTAGAGTCGCTACTAATCATGTTTGCTAGGCGTGATTAGTCACCTTTATGAATCTATCCAATTTATGGTAATCCTAAGCTCGACGAAGGTAAATAAAAAGGATAGGTCCTAGTCTACTTTACCAGAACTAAGTTCGTGAGTACGGTTACGTGTGGGGAAGGATTAGCACCCCTACAACGCCCATTCGTGAGGACGGTACCTAATTAGTCTAATATTACCCTAGGTTTATTAATTAGTGGTCTTAATTGATCTTTATTTTATTTTATTATTACTTAAATATTTAAATATTGGACTGATTCCAAAAATGCTTTCCACCATTCGAGACTGATTTTTGGAATCAACCTCACCTCAAGAGTCTTCAATAGAAATCGTTCGTTCTTATGAAGAGGCTCCGTCGTCGGATTTATTAAGTGATTTATGAAAGAAGGATAATTGTAAATATTAACTTAACTTAAATTATTTTATATTTATTATTTAAATTAAAAATATATTGAAAAATTCCAAAAATACTTTCCACCATTCGAGATTTATTTTTGAAATTCTATTCACCTCAGGAATTTTCAATAGACACCAATCGTTCTTATGAAAATCCGTCATTGGAATTAAATATTTTATGCAAATTTAATTTTAAAAAGACTAAGAATTAAAAATTGAGGATTTAAAATATTAAAAAAAAAATTATGTTACTTTCCATCATTCGGGTTAGATATCTAAAAAAAAAATTCACCTAAAAATTTTTAGAAATTGACCATTTGCAATTTTTCAAGATTTCATCGTCGATAATTCTCAATTTTTATAACAAATTATGAAAACATGTTACGTGAAATAAATAAAAAAAATCTAACTAATCTTAATTTTTAATAAATACAATAAATAAATAATAATGTTAAAGATAAAAAAATCAATTAATGATAATTTCATACTAACCATAATTATACAAATAAACAATCAATAAAATAAAAAATTCATACTAAACATAAATTAACAAAGAAAATAAAATAAAATAAATAAATAAACAATCAATGAAAATAATAACATTCACACTAAATAAAAATATTAAGCTAAATATTAATTAAATAAAAGATATTAAAATAATTAACTATCAATATATATATATATATATATATATATGAACGAATGAATGAAAAGAATAAAAAAAAAAAATTGTAAGCTAATGGGTCAGGATGCGCAGGGGTCAGTGCGCGGGCCCTGCACACCTGACCCAAGGAGCTTTTCTCAAAAGTTTCTCCCAATACCAACAACCCTTCACCAGATTTTTGAACCCCAAGTTTTACAGAAAATTAAACCAAAATCCAGATTTAAAATTTCAAATCCTTTGTTTTCTAAATCAACTTCAAGCTCTTCGGAAAAATTAAAGAAGAAATCCCGAGAAAGAAAACATGCCTCCTTTGTTTATATCCGAAAATCAAAACCCAAAAACTTTTATTTTTCCTTGCTTGGTGTTCTTCAAAACCATGTTCAAACTTCTAACAGACAAAGCAAATATTTCAAAATACCTTTAAATAAAATCGAAAATCCCTTTCTGTTGCTTGCCGATTACTGTTTCTGTGTTCTTGGATCTGTGTTTTTTCTGGTGAATGCTTGATGATTTTATAGAGGTCCAAGACTTAACCTCCAAAACTCGGATCTTCCAAGGCAGATCCGATCTTTCCTTTTTTCTTTTTCTTTGATTTTTTTTTTATTTCTTTCTATTTTCCTTTGATTTTTTTTCACAGATTTAAAACCCCAGACTTTCCTTTTTTCCAGATTTTCCTCTGATTCCAAGTAAACCAAAACGGTGGAACGAGAACGGTAAAAACGGTGAAGAATTATAAAAAAATCAAAGAATTAAAAAAAATATTATGTTTACACAAATAATAAAAAATATTTTGAAGATTTGAATTTTGAGGGTTTTTTGCTAAGTCAAAAATTTATATATTTTTAAAATACATTAGTTTCGTCAATATTATTTTTATCTAATTTTTAATCGAAAATAATTTCATTTAGTCAAATTCAACATGTTGAAATTATTTTTTGTCTTAAATTATTAGATTTGCTTTGGATTTTTTTCATTCATGGTGAAATTTAATTGTTTAGTACTAATTTAAGATCCAAACAACACAAATCTAATGTTTTGAAAACGAAAATAGCCTTAAGTGGTCAAAAAAAGTGTCCATGGATCAAGTCGGGATTGATCCAAGTTCGAACAAAATTTTTTTTGCTTGCTCAGGCTCAGCTTGGGCCAGTTCGAGTATGAAAGCTTATTTTATTATTTAAAATATATTAAAATATTTTATATTAATTGTAGACACCTAATTTTGTCCGGGCCACTAAACATGTATGCTTTCTTCCCATATTGATGTTTCCGAGTATAAAAAGACTGTTTTCATCCTGCAGGTGGTACTCCGAGACTTAGTTTAAGAGGGCGAGCATAAAAAGTCAAACTTGAAAAAAAAAGTCAACCCCGAAAAAGTCAACCCCAAAAAAGTTAAACCCAGAAAGTCAACTACTGAAAAAGTCAACCCACTTTCAAAATCAAGATTTTAAGTTCAATTGAAAAATGCAGAAAGAATTTTGATAATCCGAGATCTACATTGAAAGATATGGAGTTCGGAAGTTGGGATTTGGAGATTCAGTAGAAAAGAAACCCTAATCCGAGAAATTTGGGGAAAAGTGCTTTAAACGATCAAACTGGTCGAAATTGAAGGTTCCAAATGAAAGATAAGCACTGACTACGGGTAATGGAGAAGTCACTTGCAAGAAAAACCGAAAGAAAAGTCAATCCGGGAGAAAACCGAGAATTAGGGTTTTTAGTGGATTTCGGTGAAATCGGGAAGAATCACAGAAATGGCCCGACTTGGTAAGAAAAAAGCCCCCAATGGATGAGGAATGATTAAAAAGGATGGCCCAAGGCTCATATTGAAGAAAATCTGAAAATCGGACTTGTTTTGAGCAAAACCGGGTTTCGGAGGTTAAAGGGGCAAAATTGGAAAATTTTGGGAAAAATAGCAAATGGACTCCGAAAATTATGGAAAATTTGTCAATCTCATTCTTAAATCATTTGAAAGATATTGGTAAAAGAAAATCTTGATTCCGAGTTCGTTTGCAAAATGGCCAAATCCCGGGCTTCTTATGTAGTAATTCAAAAAGATAAATCCCGGAAAAATAGCAAATGGACTCCAAAAATTCTGAAATTTGGTAAATCTCATTTTTAAATTATTTGGAAGAGATTGGCGAAAGAAAATCTTGATTCCGAGTTCATTTGCAAAATGGCTAAATCCCGAGCTTCCTATGTAGTAATTCAAGCCGATAAATCCCGAAAAAATACCAAATGAGTTCCAAAAATTACGAAAACTTCCAGATCACACTTTTTAATTATTTTGAAGAGATTGGTGAAGAAAAATCTTGATTTGGAGCTCGTTTAAAAAATGGTAAAAAGTAGGGGCATAAAAGGACATTTTGGGAAGAAAAAATCCAAATAAATAGCAAACGGACTCGGATAATTTTGAAAACTTCCAGAACTCAATATTTTATTATTTTGGAAGTATTAAAAAACGAAAAATTGAATTTGGAGCCCGTTTGATATTTATTTTGCATCCGGGAGGGCAAAATGGTCATTTCACCCAAGCAACCGAAAAGGGCTTTTTGGGCCCTTCAAAAAATCAGAGTTGGGCTGGAAAAAAGATGTCAACATTTTTCTTGGACAGCTGTAATTTGAGAGGGCTGAGATGCTAATCTAAGGGTGGTAATTTCATGACTTTTCATCTTGAATTATTGGCCATTTGATGGAAATTAGGTTACACAAAAATGACAACATCTTGGAGTCCATATAAGCATCATTTTCTGCCAGCCCTAGAGGGGGAGGCAGATTTTGTTTTTTCTTTTCCATTTTGGTTGATTTCTCTTAGTTTTTCTTAGTTTTTTATTTTCTTGGTTGAGAGCAAAAAAAGAAAAGTTTAGAAAAAAAGGAAAGTTTGAAGAGAAAAGCTTGAAATATTAGCTTCTTGAGGTTGCTCTTGAGCACCAACTCTTGCACTTTCATTTTCTATTCTTATTTTTTGCTATTTTAATCTCTACTTGGTGAGTTTTTATTTTAAAATAATGTTTCTTGTTCTTCCTTCATTTCCTTTCTTAAGTATATATTTTTTTTTTTTTACATTTTGTTTTTACAATAAACTCACCATGGCCAAATGGCCTACATTATTTATTTTAAGTTGTTGTTTTTGATTCATTTTACCATATTGTTTATGCTATTTTCTTTATTTTTGATGTTTTAAATATTATGTTATTTCATGTTCTTAAGTTATATTTAATTTGGTTGCTTTGTTTATTGCCATTTATATCTTAGATATCATGTTTTTGCATTTTTAATTTTCTGTTTTTATGTTGTTTAAATTTGAGCATGTTTTAGATTTAGTATATTAGGTGTTTGTGAAAATGCTTGTGTGATTTTTGTGTTATGACTTAGTTTTTCATGCTAGCATACCAAGTGTTTGTGAAAATGCCATGCTTGTTGAAGCTTGGGGCCATTTGGCTACTCCATGTGTTTTGCATTGTGTGTTGTATTTTTGTCATGCTAGTTGTTAGGTTTTTGCATTTGCATGATATTTGGTTGGAATTTTGAATTAAGCATGCCTTGTGTTTGTGAAAATGCCATGCATGTCTTAGGTCTAGGTTACATTAAATGCCATGCAAGTTCATGTTAGGTCTAGGCCATATTATTTGTGTCATGCATTTTCCTTACATTTAGGTTTAGATCCATGCATTTCATGCATTATGTTTGCTGCATTGTTTCATGCATTTCATGTTCATGCCACTTGAATAATGACTTGAGCCAATTAATGGTTCAAGATCATGCTCTCTTGAGCACACTTGTGGAAAATTAAGTTTGTCAAATTGATTACTCTACCTTTGTGATTTTTTTTACTTAGTCAATTTTTATCTAACTTTCAAAAAGTCCTAGCTACTGCTTTCAAGTCATTTTATGAGTTTCAAATATTTTTATTTTGATTTTTAAATGATTTTATCAAGGACAAAAAAAAAATGTGTTGGCAAAGCAGTTTTTTTCAAAAAACTCGTACATCTCTGATTTTTCTGGGAATTCATCTTTGATCAGAAAATTAATAAAATTTTTCCTCGTGTAGTTTTACATGTCCTGAGTCTCCAGTATTTGTTTTAGAATTTTTGGAATTTTTAAAAATAGGATAAAAAATCGTGGATTAAAACTGGACAGTGAAGTCAGAATTGATTTTAAAGAAAAACAAAGCAGCTTTTTCTCCTCCAAAAACTCGTACATCTCTGGTTTTTCTGGGAATTCATCTTTGATCAAAAAATTAAGCCGATTTTTTCTCGTGTAGTTTTACATGTCCTGAGTCTCCAGTAATTTTTTCAGAATTTTTGGAATTTTTAAAAATAGGGTAAAAAATTGTGGATTAAAACTGGACAGTGGAGTCAGAATTGAATTTAAAGAAAAACCAATTTTCTGTTTTGGTTAATTTACTTAGAGTGGGTTGATTAGGAGGGTTAGCTACTGACTTAGGGTAATTTCTAAGCCTTTTTAAACTCTAAAAATGGTTTTTCAAGTCCCGGATTAAGGGTAGCCAAGTCCGGATTTTTTAAACTTAGGAAATTAGAGTCATTTTAAAAATTTTAGCCCAGTTTTTATTTTTAATTCAAGCTTTTCAAAATTGTTTTCAAACTATCACAAAGTATTTTGGTTTTAGAATATTTAATTTGACATATTTTCCTAAGGTAACCGGATATCTTTTTAGATATACGGATTTCCTTAATTAAAGGAAAAAATACATTTCATGCATTGCATTTTTATATTCATGCATTTTATATAATATGTGATTCTTGCCATAATAATTTCAATGTGTCATGACATTTAGGTTGCATTATATTATTTAGATTTTGCTATGTCATTTTATTTATGTCATGCCTATACATATTCATTTCTTTTAAATGTTTTCAAAAAAGATAATTGTTTTCAATAAAAATAAAGATATTTCCGAGTTAAAATAATTCATGAGTTCTCTACCGGGTTTGCTGGAGGGAAGATCATCAATTATTATTAATAAAGGAATATCTTTCTTTCAAAAAAAAAAAAAGAGAATGATTCGGAAAGTTTTCCAAAACTAATAAAAATTTCTATATTTTGCCACGTTTGTTGGGGAATATAGGAAAATTTTGAATTTATAAATTCCGGATCAATTTCAATAAAAAAAATGGAATTATTTTTCTTTAAATTGGGAATTAATTTGAAATACTAAATTTAAAACCAACTTTTACCGAGACTTGAGATAACACACGATTAATAAGGTACCGATTTATACGGGCGTTGTGGGGGTGCTAATCCTTCCCCGCACGTAACCGACTCCCGAACCCGCTTCTTTGATTTCTCTGGTTTAAAACGCAGACTTGAAATTGGTTTTTAAAATGTTTTAATTAATTTTTAAAATATTTTATAAAACCGGTTTTAATAGGTGGCCGATCACACCTAGCTAAAAAAGATTGGTGGCGACTCCATGTCTTTTAAGGTCATTTTCAAAACCTTCATTTTTTTTAGAGGAATTAAGTCGACTTTTCCTCGGTTTTTTTTAATGTCACGCCTAACGAATAATAAAGTCTTGCGATGAGACTCATCGTTATTTTTTTAGGTTGCGACAGCTTGGCGACTCCGCTGGGGAATATTAGAGAGTCAGGCCTAGAATTAGTCGTGTGTTATCAGAGTTTCGGTTTTGTTGGTTTAATCGGTATTTAATTTTAATTCCCGTATTTTTTTCAATAAGGAGAATTTTGAAAATAATAAAATGTTTTTAAATATGTTCATTCTCATGTGCATGCATTTTATTATTGTTCTCTAGTTATTTAGGTTGTATATTATAATTGCTTGTTGGTTAATGCGTTACACTATTCTTGAATGTTCTAAGTGCTAGGGCATTTAGAATAAGGTTTGTAGAATAGGTAGTGAAAGGTTTTGTTCCTCCGCACACACTGTATTTGCATTTGCATAACATGAATCCTCTACCCGGGTTCCGTCCTTTTAAGTGGAAGTAAAGTAACTACGCCTTCGTGATTGATCCTCCGTATGGGCTAGTGAAACACTTCCGGAGTATAAAGTACCTAATGCCTTCGTGATAATCCTCCGTACGGGCATAGGAAAATATACTCTAACGAATTGAACCCGCTTTTATCGTGGTGCCTTACTAGCCTTCACCGGCGACAGTGAGGAACAATTCGGGGCCTTAGAACTGATTCACCCTCATATAGTGAACCTAGGAGAAGCCATGCCGGATTTCCGTTAGATGTACCGAAAATAGGAACACATGGAGGGACATTTCTAAACCTTTTGTTACCTATTTTACACTCCGAATAAGTGTGGTAGATCGGGCAACGATGTACGTACATCGCCTGTAATAAATGTGATACTCCGCCTCGAAGGCATCGTGATGCCTAAATAAGCAGATATTGCTGGGGCAGATGTTCATTAGCTGTTTTTAAAAAAAAAAATCTTTTTTCAAGCATTTTTGCATGTTGCACATTTCATGCATGTGTGAATAGAGCATGTACATTTTTGGTTGTGTTATTGATCTCATTCTTTGCAGTAAACAGTTGGTAATTTCATTTGATGATTTCATAAAACCGGTAGTGTCACATGACCATTTGCATATTGTACCATAGTAGGATCCACCCTGAAAGTCTTTTGAAAATAATGTGATTGGTTTCTCAGAAAAAAAAAAAAAAAAACACAGAAAAAAAAACATGTTAAAAAAAAATCATCATAAATTTAGAGGCAAATCTTGCATAATGAGATTGTTGAATAATCAAGATTTAGGTCCCACCAATTTCGTGTAATCATTGATTTCTTTGTGTATACCTTTGTGGTAATTCATTTAGTCTTAGCATGTATCATTTTGACATCATAGCATGCATGTTCATTCATTGTAGAATACATGCATAGTCATTATCTGTATATACCTGGCATTAGATTGTATCCATAGCATACATAGTCATCATACATATTCTCTGTATATGTTCATGCATTAATTATCAGTATATTCATGCACATAGGAATAGAGCATGTACATTCATAATTGTATTCTTAATCTCATGACATTTTCATTTGCATGAAAGGGGTTCGAGATATGAGGAATGAATCGGAGGAACGATTTGTTGCTTTGGAACGCAATCAAGAGGAATATGGACATGAAATCCGAGAGGTGAAGGAACAACTTGCCAAATTGCTGAAAATGGTTGAGGATATGGGTAACAGTAAAAAGGAACTTTCTCAGGGCTTCGCATCATCTTCGGATCAACCAAAACCATTAGGTCCACAACATACAATCCTTGCTGGATCCTGCACTTGTCAATGCCACAAAGGTTGCAATCCTGATGAAATTGTGGACAAAATCATGAAAATAATTAAACCTGAAAGCTTGATGCCAAAGACAGAAACCTCGAATCCAGTACCATACCTGCAAACTGTTCTAGGTCCAAACCAGTATCCCAACCCTACTATGGTCCAATCGTCCATTGGGATGACCACTCCGGGATTCCAGAATCCCACACCATCACCAACAACTGCCAGTTCATACTATTTCCCTCATCAATCACCTTATCCAGTACCTGGGATAGGAACCTCGAGCTATGTACAACCTCCAAAGTCCTCGTGTCCAAATCCATACCCTCACCATGCTGTTCCGCCACATCTCCATGTAAACACTCCGGTTCGGACCTTAGTGCCACCACCAAGTGCCCCAACTCCTAGGCCATGTGTGACTAAGAAACGACCCCAGGATAAGACCCAAATGCCTTTTGATCCCATTCCAATCAGCTACCAAGAGCTCCTCCCTATACTGATCCAAAATCACATGGTTGCCTGTGTCCCATTGAAACCCCTGTTACCACCATATCCAATGTGGTATAATCCAAATGCAAGATGTGATTATCATTGTGGAATTGTTGGCCATAACGTTGAAGACTGTATGGCATTCAAAAAGAAAGTGCAAACTCTTATAAATGCCAAGTGGTTGGATCCCACGACACTGATTGATAGAGGACTGGGAAAGCGTCATTAGGATTGGGAGATTTACATCATTGAGGTAGAAAGACTTCGGTCTTATATGATGTAATAGGATTTCACTTTTTCAGTAGCCGGCTCTTATAGCCTTAGGATGTTAGGAAGAATAAAGTGCTTGTAAGGACAGTCTTAACCACTGTTCAAATTTTGTAAAACATGGTTTATACCATTGTGAATGTTGATGTGGGAATGAATTGATTATGTTTCAAATTTATGAGAGGTTGATGATTAAGTTCCTCCGATTCTTATTTCCTCCTTGATATCTCCCCCTTTGCATTTTGCATCCCATCAATTATTTGTCAGGTTGCATTCATGCATTCATAATCAGCATGATTTTTCTGTATATATCTATGCATTAATTTGCTTATTTTTTACATGCATCATGTTGGCATCAGGTTGCATTCATGGCATACACAGTCATCATGATATGCTCATGCATTAATTTTTCATATTGACATCTGGTTGCATTCATGACATACACGGCCAGCATGACTTTCTTTGTATATACTCTGTGTCAGTCATGTATTCTTCACATGCATCATAATTGACATTGTATGGCATTCATAGTGTATATGATCATTCATTGGGAAATACATTTGGAACATACATGGTCATTCATTGTATATATCCATGCATTAATTTATTATTCTTTAAATGCATCATGTTGGCATCATGTTGCATTTATAACATACATGGTCAACATGTTTCCACTGTATATGACCACACATAACTTTGTTTATCCTTCACATGCATCAAATTGCACTCATGACATTCATAGCTCATTCATCATGAAACACATTAATAAGATGAAATAGAAATTGGCTTAGCTTTGAAGAGTTTTCTTCGTCAGCTAAAAGCTATGACCCCAACAGCAAGTGCAAGTATCATATTGGGGCAATTGGGCATTCGACTAAAAAATGCAGACAACTGAAGGAAAAAAATTGAAGGTCTTGTCCATGATGGCATTTTGATTCCAGAGCTTATCGAACATTGGAAATCTGTTTTACCATAAATTGATTTCCTCTTGAAGAATTTTGAGGATAAGAATTGTTATCTTTGAAAGCATGTCAATAGGAGCATTCTGATGCATATATTTCTACACTTTGATAATGAAAGCTCTTGTCTCATGATGACATCTACATGAAATAAATAAATTTTGAATTTAAATATTTTGTGTTCATTTTATTTTAGCAATAAATTTGAAATTGCAAAAAAAAAAAAAAAAATGAAACTTTGAGAAAAATTTTGGTACACAATAAATAAGTGGTTTTCACATGAAATAATGAACAATCTTGAGAATATTGATGATCAGTGTTACAAATGACCCAATACCTTCTCCATTCTCTTTACTTTTTCCTAAGCCCAAATCTCTTAAACCAAGAACACTTGAAAGACCTAATGCTTCAAGGAATATGAATGATTTGACTTCATTAAACCATTGTCGTCATAGAATAAGCAAAGATGTAGATCCTAGTCTAGGCTATGAACAAAGGAATGAACTTTTTGAAATTTTTCGAATTCCTTGAAAATCAAACAAATGAGACATTCTTTCAAGAATCCAGATTTTGATAATTTGGTGTGTGTCAAGATTGTGCTAAAACCATTCATGACCTTTCCCAATGACCACAAAACACTAATTGCCCAGACATCACTTCATGATTGACACCTCGGGGCACAATGATTAAACTAGATTATCCCTTGTCCCAGAGAAAACCTGTTTTTGGGTCATATTTTCCTTGTCTCTTCAAAGAACTCAGATTGGAAACTCAGCCTTTTCAAAACAGACCTAGACTTGCAATGTTCCTCGTTGATACAAATTCGCATGGTTAATCAAATTGGGGCATCATATGTGGAAATGATGGATACATAGTGAAGAAGGATGGGCTAATGCATGAATCATTGGGGGCTGATGCACCCAAAAGAGTGTATCTTATTTAACCTTACACTAAAAAGATCAATTGTAAGTATAATGATTAGCAAGGGTCGAGTCCTCAGGGATTGGGTTTTAATCTATGAGTTATTAGTTTATAACTTACGTTCAAAGAAAACAATAAAAGAAAAGGGGTTTTGAAGCCAGATTTAAACTAAAGTAAATAATAAGAATAAGATGCAAGGCGGTATAACCAGCCAATAAAAGTATATATACTAAATTAGGCGGTATAACCAGCCAATAAAAATAAAACAAAGTTAATATACAAATTAGGCGGTATAACCAGCCAATAAAAATAAATATACTTTTAAAAATAAGCAAACTAGAAAAGTAAGAAAACAAGTAAGTAAGAAGAATCAAATATGAAAAATATGGTTAAGGTTTCATTCTCCACCACTAGACATCATTAAGAATCAATTTCAGATCTATCAATATCAACCAACTATCAAAGTTAACAACCGTAGATAACAACAAGCTCTGTTATCCCAATCTTTCCTTAGTTTGTCGTTAAATAGAACAAGCTCTCTATTTAATCTCTAACCATTAAACAACCTAGAATAAGCTCTCTAAATTCAATTTAATGGCAGCTTTATGATGAGAAAGGTTGATCTAAGCAACAAACACATAAGCTCGGATTGTTCAACTTAGGTTATGTTCCACTTTGCAATTATTGAAAACTTGACCATAATCATTAATCACAAATTGCCACTTATGAATAGGAAATCAAGACAATTACACGGATCAAGACTCCTAGACTAGAAATAGATAATTATCAAGATCTATCTAGTTGTACACCTAAATAAATCAAGACAACATCATGAACAATTCTTGTAGAAGAACATAAGCAACTTTGATAGAAAATTAATGATAGATAGAATCTGAAAATCAATCACAAAACATGTCTAGGGCTTTGAAATCACCCTTAACCAAATAGAAGTTTAGCCTAGCATAGGCATTGTAAACATAAAATTAAATAGAATCTAAGAAGAAAATAAAAGAAAGAAAGAAGAAGAAGAAGAATATTAATTATCCAACCTCTTGCTCTTTCTAAAGAAAAAGAAAACTAGAGAAAAGAAAGAAGAAGAAAACTTAGAGAATTTTATTACAATGGCTAATATCCTACCTATGTACAATATGATCCTCTACAATCATCCAAGGCCCTCTATTTATACACATTTTGGAAGGCTAAATGACAAGAGACAAGCTTTACAAATTTCAAAGGTAGGTATAATAGGTGGGTGAATTTTTCTAACAATTTTCGTCATATTGTATGACAATTTTGATCAGCCAACTTGATGGTCGATTTCGTCAATGTTGGAGGCCTGATCTGATCACATGGTCTTCTAGAAAACGGTTCCCCTATCAGTTACGGATCCATAGCCGTTGGAATCAGCTCATTTGCTGATGTGGATAAGCAGATATGGGCAAAATACGAAAACATGTCAGCACAGACGTCATTGCACATCAGCCAACTTGATGGTCGATTTCGTCAATATTAGAGCCCTGATCTGATCATATGGTCTTCTAGACAAATGTTCCCCTATCCGTTATTGATCCATAGCCGTTGGAATCAGCTCATTTGCTGATGTGTATCGGACGATATGGTCAAAATGCAAAAACTGCTCAGGACAGACGTCATTGCACATCAGCCAACTTGATGGTTGATTTCGCTAGGGAAAACGACTCCGTTTCAAGACGTGTAAAACATGAAAAAGATAGATATGCCTCTTAACTTTGTATGGTTAAAATTTCAGCCTTATTGCTTCAGTGAAACTCCAGATATAGCTGATATGGCAAAAGGTGTCGGAACTGGAACTGAACTGGATTTGCCCTTAATTCTAGTAATCTGAAATCACTCAAAGAAACTTGTGAAAAACACCAAATTACATAAAAATATAAAAGATCATAAACACAATTAGACTAAACAATAATAACTCGTATTTGACACAAAACAATAATAAAACATAACTAAAAACTATATAATTATACGAGTTATCACACCCCCACACTTAGCTTTTTGCTAGTCCTCGAGCAAAATCAAATAAAAATAAAATAAGAAAATCTAATCTAATCCACTTTCGTAGGAAATCACGGTGGCACTTAGCATGTGACACAAGCCTTTAAACCCCTAGGTGTCCCTAGTGGACGAGTTTAGTCTCGTGAGGGTTTACTAGGACGATACCCACAAACATTGAAAACATAAGAAAAACTAAAAATAATAATTATAACTAATCCTTCCAATATAAATTTGAGATAATCATTGGACAAGTCTTAAAAACTAATCAATAGCTTAAAGAAATTCACAAAAAATCTTGCTTGAATGTAAATTGTTTGAGTTAAGCCAATATTAGCATAACATATCTCAATCAAAATAGTGCATGTTCAAATTTAATCTCAACTTCTCACATGGGATACTCTCTTGATTTTCACTCTTTAAAGTAGTGGTAAAGTGTTTACACTCAATCAATCTCATGAAAACACTTCTACCATATGCTTGCTTGTCCACCTATTCTCCACTAAAAGATCATGCAACTTCATAAATCAAGAGGTCTTTAATCAAGGTTGTAATGGGGCCAAGGGGTTTGTAATGTGGTTGAAGAACAAAAGGATAAAGATATCACAAAGGTTCCAAAGAGTTCATAAAGTTTAGAGACATAAAAAGATTATACAAAGAAACTTCTCAAAACTCTTTACAAGTACATAGTCACCTAGGCCGGATATTCATGTTGGGCCTTTTCTTCATTCTAAACAACTTTGTAACATCTTTTTCTTTTTCCACAAATTCAAGAGATGATTCATTTTTTTTTATATAGGAATGTATTTGCCAGTATTCCATTTCTTTTTCTCTTGACTTTTCTTTTCTTTTCCCCCCACACTTATTTCTTGTTTCTAACCAAAAAATATCCCTTGTCTTTGCAACTTGTCTCAAATCATGCTAATTCATCTTTGGAACAAAGGTAAAGATATAAGTATATTTAGGTTAGGGACAAGTTATGGTTACCAAAGAGATAGCTTATTCAATGTAGGCTCAAATTGGTTCACTAAGGGTGTGTTCTCTTGGAACATCAATAAGGGATGGTTGTTTGGCCCTGGCTAAAAATCCTAATGCCTCTATCATATTCATGTTGTCACATGCATCAATATAGTCTCAAACGGTTTAAAGCAAGTTCTAGAGAATCATGTAATCATAAGAGCACTCAAGAAAGAAATTAGATTGATTTGTATAATGCATCAATCATTTTAGGCTCAAAAACTCACAAGAATGATTATACAAGTCAGATTAAGTCTAAACATGCTTCTTTCTCAATCAACATATCATATTAACATTGGCTCATAAAAAGGTTGACATCAAGCTCAATTCTCATGAAAATCTTCTCACTAATAAATATGTTTTAGACTTATGCAATTCATATCTCATCATTGTATTAAAAAGGAACTAAAACACACTAAAAAATAATAATAATAATAAAGACTCATAAAAAAAAATAGTAGACAAAAATAAAAGAAATCCTAAATCATTCCCCCCACACTTAATTCTTACATTGTCCTCAATGTAAGTCTATTAACCCAAATGAAAGAATCATGTGTAAGAGAAAAGAACTAATAACATAAGAATAGGAATAAATAGACTCAAAACAAAACAAACTCATGCAACCTAAATAATCCTAAAATACTAAACAAAAATTAACAAGTAAACGTAAAAAGATTAAAATCAAACTGACAAGGTATGTCTCAAGTCTCCCTTACTCAGACCTTGTTTAGAATGAATACTTCTAAATTGCTTAAAACACAACAAACTCTTTTTTTTTTTTTTTGAAAAGAAGAAATCAAACTGACAAGGTATGTCTCAAGTCTCCCTTACTCAGACCTTGTTCAGAATGAATACTTCTAAATTGCTTAAAACACAACAAACTTTTTTTTTTTTTTAAGAAGGTAAAATTTAGGAGATATTACCTGTAGAGGTTGCTAACCACTTATTATAACTGAGACACAACAAACAAAATGTTAGATAATGTCACAAAGACAAAGTGCAATCCACTCCTTGCTCGTCCATATCTCTTTTTCTTTTTCCGAGCGTTTGCGAAACAACCGTAGCAGATAAATACTCATAAGCTTGGAGCTTTTTGAGTAAATCTTCAATGGTTGTAGCAGAAATTATGGTTATCCTTGCCTCTGAAAACATGAATCCATTATCCACAGCATTATCTAAATATGAAAGCAAATTACTAAAATAACCATTAATATTAAGCAAACCAATGGGTTTCTTATTTGTGACCAAAGATGACCAAGAAGCCACGCAAGCTATTTCTTCCAATGTACCCAGACCTCCTGGTAAAGCAATGAATGCATCGGCAGAATGGTACATGATTGTTATCCGTTCAGGGATACTCCAGACTTGTATTTCCTTACCCAAGGTAGGTCCACAAAAATCTGTGAATAGTTTTGGCACGATTCCTAGAACTGGACTTCCTCCGGCGTGTGCTGCTGTAGCGACTGCTCCCATTAAACCCGTACTACCGCCTCCATAAATCAACTGGATCTTTTGTTGGGCAAGTATTACTCCAACTCTTATGGCTTCATCAGCGAATATGTTATTTTTCCCTGGATAAGAACCTCCAAAAACACAAATTTTTTTAATGCGTTGGGACGAAGTACTTTCCATTTTTTTTTCTTTTTTTTTTCTTTTTTTCGAGTGCCTGAAAGAGAATGAGTACATGGTGTAATATATAGAGGACTGAGTAGTGAATCAGAAAAGAGTAATAATGTCGCCGAAAGTGTATCTGACCTGTCAGAAGAAAATGTTAACCTAACAAAAGATTTTTGCGTGATTTCAGGAAGAAAATCAAAAAGAGAAGAAAAATCAACCGTAAAAGTCAAGAGTAATAATGTCGCCGAAAGTGTATTTGACCTGTCAGAAGAAAATGTTAACCTAACAAAAGATTTTTGCGTGATTTCAGGAAGAAAATAAAAAAGAGAAGAAAAATCAATCGTAAAAGACAAATAAAAAAAATGAGAATAATTACACAAATCGAATAACATGTAAATTAAACCGAAATAAAGTTATTGCAAATCAAACCAAAAGCTGAGAAGTCATTTATTGTAGTTGTGATTGTGGCTCACATCTTCCTCTGGTTTTACGTCCAGAAACGGCTTAAACGCCTTCTATGAGTCGAGGATATGCTTCCCATCCAGTTTTCTTACAAGCTGGCAAACAGGGTCTTTTAACATCAGATTCCCAAGATGTTGCCATTCCCTTTGGAATTGCGGCCATAAATCAAGAATTTCTCTTTGTACGTCTCTACTAGGATGCGTCTCAAGAGAAAGTTGGATATTACCCAAATTCTCCTTACTCAGTCCATCCTTAATGAATTCAATTTTATCATCTCGATTAGAGGACGGAATCCCAATTGAACGACATTTACCGTTACACGTCCATCGTGCACATTTGTGGCAATTTGAACTCATGCGCTTTGCTCGTCGCTTCTTTGCAAAAGTGCTTCTACCTGTACCTGGTAAATGCAAAACAAGAAGATATTCATCTTCACGTACCTTGGCTTCAATTATCCAACGTATGTCTGCAGGAATCCCTTTGTGCATAAGCATTCTTAATCTTTCAAATCGAACTTGGTAAAGCTTCAGTAAAATATTTCGAGGAAAAGGAGGAAATCGTTTCTGCAATCTTGTGAGAATATCATCCATCCTGAAAAAAAAAATGAAAAAAATTGAAAGAGAAATTGGAAGAGAAATTTATATACAATATCAGTTTTGTGGGTAGCTGATGGAACCGATTTAAATAATCACGGAGTACCGTTATCCGCCATTTAACCGGGGTTAAAAAAATAAAAATAAAAATTATATTTACATCTAGTTATTTTCAAAACAAGGATCAGAAAGAAAAACAACATAAAAAGACTCAAAAACAAAACACTCTAAATAAAATCCTAAATTCTTCCCCCCACACATAATTCTTACATTGTCATTAATGTAATGCTATTAACCCAAATGAAAGAATCATGTGTAAGTGAAAAGAACTAATAAACAAAATAAACTTATGCAGCCTAAATGAACTTAAAAACACTAAACACAATTAACAAAGAAACATAAGAAAAAGATAAAGAAAAAGAGAGCAAATCTGAGGATGGCAGTTTGGCAATGCTTTCACTAATTAGGCTGCCTCCCCCAATTAGCACTTGATTGATTGTTTTCAGCCTAGCCAATTCCCCTTCTTGGCTTTTTAGGCTTGTTAGGCTCATACATGAAACTTCCCAAATTTGAGCGTTTGATAGGAAGCTTTCTTTGCACAAAACTGGATGCATTCTCCATTACAAGTATTATTCCATCATCCTTTGTGGTGCATATCTCATCGAGGAATGGAGCATATGTTGGTACTTGTTGAATGGCATCCACAAACAAACTGTTTAAGGTTTCCAGCATGTTTTGTTCATGTTCTTCCTCCTTGAACTTTGCGAATCTACTAGGGAAAGATGGAGAAGAAACATTAGTAAAAATTGGAATCTTAAACGTTACCTCAGGTGCCGAAATACTCTCAATTTGAATGGTGGCTTCATTATCCTCAAGAAGTGAATCCATCTTTGGTTTTGTCTCATCCTCATCTTGTTCCTCATTTCTCAAGGTCACAATAGTAGCATTCTCCTTTGGGTTAATCACCGTTTGGGCTGGGAGTTCTTCAGATCTTTGTGCTACCCATCCCACCATACTACTAGCCAATAGGCTCATTTGCCTTTCCAAACTCTGGATGCTTGCCCTTGTTTCCTGTTGAAATTGCAAAGTATCAGTAACAAGAGAATAGACAAGATCTTCTAAAGAAGTGCCTGAGTTTTGAGTTATATGTGGTGGCTGAAAAAGATCTGGTTCTTGAGACCATGATTGATTGAAGCTAGATGGATGAGAGTAATTGGCATAAGGATCTACTTCTTGGTAATTTTCCGAATAGCCATAATTAGTATGATCCCACCATCCCTCATGGTAAGTGTTTGAGTAATGATCATACTGTTGGTCTTGGAACACTTGATGGCCTTGACATCCTCCCATGGCCAATTGTTGAACTGAGGAAGTGAGATTGGCTTGTTGATTCTCCATGTTCATGTATGCCACCAACTCTTCAAGTGTTAGATTGCTCAATTCCATCGTTTTTTTTTTTTTTTATTTTTTTTTTTTGAAAATTTGATAAGAAAAACTTGTATGTACAAGAAAATAAAACTAATTAGAACAGAAAATAAGAATAAACCAATAAACTAATAAACTAAAGAAAGCAATCCCCGGCAACGGCGCCAAAAATTTGATGCACCCAAAAGAGTGTATCTTATTTAACCTTGCACTAAAAAGATCAATTGTAAGTATAATGATTAGCAAGGGTCGAGTCCTCAGGGATTGGGTTTTAATCTATGAGTTATTAGTTTATAACTTACGTTCAAAGAAAACAATAAAAGAAAAGGGGGTTTTGAAGCCAGATTTAAACTAAAGTAAATAATAAGAATAAGATGCAAGGCGGTATAACCAGCCAATAAAAATATATATACTAAATTAGGCGGTATAACCAGCCAATAAAAATAAAACAAAGTTAATATACAAATTAGGCGGTATAACCAGCCAATAAAAATAAATATACTTTTAAAAATAAGCAAACTAGAAAAGTAAGAAAACAAGTAAGTAAGAAGAATCAAATATGAAAAATATGGTTAAGGTTTCATTCTCCACCACTAGACATCATTAAGAATCAATTTCAGATCTATCAATATCAACCAACTATCAAAGTTAACAACCGTAGATAACAACAAGCTCTGTTATCCCAATCTTTCCTTAGTTTGTCGTTAAATAGAACAAGCTCTCTATTTAATCTCTAACCATTAAACAACCTAGAATAAGCTCTCTAAATTCAATTTAATGGCAGCTTTATGATGAGAAAGGTTGATCTAAGCAACAAACACATAAGCTCGGATTGTTCAACTTAGGTTATGTTCCACTTTGCAATTATTGAAAACTTGACCATAATCATTAATCACAAATTGCCACTTATGAATAGGAAATCAAGACAATTACACGGATCAAGACTCCTAGACTAGCAATAGATAATTATCAAGATCTATCTAGTTGTACACCTAAATAAATCAAGACAACATCATGAACAATTCTTGTAGAAGAACATAAGCAACTTTGATAGAAAATTAATGATAGATAGAATCTGAAAATCAATCACAAAACATGTCTAGGGCTTTGAAATCACCCTTAACCAAATAGAAGTTTAGCCTAGCATAGGCATTGTAAACATAAAATTAAATAGAATCTAAGAAGAAAATAAAAGAAAGAAAGAAGAAGAAGAAGAATATTAATTATCCAACCTCTTGCTCTTTCTAAAGAAAAAGAAAACTAGAGAAAAGAAAGAAGAAGAAAACTTAGAGAATTTTATTACAATGGCTAATATCCTACCTATGTACAATATGATCCTCTACAATCATCCAAGGCCCTCTATTTATACACATTTTGGAAGGCTAAATGACAAGAGACAAGCTTTACAAATTTCAAAGGTAGGTATAATAGGTGGGTGAATTTTTCTAACAATTTTCGTCATATTGTATGACAATTTTGATCAGCCAACTTGATGGTCGATTTCGTCAATGTTGGAGGCCTGATCTGATCACATGGTCTTCTAGAAAACGGTTCCCCTATCAGTTACGGATCCATACCCGTTGGAATCAGCTCATTTGCTGATGTGGATAAGCAGATATGGGCAAAATACGAAAACATGTCAGCACAGACGTCATTGCACATCAGCCAACTTGATGGTCGATTTCGTCAATATTAGAGCCCTGATCTGATCATATGGTCTTCTAGACAAATGTTCCCCTATCAGTTATTGATCCATAGCCGTTGGAATTAGCTCATTTGCTGATGTGTATCGGACGATATGGTCAAAATGCAAAAACTGCTCAGGACAGACGTCATTGCACATCAGCCAACTTGATGGTTGATTTCGCTAGGGAAAACGACTCCGTTTCAAGACGTGTAAAACATGAAAAAGATAGATATGCCTCTTAACTTTGTACGGTTAAAATTTCAGCCTTATTGCTTCAGTGAAACTCCAGATATAGCTGATATGGCAAAAGGTGTCGGAACTGGAACTGAACTGGATTTGCCCTTAATTCTAGTAATCTGAAATCACTCAAAGAAACTTGTGAAAAACACCAAATTACATAAAAATATAAAAGATCATAAACACAATTAGACTAAACAATAATAACTCGTATTTGACACAAAACAATAATAAAACATAACTAAAAACTATATAATTATACGAGTTATCAGGGGCGTGCGACGAAAAAAAAAACAAAAAAAAATTGTGATGTCATGCATATGAGAATTCAGATGATTTCAAAGTGCAAAATGAAATTCTGAATATCTATTTCCCCTGGGGATTGCTTTTCAATGTGAATATATGTGCTTGACATGAGAAATGGCCATCTTTCATATCCCTTTCACACAAAAAGAAATTATCCATAGTCACCCCTTTTGAGCCAAAAGAATTTTTTCTTCTTTGAACCCTGATCAAGGATTACCCTCTACACTGGGGGGCAAATGCAAGGAAAGATCTTTTCAAAGATCATTGAGAAATGAGTGATAGCTCAAGGACCGACACAAAGCAAATGGAGCCCCGAATAAATACGAGCTCACTCTGTCAAAGAAAAAGAAGAGAAAAAGATGGTGAAATAAAAGCCAAGAAAAACAAAAGAAAAACACAATGAAAAAGAAAATGTGTGTGAAAGACATGGCAAATTGAAAGCCAAGAGCAAGGAAGAAAAAGAGCAAAGTCAAAAGGAAAGAAATGTCCAAGAAGGGACAAATGCTTCAAAGAGAATCCTCCTCAAGAAATGATCCTTGATCTGATTACCCTCAAACACATATTTTGGGCCTATTTATCCTTTCTTTCTGAACCCTGAGCCATGGCCTACATTATATGCTTTAAAAGTCCATTTTGATCAAGCATGAATATTTAATCTGAAAGGTTTTTCCTCAGATTTTATCCCATTTCATCGAATTATCATTTCACTAAGGAAGAATTTATAATTCTCAAGTGTATGGTAGAACAAAAACAAAACAAAAAAAAAAAAGAAAAAAAAAAGAAAAATTGAAAAGAATGGGATTTTAGGGCGAAAACCCAAAAATGGGCGGTCTAGAGTAGAATAGGAATTTTTGATGCCATCTATGATAGTGCCGATACCCCAAAAAGAGAAGGTCATCTTAAAAAAAGGTGGTCATCGAGGAACATCTAGGAATTCCTGAACCCCCCAAATTGTCAGCTCTCATTCGGAGGATTGTCTTCAAAAATTGAATCTTTTTTTTCCTCCAAGATCAAACTTTCCGATTTAAACATCCCAGCCAATCTTGACGCTTGTCAAAATACCTTGATATTGGAAACTACAAGAATGTTGAATTTGTTTGGTTCTCAATGAATTCATGATTTATAAAATCTGTTCCATTTGTGAGCCTAGAAGGGACATACATTTTTGTTGTGAAGTTTTCCTGGAAAAACCAAAATCTTGTTGTATCGAGCTTTGTCAATTCAAATTAAAAAACCCAAATTAATACTTAGGGAATTTTCTAACAGTGATCATCAGTCATCAAAAGATTTGTACATCATACACTGTGGAGTTAAAATTTTTGGCTTAGAAGTTTTCCTTAAATAAGCAAAATTGTTTTTCAAAAAGGGAAAATAAAAATATTTTTGAAATACCCATTTTTGATGTTAACATGAGACAAGGATTTTTCTAACCCAAAGATATATAACTGCCAGGATAGGTCCTGACTTCCAGATATGAGAAGAAGATATCGAACCCAGTTCAGATCTCTGTTGATGAAAGTTTGAAAACTGTTGGGGCAAAAAGAACAGCCAAAATGAATTGAAGATATACTCTGATTTGAAGAGGAAAAATGAATTTGAAAGGCTAAGCCAAAGTCTAGAAAAACAACCGGGGGCATTTGCATCACTCATGAGCACTCATCTCTTTATCGAGCTTTTGCATCTGCACAGTGTCGGCAAGCATTTGCATCATTCATGGGTATTTGCATTGGCATTATTCCATAAGCATCTGCATTTTACCTTTACATTTACATTCTTCATGGAATTCGCATTTGTGTCATCTCCAGCAATTGCATCATTTCTAGAATCATTGCATTTTCATTATTGTGTGGTAATTGTAGTTACACCATTCATAAACCAGTTACATGAACACAATTAGTAGGGGCATCTGCATCATGAAACATGGGCATCAATCCAGGCCATTTGCATTTGCACTAAGAAATATTTTACATTTGCACCATGAAGCATGAGCACCTTGTTAAAAGACATGTGCATCTGCATCATTTCTCAAAGCTTCTGGTGGGGATATTCAGAATTTTACAGTTTTTAAAAAGTGAACAAGTCTTCGGTGGTGATAGCTGAAGCCTCTGGTGGAGATATCCAGGGTTTTATAATTTTGAAAACATGAGAAATTTTATTCTGAAGGAGTTACCCAGAATTTTACAATGAGCAAGTCTTTGGTGGTGATAGCCAAAGCTTCTGGTGGTGATATCCAGAATTTTGCAGTTTTAAAAGTGAACAAGTCTTCAGTGGTGATAGCTGAAGCCTCTGGTGGAGATATCCAGGGTTTTATAATTTTGAAAACATGAGAAATTTTATTCTAAAGGATTTACCCAGAATTTTACAATGAGCAAGTCTTTGGTGGTGATAGCCAAAGCTTCTGGTGGTGATATCCAGAATTTTGCAGTTTTAAAAGTGAACAAGTCTTCAGTGGTGATAGCTGAAGCCTCTGGTAGAGATATCCAGGGTTTTATAATTTTGAAAAATGACAAATTTTATTCTGAAGGAGTTACCCAGAATTTTACAATGAGCAAGTCTTTGGTGGTGATAGCCAAAGCTTCTGGTGGGGATATCCAGAATTTTACAGTTTTAAAAGTGAACAAGTCTTCGGTGGTGATAGCTGAAGCCTCTGGTGGAGATATCCAGGGTTTTATAATTTTGAAAACATGAGAAATTTTATTCTGAAGGAGTTACCCAGAATTTTACAATGACCAAGTCTTTGGTGGTGATAGCCAAAGCTTCTGGTGGTGATATCCAGAATTTTGCAGTTTTAAAAGTGAATAAGTCTTCGGTGGTGATAGCTGAAGCCTCTGGTGGAGATATCCAGGGTTTTATAATTTTGAAACATGAGAAATCTTCTTCTAGATGAGTTATCTAGAATTTTATATTGAGCAAGTCTTTGGTGGTGGTAGCCAAAGCTTCTGGTGGGGATATGCAGAATTTTACAGTTTTAAAAATGAAGAAGTCTTCGGTGGTGATAGCTGAAGCCTCTGGTGGAGATATCTAGGGTTTTATAATTTTGAAAAATGAGAAATCTTATTTTGAAGGAGTTATCCAGAATTTTTTCAACATGTGCATCTACATCAAGAAGCATTTGCATCAATCTAAGTTAGTTAAATCTGCATCAAGAAAGTTTGCATCAAATCAAGTTATTTACATTTGCATCAAAGACATTTGCACCAATCTAAGTCATTTGCATCTACATCAAGAAGCGTTTGCATCAACAAAAGACATTCGCATTTGCATCATGAAGCATTTGCATCATATTTTAAAGCTTTCAGGTATAATCGATTTCGTTTCCTTAAGGCGAGTCGAGCCCCGAAATCATCGTCGAGGTACTTTTTTTATTTATGAAGAAGTCTTCGGTGGTGATAGCTGAAGCCTCTAGTGGAGATATCCAGAGTTTTAAAATCCTTTGAAAAGGTAAAAAGTCTTCGGTGGTGATAGCTGAAGCTTCTGGAGATGATACCCAGAATTTTACAGTTTTAAAAATGAGTAAGACTTCGGTGGTGATAGCTGAAGCCTCTGGTGGAGATATCCAGAGTTTTAAAATCCTTTGAAAAGACAGAAAGTCTTCGGTGGTGATAGCTGAAGCTTCTGGAGGTGATACCCAGAATTTTTACATTTTAAAAAATGAGCAAGACTTTGGTGGTGATAGCCGAAGCTTCTGGAGGAGATATCCAGAATTTTAAACACAGCTGAGAACAAGAAAGGTTAAGGCCCCGAGAACATCGTCGAGGTCGTTTCCTTTCTTGCAAATCGAATTCGTTTCCTTAAGACGAATCGAGCCTTGATTAGTCAGGGAATTCAATTTAAGGACAAATCTTCAATTTACTGTTTTAAAAAAAAAATTGAAAAAAAATAGAAAATAAAAAGAGAAAAAATGAAAAAAATAGAAAATAAAAAAAGAAAATAAAAAATGGAAAATGGAAAATGCAAAAATGAATGAAGAAATGAAAAAGAAAACCCCTTTCCTTTCCATGTGATTTCACTGACCGTACAAAATTAGTGTTGGTTTATCTTTGCCTGATTCCTGATTCTCAGCAATAGCCAAAGAGGGGCAGCTGTAGACACCTAATTTTGTCCGGGCCACTAAACAGGTATGCTTTCTTCCCATATTGATGTTTCCGAGTATAAAAAGACTGTTTTCATCCTGCAGGTGGTAATCCGAGACTTAGTTTAAGAGGGCGAGCATAAAAAGTCAAACTTGAAAAAAAAGTCAACCCCGAAAAAGTCAACCCCAAAAAAGTCAACCCCAGAAAGTCAACTACTGAAAAAGTCAACCCACTTTCAAAATCAAGATTTTAAGTTCAATTGAAAAATGGAGAAAGAATTTTGATAATCCGAGGTCTACATTGAAAGATATGGAGTTCGGAAGTTGGGATTTGGAGATTCAGTAGAAAAGAAACCCTAATCCGAGAAATTTGGGGAAAAGTGCTTAAACGATCAAACTGGTCGAAATTGAAGGTTCCAAATGAAAGATAAGCACTGACTACGGGTAATGGAGAAGTCACTTGCAAGAAAAACCGAAAGAAAAGTCAATCCGGGAGAAAACCGAGAATTAGGGTTTTTAGTGGATTTCGGTGAAATCGGGAAGAATCACAGAAATGGCCCGACTTGGTAAGAACAAATCCCCCAATGGATGAGGAATGATTAAAAAGGATGGCCCAAGGCTCATATTGAAGAAAATCTGAAAATCGGACTTGTTTTGAGCAAAACCGGGTTTCGGAGGTTAAAGGGGCAAAATTGGAAAATTTTGGGAAAAATAGCAAATGGACTCCGAAAATTATGGAAAATTTGTCAATCTCATTCTTAAATCATTTGAAAGATATTGGTAAAAGAAAATCTTGATTCCGAGTTCGTTTGCAAAATGGCCAAATCCCGGGCTTCTTATGTAGTAATTCAAAAAGATAAATCCCGGAAAAATAGCAAATGGACTCCAAAAATTATGAAATTTGGTAAATCTCATTTTTAAATTATTTGGAAGAGATTGGCGAAAGAAAATCTTGATTCCGAGTTCATTTGCAAAATGGCTAAATCCCGAGCTTCATATGTAGTAATTCAAGCCGATAAATCCTGAAAAAATACCAAATGAGCTCCAAAAATTACGAAAACTTCCAGATCACACTTTTTAATTATTTTGAAGAGATTGGTGAAGAAAAATCTTGATTTGGAGCTCGTTTAAAAAATGGTAAAAAGTAGGGGCATAAAAGGACATTTTGGGAAGAAAAAATCCAAATAAATAGCAAACGGACTCGGATAATTTTGAAAACTTCCAGAACTCAATATTTTATTATTTTGGAAGTATTAAAAAACGAAAAATTGAATTTGGAGCCCGTTTGATATTTATTTTGCATCCGGGAGGGCAAAATGGTCATTTCACCCAAGCAACCGAAAAGGGCTTTTTGGGCCCTTCAAAAAATCAGAGTTGGGCTGGAAAAAAGATGTCAACATTTTTCTTGGACAGCTGTAATTTGAGAGGGCTGAGATGCTAATCTAAGGGTGGTAATTTCATGACTTTTCATCTTGAATTATTGGCCATTTGATGGAAATTAGGTTACACAAAAATGACAACATCTTGGAGTCCATATAAGCATCATTTTCTGCCAGCCCTAGAGGGGGAGGCAGATTTTGTTTTTTCTTTTCCATTTTGGTTGATTTCTCTTAGTTTTTCTTAGTTTTTTATTTTCTTGGTTGAGAGCAAAAAAAGAAAAGTTTAGAAAAAAAAAGAAAGTTTGAAGAGAAAAGCTTGAAATATTAGCTTCTTGAGGTTGCTCTTGAGCACCAACTCTTGCACTTTCATTTTCTATTCTTATTTTTTGCTATTTTAATCTCTACTTGGTGAGTTTTCATTTTAAAATAATGTTTCTTGTTCTTCCTTCATTTCCTTTCTTAAGTATATATTTTTTTTTTTTTACATTTTGTTTTTACAATAAACTCACCATGGCCAAATGGCCTACATTATTTATTTTAAGTTGTTGTTTTTGATTCATTTTACCATATTGTTTATGCTATTTTCTTTATTTTTGATGTTTTAAATATTATGTTATTTCATGTTCTTAAGTTATATTTAATTTGGTTGCTTTGTTTATTGCCATTTATGTCTTAGATATCATGTTTTTGCATTTTTAATTTTCTGTTTTTATGTTGTTTAAATTTGAGCATGTTTTAGATTTAGTATATTAGGTGTTTGTGAAAATGCTTGTGTGATTTTTGTGTTATGACTTAGTTTTTCATGCTAGCATACCAAGTGTTTGTGAAAATGCCATGCTTGTTGAAGCTTGGGGCCATTTGGCTACTCCATGTGTTTTGCATTGTGTGTTGTATTTTTGTCATGCTAGTTGTTAGGTTTTTGCATTTGCATGATATTTGGTTGGAATTTTGAATTAAGCATGCCTTGTGTTTGTGAAAATGTCATGCATGTCTTAGGTCAAGGTTACATTAAATGCCATGCAAGTTCATGTTAGGTCTAGGCCATATTATTTGTGTCATGCATTTTCCTTACATTTAGGTTTAGATCCATGCATTTCATGCATTATGTTTGCTGCATTGTTTCATGCATTTCATGTTCATGCCACTTGAATAATGACTTGAGCCAATTAATGGTTCAAGATCATGCTCTCTTGAGCACACTTGTGGAAAATTAAGTTTGTCAAATTGATTACTCTACCTTTGTGATTTTTTTTACTTAGTCAATTTTTATCTAACTTTCAAAAAGTCCTAGCTACTGCTTTCAAGTCATTTTATGAGTTTCAAATATTTTTATTTTTATTTTTAAATGATTTTATCAAGGACAAAAAAAAAATGTGTTGGCAAAGCAGTTTTTTTCAAAAAACACGTACATCTCTGATTTTTCTGGGAATTCATCTTTGATCAGAAAATTAATAAAATTTTTCCTCGTGTAGTTTACATGTCCTGAGTCTCCAGTATTTTTTTTAGAATTTTTGGAATTTTTAAAAATAGGATAAAAAATCGTGGATTAAAACTGGACAGTGAAGTCAGAATTGATTTTAAAGAAAAACAAAGCAGTTTTTTCTCCTCCAAAAACTCGTACATCTCTGGTTTTTCTGGGAATTCATCTTTGATCAAAAAATTAAGCCGATTTTTTCTCGTGTAGTTTTACATGTCCTGAGTCTCCAGTAAGTTTTTCAGAATTTTTGGAATTTTTAAAAATAGGGTAAAAAATCGTGGATTAAAACTGGACAGTGGAGTCAGAATTGAATTTAAAGAAAAACCAATTTTCTGTTTTGGTTAATTTACTTAGAGTGGGTTGATTAGGAGGGTTAGCTACTGACTTAGGGTAATTTATAAGCCTTTTTAAACTCTAAAAATGGTTTTTCAAGTCCCGGATTAAGGGTAGCCAAGTCCGGATTTTTTAAACTTAGGAAATTAGAGTCATTTTAAAAATTTTAGCCCAGTTTTTATTTTTAATTCAAGCTTTTCAAAATTGTTTTCAAACAATCACAAAGTATTTTGGTTTTAGAATATTTAATTTGACATATTTTCCTAAGGTAACCGGATATCTTTTTAGATATACGGATTTCCTTAATTAAAGGAAAAAATACATTTCATGCATTGCATTTTTATATTCATGTATTTTATATAATATGTGATTCTTGCCATAATAATTTCTATGTGTCATGACATTTAGGTTGCATTATATTATTTAGATTTTGCTATGTCATTTTATTTATGTCATGCCTATACATATTCATTTCTTTTAAATGTTTTCAAAAAAGATAATTGTTTTCAATAAAAATAAAGATATTTCCGAGTTAAAATAATTCATGAGTTCTCTATCGGGTTTACTGGAGGGAATATCATCAATTATTATTAATAAAGGAATATCTTTCTTTCAAAAAAAAAAAAAAGAGAATGATTCGGAAAGTTTTCCAAAACTAATAAAAATTTCTATATTTTGCCACGTTTGTTGGAGAATATAGGAAAATTTTGAATTTATAAATTCCGGATCAATTTCAATAAAAAAAATGGAATTATTTTTCTTTAAATTGGGAATTAATTTGAAATACTAAATTTAAAACCAACTTTTACCGAGACTTGAGATAACACACGATTAATAAGGTACCGATTTATACGGGCGTTGTGGGGGTGCTAATCCTTCCCCGCACGTAACCGACTCCCGAACCCGCTTCTTTGATTTCTCTGGTTTAAAACGCAGACTTGAAATTGGTTTTTAAAATGTTTTAATTAATTTTTAAAATATTTTATAAAACCGGTTTTAATAGGTGGCCGATCACACCTAGCTAAAAAAGATTGGTGGCGACTCCATGTCTTTTAAGGTCATTTTCAAAACCTTCATTTTTTTTAGAGGAATTAAGTCGACTTTTCCTCGGTTTTTTTTAATGTCACGCCTAACGAATAATAAAGTCTTGCGATGAGACGTCGTTACGTTATTTTTTAGGTTGCGACATTAATATTAATATATTTTTATAATTAAATTTAAATAAAAAATATTATTTTTATTATTTAAACAGTAATCCTGATCAAGCCAATCTATATTATTAAAAGCCTATTCAATGTCCAGTGTAATTCGGATCGAGCTTGTCAGGCTGGATGGGTAGCATGCCTCGTGGATAGGTCTACGACCACATATAGCTCGAACATTGTTGAATTTAGCAATAAGATTATCAGGTTGTTGGAAGAAGAAACAAAAAATAATTTGAAATAAAATGATAAAGACCGTACTGGGTCGGGCCTGGGCAGGTGTTTTCCTGAGGGTCGGCCCAGATCATTGTTCATAGAATAAATAAATAAATAAATAATTATTTAAATTTAATTATAAAAAATAAATATATATATATATATATTAAGGGTGAACAGTGAATTCAGGTTCGCGGGTCGGGCTTGGGCAAGGAAGTTGAAAAATTTTCGAATCCCGGTCCGGCCCTACCCATTAGCAAGTCTAGTGTAAAGTAAATTTATTTAATAATAACTTAAAATTAACTTATTTTATTTGTTTGTTTATTGTTCATGAACATATTTTTAATTGTTCGTGAACTTGTTTGATTATATGTTAATGAATATGTTTGTTTAATATTCGTGAACCTGTTCATTTAATTTAAATGAACTGAAAACGAACATAATATTAAAATCCTTAACGAACACGAGCCAAACACAAACAGACTCAAAAATAAACAAACGAACACGAACAAAGATCGATTCGTCCAAGCCAATTCATTTATAATTCTAATAATTAAATTTTTTATTAAATATTTTATATTATTATTGCAAATACTAAATACTTTTGATGTTTTACCTTATTTGATAATTGTCCATACTATTCTAAATTAGACAAACCAACCAAAAACCAAGCAAAATAAAAAATAAACTACTTTTACGTAACAAATTTTTGAAACTTGTGCGGAACTACGGGTTTGCACCGGTTTGCATTGTAATAATTCTCACCGTAGTAGTCACCACCAAAACAGCATGTTTTTCGTCCCACAATTTCATCAGATTCGGTTCTATTGATCTCTTTTTCAATTTTTTTTTTTATTTTTCCTTTGATTTTCCAAAATAAAAACTAAAATAATACTATTAATAATAGTAATAATACTAATACTAAATATAGTAATAGTAATAATAATAATAATAAATATATATAATAATAATAATATTAACTAACAAATGGCAACTCCAAGGCCTGATAAATTAAATCCGAAAAAAAACTAAAACGACCCAAACAAGACTCAAATCAAATCAAGGGCTGTATTAGACAAAAATAGATCTGAATCTTAAAACCCGATAATAGCCGATTTGTAAAAGTCAAATAAGTCTCGGATTATACGAATCCGGATAAAATCGGGTGTCTACAGTTGCCCTTCTTTGCATAATTTTTGTGAAACATAAATTGTGCAAAGATTTAGACACCCTTACTTAAAACAAATATATTTTTAAAATCTTATTCTCAAGGGAGACTCAATAATTTGGAAAAATAATTTCTAGAGAAATTTAACAAAATATTCTTCGAAAGAAACTTACAGCTACAAAGAAACCCTCAAGAGAGGTTTAATGAATTATCCCCGCAAGAGGCTTTTTTTCAACAAAAAAAAAATGAAACATTTACCATCGAGAGAGGTTTTCTAAAATTAAAACATTCATCTTCAAGAGAAGATTTAAAAAAAAAATGAAAAATTCATTCTCGAGAGAGATCCCTTTTTCAAAATAAAATAAAAAAATTATCCTGGTGAGAGGCTAAAGATATCCTCGTGAGAGGTTCTAAAGACATAATCATGAGAAAATTTAAAATATTCTTGTGAGAGGCTTTAAAAATATCCTCGTGAGAGTCTTTGAAAACGTACTCGTGAGAGGTTTTGAAAACATCTCATGAGAGGCTTTGAAAACGTCCTTGTGAGAAGCTTTGAAACATCCTTGTGAAAGGCTTTGAAAACGTCCTCGTGAGAGGCTTTGAAAACGTCCTCGTGAGAGGCTTTGAAACATCCTCGTGAGAGGCTTTGAAAACGTCCTCATGAGAGGCTTTGAGAACGTCCTCGTGAGAGGTTTTAAAACATCCTCATGAGAGGCTTTGAAACGTCCTCGTGAGAGGCTTTAAAACATCCTCGTGAGAGGCTTTGAAAACGTCCTCGTGAGAGGCTTTGAAAACATCCTCGTGAGAGACTTTGAAACATCCTCATGAGAGGCTTTGAAACATCCTCGTGAGAGACTTTGAAAATGTCTTTTATTTAAAAACATTCCTCAAGAGGGGTTTTAAAACCTCATTTATTTTAAAAATATTCCTCAAGAGAGGGTTTGAGTTTCATCTAATTTTCGAAAAAATCTTACCTTGAACAATTTTTTCAACCGAGGTTCGAAATTTATCTTGAAAGGAATCACCTTCAATCGAGGTTTCAAAACTCCTGCGAAAAAGGTTATCTTTTAAAAAGTTTCAACCTTTTAAGTTTAACTTCAAAATCTTTTTTACATGTTGAATGCATGCGATGAAACATGAAAGCAACACATGAGATACACAGGTCATGAATGTCATGAATGTTATGAACGTATGCAATAAAAGTGATAAATGCAATACAGATGTAATAAAGTGCTATGAAATGTATTTAGTGAATGTCATGTAACGTAATGCATGAGGTGCATGAAATGAATGTCTATCATGTATCTTCAAAAGAGTTCTCAAGCTCACTATATAATTTTTCTTATCACATTCAACTCTAGAGCTGGCTAGCAAGTTCTATCAACTGGAATGATCCTTTGTCGGTCTCACCTTGTATTGTTTGCCAAGAGGGTATCTTCTTTGATCAAGATTTTGAACATTTATATGTTTCCAGGTTTTTCATTATGTTTATCTCATTCTTCTTTCTTCCCCTGAATGTCATCACATTCAAACTTCAAGTATGGCATGGAAAATCTTCATTGTTGACAATGCATGTGCTTGATTGATGCCTCACTGACCCAACCACTCTTCTTGTAAATGGAAATCCATGAGTCTTTCTTAACAATGGTCATTTATATCAGCATTCTTCTTGCCCCAAGATGTTATCCTCAAATTTCTTTTCAAAGTAATGCATGGATCTTTCATGATTCAATCTTTGTTAATTCATCAATTATCATTTCAAGTTCATGCCAAATGTAAGTATCACACATCTCTTCTATTCATCAAGGGATGCAAAATTGGCAACAAGGAATGGTAAGAAACAAAGAAATAAAAATAAAAAAATAGTCCTTACTATTGAAAGAAAGGATAGAAGATATGGTCAAGTACAATGAATAGAGATATTTGAATGGGTATCAACATCTCAAAATAATGAATATTCAGACAATCTTGAGCACACTAATCAGGGACTCTTTCTCAAAAATCAATCCAATTGGCATTCTTGGTTCTTCTAAACCAAATCCTGCCCCAATTTCATGCAATCTTCAAAGACGCTACTTCGCCATATATCTAAGCCGTCTCTTTTCAGGTTTCAACTTAGACATCCCCTCTTTGACTCAAACTGCCCTTTTTGGGTTTTCAATTTGAGTCCTCCTTTTTTCTTTTTTTCTTTCTTTTTTTTCTTTTTTTTTGACAAAGTTTTTCTTCCATAGCGTTTGACTTGGCGAATTGTCTTAATTCATGCTTCACCAAATAATCTTTCCACTACATGGGAACCTTCTCAATTTGGTGTCCATTTTCTTCGATGGTTATATTGATCCTAGAGAATCAGAGACAAACTTCTTTATCACATGATTGCACCATTCTGTATACTTTTTCTTTTCTTCCCATCCTTGAGGTTGTCTTCACACATGTATGTGGCATTGTCCTTTGGATGATACCACAAGCATGTTATACTCCAATACATGATTCTTCAATTCCAGTATTCACAATAAACAAAATGGACTTTTCAAGGTATGTAATGTAGGCCAGGGTTTGAGGCTATGAAAGAAATGGATAAAATAGGCTCAAAATACTATTTAAAAGTAATCAAATCAAGGATCATTTTTCATGTCAGAACATTTCACATTTTTCTCTTTCTCTTTCTCTTTCTCTTTCTCTTTCTCTTTCTTTTCTTTTCTTTTTTTTTTTTTTTTTTTTTTGTTTTGGTAAAGTGAGTTCAAAATTTTGGAACTCAATTAACTTTGACATTTGCCCCATGATATAAGGCATTTTCATGATTAACAACCATTTTCTCATGCTTCTTCAACAAAAAAAAAAAAATTCTCTGCTTGCCCCCAGTGTGAAGGGTGATCCTTGGCTGGGGTTCATTTAAATGAATCAAGGGCTATATACCCCTTGGACCTCTCCTCACTAATGAAGCCTGAGTAAATTTGGGCTTCACTTCTTAAACGAAAGCCTGTGTTTGGGCTTTTTCCTTCAAAACAAGTCTTAGAAAAGATATACTTTGGGTTTTGTTTTGGGATTAGAGGGATCAGGTGTACAAAGACCAAAAAATCTTGATGAAGGGAAGTCAGTTGGGCTCAACAGTATTTGAAAATTTGTGTATTTTTGTTATATTCGTATTATTTTTGTGTGTTATATATTTATATAAATTTTGACACGTTAATAATTTGTGTTATATAGATAACGATACGTTCTTGTATTCGTATCGTGTTTGTGTTATTTTTTCATATCATATCGTGTTTTATATCGTATTTTAATTATTTTTCATATTGTGTTCGTGTCATATCCAAAATCACCAAAATTAGATCTATTGAAAACATGATGGTTCTACCCTTTAACATAAACCCAAAGAAACACCCTATGATCCTGTCCGAGACAAAGACCTTACCCTACAATCCAAATCTTATTTTTGTGGGACATACCCTAAAATCAAAGCTCCTCCTTGATTTTCAAGGCATTGGTTTCCTTTTTCCCTTTTCTAAGTTTTTATGGCATAAAGGAGATTGCAGCATGGGATAGAAGAAAGAATTGCAGATGTTGAGATTTGAACTTTAAATTTATCATTTTTTAAAGGTAATTACATGAACCAACTAAACTAAGTCCGAATTCTTTCTTCTCTATGTTTCTATCTTGTTTTCAATTGACAAACCATCTAGCTTAAAAAAAAAAAAAAAAAAGGTAAAGGCATTTGGGCACTTAGCCTAATTTTTTTTTGGCTAGTAAAGAGAAGTAATTGGACACGGCTGGCATAATTAGGCAGTTAATGTGGACTCCCTCCCAACCGAACAATTTTGAGGAAAGAAACCAAATCACATTCACATGGGCCTCAAACAATTTTGCGGTGACACATGCTCAGAAAACTTGTCACTAAATCTCTCCTTCCCAACCCAAAATCTGTCAAAACTCTAAAGCATAAACTCAACATGTCCCCAACTCCCATCAAATATGTTCCCTTATTTTCTCAAATATAAAATCCAAAGTGGTAAATCCTATGGGAATGAGATTGTTCAATGCAACCCTTAGCTGTCTTTTGGAAATTGCTCCTCCTTTTCGGACAAACAAAGAGAAAGATGAATTATGACAAATGCTAATTATGGGAGTAAGAAAATAGCGAGCATTAGCCAATAGGGCAGGGAATTTTTTTTTTGGGTCGAGTGACACTATCTTAAAAGAATGTTCTTTCACATGGCAAGCTTTGTACATAATTCAAGCCCCACAAGCATTTAAATTTGACAATTCGTGTATACATGTCATATTTCGTATTTTTTTTATATAAATCATGTAAATATGTCAAAATCTTAAATATGAATATGATAAGTGTCATCCGTAAAAAGTGGTTCATGAAGAGATGAATCTAGAGTTTAACTCAATTGGTTTATGCAGTCACCCATAAAAAGTGATATCCAGTAGGTTTGATGTTCGAATCCCAGCAGCTACGGCCTCTTTAAGCCAACAGTCATGTGATCTGTTAGTAAAGTGTTGGACTCTTAATTTTAATGATCAGGGACCAAACCCTGACAAACTCAAATATCAAAATATATATATATATATATATATATGATAAGTGTCATCAAGCACGAAACTTTTTTTTTTTGGATAGTTTGAGGATGGGAGATTCGAATTTTTTTTTTTTTTTTTTTTTTGCAAGAGAGTTTACATTAATCATTGAGTCAAAGACTCGATTGCCTCCAGCACGAAACCTCAAAACCTATTATTTTATACAAAATCTTCATTGGTGCTATTGAAGTTTACTAATCTCATCTCTTCTTTCATCTTTAATTATTTATTTTTTCTAGTTATGATTAAACACTTATCTTAAGCATGATCAGGGCTCGAGATTGAGACCAATGTATCGAGTCAACTCAACGTATCGCCTGTCCAACGGCTAATGGTGGTTTAACTGTCCACATAACGATGCATGTAAAAATGGTGAGCTTTGGTCCAAGCAATGGCGTGCCTAAGATGGCAACAATCAATCTTTGTGTTCGTTTAATTAAGAAGGATTTTGCAAACGAGTATGTTATAAGCGTTTTTTAAGATTATCATATATATATATATATAGTAATATTTTATTTAATATATTAAAAATGATAAATAAAATTATTAATTTTTATATTTAATACAATATTATTATTATAAATAATATATTAACTAATTTTAAAAAGTACAAAATCCAAATAAGAAATAATTTCCTATTAAGAGGGAGTAATAGACAAATAAAGGTTCAATTCTATGGTACAACTCCAATTTAAAATAGAGTCTACTTAATCGATATTTATAGGTACTAATTAAAAATTATTTAATTATTAATTTAAAATTTATTTTTTATATTTAATATATTATTTTAATTAAATTAAAAAAATTATTAATTATACTTTTATTTTTATATATATTATCTTAATCAGTATCACCAAAAATTGATTAACATTTTCCTTTAAGTATTCCATAAAACATGTATTTTTCCCTGGGAATCCTGAAAATTGGGCCAAGCAATTTATCCTCGGTCCAAACAAAAATTGAAAAAGGCCCAATTAAAGAAGGATCCGTTCCTTGACGGGTGGCCGGATTGTTTGCAGTTTGCACGTGCATTTGTTGGATGCCAATAAGAGAGACCAAGTGCTTGTATACTGACTGATATTTTAATAAAAGAAAAAAGTACACTAACTCTTCTGAAATTTATTAAAAAAATACAATTATTTTTTATAATTTAAAAATTATGTGCTTACCTCTTGAGGTTTGATGAAAAATACTCTAACCTTCTTGAGCCATAAATCTTAAGTAAATTTTAAATAAAAATACAATTATACACTTGCTAATTATTAATCATATTTTTTTTTATTCATTTTTTAATTACAAAAATAATGAGAATTTAATTAATTTTAAAATTATCTTTAGTTCAATAGAAAAAAATAACTTATTTTTAATTCAATATATTAACTTTGAGATAAATGTATTACTTTTTTTATTTGAAATAAATTAATAAAATCATTTTTAAAAGTTTAATGATAAAAAAATTGGTTAAAACAAAAAAAAAATGAAAAAAGGGACAAAAATAAGAAAAATAAATAAAATTAGGGTCTCAATATTTAAAGTCCAATTTAAACAAATATAAATTTGATTAATGAAATCCTAACATTAGTTACTTTTGTAGAGAGATACAATGTACTTTTCAAGTTAATATATGTAAGCTTATTTTTAATAAAATCTCATGGATGATAATTATATATTTTTTTCTTCTCCTTTATTTATTTTTTTAATCAATTTTTATGCAAGTACATGTTACATATTTTAAACTTATCTTTAATTCAATTATATATTAACTTTGAGATGAATTCATTAAATTATTTTTATTTAAAATATATAAATTAAAATTATTTTAAAAAGTTTAATGATAAAAAAGATAATTAAAAAATAAGAAAAATATAAAAATAAGGAAAAATAAATAAAATGAGGATATTTTTAATATTTAAAGTAAAATTTGAATAAATATTAGTTTGATTAATGAAATCCTAACATTAATTATTTTCTAGAAAGATAAAATGTGGTTTTCAAATTAACAGAGGTAAGTTTAATTTCAATAAAATCTCATGGATGATACTGATAGTCATATTTTCATTTTTTTTCTTCTCCTTTATTTCTCTCTTTTTATTTTAATCAATTTTTTTGCCATTAATTTTTTTAAACAATGATACTTAATTTATTTTAAATAAAAATAATTTAATGAATTCACCTCAAAATTAATATATAACTGAATTAAAGATAATTTAAAATAATTAACATTTACTTGAATTAGAATATAATTTAATTAGAATTTAATTTATAGTAATTAAAGATAATTTTAAAATTAATTAAATTCTCATTATTTTATAATTAAAAAATGAGTAAAATGAATAAAATAATTAGAAAAATATATGATTAATAATTAACAATGGTATAATTGTCTTTTTATTTAAAATTTACTTAGGGTTTAGGGCTAGAGGGTTAGTGTGTTTTTCATCAAACCTCAGGGGGTAAGTGGGTAGTTTTCAAACTATAAGGGAGTAAGTGTATTTTTTAACAAATCTCAAGGGGTAAGTGTACTTTTCCCTTTAATAAATTATCAGATAGATATATGAAAAAGGCCCAATGAAAGAAGGATTCATTTTTATAATTTTGTGTATGATTGATATTTTAATAAATTAATTGTTGAATTTAATAATATAATTGAATTCGTTGTACATGTAAAATTTTGAATCCATTCGATATCTATTTCATATGATCGAGAATACTATCTTTTTATATATATTTAACGGTTGAAATTTTTTTACATCAAATAAATAGTTAGATAGTTTTAATTTATTCGAAATTTGACGTGCATGATCTATATGAATAAAGTATGAAATGCAACGGTCAGATTAAATAAATATAAATCGTACATAGATTTTGAACGTTCGTATAGTCGTGTCGTATTCGGATTATTTTTTTGTATTGTATTGTGTTTTGTATAATGTTTTAGTCATTTTTCTTGTGTCATGTAACCATGTTGTATCCAAAATTACCAGATCTACTCAAATCCTTATATACTCAATAATATATATATATATATATATATTTGTTGATAAATGTATGTATTATTTAAAAACATAATTTTGGAAGTTTTTTATTTAATGATAAATGTATGTATGTCCTTATTGAAATATTTGAATTTGTATTATTTTTTTTTTTTAAAAAAAAATGGTTGATGAATATATATATATATTTTAAATTTCTTTAATTATTTGAAATGATAATAGTTTAAATAAAATATCTAAAATGGAAAAGATAAAAAAAAAAAAGAGTCTTTTTTTTTTCTTTTATTCATTATTATCTATTTTTTCTCTACAGCAAAGCATTAGGGGTAGTTTAGCATTATTGTTGGAAAAAACTTGGGTTGAAAAAAATGTGTTTAAAAAGTATGGTAAAAATTGTAGTTTAAATTTTTTTAAGTGTTTTAGCATTACTGTGAAAAAAGTATTGTGGGAAATTGAAATATAAAAAAAAAATGTTTAGAATAATAAAAGTGTAGAGATGTAAGGATAATAAAGTCATTTTATCCAAAAGCCAGCTTTTAAAGCCCCAAAGCTATATTTTTTGGCTTTTTGGTTTGGCTTTTCAAACCATGATTTCAACAGAAAAAACTAATTTTTTTTTACCTGTTTAGCATTGCGTTTGCGGTGAAAAGCAGCTTTTGACCTCAAAAGTTCTCCCAAAAGCAATGTTAAACAAGGCTTAAATATTTTAGTACAATTTTTATCATCAGGAGCATATTACCAATAAATATTTTTACTAAAATATTACCATCATTAACACGATACAAAATAATTGCCAATAATCGTATAATTTGTTGGTAGAATATTGAATTTTTTTTAATTTTAGTGATTAACGTTCAATCTAATTATAACTTCAAAAAAAAAAAATTGATACAAAATAATTAAAGTCAATTAAACCATAAACTTTATATGAAATAAAAAATAAAAATTTCACACATTAAAATCTCGTCCTTCTTTTAATTTTCAAATTTATGATTTATTTACATAACAAATTAACCAATCTATAATTTTAATTAAAATTATTTTGAGAAATAAATAAATATAATAAAATAAAGAGTCAAAAGTTATATCTCACAAATAAAAAAATATCATTTTTTTTAGTTAAATTTGGGTGTTTGGGCTAAAGATTATTTAAGTTTTAATTTAAATCTACATGTTGGATCGAAGTAGCTTTAAATTGGGCCGAATATGGGCTAATTTTACCAGCCCACTTCTCTTTCCTTTTTTTGTTCTTTTATCCCCGAAACGACGTACTAGTGATCATCTATATTTATTAGAAACATTGCTTGTTAAATGTTAAGCTTTATTAGTTTGTTTTCCCTAATCATCAAATTATCTTCCCTGGTTTAAAGAGGACACAATACCTGATTTCTGGAAGCAATTTTTCTTTGATAGTTGAATATTGACAAGTTTGCCTATGACTTATAGTTTATGTTATCCTAACTTTTTATTTTTTTAAAAATATTCGTATTCAATATATGTGTCCGACACATATTCAAATATTATATGATATGAAAGTATAATCTTTCAAATATATAAAAAAAAACTTTAAAAAGTTAAATATATTCATGTTGATATATGTTAGATTTGTCTAAGTAAAAAAAAACATCATCAGTACTGTTAGAAACAGGCTTCCATGTCCATGCAAATAATACTAACCCTAACGTGTGTAAATTTGATTTAATTTTATATTAGATTTGTCAAATTTATTGGTTGCTGTGTTTGATTTTTTTTATTTTTATTTTATATAAATGTAATATTTAATTATGGTTGTAATTTTCCTTATAATTTTATATAAAAAAATAGACGGTAATAGAATCATGAGATTTATTTTGTATTGTGTCTAATATTTTGTATCAATCTTAAATACCATGATTATTTCAAAATAATAAAATAATCAATACAAAAATAATCCAATTGAACATTGTTTTTTATTCTACGGGAATTTAAAAAAAAAAATTTATCAATCTAAATGAAGTCTTTAGAGACTATGATTTATGCTTTAAAAAGAATACGTTTTTCATACATTATCAATAATTTTTTAAAATTTTACATTAAAAAATTATTATATTTATTTTTAATTATATTAATTTTTTAATATATCTTAAAAGAATATGAATAACTTAATCACATAAGGTGGTTATTGTTAAACCCAAAGTCCAAATAGGCCCCAAAGACTAAAATTAGATATCACGTTCGTGTATTCGTGTATTTTTTTTATTTATTTAATAATTGTTTTTAAGACGTTTTTTATTAATATAAATTTTGACGTGTTAATAATTTATTTATATAAATTTTGATATATTTGTGTATTTATATTATATTCATATTTTTTTTATATTATATTATGTTTTAATTATTTTTTTAATATTATGTAATCGTGTCGTGTCTAATTTTATCGATCTAGCTCAAAACGCAGTTTCATGGTTCACACTCTCCTCCCCTTCCCCCAATCTCAACTGGTCCCCTACGGCCCTTCTTTTCAGTACAAAAATGTCTGTCAATCACCCACCAGCCCAGTCCCCCTCTCTCCCCTGGCCCTCTTCTTCTTGCCATTTCCTCTTCTCTCCCTTTCCCTTATATAATTCTCTTCCTCTTTCTTCTTTCTTTCTTTATCTATCTCTCTCTCTCTTTCCCAATATCTTTTACTTTCATCAGCCATATTTATATATCAGAAAGTTGCAGTATTTCAAGTCGAAGAAGCAAGCTGCAGCAGCAGGAACTTGTCATAGAAACACAGAGATTTTATCCTCTTTAAGGCAGTTAAATAACGGTATTTACTATCCCCATTTTGCCCACTCTGTCCTCCTTCCAAAACAACCTTAAAGTCCACTAGATCTTCTCCAGATACACCGTACACACTGCTCTTTTGATCAGCTTTGCATAAAAAGACGAAAAAAAAAAGATGATCACTTGGAACGATCTTTACACCGTTTTAACAGCGGTGATCCCACTGTACGTGGCTATGATCTTAGCTTACGGCTCTGTGCGTTGGTGGAAAATTTTCTCCCCTGACCAGTGCTCAGGAATCAACCGCTTTGTCGCCATATTTGCTGTTCCTCTCTTGTCTTTCCATTTCATTTCAACCAACGACCCTTACGCCATGAACTTCAGGTTCATCGCAGCCGACACCCTTCAAAAAATCATCATGTTATTTGTTCTTGGGTTGTGGACTAATTTCAATAAAAATGGAAGCCTGGAATGGATGATCACAATTTTCTCTTTATCCACTCTTCCAAACACTCTAGTCATGGGAATTCCTCTGTTAATCGCTATGTATGGTAAGTACTCAGGAATGCTAATGGTTCAAGTCGTGGTTCTCCAGTGTATAATTTGGTACACTCTTCTTCTTTTCCTTTTCGAGTATCGTAGTGCCAAAATACTTATCATGGAGCAGTTTCCCGAAACTGCAGCTTCCATAGTTTCCTTCAAAGTTGATTCCGATGTGGTTTCACTTGATGGCCGTGATTTTCTTGAAACCGACGCTGAAATTGGCCAAGACGGGAAGCTTCACGTTACTGTCAGGAAATCTAATGCTTCTAGGAGGTCATTGGGGCCTTGTTCGTCGCTTCCTGCATTGACTCCCAGGCCATCGAACCTTACTGGAGCTGAGATATACAGCTTGAGCTCGTCTCGGAATCCGACTCCAAGAGGTTCGAATTTCAACAATTCGGACTTTTATTCCATGATGGGTATTCAAGGATTTCCTGGAAGGCAATCTAATTTCGGTCCAGCTGATTTGTGCTCTGTTCAATCCTCAAGAGGACCAACTCCAAGACAATCAAATTTTGAAGAAAATTGTACCGTAATGTCTCCAAGATTTGGGTTTTATCCAGCACAGACAGTTCCTACATCGTACCCTGCTCCAAATCCTGAATTTTCATCCGACACAAAGAACACTAAAAATACCCAGCCACATACCCAGCCACAGCAGCAACAGCAGAAGGAAAGTAATAAAGTGAATCATGATGCAAAGGAATTGCACATGTTTGTATGGAGTTCTAGTGCTTCGCCGGTATCAGAAGGCGGTGGACTTCACGTCTTTGGTGGGACAGATTTTGGAGCGCCCGAGCAATCTGGACGGTATGATCAGGGAGCTAAAGAGATCAGGATGTTGGTTGCTGATGATCACCCTCAAAACGAGGAAAACAAAGGTATAATAATTTAACTAAATTAATTATTCTTCTAATTTGTTAACGATTACTTAAAATTGTTGTTTTTGGTGTGAAGCTATGCCAGCCAATGGTGACTTTAATGGAGAGGACTTTAGCTTGGCTGGGAGAGATGGCGAGGAGGAGGAGAGAGAAAAAGAAGAGCTCAATGGACTCAATAAGTTGGGTTCAAGTTCAACGGCTGAGCTGCGCCCTAAAGCCGGTGGAGCACTGGAGTCGGGTGGTGGCAAACAAATGCCTCCGGCGAGTGTAATGACCCGCCTGATCTTGATCATGGTCTGGCGCAAGCTTATCCGAAACCCCAACACATACTCCAGTCTCATTGGACTAGTTTGGTCCCTAATTGCCTTCAGGTCGGTTGATCATTTTGGCAGTAATTTTAACGATTGAGATTCAAACTTTTTTCAACAATTCCCCCTTTTATTTGTATTTTCAGTTCATAAATTTACTGGTTTGGGGTTTATTTCAATTGCAGGTGGCATGTGAGTATGCCGAAAATAATAGAGAAATCTATCTCCATCCTGTCAGATGCTGGGCTAGGAATGGCCATGTTTAGCTTAGGTGAGCATTTCTGTTATTTGCTTTATCTTCAAGGAATAATATTAGACATAGTTATGTGGCTGTAACGTGATGCTACTGTCTCTCTTTGCTTTCAATATTTATAGCAATCGATTATGATAACATGCATTATATTTATAATCACTATAAACCCGATACAACCGGAAAGGTATCTTTTTTGTCACCTTTGCTATCGCAAGAAATTGAAGGTTAATCTTTGGACTAAAAATGGGATTGACCTCCCGACATGTGGGGTCGTCTTGCGACGTTGGCTTGCGGTTCAGGGTCGGTTGGCATTTGTGATACATGCCATTTAGGTCCCCTGTTAGTGAAGGTAGCTAGATTGAAAGATTATGGGGTTTAAATGGCATTTATCGTTTTCTAGGGAAGTCGTAATTAATTTTGGTTTTTATATGGTGGAAATTAAGGTCTGTTTATGGCTCTGCAACCCAAGATCATAGCTTGTGGGAACTCTGTAGCTACCTTTGCCATGGCACTTAGGTTCTTGACTGGTCCGGCTGTCATGGCTGCGGCTTCAATTGCGGTAGGGTTGCGCGGCACGCTCCTCCGCATCGCCATTGTTCAGGTAATTAAAAAAAACTCATTTTTCCTCCATAACCATTTGGCTTCTTTGAATGTCACAAGTTGTGTCAGCTAATTTTTGTCCAATTTAATAGGCTGCTCTGCCGCAAGGAATTGTGCCATTTGTGTTTGCCAAGGAGTACAACGTTCACCCGGTAATTCTTAGCACTGCGTAAGTGAAAACCTGAACTACTAGAATAATTTAATTTATTGATGGTCTTTTTGGAGGAAGGATAAATGAACCTGCAAGAGGTAGAAAAAAGTCAAAGGGTGTCGGAGTTTGTACTCTGGAATGCCTCCAATACTTAAATCAATAAATATGAGAAGAATAAAATTAATAGATTACTAAAAATGTGACTTATTGTTCAATGACTGAAATCTACCATCTCTTAATATATGGGCCTCGCCTGCTTGGCTATTGGGTTTGACTTGTGCCTCTGGTCCATTTAGTTAGTGGTTATCACACAACTCTTGAGAGCATTTTATCTGCAATTTTTTTTTTTTATTACAATACTGTAATTATTTAATCACATTCAAAAATTATGTAAAGGTTCACCACTTATAAGTGTGGGTTCTAAGTAATATTTTGATGCACCTTACATAATTTGAATTTTTGATTGATTAATTATAGTGCAAATCTGTAACCAAATTTGTTAAATGTTGCAGGGTTATCTTTGGGATGTTGATAGCATTACCAATAACGCTGGTGTACTACATTCTTCTAGGATTGTGAGGGTTCTTTTTTCCATAGAAAGCCAGAATACAAGGGGGGATTTTCGTGGGGTTAATTATAACATGAGGATTTTCCGGTAAACAATATTTTTAGTACAAAAGAATTTGCCAAAAGGTTCCAAAATTTTTGGAGCTAGCTAGCTTAGCTAAGATATTTGACTTAGTGACCCCCCTGATATTAAGGATCATGCCCCCCCATTAAAAGCCAAGTTTATCCAATTTCCTATAACTTTTGAGAAGAAAAGAAGGCCAATCCAAAGCATAAGGGAGACATTGAAGAGGAAAACGAGGGGGGGAAAATAGGTGGTTTTCACTGATATCTAATTAATTCTCTTCATCTCACTTATGCTTTTATTGTAAAGAAGTTTGATTTCAAAAGTAATGTATATATTGCAAAGCGACAAGGATATAATTAATGAAATAATGTAGAAAAAAAGGATTTCTCTCTCTCTCTTTGTTTTTTTTTTTTTTTTTATATTTAATATTAGTATTTCTTTTGTTCCTAATGTTGCACTACAAACAAATTGCCATATACTGACACTTACCTATATTGACGGTCAAAATTCGTCGGTATAAAGGATCTATACTGACGGATTTTTGTTACCGTCAGAATATAATTAACATATACCGACACTTTGTTGTCCGTCGTTATAGATACCCTGTATACTGACGGTTTATCATTGGCCGTCGGTATAGATACCCCTATACTGACGGTTTACATTGACCGTCGGTATAGATACCTTGTATACTGACGGTTTATCATTGACCGTCGGTATAGGTCTGATGTATATCGACGATTTTATTTTTACTATCGGTATAGGTTATATCTACATTTTAAAATTAATTTTTTTTCATAAAAAGATGCCTTTAACAAAACCCTAAGTTCTCCTCTTCCTTTTTTTTCCTAACCAACGACGCCACTTCCTATTTCTCCTCCTCAGCCATCGCTCGTTTCTTCCTTTCGGTATGTGAGATTTAATCTGATACTCTCTCAACTGTTCTGTCAATATTAGATTCTAATTCTTTTATAACTACAAAAATAGTTTATGAGAGATTAAACCCATCTTTTCTCCCTTCCCCGATATTCCCTAATATTTCTCCTTCCCTTCCCCTGCTTTCCCTAATATTTCCTTGACCAAATTGTTCAATATTAGATTCTAATTCTTTTATAACTTCATGTTTTAATTTTTCTTGTACCAATTGTTCAATGGAAACAAAAAGTGAGGTCATTGGAAATGAATGTCGGGTGCCTAAGTTAGCAGTATAGAAATCTGAGAAGGATAAGCGCTAGCTCTTCGAAGTTCTAAAAGGTTTGTGGCTAATTACTTCGTCCTGTACTGGGGTCATTTTCTTTGTTTTACTGCTCGTACTAAGAATCCATGTATAAACTTAGGCTTCTGGGGGATTGTTTGATACGCTTGTAAGTTATTAATTTGTTTTATTGTTTCGAATGTGCTTTTTGGTTAATTGTGCATCAAATTGGTATTATCATGATAAAAGTATATTACGTTTCATGTCAAATGATATAAGTTCCAATAGCTTTTTTCTTTAGGCTAGTTTCTTTCTTAGATACGGCTGGAATCGACGAAAATACAGACCTGTTTACCTCTTCTTCCAATTAACTACGAATCATCTATTAAATTGAGGTCAATAGCTCTAGTGATTTTTTTTTATCGTCAAGGGAAAAAAGTTGGGACCCCCATGCCTAAAGTGATATCTGCCATACTCAGGCTTTCCGTTCTTTGAAGCTGGGATGACTGGACGAGTGATTGAATAATTTGAGTTGGCTACATGGCTTCTCTGACTCAGTTTTGTTGTTTTCATTTTCATGAGGAGGAATTAGTAGTTATAGTTCTATATGCTTTCTTAATCCCCATCCCATCAAGAGCGTGAGTAAGAACTTTATGGATGGTGTTTTGATTGTTCAATATAATGTTGATTATGATTCTAGAATGAATAGGGGTGGGGTGATAAATTTCATTCATCTGTTTAGTTACTTATATAGGCTTTGTATGTAAAGGATATTGAAATTTAGAACTGGTGACGGTGTATTTTTAACATGATAGAATTATAAACTATGAGCAGAAATCTTTATAAATTATTAAATATATTAAATATATTATATTAATCGTATTTAAATGTGTCTGTTATATTTATTAAATAAAAATATCATATCTATGTTGCAACCTAAAAAATAACGAGTCTCATCGCAAGACTTTATTATTCATTAAGCGTGACTTAAAAAATTCGAGGAAAAGTCGACTAAATTCCTCTAAAAAATGAAAGTTTTGAAAATGACCTTGAAAAATACATGGAGTCGCCACCAATCTTTTTTAGCTAGGTGTGATCGGCCACCTATTAAAACCGGTTTTATAAAATATTTTAAAAATTAATTAAAACATTTTAAAAAACCAATTTCAAGTCTGCGTTTTAAACCAGAGAATCAAAGAAGCGGGTTCGGGAGTCGATTACGTGTGGGGAAGGATTAGCACCCCCACAACGCCCGTATAAATCGGTACCTTATTAATCGTGTGTTATCTCAAGTCTCGGTAAAAATTGGTTTTAAATTTAGTATTTCAAGTTAATTCCCAATTTAAAGAAAAATAATTCCATTTTTAATTGAAAATGATCCGGAATTTATAAATTCAAAATTTTCCTATATTCCCCAACAAACGTGGCAAAATATAGAAATTTTTATTAATTTTGAAAAATTTTCCGAATCATTCTCTTTTTAAAGAAGATATTCCGTTATTAATAATAATTGATGATATCCTCCCCAACAAACCCGGCAGAATATCTTTATTTTATTGAAAACCATTATCTTTTTTTGAAAACATTTAAAAGAAATGAATATGTATATGCATGACATAAATAAAATGACATAGCAAAATCTAAATAATATAATGCAACCTAAATGACATGACATGATTTGAATGACTTAGCATATTCTAAATGAAATGAAATATCCTAAGTTATATGATATATTCTAAATGAAATTAAATGACCTATGTAACATAACACATTCTATATGAAATGCAATATCCTAAGTCATATGATATAATCTAAATGAAATAAAATATTCTAGAGGACATAATATATCCTAAATGAAATGAAATGACCTAGGTAATATAATATATTCTACATGAAATGCAATATCCTAAGTCATATGATATAATCTAAATGAAATAAAATATTCTAGATGACATAATATATCCTAAATGAAATGAAATGATTTAAATGACATGACAAATATGAATGGTATGACATATAATTTAAATGACATGGAATAAAATAATGCTATCATATAATATGCATGAAAATAAAAATAATAATGCATGAACATAGTATATGCTAAATAAAAATAACTAAATAAAAGCATAGGATATCATGAAATATTCAAAACCATATAATAAACCATGTAACATCAAAAAATATAAATCAAAATAACAACAATATCATAGAAATTATTATGGCAAAAATCACATATTATATAAAATGCATGAATATGAAAAATGCAATGCATGAAATGTATTTTTTCCTTTAATTAAGGAAATCCGTATATCTAAAAAGATATCCGGCTACCTTAGGAAAATATGTCAAATTAAATATTCTAAAACCAAAATACTTTGTGATTGTTTGAAAACAATTTTGAAAAGCTTGAATTAAAAATAAAAACTGGGCTAAATCTTTTAAATGGCTCTAATTTCCTAAGTTTAAAAAATCCGGACTTGACTACCCTTAACCCGAGACTTGAAAAACCATTTTTAGAGTTTAAAAAGGCTTAGAAACTACCCTAAGTCAGTAGCTAACCCTTCTAATCAGCCCACTCTAAGTAAATTAACCAAAACAGAAAAATGATTTTTCTTTAAATTCAATTCTGACTCCACTGTCCAGTTTTAATCCATGATTTTTTACCTTATTTTTAAAAATTCAAAAAATTCTGAAAAAAATACTGGAGACTCAGGACATGTAAAACTACACGGAAAAAATTAGCTTAATTTTCTGATTAAAGATAAATTCCCAGAAAAATCAGAGATGTACGAGTTTTGGAAGAAAAAAAAACTGCTTTGCCAACATATTTTTGCCTTTGATAAAATCATTTAAAAATCAAAGTAAAAATATTTGAAACTCATAAAATAGCTCACAAACAATAGCTAGGACTTTTTGAAAGTTAGATAAAAATTGTCTAAGTAAAAAAAATCACAAAGGTAGAATAATCAACTTGACAAACTTAATTTTCCACAAGTGTGCTCAAGAGAGCATGACTTTGAACCATTAATTGGCTCAAGTCATTATTCAAGTGGCATGAACATGAAATGCATGAAACAATACAGTAAACATAATGCATGAGCTTAAATCTAAATGTCATGAAAAAATGCATGGCATTCATATAATGACCTAGACCTAAATAAACTTGCATGGCATTTAATGCAACCTATACCTAAAATGCATGAACATGCATGGCAAATAAACCTAGCTTAATAACTAAAATATGCATGGCATTTTCACAAACACAAAGCATGCTTAATCCAAAAACTCAATCAAATATCATGCAAATGCTAACCTATCAACTAACATGGCAAGAATGCACAAAAATGCAAAAATTCCAAGAGGGCCGAATAGCATAATGTAACAAGCAAACATGGCATTTTCACAAACACTTGGCATACTAGCATGTAAAACTAAATCAAATGACATGCAAATGCAAAAACCTACCAACTAACATGACAAAAATGCAATCACACAATGCAAAACACATGGAGTAGCCAAATGGCCTCAAGCTCCAACAAGCATGGCATTTTCACAAACACTTGGTATACTAGCATGCTCAACTAAAATATAACACTTAAATCATGCAAAAATCACACAAGCATTTTCACAAACACTTAATATACTAAATCTAAAACATGCTCAACTAAGATATAAAATAAAAATCATGCAAAGACCACACAAGCATTTTCACAAACACTTGATATACTAAATCTAAAACATGCTCAAATTTAATCAACATGAAAACAGAAAATTAAAAATGCAAAAACATGATATTTAAAACATAAATGGCAACAAACAAAGCAACCAAATTAAAATGTAACTCAAGAATATGAAGTAACATAACATTTAAAACATCAAAATCAAAGAAAATAACATAAACAATATGGTAAAACCAATCAAAACAGCAACTTAAAATAAATAATGTAGGCCATTTGGCCATGGTGAGTTTATTGTAAAAAAAATTGTAAAAAAAAATATACTCAAGAAGGAGATGAAGGAAGAACTTAAAAAGAACAATAAAAAACATTTATTTAAAATGGAAACTCACCAAATAGAAATCAAAATAGCAAAAACAAGAATGGAAATCAAGAAAGTGCAAGAGTTGGTGCTCAAGAGCAACCTCAAGAAGCTATATTTCAAGCTTTATCTCTTCAAACTTTCCTTTCTTTTCTAAACTTTTCTTTTTTGCTTTCAACCAAGAAGAGAAAAACTAAGAAAAACTAAGAGAAATCAGCAAAAATGAAGTTGAAAATTCGAAAATTCTGACCTCCCCTTAATGTTGGCAGAATTTTACCTCTCTCCTCCCCTAGGATGTTGTCATTTTTTGTGTAACCAATTTTCCATCAAATGGCTAATAATTCAAGGTGAAAAATCATGAAATTACCACCTTTAGATTAGCATCTCAGCTCTCTCAAATTACAGCTGTTAAAGAATAATGTTGACATCTCTCTTGGCCTATGTGGCTTAATCACCATGGCTTGATCAAAGAGAATCTCTAACTAACTCTTGATTTTTAGCCATTTGATTGAAAAATCAGAAGCTTCCTTCTTCCTCTGGGCTTGGGCAGGCCAAAACTTCTCTTTTCCAGCCCAACTCTGATTTTTTGAAAGGCCCAAAGAAGCTCTTTTCGGTTGCTTGGGTGAAATGACCGTTTTGCCCCCCGGATGCAAATAAATATCAAACGGACTCCAAATTCAATTTTTATTTTTTTTAATACTTCCAAAATAATAAAATATTTATTTATGGAAGTTTTCAAAATTATCCGAGTCCGTTTGCTATTTATTTGGATTTTGTTTTCCAAAAATGCCCTTTTATACCCCTACATTTTACCATTTTTTAAACGAGCTCCAAATCAAGATTTTTCTTCACCAATCTCTTCCAAGTAATTTTAAAATGTGATCTGGAAGTTTTCATAATTTTTGGAGCTCATTTGGTATTTTTTCGGGATTTATCGGCTTGAATTACTACATAGGAGGCTCGAGATTTGGCCATTTTGCAAACGGACTCCGAATCAAGATTTTATTTCTCCAATATCTTCCAAATAATTTAAAAATGATATTTGCAAAATTTCAGAATTTTTGGAGTCCATTTGCTATTTTTTCGGGATTTATCTTTTTGAATTATTGCATAGGAGGCCCGGGATTTGGCCATTTTGCAAACGAACTCCGAATCAAGATTTTATTTCGCCAATATCTTTCAAATAATTTAAAAATGAGATTTGCAAAATTTCAGAAGATTTGGAGCTCATTTGCTATTTTTCCGGGATTTTCCTTTTTGAATTACTACAAAGGAGGCCCGAGATTTGGCCATTTTGCAAACGAACTCCGAATCAAGATTTTCTTTCTCCAATCTCTTTCAAATGATTTAATAATGATATTGACAAATTTTCATAATTTTCGGAGTCCATTTGCTATTTTTCCCAAATTTTCCAATTTTGCCTTTTTGCCTCCGAAACCCGGTTTTGCTCAAAACAAGTCCGATTTTTAGATTTCCTTCTATCTAAGCCGTGGGCTATCCTTTTTAATCATTCTTCATCCATTGGGGGCTTTGGTCTTACCAAGTCGGGCCATTTCTGTGATTCTTCCCGATTTCACCGAAATCCACTAAAAACCCTAATTCCCGGTTTTCTCTTGGATTGACTTTTCTTTTCGATTTTTCTTGCAAGTAACTTCTCCATTACCCGTAGTCACACTTTATCTTTCATTTGGAACCTTCAATTTCGACCAATTTGATCGATTAAGCACTTTTCCCCAAATTTCTCGGATTAGGGTTTCCTTTCTACTGAATCTCCAAATCCCAACTTCCGAACTCCATATCTTTCAATGTAGACCTCGCATTATCAAAATTATTTCGCCATTTTTCAATTGAACTTAAAATCTTGATTTTGAAAGTGGGTTGACTTTTTCAGTAGTTGACTTTCTGGGTTGACTTTTTTGGGATTGACTTTTTTCAAATTTGACTTTTTGTGCTCGCCCTCTTAAACTAAGTCTCAGAGTACCACATGCAGGATGAAAAAAGTCTTTTTACACTCGGAAACATCAATATAGGAAGAAAATATACCTGTTTAGTGGTCCGGACAAAATTAGGTGTCTACAATCTACTTTCTAACATATTACTTATATCATTTTTTTTGTTGTTCATATTTTATCCTTCAAAAACTAAGGACATATAGGGAACAGAGCAAGAGCTACATAATCAAACCGACAATAGCAGGAATCTAAAGAGAAAACAAGTGTCTCTGACGCTGGAATTCAAGTAAAACCATTAAAACTCTAAACCCCAACACCTAAGGCACCGTCCCTTTCTCTCAACCACCCCAATCCATCATCCAAACTTGCTTATAAATATGCAATTCTCACAATTTCTTCAGTCAAAGCTTTAGAAAACGTACTTGGTAGTCTATATTCAATACATCTTTTCTTGAACTTGTTTCGTTGGAAATCATATTTTCTCTTACAATGGCTAAAAATGTTGCTCAATCTGCTACCTTGGCTTCACTTGACCAAAAGCTGGCCATGGCAAAGCGCTGCTCTCATGGTAAGTTTCCTTTTCCTTTTAGCTTTCTTCTTCATCCTTTTTTTTACCCTTTTTCAGCCACAGCTTCAATTTTGTCCTGACTAATATATTTTTTAGTTTTCCTTTTTCAGCAACTTGCGTTTCTTTGGTAACTTCATTCTATTAAATATCATGAGATAACATGCTTGAGTTCCTTAAAAAGTATATGTAGTAGTGAGTGATCAGGTTCTTAATAATTTGATTGAGATTTTGTCATATCATAGTCTCCATTGAAACAAAAAGTATAAAATATTAATTCTTTCTTAACTCTCAAATGGGAAAAAGAAAAGAGAAAGAGCCCCGCTTTCATGGTGGGGGGACCTTGATCCTTAGACCAAGGGCCTTCTTTCAAATTATGAATTCAGTACTTTAGCTTCACAGCAGATAATTATTAGATATAACACTTTGAACATCTGACAATCAAGAATTATGGGTTCGTTTTTATTGATAGCTTTAGATTTCGTTTGATTAATCTCATGAAATAATTAATGCTAAAGTAATCAGATTTTCATTATTTTAAAATATATTCATCTTTTAAAATCAGATTTTAGGTAATATATTTCTGTAGCAGTGTTAATGTAGAATGAATTCATATTTTAAAATATATTAATCTGCTTGATTGTGGTAGGATTGTGAAACTTGAAATGTAGATCATCTTTCATATAATATCTAGGTTAGGCATGTTGCTTGATTTTGGTAGGATTGTGGAGCTTGAAATGTCGAGGAATTGCTTCATTGTGGTAGGATTGTGGAACTTGAAATGTAGATCATATTTCACATAATATTTTTACCTTTTGAGTAGATGTAATGTGTATAACCTTAATTCAATAAATATATATTGACAAAACATATACTTTTTAGGTACCTGATGCTAGTAGTGCTCCAAATTTGTCACCAATAATAAGGTCTTCAACTTCTAGTCATCAAGTTAATGAAAATGAAGATGGTAAACTACTTGATTATTTTATTCTTCTATATTGACTTCACTACTTAATTGCTTTTAATTGTATAGTATTTGTCCATTTTATGCAGATGCTGCTCCATAGGAATATTCATGAGATTTGGATTGCTTATTTCATTTTATGTATTTGGATTGCTTATTTACTTTGTGTTTGGATTGCTAATTTTCAATTTTAAGACTGTATTATGACTTTAGCTTACGACTTCTATTTGGCTTGTAAAAGTTATATAATTAAGACAATTTATTTGTAATTTTATTTTTAATAGTATGAAATATTTTGTACTTTCTTATAATGGTTTTTTTTTTATATGAAATATCTTGGATTAAATTATAAATATATCAATATTAGTAATTGAAAATATGATAAAATTTTATTTTTACCGACGCTCTGACCTCTATACTGACAGTTCATATAACAACAAAAAATGTATAGTATACTGACGGAGTTAACCGTCAGTAAATTTACGACAAACTGTCGTTATAGGTTAATTGTATATTTTACATTTTAATCTATACCGACGGACGCAAAAAAAAAAAAAAACCGTCGGTATATGTATATCAATGGTATCTATACCGACGGATACAAAAGCCGTCGGTATAGATACGGTATCTATACCTACGGATCAAAAGCCGTCGGTATAGATGCAGTATCTATACCGACGGATACAAAATCCGTCGGTATAGGTAAAAGTAAAAGGGGCTACCCAACATAGGCTATACCGACGGTAGTAAAATTAGTGACGCCTAAAACCGTCGGTATAGGTTGTACATCCTATTCCGACTGTCATCTTTTCCGTCGGTATAGGTCTATACCGACAAGGGTTTTACCGTCGCTTAATTTTTTGTCGGAATAGTCATTTTGACCGTTGATATAGGGTTTTAGGACTTTTAGCGACGGATTTTGAAGTTTTACCAACGCTTTGTGGACCGTCACTATATGGCAATTTGTTTGTAGTGTTGGTTTTGATGGTCCTAAGAATCGGTAATTATTTAAAATTTATATTTGATAAATTGACAGTGTACATATTTATATATTATCTTAAAATTTTATGATATCATCTCATTAAAAATAAAAATTATTTGTATTTATCTATAAAAAATTTTATGATATGATATCATGTAATTCATTAACAGTGTACAAATAATAAATTTATATCCATCATACATCAAATATAAACCCAATTATTTGCGCTTGTCCTCTTTCTTTGATTTGTACTTTAATTTGTTTAGGATATTATTATGATTTAAAAAAAAAAATTAAAGGAGTTTCATTGCTGGTTACTGGTTAATCATTCACTCTTAATAAGATTTTTGGTTTAAACAAAGACATTTTTAACTTTTACGTAAAACGTTCTGTTCATTTATAGTTTAGTATTAATTATTATATATCAAATATTATATTTAATATAAAAATATTATTAAAATGTATGTTACTTATTTTAAAGAGTATTTTAAAATATTTATTAACAAAAACCATAATTAATAAATTATTAATATGATAAATGAAAGGACAAATGATAATATTTTAATTTCACTTGTAGAATTTAAAATTTTCATCTATACTATATAAAAATAATAGTCCATAAATTAATTTTAATTTTTTTAAATTACTGTTCTATAAGAGTTCGTTTTTGATACTCTGATGGTGGAATTTTTTTAACCTCGCAAGTGAATTAAGAAGTTGTCACATGTTTCAATTTTATTTTTAATTATTGTTTATTTTTTGCTATACCCTAAGAGATATATGTTATCTTGTTAATCCTACTTGTGAAATCTAATAATTCAACTGCCAGTAGATATGATCATTTCTAATTCAAATTTTTGAATTTCCTGAACATGATTAAAATATTATTTTTTATTTTTATACTAATTTATTAATTATTTTAAGAATATGGGGTAATCTTCTAATTTGATTGATAAAAATTTTAAATTTCAACAACAAAATTTATGTTTTTTTTTTTTTTTTTATATTATATATATATATCTCACCTTGACAAGTGCTTATAAATTATAAACAGTCGTTTATAACACTCCTTAAAAATTAATGTTAATAAAATAAAATTCTCGCTAATCTTTTTTTCTTTCTTTCTTTCTCAATCAAATTCAATTTTGGTATTGAGTTCTTTACCAAAGCAATTATGAGGGCAAAAAAAATAAGGTATTGAAATGAGAATACTTTTTTTTGTTCATAAGAAATAAGAAGACTTGAAACTAATTTCTAGTTAATGTATATCCTTAAGCATTTGTTAGACCGAAAAGTGACTTGAAAAGATTGAGCTCGGCTTTAATTTCAAGAATGATAATATCTGAAAAATAGAAGGATGCATGCATGATCACGAGGATCTATAGAATGAATGGAACAATTACAAACGTTAACAACTAGTATTAATTAGGAAATGGTTACCCTCCTAATTCCAAATGGTTGTTGATACGATGATAACGGTTCGGTTCGATTTGATTTTAAAAAAAAATTAAGATTAATGTGCATTATTCTATTTTTTAAAAAAATTGAATCGAAATCGAATTGAATTTCATCTATTCGAATCAGTTCGGTTCATCAATTTTAAAATTTTTTAAAAATGATCTTTTTTACGATATTTTTAAGTTTTTTCACTAATTTAAAAAATATATATTTATTTTTATATTATAAAAAAATTAAAAAAAAAACTAATTAAAACATAGAATTCGGTTCGATTCGAATCGAATCGAATAATTATGATCTTTTAGCTTATGAATCGAAAATCGAACTGAATCGAATATACTTAATTATTACTCGAATCAAATTCGAACTGAAATTGAACCGAACACTACGATTCGAATCGAATCGATTTTCGATTTTCTCGATTTTTTTTGTTCAACCCTAGTTGTTGATTGGTCTTCCTTAGGTTTGGAATTAATTAGGCCTGTGCTCCAATCTGGTTTAAGTATAGTTTGAGATGACACTTGATAAGTAGACTTGTTCAAGAATCGTACAATCCTTCCAGTCTGATAAATTTGAATATGGATTTTTTTTTTTTAATTTCAGATCGATCCGATCTCATCCGAATTATTATTTATATAATTAAAAATTATTTTTATTAAAATTTAATTATAAAAATTGCAGTTGGGATTTAGGCTTTTAACCCATCAAATGGATCTTCAAGGATGCCACTGCCAGGACCACATCATCTGAAAGCCGAAAGGCGTCCTCTTCTTTGATCTCGGTGCTGATTGATCAGTTCTAGCACCTTGTTTGTATGGCCAGGATAGAATTGAAGTTCAAAATTGACAATCCATTTCAATAGATTATCATAAATATATGCATTTTCTTTCCTTTTCCCTTCATTTATGAAAGGATTAAATAATAGCATATTTCTTCTCTTCATTCTTTCGATTTCCTTTCAATTCGAAAAGTTAAAAACAATCCTTTCTCCATCATTTTCTTTTCTTGCATGCATTTTGTCTCTAATCAAATAGAATGTTAGTAACTCGTCTCAATTTTGATAAATTATATCATGACACAGTACTAATATATATATATATATATATATAATACACTCCTTCGAAGTCTATTAATTTGATATTAAAATGCGGGTTTAACTTAATTGGTTCATATAGTCACTTTTAAAAGTGACATTCAACAGGTTTAGATTCGAATTTCAGTATTTACAACTTTTTTTTATATCCTCAAATTACGATTTTTTTATACCAAAAAAAAATTATTTGAGATTAAAAAATGAAAACTCGAATTAAATTCTTTGAATAAAAAAATACATCCATCATTGGAGCAAAAACTTTCAAAATTTTGAATATATTGGTACTTAATTTATCTTAATAGAAAAAGGATCATCTCCTTAGAAAAACAAACAAGGCTAACACAAACAAGTCGATCAGAATAATGGGCAACTTGTACAACTATCCATGTCTCTCAGAAAAATGATTTGGAGAGCCACATTAATTAGGTTTCCTAGCACTTTCTTTTGTACATAAAAAAGAGGAAAACTTTTCCATTTTATTTCATACCATTTCAAAGTCTTGTTTGCTACCAATGGCCAAACTCCATGATGTTATTCCAACCATAGGCATGTGATCTCTAAATATGCCTGTTTTGCTCTGTGTTGTGTCCAATGAACTCTGATCCCTCCCCTTAAGCATGATAATCTGTATATGCGTGTCGTGTCTCATTTTTTTCGTGTCAATTGTGTAAACATAAATACAACATAAATTATTAAGGATTTGCTTGGTAGGATGGAAAAAAAAAATTGACAAGATAAAAAATTGGAGGATGAGATAAGTGAAAAGATAGAAAACATATTTTTTCTTTTAATTGGTGTGCTTGGTAGGAAATATAAAAAAATGGAAAGAAAAAATAATTTTCTTTCTATCCATTGTTTGGTAGAGTTGAAAAATGAAAGGAAAGAAAATGAAAAGTATATTGTTTTATCATTATACCCATTGTAAGTTAAAATGAAAAAATAAAATTTAAAAAATAATGGATAATCTTTTAAATATACACACTTGGCTCACACCATTCTCATTTTCTTTCCTCTTTTCTTTCCAATTTGGAGTAAAAATGATAATCTTTCATATTTTCTTTCCTCTCACTTTTCTTTCCTACCAAGCACACTCAAAATTCATTTTCTTTTCACTTTTCCACAGTCCTCTTTCCATCCTTCCAGTTTTTCACTTTACCAAGCACACTCTAAATGTATGTTAAACATAAATAAGATATGTGTATTAAACGTGTTGTGTTAATCGTGTTAATCATATCATGTCATGTTTATTAAACCATTTTTGTGATTATTAAATATATCGTATTTGTATCATATTTTTGTATTGTATCCAAAATGATCAAATCTACTTATACTAGACCTGCTCATGGGCCGGGCTACCCGTCCAAGCCCGAAGCCCGCCCGATATTTGGGAGGACTTGGACAAAAATATTAGGCCCAAAAAATGAGGCCGGACAAAATTTTAGACCCGTTTTCTAAACGGGCCGGGCCTTGGGCAAAAAATCTTAGGTTCGGGCCCCAATACTATTATATAATAATAAATATATTTTATATTTAATAATAATAAGTAATTTAATTTATAAATTTATATAATTACTTTATTTTCAATGGATTTTATTTTAAATTTGCTTAAAAAATGAGATTTCGTTTAGTTGGTTGTATGTCATTCTGATATCTATGCCAATTATCATACTGGCATTTTGGACATTGTTATCAAGAGCTGAATCAGATGTTACCAATGAAATTGATAACAAAAGGAAAATTGAAACGATGGATAGGATAGAGCTTGAAGCTTTCATTTTTTTTTTTTTTTTTCTGAATGAATGTTGAGATGAGATCTTTAGTAGGTATTGGTGCATTATTCTTTTGGTTCAATGCTGTATATATAGAGAAAAAAGGGGCCTGGAAGGGGCTTTTGGATCAACACCACCTCAAGTCTGAAAGCTTTACAAAGCAAGCCTAGAATATTTCAAAACAGTAAAAAGAGGAGGCAGAAAATTGGGGTAAGAGAAAAAAATGAGCGGATCGAGCCGGGTCTGGGTATCGTTTTAATAATATGGACCGGGCCTGGGCAAAAAAATTAGCCCATATTTTGAGCTGGACCGGGCATGAACAGACACAAAAACACTTAGCATCTTGTCTGAGTACGACCCAAACTCAACCCGGCCATGAGCAGGTTTTTCAAGGACTCATAATTTGGTATTTCCTTTGTGTTTAATTTCATTTCAAAACCTGTTAAATATTGCCAAAGCCCAAATGGGAAAAAAGCATAGAATTATAAGAATAGAAACTATGGACTCCATGGCTAGGGATGGTATTTTATTTTCATAATAATAAAGGAATGAAATCAATGGCTGTAATGTTAAAACTCAAAACAGACCAATCCAAACAGAAAGGACAATGACAACATGATAATGAATTAAGGATCGGACGTACCATGTGACTCGAGGAGGGTCAATAAATACAGTACGGACAAACTGGACCAAGATCCAAACCATGACATGGACAGCTAGGCATTTGCATGATTAAAAACCATCATCCATCATACGGCCATCATCATCATCATCATCGTTCTGTGCATGCACACGTGGCTAAAAGTCATGGATGGGTCCATTTTCATGTGTATGCCCATACTGTGATCACATGACATGTTAGAGGCATGCAATAGTGATTGAAACCAAAGAAGAAGAAAAAACTCCGAAAGTGTTGAATTATTGCAAGTGGGGAGTGTGAGAGAAAATATGAATGAAAGGTAGGGACAATTGGTTGAGATCGAATGAAGTTTGGCAACTAACTCAAGACGCTGCAGCTCTTTTCTGCTTTGAAAATACAAAGATATGGACCCAACCCAGCTTATCTTTTCTTTTCTTTTTCTTTTTCCTTTTCTTTTGAAATGGAACTGAAATCAATCTTTTTGGGGTTGTGAGTTGTTACTTTCCCCAGAGTCTCTTACCTAGCAAGTAATTTAGAGTGTATAATTGTGTTTGAAATAGATTCCATAATTGATGTATGTATATTGTGTTTTATATTTTTTTACGTTAATCGTGTAAATATAAATATAATAAAATTATTAAATATGTTAAAATTTTAAATTCGAATATGATACATATATTAAATGTATCATGTTAATTATATTATCATATTTAAATATATCATATTATATTTATTATATTATTTTTATATTTATTGAAATCGTGTCAAAAATTATCTGAATTAATTTAAAAAATTGGAGATTTGCCCCCACATCGCTAAGAAATTGAATTGGTAAAAGTCCATAGCACATTGAAAATTTTGTAATGGGGAAATGGACATAATCCAAGACTAAAAAGTTCATCAATCATAAATTTACTGAAAAATTCTCTGTACTCTACTGCTACAGTTTTATCATACTGTCCCTTCACCCTTGCTGTCGTAGCTACTAGTGTTAGGATATGGTTTTGATTTCAACCAATGGCTAAATCTAATCTTAGTTACTTTTTAAAACACCTACCTAAAGTTAGTATTTCAATATCATAGTAAAAAATTGCTTTTCATTTTATGAAAGTGAATATTATTTTGAGAATGCTCAAAAATGAAGTTAACATTCAATTTAAGATGGAAAGAATAAAATAATATTTTACAAAAAAAAATCTTATTACCTAATAAAATCTTAATAATTAACATTATTATATTTTCAAAATAATAATTTCAGTATAAGATGGCCAATAAGATGTGGTAGAAGGGAAATAGAAGATAGGATTTCTATAATTCTATTTGATTAAAGTTGGCAACGAAAAAAAAATGATACTAAGGCTTTTTTAAACACATTAATTTTGAATACGATATTATTACAAAATATAAATTCAATATAAAAAATAATTAAAATATGATATAAAATACGATATAATACGAAAAAAATACGAATATGACATGAATATATGAATGTGTCAAAATTTATATAACAAGAATTATTAATATGTCAAATTTTATATGAATATATAATATTTTAAATATAAATAAAAAATAATATAAATACGATATAAATATATAAACTGACGTACATTTTTCTTTTCCTTTTCTCGTTATAAGTATGAATACTGTAAAGTTTGCAAGTTGCCTTTCATTTCCCGTATGCTCTTCCAGCAAAAAGTACAAACATCTCACCTCCTCCATTACCATCCACCCTCTTTTTCTTCCAAAAAGGAAATAAAAAAAAAAAAAAAAGTGATTGAAAGGGACTTAATTTTGGAGTATGTTATAGTTAAAGGCTATCACAATCTTACTTTATTATACACATAATATGACCAATGAAAAGATGTATATCTTGATACTTGATTTTATACATGTTTATTTATAGCAGTGTTTGTTATGTTGGGATCAGGTTTCTTTATTCCAATTGTATATATTTATATCAAAAGTGTCAATAAATCGGATCAATTTTCGATTTAGGTTTGAATAATTAAAAAAAATTATTTGTTCAGATCTGATTAGAAAATTTATTTTATTATTTGAAATATATTAAAATATTATTTTTATATTAATATTTATTTATTTTAATAATAAATTAAATAAAAATATTTTTAATTAAATAATAATCCAAATTGAATCGAATCGGCTTAAATTATAAAATTTTTATCTTAAATCCTGTGAAATTCGAACCGAACATGTTAGATCAAATTAATAGTTCGAATCGTGGACAGATCTAACTTCTATGTCTAGAGTGAAATATTGTTTTGAGAGAGAGGGAGAGAGTTTGTTTTGAGTAATTAATCGGTTAAAACCTAAGTATTACCCTAGTACTTATTAAGTGGACAGATCTAATTTATATGTCTAGAATGACATATCTATATTATTATAAAAGGAATGGTTGAGTTGGTGTTACGAGTCAAGTGACACCAACTCAATTAAAGAAATTACTAAAAAAACATATTGAATATATGATATAAAACAAAATTAAGAATGTTTATGTAATTTATCTTTTTAAAAAAATTTAACTTACATGACCTGATCAGATAACTTTTTTATTTAAATAATTTTAAACTCACACAACTAGACATGCTCACAGGTCGGGCAGCCCGCCCGGCCTGTATTGGGCCAAGCCTGGACAAGATATTTTTTATCCGGCCCGGTCCGGAACAGTGTTTTTTTTATTAAAATAATATTATTTTATTTAATTTTAATTATAAAAATATATAAAAAAATAAAATTTTATTATAATGAACAGTGAATTCCAGCTTATGGGTCGGGCCGGGCCGAGCCTGGACAAAGAATTTGAAAAAAATCGGGTCGCGACCTGACTCATGAGCACCTCTACACACGACATCATCAAATAATTTTTTATTTTAAAAAATACCTACATCTTATATTATTAAATTATTTATTTCAAAATATTTTTTTTTAACTTACTATTTCTTTAAAAATTTCACCCACATTATGAGTGTGCAATATCTAATATATAACAGTTGCATTATTAGGCGGGCTTGAAACATATGGTGTTGTCCTCGTGTGCGTGGCTTCATTCTCTGGCATAGAGTTGACAATCTATGTATTATTATCGTAATTCATGTTTTTGTATTGTGTTAGTCGTATAAATATAAATATAACATAAATATTTAATGCGTTAAAATTTTAGATATAAATATAATGTGTATTAAATATATTATATCAATCATATTTAAATATATCATGTCATGTTTATTAAATATATTGTATTCATATTATATTTTCATATTGTGTAAAAAATTCACTGATTTACTCAAGCATTCATTGGGGCCATCAGCCATGTCATAATTTTGGTGGTTGATCAGGATTTAAGAAAGCAAAAAAAAAAAACCCAAAAATAAAATGACTTCCCCTCCCCCAATAATTAGTCAAAATATATTCAGGTGAAAATATTTGGTATGAATATGAAGTACCCAGCTCATGTTTCCGATAAGATTATGGCAAGTATATAGCAACTTTTTGTCGTTGTTGAGAATTTTAAATTTGTTGAGCAAGTGGCAGCTTGGACTACACTTTTAAGGGTTGAGTTATTCGTTTAAATTTGAAGATTCGTCCATATTTAAAAAGGTTTGGACAAAATTATTAAACCCGAAATATAGGTTTGAGCAAAAAAATAGGTCTATTTAAAAAATTGGCCAAACCTTGGCTCAAACAATTAAGGCCTGAGCCCGACTCAATCCAATCCGTTTTTTATTTATATAATATAATATAATATTTTTATATTTTATATATTATGTAATTTATATCATATAAAAAATAAATATATATAATATTATAGTATAAATATTTAAAAATATGTTAAGTTATCCATGTTTTAGAACTTAATAAAAGAATAAAAAAAATTACTAAAATTAAATAATAAAAAAATATCTGTTCAATTTTTTTAAAAAAATAATATGGACGAGTCTAAATAGACTTAGACTACTCATTTATAAATATGAACGGGTTTGAGCAGAATTTGAGATTCATATTTTAGATCAGACTTAATTTGGACAAATAAATATATTGTTGACACCCTACTTAAGCCCGATCCGAATTCGGTCTAACTTGATAAGAACATCTCTAGCTTGGACCAGGGGGGTTATTAAGCCATGCCTCGGAGGGGGAACTAAATACAAAGCCAACAGAAACTAATGACAACATTTGAGGGGGTCATGGTCAATGTACGGTGAACCACGGACAGGAGTGGGGAGAGATGGACTAGAGCCAAATGGCAGGGACCATTTGGGTGAGAGTGGGAGATTAGACTTTTGAGAGAGACTTGCCTGAGGGGAATGTTCCTTTTCCAAACCAAACCAAGCCATGACAATTCACATTTTAATATCAAACTTTAAGGATGCATCTTCTCAAGTAGTAACCCATGCCATTGTCCTTTTTTGAACCTCTTTTTTTGCACCATTTTAAAATTCATTTCATCCTTTCTCTATTTTTATTTTTTCTATCTTTTTTTTTTTTACAAAAGAGGATGCAAATGTTAAAATTCAAACTTCATACCACTTCGATGTCACTTTTCAAGGTGATTGTATGAACCAATTGAACTAAACCCTTAATTTTTTTTTTCTTTTTATTTTTTTTTTCATGAAAAGAGCCTTTTTTTTTTCTCAATGAATTTTGATTTACCCTTTTTTGGGCTTTAAAATTGATAGCTGGACCAGTTTGTTGGGTCTTAATACATCGGCCATTTACCCATTTTAGAATAGCTTTACAAAGTCTGCAATTGTCAGTGTGTCCATGTGGTTGGACCTTGGTGAGTTTCTTTGCATTAGCCCAACACAAAATTATGTGGAAAGGAACCCTAGAAAATATTCTGTTTTTTTTTTTTTGATAAGTACAAAATATTCTGTTATTTGTTGACACCATTCATTCAAAACTATATGGTCACATGTTATATGAAATGCCTTTTAAAGTTAAAAATAGCAAAGTTGCATAAAGGAGTTTTATAAATCACACTGATCATCAAAAATAATATTAGCCACGAATATGAAAACCAAAAACTCTAAAACTCTCGTTGCATCGCATTCGAACATTTTGATTTATTTAATGTTAAGTGTATGTAGCACCTGAGTATTTAGTTAAGTGATTATTGCATGCTCTTTTGCTCAAAAGAGTAAGGTTTGAATCCTCATTCCTAAACTATCAAAAAAAAAATGTTAAGTGTATGTATCTTATCTTTTAAGAAATGAGTTAGAATTAGTTTCTTTGAAATTATACCGAATAATTTTTTTTTTTAAATGTCGCAATAATTTTTATTGCTTTTCTTAAGGTCTTAGCCAACAATGTGATGACTAGAGTTGTGTATGAGTTAGATCGGATCAGATTCAAATAGTAAAAAATTGCTTATCTAAGGTTTGGTTCGTTAGATCCAAAAAAAATTATTTTATTATTTTTAAAATATTAAAATATTATTTTTATAATTAAATTTAAATAAAATATATTTTTATTAATTAAATAATAATCCAAACTTAATTGGGCCAATCTAGATTAAAAAAATCATATTTTAAATCGATCCAATTTAAATCGAACGAGTAACCCAATTTTTAAAATAAATTTAATAAAGATACTCTGTTCAAGTCAATGTTCGGCCCTGTCTATGGGGCTATTGAAATCCCTAATCTTCCTTTCTCTTTCCATGCCCAAAAAAATTCTTTCTTACGTAGCTAAAAAAGCCTCACCCAATGATCTGTCAAGTTCTTGTTTGGTCCCTTTATTCTCAAATACAACTCTTTTTTTAAATATAGTTGTCAATCATAATTATAATTGTATTGTATAGATTTTGATACGTTATGTATTTATATTTATTCATATTATTTTTTGTATTATATCTTATTTTATGTCACATTTAAATTTTTTTTTATCATATAATCATGTTGTATTTAAAACAGACAAATATTATATCTAAACGTATGAATTTGTACGAGATATTATAGCTAGCAATACATAATTACAAGATTTAAATATTTATCAAATTAACAAATTGAATTAAAATATATATAAGGCATAAAAATAAAATCATCATCAAGATTCAAATTAAAATTCACTTACCCTGTACTCTTTTAATAATTTGAAATTTAAATACTTTTTTTATAAAAAAAAGAAAAAGAAAAAGAAAGAAAATGAGTGTTATTAAGTATTACTAGAATATGCCATCGCTATGCTTCGAAAATTGATCTAAAGTTTTGAACATGATACTTATATTAATATATAGTAGACTATACTTATATATATATATTATGTTAATGAACTTTAAATTGGTCTCAATTTTTTCTCATAATTATAATTTTTTTGTTGGACTTCACTTCACTAATCATTTAATCATGCTTCTTGAAATTAATATGTTAGTTACAATTACAATTAGACTTGTTTAAAGGTCGGATTATTCGTCCAAACTAGAAGATCCGTCTAATATTTAAGAGGGTTTTGACAGAAATATTGAACCCAAAAAATGACTTTGGACAAAAAATGAGATCCGTTTAAAAAACGAGTCGAGTCTTGAGCATGGCATTTTTTGCCTATGCTTGGCTTGGCTTGGCCCGTTTTACTATTAGTAATATAAATTTTTTATAAAAATTGATTTTTTTTTAAATAATCAATCTCTAGAGAGATCAATCATTCTATATACAAATTTAGGTCGGGCCAAACCTACACAAAATCTTTTATCCATATTTTCGGTCAAATGCGGTCTAAGCAGACATAACCTTTATTAATATGGGACCTAAACCTGACCCGACTCAGGGACAAGTTTAGTTACAAGTATAAAAAATACATACATGCATATGTATTTTTTTTTTTTAAAGAAATACTATTTATTAACTTTTTATTTCCTCTCATAAACACCTAATTCTAAGTTTTTATATTTATTTGTATTCATATATAAACGTTTATGTTTCTCACTCGATTCAACTATGTTCTATGTAATTACTTTTACAAACAAAAGTAAAAGGTCCACAATTTAATTATTGATTTGGATTTTTTTCGGGTACTAATTGTTGATTTAGATTAACTCTAGAATTTATGACCTCAAAGCCTTAAATTAAAGCCTTTATTTTTTTTCTCCCAGATTTTTTTTTTTTTTAATTTTAATAGATGTTACATTATTTATGAAATTAATTATTGAAAAAAATAAAAAATTTCTAAGAAATTCCTTGAAAGATTCAGAAAGTGACCATAATTTGGAAATCATTTTTAAATTTATTAATTATTTTATACTCTTTAAAATTTAAATATCATGTAATAATGTTGTTAATTTTATAATTTATATGTTTTATCTTATACATAATATGAATTCATGTCATGAGTATTTTTTTAAATCAATTCATTAATGTAAATTTAAAGTTGTGTAAATTTGTCGTTTTATTTTAATATTTGCTTATATCTAGAAATCTATTTTTTTTTTTTATGTTAGTAAAACTACAGAATTTATTTAATAAAAAAAATTAAATTAAATAAATTTGGCTCCTCCAAGACTCAACGTCAAGATCCGTCACAGATTAAAACACGACACTAAAAATAACATGAACACTACACGAATACACGAACCCGTCAAAATATACATAAAACGAATTATTAATGTGTAAAAATTTATATAAATTTAAAATATCTTGAATACGTGAGACACAAAATAACACGAACACGACACAAACATACAAATTTTTTTTCTCTCCCCTTTATTCCCTCTTTCTTTTCTTTTTTTTTTTTTAAATTTTTTTATCCTTTATTTTCTTTCTTTCTTTTTCTATATATATATATATATATATATATAAACCTTTGCAATACCTCAATTAATCCCTCAAACACAACTAATGACCATACTTAATTGTCTTCATACAAAGTCCTTTAAAATTGAAATTGAGCCCTCTCATTAAATGGGACAACTTTTAGTTATAGTATAGATTTGGAGGGTGACATGATATTATGGTCTTAAAAATATAATAAAAAATATTTTTTTTACCGCAAAAATCAGATTAACTATGTACCAGCCTAAGCTGTTAATTAAATCCAGTGCGTACCAACCGTATGATAGTGCCAGTAACAACCTTGATCATGATGAGAACATTTTTCCCTATTTCCCCCATTTTTTCAAACTATTTTTTGATTGGTTAGAATACACGTAAAATTTTCAAGTAATAGATGGGAAAGAAAAGAATTGAAAAAAGGCCCAATGCCAATTTTTCAAAAAAGAGGCCCAATTAAAAAATATGGTATATATGAAAAAAAATATTAAATTGAGAGTTGTAGATTTGTAGTTAGGAATAACAATGGACGAAGATTATTTTATCCATTTTCGCTCTACTTTTGCATAGATATTGAAAGTATCCATCTTCATGGATGTTGGTTACATCCATAATCGCTCCATAATGTTCCACGATGCTTCACTCCACTTTTTTAATAATTATTTTTAATTTTATATTATAAAAAATATATTATAAATTATTTATGAACATAATTTTAATATATATATAATTTTTTAGTATATATATAATATATATAATATTAGTATATATATATGATTTTAGTATATATATCTAATATATATACAAAAAATATATAAAAGATATATAAAATACTTTAAAGGGTAAATAATAATTTTAAAAGGCAGGAAGGAGTGGAGCAAATATTTACCAAAACAGCCTCGCTCTCAGTTTTTTTTTTAAAAAAAAAAAAAACCTTTCCATTTAGAATAGATCGATACGAAATCCGTAAAACGAATCGAGTTTTGCCATCCCTACTTGTAATATGTAAAATAATGGTTCTATTACCAGCCATTTTCTCGATTTTGCATGGTATTTTTTCATTTGAATTAGAAAAGGATACTCACCGAGGATCATTAGACGTGGTAATTTGTGTATTTGTGTCGCATTATTTTTTTATGTCATAATCATATTTGAGATGTTATATATTTAGGATTTTGCTAATAAGTATTTTTAGGATATTTTTTAAAATTAGTTAATATATTATTTATAATAATAATAATAATATTGTATTAAATACAATAATTTACAATTTTATTCATCATTTTCAATGCACTGGATTAAATACAAGTTCATGGAACACCGTATTAGAAAAGTGAGGAACTTTTTTCGACAAGAAATTACTAATAAAACCGTAAGAAAAAAAATAGAAAAGGGTTAAATTGATCGGTTCGCTTGGAAACTCAAGTTCTAAAATTTCTCCAATCAAAACCAGCTTTGTTTGTCAAATCATCATCGTTTTCATAGGCCTAGTCGCCGGCAAGACCCACGTCATCAATTTTCGATGGCACAACCTATACCCAGAAGGCATGGCTTGAGACCAAGGTAGTCAGTACTGTATCAGTGAATGTATCGTTTTTGTTCTGGTATTGATACGTACCGATACCAATATGTTTCGACGTACCGTTTCGAATTTATCAATATTTTTTCATATATATACATATATAACCTATTTTTAAGTTTCATAATAAAATATATATCATATATATATATATATATGCAAATATACCTCAATTACCTACATAATATATATTTTATATGTAAATATAAAATTTTAAATTATAAGTATTTAATATTCAAATTTTTTAAACATCAAATAAATAAAAAATATATAAAAATATATAGTAAATTATTATTAATTAAGTTCAATAGATTAATTTAATAAATATAATTATGAAAAAAAAAATGAGCATGATAAAGAAAATATTAGAAATTAATTTAAAACAATCAAATAAATGAATTTTAAAAAAAAAATTTAAAATTTTATACAAACCAATACGAATTGATATGTGCCGGTACTGACCAGTATGATTGGTACAAAAACCTAAACGGTATAAAATTGATATCGTTTTATTTTACCTTAAAATCGGTACATACCGACCGTACCCTGCTTGGGACCCATCAGCCCAGCAGTTCATCGTGGGCTCTTACATAAATTTCAAATTTTTTTTTTAAAAAAAGGCAAGCAATTAATTAATTCTTTTTGTCCATGTTTTTGACAAGCTGCCTCATTTGAAATCTCCAATACAAGAAATAAGTCGAACCCAATCCAGAAGGCATGGCTTTTTGTACAAATTCCTTTCATGTTTTGAATGGATTTATATGAAGAAATGAAGTTAGGTTTTCAAAATTGGTATGGGTTTTATTTGATGGTTCAAACTTAGTTTATCCATTGATCCCAATGCCAGTTCACCAGCAGCAAAATCTAGATAAAACTCAATTTTTTATTAAAATACAACACAAATATATGAACGTGATAAAATCTATATAACACGATTATGAAAAGTGAAAATAACAAGGACATGAATACACGGATTGCTAATGACCCATAATTCACTGTATTAAGTGACATTTTACTTTTAAGAGCAACTTAAGATAATAAATTGACAACATGAACGAACCTGTTACTGAGAATTATCACAAAGCATCATTTGAAGGAGGGATGTTCTTAAGGGTTGCTTCCACCAATGGTCTAACTATGCCTTCTGGAGATGGCAGTGGCAAAGTTGGAGATTTTTTATCCTTTGGTGACGGTTTTGTTGGAGATTCCATCCCATTCTCAGTTTTTGGCTTAGATAGCCCAGCCTTCTCCCTAAGCTCCTGAAGCCTCTCCATGATCTTCTTCCTCATTTCAAGTCTACTAAGACGAGCTTCGGCAGGTTTTGGAAGAAGGGAAAGACCAAGAACTCCAGCGGTTAAACATTGCATCGTATCTCTTCGTGAAACAGCAAAACCTTTTGTTGTCAATGATTTATGTCTTTTCTCACACTTCACCTGCAAAAGAGGCAAAAGAATGCGTTCAGAGGTGTGTCCAAGTGATGTCTAGAAGCTATGTTGCTCCGACTCTTCATTGTTCTTGAAGTACCCGTGTCTGACGCATATCCGGATGTAACAGAATAATAATTTCGCAGAAGAGAGAGAAAAGACCAGAGAAGAGAAAGAGAGAATTTAGAGAAGAAATTGATAAGTTTTTCATTCATGCCTTTTCAGTACAATGTGGTACTATGTATATCATTAGTACATTACATCACATATAATAGAATTCTACACTGTCATCATATTCCATAATTATTCCTTTGCTGACTCATCAGCTCTAACAGTTATCCCAGCTCCTTCCTTCACTGTCAGCTTGGCTTCCTAAGTTTCCTTTGCTGCTTTTAGCTCTTGAGCTGCTTCACTAAGCTCAGCAACATCTCCCTTTTCCTATGTCAGGTCTATCTCCTCAGCTCGTGGCTCTGCCTTTAGCTCACCCACAGCTCCACTAGGCTTTGCCTTCAGTTGCTTCCTTGGACTGCCTTGCCTAATTTCCCTCCTGCCTGCAAGTTTCATGACAATACCCTTCCCTTCAGAGGATTCTTGTCCCCAAGGATCAAACAAGGAAAACTGGGATTTAAGTATTGTATAATCTTCCCACATAGTATTCTCAAGCCTCAAGTTGAATCAAACAATCAATAATTGAGTGACAGCCTGTTTGTTTTTCTTGACAATCCTCTTATCTAGTACTGCAGTAGGGTATACCAGTGATTGGCCCTCTTCACCTAGTTATGGTGGAATGCTTGGCACCACTTTAGGTTCAGCTTTCTTCTTAAGCAAACTAACATGGAAAACAAGATGGGTCTTGAAGATGGCTAGTAGCTTTGTTAGCTCAGCTTCCTTCTCCTTGGTAGTGGTCTGCCCCTGTTGCCACAGCTCAGTGTCAGTCAAGCCAGCTCATTTTCACATCCTCCTTGATTCCCAACCTTGCTATTAGGATTACCCAGTTCCTGCTTTTGGTTGCATTGCCTCCGTCTACCATCCTTTATCAATTCCATGACATCCCCACTTCCTTCAGAAGATCCTTGTCCCCAAGGATCAAACAATGAAAACAGGATTGAAGTACTATGTGATTTTTTTGTAAAAGGTCAGGCTCATCAAGTTTATAGGTATACTTATCATGTTCGTTGTAATGCTTAAGTTGATGGTAAACATTAATGTTGACAAACGAGGCATAAATTCCAATTGCTCGTTCAAAAAGTGAAATGACAGCCCCAACAGATCTAGGTGTCACCTCTTGGACAGTGACAGTGTTGAACTCTCGGTCATTTGCACACAGAGTTATCTTGTTCCCTGTAGCATTCCCAACAGGTAGTAACCACATGTAACACCCTTCCTACCAGCTCTTCCAGTCCTTCCTATCCTATGTACATAATCCTTTGTAGTGAGAGGAAAACTATAATTGATCACTACTTCAACATCTGGAATATCCAATCCCCGAGCAGCCATATCTGTAGCAACCATCAAAGGACAGCTTCCCTTCTTGAATAAGTATAGTGCCTTAGTACGTTTATGTTGTGCTTTGCGACCATGTATAGAAACAACATTCCAACCAATTCTTTGAAGCATATTTTCAATATGATCAGCTTCTGCCTGGTATAAGACAAACAATAATACTCTATTCCTCTTAGATCCAGGGTATTTCTTGAGCAAGGCAGTCAAACGCTCATAACATGAACGATCATCCAAAACCTCAACTATCTGCATAACATCATGGTTGGCAGCTAAATCTTCTGAGCCTAATACAATCTTAATAGGATTAGGGTCCATGTACTATTGAGCTAATCGATGAACTATTGAAAGCAACGTAGCTCTAAACATTACCATCTGATGAGCAAAACATGTCTTTCTCCATATAAAGCGAACATCCTCTTCAAATCCCATGTCAAGCATTCGATCTGCTTCATCTAGGACCACAAAAGATGCCTCCTTAAACTGACACACTTCCATATTCATCAATTCCTTCAAACTTATTAAAATTTCTTCAACTACTTGAGCAAGATCAATCGTCTTGCTTTCCATTGATAAAACATAAAGCATAATCTTTGTTGCAATTTTATTACACAGACCTTTGACAGCCTTTCTCACATGGGCTTCCTTGTCTATTTCGACATAATTATATTTTTTGAGATGATCATAGGCAAAAACATACCTAATTTGCATTTCAGATCTTTTATGTTTCTACATGAAGCAAACTGCAGTCTCTCGTTCACGACCAATCGCATATTTATCCACAGCTTTGGATTTGTTACTGATGGAAAAAGTGCTTGCTGCTCTACATCAGTTGTCTCCTCAACATATTCTGCGTGATTTGATCTCGCATACTTCGCCTGAATGCTTCTCTCAAGAGCTTCAACATCTTCTCATTCATCCTCTCGGAATGGTAATGGGCGACGGTGTATCCTTCTACCTATGTCTTTATTAGGTAGATTAGTTTTGGTCTCAACTATGAATTTTTCTCTCTTAGTCTGAAAATTTGGTTGAATACTGCTTGCGGTTGTAACACCTCCAAAGCCAGATTGTTCTTGAGCCTCACTCTTCTTAATCAACATGTCAAACATCTTACTGATGTAATTCCGATTTTCATTTATTTTAGCTTCGATGCCTTTCCTTTCTTCCACCCACCATTTGTAACAACCTAGCTCTGATTCCATTTGTAACAACCTTGCTATTAGGATTACCCAGCTCCTGCTTTTGGTTGCATTGCCTCCGTCTACCATCCTTTATCAATTCCATGACACCAGACATGAGTATGGAGATATGATTCTCTAAAGATCCTCAGAATATTTGGAAATATTAGAAAAAATTGAACATACCCGTGTCCAATACTCATACCCGAGTCCGAGTAACATAGTCTAGAAGTCGATCTTTCCCTTTTCTCTTATACCAAATGGAATGCTGTTAGTTATCTTTTAATGATTACCCAGATAAGGTAGAAGAAAATGATTTCACAAGATTCACTATAGTTCTCCAAAACTTGAAACCAAACAGAATTCTCAAGTCTGCACTCTGCAACAACCTTAGTAGTTTCTAAAACTCACCTACATCGGCTGAAACCTATTAATAAACTGGGTTCTTTTTTTGTCTGAATAAAGCAATGTTAATTTTCTGGAGTTCTCAATAGTTATAAAAACCTTACAAATTGTCAAATTCAATATTTTCATCATATATTTATAACCGAGAATATAGGCATTGTGGACACCTAATTTTGTCCGGACTACTAAAATAAGTATGTTTTCTTCCTAAATTGAGGTTTCAGAATGTAAAAAGACTTTTTTCATCCTGCAGGTGGTACTCCGAGACTTAGTTTAAGAGGGCGAGCATAAAAAGTCAAACTCAAAAAAGTCAACCCCGAAAAAAGTCAATCTCGAAAAAGTCAACCTCAGAAAGTCAACTACTAAAAAAGTCAACCCACTTTCAAAATCAAGATTTGAAGCTCAATTGAAAAATGGCGAAAGAATTTTGATAATCCGAGGTCTACATTGAAAGATATGGAGTTCAGAAGTTGGGTTATGGAGATTCAGTAGAAAGGAAACCCTAATCCGAGAAATTTGGGGAAAAGTGCTTAAACGATCGAATTGGTCGAAATTGAAGGTTCCAAATGAAAGATAAGCACTTACTACGGGTAATGGAGAAGCCACTTGAAAGAAAAACTGAAAGAAAAGTCAATCCGGGAGAAAACTGAGAATTAGGGTTTTTGGTGGATTTCGGTGAAAACGGGACGAATTACAGAAATGGCCCGACTTGGTAAGAAAAAAGCCTCTAATGGATGAGGAATGATTAAAAAGGGATAAACCAAGGCTCAATTTGAAGAAAATCTAAAAATCGAACTTGTTTTTGAGCAAAACCGGGTTTTAGAGGCAAAAGGGTAAAAATGGAAAAATTGGGAAAAAAAGCAAATGGACTCCGAAAATTATGAAAATTTGAAAATATCATTCTTGAATCATTTGGAAGAGATTGGCAAAAGAAAATCTTGATTAGGAGTTCGTTTGCAAAATGGCCAAATCTCGGGTCTCTTATGTAGAAATTCAAGAAGGAAAATCCCGGAAAAATAGCAAATGAACTCCAAATCTTCTGAAAATTTGCAAATCTCATTTTTAAATTATTTTAAAGAGATTGGTGAAAGAAAATCTTGATTTGGATTTCATTTGCAAAATAGCCAAAATCCCGGGAATCCTATGCAATAATTCAAGAAGATAAATCCCGAAAAAATAGCAAATGGACTCCAAAAATTCTGAAAATTTGCAAATCTCATTTTTAAATTATTTGGAAGAGATTGGAGAAATAAAATCTTGATTCGGAGTTCGTTTGCAAAATGGCCAAATCCCGAGCCCTTATGCAATAATTCAAGAAGATAAATCCCGAAAAAATACCAAATGAGTTCCAAAAATTATGAAAACTTCCATATCACACTTTTAAACTATTTGGAAGATATTGGTGAATAAAAATATTGATTTGGAGCTCGTTTAAAACATGGTAAAATGTGGGGGCATGAAAAGGCACTTTTGAAAAAAAAACAAATAAATAGCAAATGGACTCGGAAAATTTTGAAAACTTCCAGAATTCAATATTTTATTATTTTGAAAGTATTAAAAAAATAAAATTTGAATTTGGAGTCCCTTTGCCATTTATTTGTATCCGGGGGGCAAAATGGTCATTTTACCCAAGCAACTGAAAAGGGCTTCTTTTGGCCTTTCAAAAAATCAGACTTGGGCTGCAAAAGAGAGTGCTGGCCTTCCAAGGCCCAAAGGAAGGAGGAAGCTTCTGATTTTTCAATCAAAAGGCCTAGAATTAAGAGTTAGTTAGAGATTTTGTTGATCAAGCCATTGTGATTAAGCCACATAGGCCAATGCATGAAGAGGGAGAGTGTCAACATTATTCTTGAACAGCTGTAATTACGGACAGCTGATACACTAATCTAAGGGTGATAATTTCATGATTTTTCACCATGAATCACTAGCCCTTGGATGGAAATTGGTTGGAATCAAAATGACAACATCCTAGGTGAGGAGAGAGGGTGAATTCGGCTAGCTATAGGGGGAGGCAGAATTTGCATTTTCTTCACTTGATTTTCAGATTTCTTCTTGGTTTTGCTTAGTTTTTTCTCTCCTTGGTTGAAAGCAAAAAAAAAAAAAAGTTTAGAAAAGAAAGGAAAGTTTGAAAAGATAAAGCTTGAAATATAGCTTCTTGAGGTTGCTTTTAGCACCAACTCTTGCACTTTCTTGATTTTCCATTCTTATTTTTGCTATTTTGATTATTATTTGGTGAGTTTTCTTTTTAAATAAGTGTTTTTTTTTTTTTATATTCTTCTTAAGTTCTTTCTTCATCTCTTTCTTAAATAATTTTTACAATTTTTTTTTCCTTATTTTTCTTTAATGGCCGAATGGCCTATTTTTTTTATTATTATTGTTGCTGTTTTGGCTTTAATTTGTCATGTTATTTATGTTATTTTCTTTAGTCTTGATGCTTTAAGTGTTCTTCTACTTCATATACTTGAATCATGTTTTAATTTGGTTGCTTTGTTTGTTGCCATTTATGAGTTAAATATCATGTTCTTGCATTTTTAATTTTCTGTTTTCATAATGTTTAAATTTGTTGATGTTTTATACTTAGTATATCAAGTGTTTGTGAAAATGCTTGTTAGTTTTAATATCTCAATTTTGTGTTTGCATGATTTGAGTGTTATATTTTAGTTGAGCATGTTAGTATATCAAGTGTTTGTGAAAATGCTTGTTTAGTATTTCTACTTTCTGTTTGCATGATTTGAGTGTTATATTTTAGTTGAGCATATTAGTATATCAAGTGTTTCTGAAAATGCCATGCTTGTTGGAGCTTGAGGCCATTCGGCTACTCCATGTGTTTTAATTGTATGTGCATTTTTGCCATGTTAGTTGGTAGGTTTGCATTTGCATAACATTTGATTGAGTATTTAGTTTAAGTATACCAAGTGTTTGTGAAAATGCCATGCTTGTTTGGAACCTTAGGCCATTCGGCCACTTCATGTATCTAGCATTGTGTGTGCATTTTTGCCTTGTTAGTTGATAGGTTTGCATTTGCATGACATTTGTTTGAGTATTTAGTTTAAGTATACCAAGTGTTTGTGAAAATGCCATGCTTGTTGGAGCTTGAGGCCATTCGGCTACTCCATGTGTTTTACATTTTATGTGCATTTTTGCTATGTTAGTTGATAGGTTTGTATTTTCATGATATTTAATTGAGTTTTTGGTTTAAGCATGCCTTGTGTTTATGTTATTGCCATGCATATTTTAGTTGTTAGGTTTGCTTTACTTTGCCATGCATGTCCATGCATTTTAGACCTAGGTTGCATTAAATGCCATGCAAGTTCATTTAGGTCTAGGTCACTATATGGATGCCATGCATTTTTTCATGACATTTAGGTTTAAACTCATGCATTTCATGCCCCATATTTGCTGTATTTTTTCATGCATTTCATGTTCATGCCACTTGACTAATGACTTAGGCCAATTAATGGTTCAAAGTCATGCTCTCTTGAGCACACTTGTGAAAAGTTAAGGTTTGTCAAATTGATTATTCTACCTTTGTGATTTTTTTTACTTAGTCAATTTTTTTCTAACTTTTAAAAAGTCCTAACTACTGTTTGTGAGTCATTTTGTGAGTCTTAAATATTTTTACTTTGATTTTTAAATGATTTTATCAAAGGCAAAAATGTATTTTGGCAAAATAGTTTTTTCACCAGTACTCGTAATTTCCTGATTTTTCTGGGCATTCATCTTTAATCAAAAAATTAAGATGATTTTTTCCCATGTAGTTTTACATGTCCTAAGTCTCCAGTATTTGTTTTAGATTTTTTTGAATTTTTAAAAATAGGGTAAAAAATCATGGCTTAAAACTGGACAGTGGAGTCAGAATTGAATTTGAAGGAAAATCATTTTTCTGTTTTAGTTAAATTACTTAGAGGGGGCTGATTAGGAAGTTTAGATACTGACTTTGGATATTTTCTAAGAATTTTTAAACTCTAAAAATGATTTTTTAAGTCTCGAGTTAAGGGTGGTCAAGTCTGAGATTTTAAACTTAGGAAATTAGAGTCATTTAAAAAAAGATCTAGCCCATTTTTTTTTTAATCTAAGCTTTTCAAAATTATTTTCAAACAATCACAAAGTATTTTGGTTTTAGAATATTTAATTTGACATATTTTCCTAAGGTAGCCGGATATCTTTTTAGATATACGTATTTCCTTAATTAAAGGAAAAAATACATTTTCATGCATTGCATTTTCCATATTCATGCATTTTATATAATATGTGATTTTTGCTATGATAATTCTTATGGTATTGTTATTATTTTGATTTATATTTTTTGATGTTATATTGTTTATTACATGGTTTTGAATATTTCATGATATCCTATGTTTTTTATTTAGTTATTTTTTTTGTCATATTATTTAGCATATACTATGTTCATGCATTATTGTTTTCATTTTTATTTTCATGCATATTATAAGATAGCATTATTTTATATTCCATGTCATTTAAATTATATGCCATATCATTCATATTTGCCATGTCATTGAAATTATTTCATTTCATTTCATATAGAATATATTATGTTACTTAGGTCATTTCATTTCATGTAGAATATATTATGTTACCTAGGTCATTTCATTTCATTTAGGATATATTATGTCATTTAAGATATTTTATTTCATTTAGAATATATTATATGACTTAGGATATTACATTTCTTATAGAATATATTATGTTACCTAGGTCATTTCATTTCATTTAGGATATATCATATAACTTAGGATATTTCATTTCATTTAGAATATGCTAAGCCATTTAAATTATATCATATCATTTAGGTTGCATTATATTATTTAGATTTTGCTATATCATTTTATTTATGTCATGCATATACATATTCATTTCTTTTAAATATTTTCAAAAAAGGTAATAATTTTCAATAAAATAAAGATATTCCTGAGTTAAAATAATTCATGAGTTCTCTGCCGGGTTTGCTGGGAAGGATATCATCAATTGTCATTAATAACGGAATATTTTCTTTAAAATGAGAATGATTCGGAAAGTTTTCGAAACTAATAAAAAATTTTATATTTTGCCACGTTTGTTGGGGAATATAGGAAAATTTTGAATTTATAAATTTCGGATCATTTTCAATTAAAAATGGAATTATTTTTGTTTAAATTGGGAATTAACTTGAAATACTAAATTTAAAACCGATTTTTTACCGAGACTTGAGATAACACACGATTAATAAGGTACTGTTTTATACGGGTGTTATGGGGGTGCTAGTCCTTCCCCACACGTAACCGAGTCCCGAACCCGTTTCTTTGATTTCTCTGGTTTAAAACGCAGACTTGAAATTGGTTTTAAAAATGTTTTAATTAATTTTTAAAATATTTTTATAAAACCGGTTTTAATAGGTGGCCGATCACACCTAGCAAAAAAAGATTGGTGGCGACTCCATGTCTTTTTTAAGGTCATTTTCAAAACCTTTATTTTTTAGAGAAATTAAGTCGACTTTTTTTTTTTTTAATATCATGCTTAACGAATAATAAAGTCTTGCGATGAGACTTGTTATTTTTTTAGGTTGCGACAGACATACTATAATCAATTATAGAAACGATCAACAGCAATAACATGTTAATGCATTGAGGTAAAAATATCTGGAATCAACCACAAAAATAGTTCTCAAAGTAATTTATCTATGTATATGGCATCCCTTTATCGTTTCACTTCTTAAAACAGAGTTAATAGGTTCCTGAAAAGAAAATTATAGTTCTATTAACAGCCAGATTTTTCAGTAAAACTTTATGATGAGCAAATACACATTTTATATGATCCACCAGTTATTGAGACGATCATTCGAATTAGAGATAACATACTGATATCTCCCCCTTTTCCGTGTTCGCAGGCATAAGGCAACTAATTTCTTCAGTAGAAAGATTAAAAGAAACATGAAAATAGGAATAAGGAGATCAAAACAACTGGAATTCAGTAAGCACAGATTCAAACAAGAAAATCAGAACAATGAAAATGCCAATCCAAATAGTAGTTTCTGACATCATACAGGCTCACAGTCAATGTAATATATGCAGGTCACACCATCTTCCGTTCATCAAATAATTAAACAAAGCCGCTGTCAACTTTAAATTGTAATCGACCCATGATAATTACTGATAACCATACTTTTTGAAACAGTTTGGCAAATTTTATTCATCTACAATATGGCATCCCATATGCTACATAGTAACATAAGGCATCTTTGATGATAGCCATCTTGGTTATTAGACACAACAATCATGTTTTAAGCTACATGTAACATACAACATCAAGCTTAGAGTAATTATGAGACTGATGGGGGCAGATTAATAGAAGCTACAGTAAATAAGAGAAACACTAAACTCATTTTCATAAATGACAAAGGCATTCCTAATTTCCAGGGGCAATGCAAGCCATCTAAGATGAAAAGATTCTGACTAACTGGTCATAACCCAATAAATATATCAAGTCAGTATCCTAAAGCCTAATTGGTTCAGCTACCATTTTAGATCTAAATCATCCAAATAACCCACAAAGAAAATGGTTTATACACTGATTTCACAGACTTGGGTTCATAACTGAATGGAGCAACAGAAAATTGTAACTATGCAAATGTGAATTCTAGCCAAAACCCATCAATCATCACATTTCTATCCTAATAACTTGATTAAATTGTAAGTACAAAACAGGGTTAAAAAAAAGGAAGGGGTGCATTGACCATCCGCCGAGAAACCGGATATGTAGAAAGATCTTCACTTTAAACTAAAGTTTTTTTTAGCACCAAACCTGAAGAGGAACAATAGCTGTCTTTATCTTTCTAGCAACCATTACTGATCTTTTGATAGGTAGTAAGTGTCCTTTTTCTACTGCAGCGGTAATCGTCTTCAAGTTAGAGGATACCATCTATCTCTGGTATGTCTTACCGGCGGAGGAGCACCGTCGTCACTTTAGCTTTGATCCAGAGTCGACTACTGAGTATTGAGTCAAAGATGTATATGGTGGTCAAAAACTCAAAATAGTGACGTTCGGCGGAATTTCTGGGCCTTTCAAAACAAACATGGGCTGGACAGGTTGGGCGGCTGGGGTACCTTGATGAGTAGAGTTGGCCAAGGGTCGAGTTTGGACGTGTAGGGATATAAAGGCTATTGTTGCATCAGGTTCAGATGATTTTTTCTTCGAGTAGTTTCATGATCAAGTTATTTCGTTTTTCAACCGCTTTGATCCTTTATTTTTTAAGTCCCTTTTTTTGGGTTTAGACTGATTTGATCGAGTTCCGTTCGTTTTCAATTTTATTTAATTGTTTTCGTACATTATTTTAATGATTTGGCTTTCTCAAGTTAATATTAAGCATTAGTTTGTTATTTTTAAATAAATAATAATAAAAATTAAAATGGATAATTTAAAAATTAATAAATATAAAATTGATAATCCCTCCATATGACAGTCTCAGATTGACACATTGTATGTCTTTAATCCAAAACTTGATGTATAATATTGTTTGTTATCTTTCTAATTTATCCTTTAAGTTTAAATTAAATATATATAATCTAACTATAACTATTTATAGTATGAGTAATTGGATTTTTTTTTGGAATAATTGGAGTAATTGGATATTTATTATCACGCTAAAATATTAAAAAGTTTTTGTACTTACTCAAAAAGTCTAAAATAAGTTCTATATTTTATTATAACTAATTAAATTTTTAGAATATTATTATCGTTTAATTAACCCTTTATTTGAATGAAAATTGTAATTTTTTTTACCACATTAGCATGTACGTAGCCGTTATTATAATTAAATTTAAATAAAAATAATTTTTATTATTTAAATAACAATATGAGTCAAACTAGTTAGTTCGATCAAAATTATTAAAAATCTATTTCAGATACGATCCAATTTAAATCTTATCCGACCTACCATGAATAATTCTAACATGCATTAAGGATGCAAGGCCTTAGCAGTAGGTGGACAAATCAAAAGTCGAAACACACCTTTCAAACACCCAACCAACGGAGAAATTACCAAGTTTTTATTTTATCTTTTCTAAAATAAAAAAATAAAAAAAAAACCCTCTTAAGCTTGAGATTAATTCGGTCATACATACAAAATCAAATTAAAGTCATATTGACACTTATTCTCAATCTAATAGGAGTAAATATCTTCTATAATCTCTAGAAATTAAATAATTAAACCAAATCATTTCATCTGCTAAAAGAATCCTTGAGTAAGGATCTATAATAACTCAGAATTTAAATAGCGATCGCAATCGTGATGTAGTTGCCATTATTTTACGGTTTTAGCTCTTTCCTTTATCGATATTTATCATAATTGAAATGTGAATGATTAACGGTTCGTAACTGTTAAGTTCACGATTGTAAATTATATGTATATACATTCAATTAGAGGTGTTCATGAGCCGGACCAAACCTATGTATGGTATCAACATCATATATGCTTGCCCAAGCCAGGCTCGAAATATGAGTCTTAAGTTTTGCCCAAGCCCGCCCATATTATTTTTTTTTCTAAAAAAATATTAAAAATATAATTTTTTATTTAATCTTTAGTAATTTTATATAATTTTTTTATTAAGTTTTTAAACATGGACAACTTAACATATTTTTTTAATGTTTACACTAATATTATATATATTTAATCTTTATATGACATAAATTACATAATATATATAAAAATAAAATATTATTTAATTAGAAAACGGGTTGGGCCGAGCTCGGACTTTGAATGTTGAAGCAAAGGCCCGACCTATTTTTAAACGGGCCTCATTTTTTGCCAAAACTCATTTTTCAAGTATAATATTTTTGTCCAAATCCTTCCAAATTTTGGGCGGACCTTTGAGTTTGAGTGGGTAACCCAACCTTGGATAGATCTACATTCAATTTCCAACTTGTAAATAAATTTTTAAATAAAATATCATTGAATGTCATAAATTACTTTAAAAATATTAATTTTTTTTAATAATTATTATGTTTTATAATAAATTGTGTAAAATAATAAAAAAATCATGACCGCGACGACTATAATGATCACGATAACATTCATTACATCTGCATCTACGATAAACGCGATAAAATCAAATATATAGAGGACTAAGTAGTGAATCAGACAAGAGTAATAATGTCGCCGAAAGTGTATCTGACCTGTCAGAAGAAAATGTTAACCTAACAAAAGATTTTTGCGTGAATTCAGGAAGAAAATCAAAAAGAGAAGAAAAATCAACCGTAAAAGACAAATAAAAAAAATGAGAATAATTACACAAATCGAATAACACGTAAATTAAACTGAAATAAAGTTATTACAAATCAAACCAAAAGCTGAGAAGTCATTTATTGTAGTTGTGATTGTGGCTCACATCTTCCTCTGGTTTTACGTCCAGAAACGGCTTAAACGCCTTCTATGAGTCGAGGATATGCTTCCCATCCAGTTTTCTTACAAGCTGGCAAACAGGGTCTTTTAACATCAGATTCCCAAGATGTTGCCATTCCCTTTGGAATTGCGGCCATAAATCAAGAATTTCTCTTTGTACGTCTCCACTAGGATGCGTCTCAAGAGAAAGTTGGATATTACCCAAATTCTCCTTACTCAGTCCATCCTTAATGAATTCAATTTTATCATCTCGATTAGAGGACGGAATCCCAATAGAACGACATTTACCGTTACACGTCCATCGTGCACATTTGTGGCAATTTGAACTCATGCGCTTTGCTCGTCGCTTCTTTGCAAAAGTGCTTCTACCTGTACCTGGTAAATGCAAAACATGAAGATATTCATCTTCACGTACCTTGGCTTCAATTATCCAACGTATGTCTTCAAGAATCCCTTTGTGCATAAGCATTCTTAATCTTTCAAATCGAACTTGGTAAAGCTTCAGTAAAATATTTCGAGGAAAAAGAGGAAATCGTTTCTGCAATCTTGTGAGAATATCATCCATCCTGAAAAAAAAATGAAAAAAATTGAAAGAGAAATTGGAAGAGAAATTTATATACAATATCAGTTTCGTGGGTAGCTGATGGAACCGATTTAAATAATCACGGAGTACCGTTATCCGCCATTTAACCGGGGTTAAAAAAATTAAAAATTATATTTACATCTAGTTATTTTCAAAACAAGGATCAGAAAGAAAAACAACATAAAAAGACTCAAAAACAAAACACTCTAAATAAAATCCTAAATTCTTCCCCCCACACATAATTTTTACATTGTCATTAATGTAATGCTATTAATCCCAAATGAAAGAATCATGTGTAAGTGAAAAAGAACTAATAAACAAAATAAACTTATGCAGCCTAAATGAACTTAGAAACACTAAACACAATTAGCAAAAAAAAACATAAGAAAAAGATAAAGAAAAAGAGAGCAAATCTGAGGATGGCAGTTTGGCAATGCTTTCACTAATTAGGCTGCCTCCCCCAATTAGCACTTGATTGATTGTTTTCAGCCTAGCCAACACCCCTTCTTGGCATTTTAGGCTTGTCAGGCTCATACATGAAATTTCCCAAATTTATGCGTTTGAGAGGAAGCTTTCTTTGCACAACAGTGGATGCATTCTCCATTACAAGTGTTATTCCATCATCCTTTGTGGTGCATATGTCATCGAGGAATGGAGCATATTTTGATACTTGTTGAATGACCTCCACAAACAAGTTGTTTAAGGTTTCCGGCATGTGTTGTTCATGTTCTTCCTCCTTGAACTTTGCAAATCTACTAGGAAAAGGTGGAGAAGAAACATTAGTAAAAAGTGAAACCTTAAACGTTACCTCAGGTGCCGAAATACTCTTATTTGGATCTTTGGCTTCATTATCCTCAAGAATAGAATCCATCTCTAATTTTGTTTCATCCTCATCTTGTTCCTCATTCTTCAAGGTCACAATAGTAGCATTCTCCTTTGGGTTAACCATCGTTTGGGCTGGGAGTTCTTTAGATCTTTGTGCTACCCATCCCACCATACTACTAGCCAATTGGCTCATTTGCTTTTCCAAACTCTGGATGCTTGCCCTTGTTTCCTGTTGAAATTGCAAAGAATCAGTAACAAGAGAATAGATAAGATCTTCTAAAGAAGTACCTGAGTTTTGAGTCATATGTGGTGGTTGAAAAAGACCATGATTGATTGAAGCTAGATGGATGAGTGTAATTGGCATAAGGATCTACTTCTTGGTAATTTTTCGAGTAGCTATAATTAGTATGATCCCACCATCTCTCATGGTAAGTGTTTGAGTAATGATCATACTGTTGGTCTTGGAACACTTGATGGCCTTGACATCCTCCCATGGCCAATTGTTGAACTGGGGAGGTGAGATTGGCTTGTTGATTCTCCATGTTCATGTATGCCACCAACTCTTCAAGTGTTAGATTGCTCAATTCCATTGTTTTTTTTTTTTTTTGTTTTTTTTTTAAATTTGAAAAGAAAAACTTGTATGTACAAGAAAATAAAACTAATTAGAACTGAAAATAAGAATAAACCAAGTAACAAATAAACTAAAGAAAACAATCCCCGGCAACGGCGCCAAAAATTTGATGCACCCAAAAGAGTGTATCTTATTTAACCTTGCACTAAAAAGATCAATTGTAAGTATAATGATTAGCAAGGGTCGAGTCCTCAGGGATTGGGTTTTAATCTATGAGTTATTAGTTTATAACTTACGTTCAAAGAAAACAATAAAAGAAAAGGGGTTTTTGAAGCCAGATTTAAACTAAAGTAAATAATAAGAATAAGATGCAAGGCGGTATAACCAGCCAATAAAAATATATATACTAAATTAGGCGGTATAACCAGTCAATAAAAATAAAACAAAGTTAATATACAAATTAGGCGGTATAACCAGCCAATAAAAATAAATATATTTTTAAAAATAAGCAAACTAGAAAAGTAAGAAAACAAGTAAGTAAGAAGAATCAAATATGAAAAATATGGTTAAGGTTTCATTCTCCACCACTAGACATCATTAAGAATCAATTTCAGATCTATCAATATCAACCAACTATCAAAGTTAACAACCATAGATAACAACAAGCTCTGTTATCCCAATCTTTCCTTAGTTTGTCGTTAAATAGAACAAGCTCTCTATTTAATCTCTAACCATTAAACAACCTAGAATAAGCTCTCTAAATTCAATTTAATGGCAGCTTTATGATGAGAAAGATAGGTTGATCTAAGCAACAAACACATAAGCTCGGATTGTTCAACTTAGGTTATGTTCCACTTTGCAATTATTGAAAACTTGACCATAATCATTAATCACAAATTGCCACTTATGAATAGGAAATCAAGACAATTACACGGATCAAGACTCCTAGACTAGCAATAGATAATTATCAAGATCTATCTAGTTGTACACCTAAATAAATCAAGACAACATCATGAACAATTCTTGTAGAAGAACATAAGCAACTTTGATAGAAAATTAATGATAGATAGAATCTGAAAATCAATTACAAAATATGTCTAGGGCTTTGAAATCACCCTTAACCAAATAGAAGTTTAGCCTAGCATAGGCATTGTAAACATAAACATAAAATTAAAGAGAATCTAAGAAGGAAATAAAAGAAAGAAAGAAGAAGAAGAAAATAAAGAAAAAGAAAACTAGAGAAAAGAAAGAAGAAGAAAACTTAGAGAATTTTATTACAATGGCTAATATCCTACCAATGTACAATATGATCCCCTACAATCATCCAAGGCCCTCTATTTATACACATTTTGGAGGGCTAAATGACAAGAGACAAGCTTTACAAATTTCAAAGGTAGGTATAATAGGTGGTTGCATTTTTCTAACAATTTTCGTCATATTGTATGACAATTTTGATCAGCCAACTTGATGGTCGATTTTGTCAATTTTGGAGGCCTGATCTGATCACATGGTCTTCTAGAAAAATGTTCCCCTATCAGTTACTGATCCATAGCCGTTAGAATCAGCTCATTTGCTGATGTGGATAAGAAGATATGGGCAAAATACGAAAACAGGTCAGCACAGACGTCATTGCACATCAGCCAACTTGATGGTCGATTTCGCAAGGAAAAACGACTCCGTTTCAAGAAGTGTAAAACATGAAAAAGATAGATATGCCTCTTAACTTTGCACGGTTAAAATTTCAGCCTTATGGCTTCAGTGAAACTCGAGATATAGCTGATATGGCAAAAAGTGTCGGAACTGGAACTGAACTGGATTTGCCCTTAATTCTAGTAATCTGAAATCACTCAAAGAAACTTGTGAAAAACACCAAATTACATAAAAATATAAAAGATCATAAACACAATTAGACTAAACAATAATAACTCGTATTTGACACAAAACAATAATAAAACATAACTAAAAACTATATAATTATACGAGTTATCATTGTCCTTACAACAAGCTCCAGAGGTCAAATCTGCCTGATTGCTTTTCAACCAAAAATTGATATTTTTGACTCCCAAGTCTTCTTCCATCTTGTGATTATCATTTTGTAAGCTCTTTACCATCATTATTGACATCTTTTGACTTCATTCTCGTTATTGTACCTAAAATTCAAAAACATATTATAAGTAAACAAGATAAAGATCGAAAACATAAGAAAAACTAAAGGTAGAAAGGCATAAAATGTATATTTTATGACCTTATCAAATATCCCCACACTTAGATTTTTGCTAGTGCTCGAGCAAAACAAAATAAAAATAAAATAAGAAAATCTAATCTAATCCACTTTCGTAGGAAATCACGGTGGCACTTAGCATGTGACACAAGCCTTTAAACCCCTAGGTGTCCCTAGTGGACGAGTTTAGTCTCGTGATGGTTTACTATGACGATACCCACAAACATTGAAAAACTAAAATATAAATAAACTACATATACTAAAAAAATTTACTCCTAATCTTTTCAATATAAATTAGAGACAATCTTTGAACAAGTCTTATAAACTAATCAATAGCTCAAAGAATTTCACAAAAAATCATGCTTGAATGAAAATTGTTTGAGTTAAGCCAATATTAACATAACATATTTCAATCAAAATAGTGCATATTCAAACTTAATCTCAACTTCTCACATGGGATACTCTCATGATTTTCACTCTTTAAAGTATTGGTAAAGTGTTTACACTCAATCAATCTCATGAAAACAGTTCTACCATATGCTTGCTTGTCCACCTATTCTCCACTATTTAGATCATGCAACTTCATAAATCAAGAGGTCTTTAATCAAGGTTGTAATGGGGCCAAAGGGTTATAATATGGTTAAAGAACAAAAGGATAAAGATATCACAAAGGTTCCAAAGAGTTCATAGAGTTTAGAGACATAATAAGATCATACAAATAAAACTTCTCAAAACTCTTATAAAGCACATAATAATATAGGCTAAATATTCATGTTGAGCCTTTGCTTCATTCTAACCAACTTTGTAACATCTTTTTCTTTACTTTAACTAGAAGTTCAAGAGAAGATTTTTTTTTTTTTTAATATGGGAATGTATTTGACAATGATCCCTTTCTTTTTCTCTTGACTTTTTCTTTTCTTTTCTTCCCCCACACTTATCTTTTGTTTCCAACCCAAATTTTCAACTAAAAATATCCCTTGTTTTTTGCAATATGTCTCAAAATATATAATCCATCTTTAGAACAAGGGTAAGGATATAAGTATATTTAGCCTAGGTGTAAGTTGTGGTTACCAATAAAATAGCATATTTAATGTAGGCTCAAATTGGCTCACTAGTGGGGATGTTCTCTTAGAACATTAATAATGGATGGCTGTTTGGCTCTGGTTATAATCCTAATGCCTCTGTCATATTCATGTTATCACATGTATCAATATAGTCTCAAACGGTTTAAAGCAAGTTCTAGAGAATCATGTAATCATAAGAGCACTCAAGAAATAAATTAGATTGATATGTATAATGCATCAATCATATAGGCTCAAAACTCACAAGGATGATTATACAAGTCAATTTTAAGTCTAAACATGATTCTTTCTCAATCAACATATCATATCAACATTGGCTCATAAAAATTAGTATCAAGCTTAATTCTCATGAAAATCTTCTTACTAATAACCAGTTTAGACCTATGCAATTCATATCTCATCATTGTATTAAAAAGGAACTAAAACACACTAAAAATAATAATAATAATAAAGACATAAAAAAAAAATAGTAGACAAAAATAAAAGAAATCCTAAATCATTCCCCCCACACTTAATTCTTACATTGTCCTCAATGTAAGTCTATTAACCCAAATGAAAGAATCATGTGTAAGAGAAAAGAACTAATAACATAAGAATAGGAACAACTAAGACTCAAAACAAAACAAACTCATGCAACCTGAATAATCCTAAAATACTAAACAAAAAATTAACAAATAAACATAAACATAAAAAACAAAAAGAAAAAGAAAAAGAAAAACAATAAAAATAATAAAAGAAAAAAGAAAGAGAAAGATAAAGATAAAGCAAATCTGAATATGGCAGGTTGGCAATTTCTTCTTTAATTGGGATGCCTTCCCAATTAACACTTGAGTTAGTGTTTTGAATCTAACCAACACCCATTCTTGGAATTTTAGGCTTGTCAGGCTCATACATGAAATTTCCCAAATTTATGCGTTTGAGAGGAAGCTTTCTTTGCACAACAGTGGATGCATTCTCCATTACAAGTATTATTCCATCATCCTTTGTGGTGCATATCTCATCGAGGAATGGAGCATATTTTGATACTTGTTGAATGGAATCCATAAACAAGTTGTTTAAGGTTTCCAGCATGTGTTGTTCATGTTCTTCCTCCTTGAACTTTGCAAATCTACTAGGAAAAGGTGGAGAAGAAACATTAGTAAAAAGTGGAACCTTAAACGTTACCTCAGGTGCCGAAGTACTCTTATTTGAATCTGTGGCTTCATTATCCTCAAGAATAGAATCCATCTCAAATTTTGTCTCATCCTCATCTTGTTCTTCATTCCTCAAGGTCACAATAGTAGCATTCTCATTTGGGTTAATCACCGTTTTGGCAAGGAGTTCTTCAGATCTTTGTGCTACCCCATCCCACCATACTACTAGCCAATTGGCTCATTTGCTTTTCCAAACTCTGAATGCTTGCCCTTGTTTCCTGTTGAAATTGCAAAGTATTAGTAACAAGAGAATAGACAAGATGTTCTAAAGAAGTACCTGAGTTTTGAGTCATATGTGATGGCTGAAAAAGATCTGGTTCTTGAGACCATGATTGATTGAAGCTAGAAGGATGAGTGTAATTGGCATAAGGATCTACTTCTTGGTAATTTTTCGAGTAGCCATAATTAGTATGATTCCACCATCTCTCATGGTAAGTGTTTGAGTAATGATCATGCGATTGGTCTAGGAACCCTTGATGGCCTTGACATCCTCCCATGGCCAATTGTTGAACTGGGGAGGTGAGATTGGCTTGTTGATTCTCCATGTTCATGTATGCCACCAACTCTTCAAGTGTTAGATTGCTCAATTCCATTGTTTTTTGTTTTTTTTTTTTAAATTTGAAAAGAAAAACCTGTATGTACAAGAAAATAAAACTAATTAGAACTGAAAATAAGAATAAACCAATAAACTAATAAACTAAAGAAAGCAATCCCCGGCAACGGCGCCAAAAACTTGATGCACCCAAAAGAGTGTATCTTATTTAACCTTGCACTTAAAAAAATCAACTGTAGAGTATAGTGATTAGCAAGGGCCGAGTCCTCAGGGATTGGGTTTTAATCTATGAGTTATTAGTTTATAACTTAGGTTCAAAGAAAACAAAAGAAAAGGGGGTTTTGAAATAGTTTTAAAAATAAGCAAACAATAAGAATTAGAAAACAAGTAATTAAGAATAATCAAATATGAAAAATATGGTTAAGGTTTCATTCTCCACCACTAGACATCATTAAGAATCAATTTCATATCTATCAACATTTATTAGCTATCAAAGTTAACAACCGTAGATAACAACAAGCTCTGTTACCCCAATCTTTTCTTAGTTCGTCGTTAAATAGAACAAGCTCTCTGTTTAATCTCTGACTATCAAACAACCTAGAATAAGCTCTCTAAGTTCAATTTAATAGCAGCTTTATGATGAGAAAGATTGGTTGATCTAAGCAACAAACACGTAAGCTCGGATTGTTCAACTTAGGTTATGTTCCACTTTGTAATTATTGAAAACTTGACCATAATCATTAATCACAAATTGCCACTTATGGATAGGAAATCAAGACAATTACACGGATCAAGACTCCTAAACTAGCATTAGACAATTATCAAGATTTATCTAGTTGGCCACCTAAACAAATCAAAACATCATCATGACAATTTTAATGGAAGAACATAAGCAACTTTGATAGAAAATTAATGATAGATAGAATCTGAAAATCAATTACAAAATATGTCTAGGGCTTTGAAATCACCCTTAACCAAATAAAAGTTTAGCCTAGCATAGGGATAGATAATATATACATAAAACTAAAAAGAAAAATAAAAATAAAAGAATGGAGAAGAAGAAGAAGAAGAAGAATGATGATCCCTTGAGTCTCCTCAAAATATGTCTAGTTTGTGGCTCAAAAGATGGTATTCATAGAGCTTTAAAACCCTGAGAATAAGTCTTTGCCGCACAAGTAAGCCTGGAGGTAGAAAAATCACGTTTTTGCCTTTTTTTTTTTTTTTTTTTTTTCAGATTTGCGATTAGGGTTTTTCTGGCCGCAGGGTTCTTTAGGGAGATCTTATAGCGCCATTTTGAATGCCCATTTCTTATCCGATTTGGGCCCATAATATATTGTTGGAAAGATAATCAAGTCAAATTCAAAAGGAAAGAAGGAAGTTTCTTCAAATAAAGACTTTAACATCATGTTGTCCTTACAACAAGATCCAGAGGTCAAATCTGCCTGATTGCTTTTCAACCAAAAATTGATATTTTTGACTCCCAAGTCTTCTTCCATCTTGTGATTATGATTTTGTAAGCTCTTTACCATCATTATTGACATCTTTTGACTTCATTCTCCTTATTGTACCTAAAATTCAAAAACATATTATAAGTAAACAAGATAAAGATCGAAAACATAACAAAAACTAAAGGTAGAAAGGCATAAAATGTATATTTTATGAGCTTATCAATACCACTCAGGGAAAGGAGGTTTCAAAGGTTCCAGGTGAACAGGTGCAACCAGTTGATTTTCAATGAGACGTGGAAATAAAGCAGTGTAGGACATCGAAATTGGGTTAATACGGGTTCTCTCTCGATTATTTCGAGGTCTTCTCTGATTACTCATTGAGGGTCTAGGTTGAGCTAAAGGACTCACTGTAGGGCCAGACATAGGAAAGTTTGGTTGGAAAGTTGATGGTACTGATGGATAAGGGTGGTACACCGGGTATGGATAGAATGGGGAAACACCTCCTGTTTGTTGCCTTCCATAAGTCACAGCTTGGATATCTCCCTCATTCTTTTTATATGCCCCATTTTTCTTTCCATCAGATGTTTCTCCGGCTTCAAGTTTCCCACTGTTTATAGCATTTTCTATTATCTCCCCGGAGATTACCATGTCTACAAAATTCTTGGTGGCATTCCCAATCATCCTTTCATAGTATGGTGCTTTAAGGGTACTAACAAACAAGATTGTAGTTTCTTTTTCAGTGAGAGGTGGTTGGACTTCGGCAGCAATGTCCCTCCATCTCTAAGCATACTCTTTAAAGCTTTCAGTAGCTTTCTTCTCCATATTCTGTAAGGTCAAACGGTCTGGAGCCATATCAACAATATGCCTATATTGCGTTATAAATGCCCTTGCCAACTCATTCCATGAACGGATGTGGGTTCTATTCAATTGGACATACCATTTTGCAGGAGACCCTGTGAGACTATCTTGGATGTACCAGCAACTTGTCATCACGCGTGTGAGCAGCCATCTTTCTAAAATACATTGTGACATAGGTTATCGGGCATTTAGTCCCATCATATTTCTCAAAATCTGGAGTCTTGAACTTTGGCAGAATGATTACATCGGGCACCAGGCAAAGCCCAGTAGCTTCCATGGAGCCATAGAAATCCATCCCTTCAACAGCCCGGAGTCTTTCCTCTATAAGACTCATTTTGTGACAATCAATCTCTTCAACTACCCTTAGCCTCTCTTGCTCTTTGGGATCATCTAAATCTGAAACTTGGACAGGATTTGACAATTTTGCCCCAGGCGCATGAATGGTGTATGATGCACCCAAAAGAGTATATCTTTATTTAACATTGCACTAAAAAGATCAATTGTAAGTATAGTAGTTAGCAAGGGTCGAGTCCTCAGGGATTGGGTTTTATTTTAAGAATTATTACTCTAAAACCTAAATTCAAAGAAAACAAAATAAAAGGGGAGGTTTTTAAAATCAATTTAAACTAAAGATTTATAATCAAAGAAGAAAGCAAGTAAATAAGAAGTAATCAAATATGAGAAAAATATGGTTAAGGTTTCATTCTCCACCACTAGACATCATTGAGAATCAATAATCAGATCTATCAACATCAATTAGCTACCAAAGTTAACAACTGTAGATAACAACAAGTTTTGTTACCCCAATCTTTTCTTAGTTCATCGTTAAATAGAACAAGAGCTCTATTTAATCTCTAACTATCAAACAACCTAGAATAAGCTCTCTAAGTTCAATTTAATAGCAGCTTTATGATGAGGAAGATAGGTTGATCTAAGCAACAAACACATAAGCTCGGATTGTTCAACTAAGGTTATGTTCCACTTTGCAATTATTGAAAACTTGACCAAAATCATTAATCACAAATTGCCACTTCTGAATAGGAAATCAAGACAATTACACGGATCAAGACTCCTAAACTAGCATTAGACAATTATCAAGATTTATCTAGTTAGCCACCTAAACATATCAAAACATGATCATGAATCATTTTAATGGAAGAACATAAGCAACTTTGAAAGAAAACAATGATAGATAGATTCTGAAAATTAATTACATAACATGTCTAGGGCTTTGAAATCACCCTTAACCAAATAAAAGTTTAGCCTAACATAGACATAGATAATATATACATAAAACTAAAAAAAGAATGGAGAAGAAGAAGAAGAAGAATAATAATAATGATTCTTGAGTCTCCTCAAAATATGTCTAGTTTGTGGCTCAAAAGATGGTATTTATAGAGATTTAAAACCCTGAGAATAAGTCTTTGCCGCACAAGTAAGCCTGGAGGTGCAAAAATCACGTTTTTGCCTTTTTTTCAGATTTGCGATTAGGGTTTTTCTGGCCACAGTGTTCTTTAGGGAGATCTTCTAGCGCCATTTTAAATGCCCATTTCTTATCCAATTGAAAAGCTCATAAAATATACATTTTATGCCTTTCTACCTTTAGTTTTTGTTATGTTTTCGATCTTTATCTTGTTTACTTATAATATGTTTTTGAATTTTAGGTACAATAAGGAGAATGAAGTCAAAAGATGTCAATAATGATGGTAAAGAGCTTACAAAATCATAATCACAAGATGGAAGAAGACTTGGGAGTCAAAAATATCAATTTTTGGTTGAAAAGCAATCAGGAAGATGATGCACCCAAAAGAGTGTATCTTATTTAACCTTGCACTAAAAAGATCAATTGTAAGTATAATGATTAGCAAGGGTCGAGTCCTCAGGGATTGGGTTTTAATCTATGAGTTATTAGTTTATAACTTACGTTCAAAGAAAACAATAAAAGAAAAGGGGTTTTTGAAGCCAGATTTAAACTAAAGTAAATAATAAGAATAAGATGCAAGGCGGTATAACCAGCCAATAAAAATATATATACTAAATTAGGCGGTATAACCAGCCAATAAAAATAAAACAAAGTTAATATACAAATTAGGCGGTATAACCAGCCAATAAAAATAAATATACTTTTAAAAATAAGCAAACTAGAAAAGTAAGAAAACAAGTAAGTAAGAAGAATCAAATATGAAAAATATGGTTAAGGTTTCATTCTCCACCACTAGACATCATTAAGAATCAATTTCAAATCTATCAATATCAACCAACTATCAAAGTTAACAACCGTAGATAACAACAAGCTCTGTTATCCCAATCTTTCCTTAGTTTGTCGTTAAATAGAACAAGCTCTCTATTTAATCTCTAACCATTAAACAACCTAGAATAAGCTCTCTAAATTCAATTTAATGGCAGCTTTATGATGAGAAAGATAGGTTGATCTAAGCAACAAACACATAAGCTCGGATTGTTCAACTTAGGTTATGTTCCACTTTGCAATTATTGAAAACTTGACCATAATCATTAATCACAAATTGCCACTTATGAATAGGAAATCAAGACAATTACACGGATCAAGACTCCTAGACTAGCAATAGATAATTATCAAGATCTATCTAGTTGTACACCTAAATAAATCAAGACAACATCATGAACAATTCTTGTAGAAGAACATAAGCAACTTTGATAGAAAATTAATTATAGATAGAATCTGAAAATCAATCACAAAACATGTCTAGGGCTTTGAAATCACCCTTAACCAAATAGAAGTTTAGCCTAGCATAGGCACTGTAAACATAAACATAAAATTAAAGAGAATCTAAGAAGGAAATAAAAGAAAGAAAGAAGAAGAAGAAAATAAAGAAAAAGAAAACTAGAGAAAAGAAAGAAGAAGAAAACTTAGAGAATTTTATTACCATGGCTAATATCCTACCAATGTACAATATGATCCTCTACAATCATCCAAGGCCCTCTATTTATACACATTTTGGAGGGCTAAATGACAAGAGACAAGCTTTACAAATTTCAAAGGTAGGTATAATAGGTGGGTGCATTTTTCTAACAATTTTCGTCATATTGTATGACAATTTTGATCGGCCAACTTGATGGTCGATTTTGTCAATATTAGAGGCTTGATCTGATCACCTGGTCTTCTAGAAAAATGTTCCCCTATCAGTTAGTGATCCATAGCCGTTGGAATCAGCTCATTTGCTGATGTGGATCAGACGATATGGTCAAAATACCAAAACGGGTCAGCACAGACGTCATTGCACATCAGCCAACTTGATGGTCGATTTCGCTAGGGAAAACGACTCCGTTTCAAGAAGTGTAAAACATGAAAAAGATAGATATGCCTCTTAACTTTGCACGGTTAGAATTTCATCCTTATTGCTTCAGTGAAACTCGAGATATAGCTGATATGGCAAAAGGTGTCGGAACTGGAACTGAACTGGATTTGCCCTTAATTCTAGTAATCTGAAATCACTCAAAGAAACATGTGAGAAACACCAAATTACATAAAAATATAAAAGATCATAAACACAATTAGACTAAACAATAATAACTCGTATTTGACACAAAACAATAATAAAACATAACTAAAAACTATATAATTATACGAGTTATCACACCCCCACACTTAGATTGTTGCTAGTCCCTAGCAACGACTCAATAAAAATAAAATAAGAAAATCTAATCTAATCCACTTTCGTAGGAAATCACGGTGGCACTTAGCATGTGACACAAGCCTTTAAACCCCTAGGTGTCCCTAGTGGACGAGTTTAGTCTCGTGAGGGTTTACTAGAACGATACCCACAAACATTGAAAAACTAAAATATACATAAACTACATATACTAAAAATATTTACTCCTAATCCTTTCAATACAAATTAGAGACAATCTTTGAACAAGTCTTATAAACTAATCAATAGCTTAAAGAATTTCACAAAAAATCATGCTTGAATGTAAATTGTTTGAGTTAAGCCAATATTAACATAACATATTTCAATCAAAATAGTGCATATTCAAACTTAATCTCAACTACTCACATGGGATACCCTCATGATTTTCACTCTTTAAAGTAGTGGTGAAGTGTTTACACTCAATCAATCTCATGAAAACAGTTCTACCATATTCTTGCTTGTCCACCTATTCTCCACTATTTAGATCATACAACTTCATGAATCAAGAGGTCTTTAATCAAGGTTGTAATGGGGCCAAGGGGTTTGTAATGTGGTTGAAGAACAAAAGGATGAAGATATCACAAAGGTTCCAAAGAGTTCATAAAGTTTAGAGACATAAAAAGATCATACAAATAAAACTTCTCAAAACTCTTATAAAGCACATAATAACATAGGCTAAATATTCATGTTGAGCCTTTGCATCATTCTAACCAACTTTGTAACATCTTTTTCTTTACTTTAACTAGAAGCTCAAGAGAAGATTTTTTTTTTTTTTTTAATATGGGAATGTATTTGACAATGATCCTTTTCTTTTTCTCTTGACTTTTTTCTTTCTTTTCCCCCCACACTTATTTCTTGTTTCTAACCCAAATTTTCAATAAATCTTCTTTGTCTTTGCAACTTGTCTCAAAACATGCTAATTCATCTTTGGAACAAAGGTAAAGATATAAGTATATTTAGGTTAGGGACAAGTTATGGTTACCAAAGAGATAGCTTATTCAATGTAGGCTCAAATTGGTTCACTAAGGGTGTGTTCTCTTGGAACATTAATAATGGATGGCTGTTTGGCTCTGGTTATAATCCTAATGCCTCTATCATATTCATGTTGTCACATGTATCAATATAGTCTCAAACGGTTTAAAGCAAGTTCTAGAGAATCATGTAATCATAAGAGCACTCAAGAAAGAAATTAGATTGATTTGTATAATGCATCAATCATTATAGGCTCAAAAACTCACAAGGATGATTGTACAAGTCAGATTAAGTCTAAACATGCTTCTTTCTCAATCAACATATCATATTAACATTGGCTCATAAAAATTAGTATCAAGCTTAATTCTCATGAAAATTTTCTCACTAATAAATCTGTTTTAGACTTATGCAATTCATATCTCATCATAGTATTGAAAAGGAACTAAAACACACTAAAAATAATAATAAAGACTCATAAAAAAAAAATAGTAGACAAAAATAAAAGAAATCCTAAATCCTTCCCCCCACACTTAATTCTTACATTGTCCTCAATGTAAGTCTATTAACCCAAATGAAAGAATCATGTGTAAGAGAAAAGAACTAATAACATAAGAATAAGAACAACTAAGACTCAAAACAAAACAAACTCATGCAACCTAAATAATCCTAAAATACTAAACAAAAATTAACAAGTAAACATAAAAAGATTAAAATCAAACTGACAAGGTATGTCTCAAGTCTCCCTTACTCAGACCTTGTTCAGAATGAATACTTCTAAATTACTTAAAACACAACAAACTTTTTTTTTTCTTTGAAAAGAAGAAATCAAACTGACAAGGTATGTCTCAAGTCTCCCTTACTCAGACCTTGTTCAGAATGAATACTTATTAATTTTTTTTTTTTTTTTTTTTTTTTTAAATTAGCAAAATATGTCCCTTACCCCCTACTAAAATATGACATTGTCCCCAATGTCAAATTTTAAAGGTAGAATTTAGGAGATATTACCTGCAGAGGTTGCTAACCACTTATTATAACTGAGACACAACAAGCAAAATGTTAGATAATGTCACAAAGACAAAGTGCAATCCACTCCTTGCTCGTCCATATCTCTTTTTCTTTTTCCGAGCGTTTGCGAAACAACCGTAGCAGATAAACACTCATAAGCTTGGAGCTTTTTGAGTAAATCTTCAATGGTTGTAGCAGAAATTATGGTTCTCCTTGCCTCTGAAAACATGAATCCATTTTCCACAGCATTATCTAAATATGAAAGCAAATTACTAAAATAACCATTAATATTAAGCAAACCAATGGGTTTCTTATTTGTGACCAAAGATGACCAAGAAGCCACGCAAGCTATTTCTTCCAATGTACCCAGACCTCCTGGTAAAGCAATGAATGCATCGGCAGAATGGTACATGACTGTTATCCGTTCAGGGATACTCCAGACTTGTATTTCCTTACCCAAGGTAGGTCCACAAAAATCTGTGAATAGTTTTGGCACGACTCCTAGAACTGGACTTCCTCCGGCGTGTGCTGCTGTAGCGACTGCTCCCATTAAACCCGTACTACCGCCTCCATAAATCAACTGGATCTTTTGTTGGGCAAGTATTACTCCAACTCTTATGGCTTCATCAGCGAATATGTTATTTTTCCCTGGATAAGCACCTCCAAAGACACAAATTTTTTTAATGCGTTGGGACGAAGTACTTTCCATTTTTTTTTTGAGTGCCTGAAAGAGAATGAGTACATGGTGTAATATATAGAGGACTGAGTAGTGAATCAGACAAGAGTAATAATGTCGTCGAAAGTGTATCTGACCTGTCAGAAGAAAATGTTAACCTAACAAAAGATTTTTGCGTGATTTCAGGAAGAAAATCAAAAAGAGAAGAAAAAATCAACCGTAAAAGACAAATAAAAAAAAACGAGAATAATTACACAAATCGAACAACACGTAAATTAAACCAAAATGAAGTTATTGCAAATCAAACCAAAAGCTGAGAAGTCATTTATTGTAGTTGTGATTGTGGCTCACATCTTCCTCTGGTTTTACGTCCACAAACGGCTTAAACGCCTTCTATGAGTCGAGGATATGCTTCCCATCCAGTTTTCTTACAAGCTGGCAAACAGGGTCTTTTAACATCAGATTCCCAAGATGTTGCCATTCCCTTTGGAATTGCGGCCATAAATCAAGAATTTCTCTTTGTACGTCTCCACTAGGATGCGTCTCAAGAGAAAGTTGGATATTACCCAAATTCTCCTTACTCAGTCCATCCTTAATGAATTCAATTTTATCATCTCGATTAGAGGACGGAATCCCAATTGAACGACATTTACCGTTACACGTCCATCGTGCACATTTGTGGCAATTTGAACTCATGCGCTTTGCTCGTCGCTTCTTTGCAAAAGTGCTTCTACCTGTACCTGGTAAATGCAAAACAGGAAGATATTCATCTTCACGTACCTTGGCTTCAATTATCCAACGTATGTCTCCAGGAATCCCTTTGTGCATAAGCATTCTTAATCTTTCAAATCGAACTTGGTAAAGCTTCAGTAAAATATTTCGAGGAAAAGGAGGAAATCGTTTCTGCAATCTTGTGAGAATATCATCCATCCTGAAAAAAAATGAAAAAAATTGAAAGAGAAATTGGAAGAGAAATTTATATACAATATCAGTTTTGTGGGTAGCTGATGGAACCGATTTAAATAATCATGGAGTACCGTTATCCGCCATTTAACCGGGGTAAAAAAAATAAAAATTATATTTACATCTAGTTATTTTCAAAGCAAGGATCAGAAAGAAAAACAGCATAAGAAGACTCAAAAACAAAACACTCTAAATAAAATCCTAAATTCTTTCCCCCATACATAATTCTTACATTGTCATTAATGTAATGCTATTAATCCCAAATGAAAGAATCATGTGTAAGTGAAAAGAACTAATAAACAAAATAAACTTATGCAGCCTAAATGAACTTAGAAACACTAAACACAATTAACAAAGAAACATAAGAAAGGGATAAAGAAAAAGAGAGCAAATATGAGGATGGCAGTTTGGCAATGCTTTCACTAATTAGGCTGCCTCACCCAATTAGCACTTGATTGATTGTTTTCAGCCTAGCCAATTCCCCTTCTTGGATTTTTAGGATCTTTTGGCTTAGACATGAAACTTCTCGGATTTTTGCGTTTTGGAGGAAGTTTTCTTTGCAAAACAGCCAATGCCTTCTCCCCCACACGTATTATTTCATCATTATTGGTGGGGTATAGCTCTTTGAGGAATTGTGCATATCTTGGTACTTGTCTAATGGCATCCACAAGCAAGTTGTTTAAGGTTTCCAAAAATTGTTGTTCATGTTCCTCCTTCTTGGACTTTGCAAATCTGCTAGGAAAAAGTGGAGAAGGAACATTAGTAGAAATAAGAACCTTAAAAGCTACCTGAGGTGTCAAAGTACTCTCAATTTGAATGGTGGCTTCATTATCCTCATGAAGTGAATCCATCTTTGGTTTTGTCTCATCCTCATCTTGTTCCTCATTTCTCAAGGTCACAATAGTAGCATTCTCCTTTGGGTTAATCACCGTTTGGGAAGGGAGTGCTAGAGATCTTTCTGCTACTAATTCCACCATACTACTAGCCAATAGGCTCATATGCTTTTCCAAACTCTGGATGCTTGCCCTTAATTCCTGTTGAAATTGCAAAGTATTAGTAACAAGAGAATCGACAAGATCTTCTAAAGAAGTACCTGAGTTTTGAGTCATATGTGGTGGTTGAAGAAGATCTGGTTCTTGAGACCATGATTGATTGAAGCTAGATGGATGAGTGTAATTCGCATAAGGATTTACTTCTTGGTAATTTTTCGAGTGGCCATAATTAGTATGATCCCACCATCCCTCATGGTAAGTGTTTGAGTAATGATCATACTGTTGGTCTTCGAACACTTGATGGCCTTGACATCCTCCCATGGCCAATTGTTGAACTGGGGAGGTGAACTTGGCTTGTTGATTCTCCATGTTCATGTATGCCACCAACTCTTCAAGTGTTAGATTGCTCAATTCCATCGTTTTTTTTTCTTTTTTTTTTCTTTCAAAATTTGATAAGAAAAATCCATATGTACAAGAAAATAAAACTCATTAGAACTGAAAATAAGAATAAACCAAGTAACAAATAAATTAAAGAAAACAATCCCCGGCAACGGCGCCAAAAATTTGATGCACCCAAAAGAGTGTATCTTATTTAACCTTGCACTAAAAAGATCAATTGTAAGTATAATGATTAGCAAGGGTCGAGTCCTCAGGGATTGGGTTTTAATCTATGAGTTATTAGTTTATAACTTACGTTCAAAGAAAACAATAAAAGAAAAGGGGTTTTTGAAGCCAGATTTAAACTAAAGTAAATAATAAGAATAAGATGCAAGGCGGTATAACCAGCCAATAAAAATATATATACTAAATTAGGCGGTATAACCAGCCAATAAAAATAAAACAAAGTTAATATACAAATTAGGCGGTATAACCAGCCAATAAAAATAAATATACTTTTAAAAATAAGCAAACTAGAAAAGTAAGAAAACAAGTAAGTAAGAAGAATCAAATATGAAAAATATGGTTAAGGTTTCATCCTCCACCACTAGACATCATTAAGAATCAATTTCAAATCTATCAATATCAACCAACTGTCAAAGTTAACAACCGTAGATAACAACAAGCTCTGTTATCCCAATCTTTCCTTAGTTTGTCGTTAAATAGAACAAGCTCTCTATTTAATCTCTAACCATTAAACAACCTAGAATAAGCTCTCTAAATTCAATTTAATGGCAGCTTTATGATGAGAAAGATAGGTTGATCTAAGCAACAAACACATAAGCTCGGATTGTTCAACTTAGGTTATGTTCCACTTTGCAATTATTGAAAACTTGACCATAATCATTAATCACAAATTGCCACTTATGAATAGGAAATCAAGACAATTACACGGATCAAGACTCCTAGACTAGCAATAGATAATTATCAAGATCTATCTAGTTGTACACCTAAATAATTCAAGACAACATCATGAACAATTCTTGTAGAAGAACATAAGCAACTTTGATAGAAAATTAATTATAGATAGAATCTGAAAATCAATCACAAAACATGTCTATGGCTTTGAAATCACCCTTAACCAAATAGAAGTTTAGCCTAGCATAGGCATTGTAAACATAAACATAAAATTAAAGAGAATCTAAGAAGGAAATAAAAGAAAGAAAGAAGAAGAAGAAAATAAAGAAAAAGAAAACTAGAGAAAAGAAAGAAGAAGAAAACTTAGAGAATTTTATTACAATGGCTAATATCCTACCAATGTACAATATGATCCTCTACAATCATCCAAGGCCCTCTATTTATACACATTTTGGAGGGCTAAATGACAAGAGACAAGCTTTACAAATTTCAAAGGTAGGTATAATAGGTGGGTGCATTTTTCTAACAATTTTCGTCATATTGTATGACAATTTTGATCAGCCAACTTGATGGTCGATGTTGTCAATATTAGAGGCTTGATCTGATCACATGGTCTTTTAGAAAAATGTTTCCCTATCAGTTAGTGATCCATAGCCGTTGGAATCAGCTCATTTGCTGATGTGGATCAGAAGATATGGTCAAAATACCAAAACTGGTCAGCACAGACGTCATTGCATATCAGCCAACTTGATGGTCGATTTCGCTAAGGAAAACGACTCCTTTTCAAGAAGTGTAAAACATGAAAAAGATAGATATGCCTCTTAAATTTGCACGGTTAATATTTCAGCCTTATTGCTTCAGTGAAACTCGAGATATAGCTGATATGGAAAAAGGTGTCGGAACTGGAACTGAACTGGATTTGCCCTTAATTCTAGTAATCTGAAATCACTCAAAGAAACTTGTGAGAAACACCAAATTACATAAAAATATAAAAGATCATAAACACAATTAGACTAAACAATAATAACTCGTATTTGACACAAAACAATAATAAAACATAACTAAAAACTATATAATTATACGAGTTATCAGAAGATTTGACCTCTGGAGCTTGTTGTAAGGAAAACATGATGTTAGATTCTTTATTTGAACAAACTTCCATCTTGACTTTTGAATTTGACTTGATTATCTTTCCAACGATAAATTATGGGCCCAAATCGGATAAGAAATGGGCAACCAAATTGTCGCTAGAAGATCTCCCCAAAGAACCCTACGGCCTGAAAAACCCTAACTGCAAATCTGAAAAAAAGGCAAAAACGTGATTTTTCTGCCTCCAGGCTTACTTGTGCGGCAAGCACTTATTCTCAGGGTTTTAAAGCTCTATAAATACCATCTTTTGAGCCACAAACTAAACATCTTTTGAGGAGACTCAAGGATCATTATTATTCTTCTTCTTCTCCATTCTTTTATTTTATTTTATTTTATTTTTAGTTTTATGTATATATTATCTATGCCTATGCTAGGCTAAACTTTTATTTGGTTAAGGGTGATTTCAAAGCCTTAGACATGTTTTGTAATTAATTTTCAAAATCTATCTATCATTGTTTTCTATCAAAGTTGCTTATGTTCTTCTATTAAAATTGTTCATGATGATGTTTTGATTTGTTTAGGTGGCCAACTAAATAAATCTTGATAATTGTCTAATGCTAGTTTAGGAGTGTTGATCCGTGTAATTGTCTTGATTTCCTATTCATAAGTGGCAATTTCTGATTAATGATTATGGTCAAGTTTTCAATAATTGCAAAGTGGAACATAACCTAAGTTGAACAATCCGAGCTTATGTGTTTGTTGCTTAGATCAACCTATCTTTCTCATCATAAAGCTGCTATTAAATTGAATTTAGAGAGCTTATTCTAGGTTGTTTGATAGTTAGAGATTAAATAGAGAGCTTGTTCTATTTAACGACGAACTAAGGAAAGATTGGGGTAATAGAGCTTGTTGTTATCTACGGTTGTTAACTTTGATAGCTAATTAATGTTGATAGATATGAAATTGATTCTTAATGATGTCTAGTGGTGGAGAATGAAATCTTAACTATATTTTTCATATTTGATTCTTCTTAATTACTTGTTTTCTTACTTTTCTTGTTTGCTAATTTTTAAATCTGATTTCAAAATCCTCTTTACTTTTGTTTACTTGTTTTTAAGTGATAAACTATTAACTTATAAACTAAAACCCAATCCCTGAGGACTCGACCCTTGCTAATCACTATACTCTACAATTGATTCTTTTTTTAGTGCAAGGTTAAATAAGATATAATCTTTTGGGTGCATCAAGTTTTTGGCGCCGTTGTCGGGGATTGCTTTATTTAGTTTATTAGTTTATTCTTATTTTCAGTTGTAATTAATTTTATTTTTCTTGTACATACAATTTTTTGTTTTCAAATTTCAAGCAAGAAGAGATGGCAGGTGCTACATCAAAACTTCAGAACCTTCAGAACCAGCTAGACAATCTCATCTCCATAGTTCAACAAGTGGTCATAAGTAAGATTCAACAATCAAGGCAGTGTGGAGTGTGCTTCATGATGGATCATCCAACCAATTGGTGCCCATACTACCAAAAAGATAATTTTGAACAAGCCTATGATGTGGGAGAATACCAAAGCCATCAAGGGTTCCAAGGGTCAAGTCCTCAGGGATTGGGTTTTAGTTTATAAGTTAATAGTTTAAAACTTAAGTTCAAGGAAAACAAAAGAAAAAAGGGTTTTGAAATAGTTTTAAAAATAAGCAAACAACAAAAGTAAGATACAAGTAAGAAATAAGAAATAAAATATGAGAGAAATATGGTTAAGGTTTCATTCTCCACCACTAGACATCATTAAGAATCAATTTCAAATCTATCAATATCAACCAACTATCATGTGTAAGAGAAAAGAACTAATAACATAAGAATCATGTGTAAGAGAAAAGAATCATGTTAATAACCGTAGATAACAACAAGCTCTGTTACCTCAATCTTTCCTTAGTTCGTTGTTAAATAGAACAATCTCTCTATTTAATCTCTAACTATCAAACAACCTAGAATAAGCTCTCTAAGTTCAATTTAATAGCAGCTTTATGATGAGAAAGATAGGTTGATCTAAGCAACAAACACATAAGCTCGGATTGTTCAACTTAGGTTATGTTCCACTTTGCAATTATTGAAAACTTGACCATAATCATTAATCGCAAATAGCCACTTATGAATAGGAAATCAAGACAATTGCATGGATCAAAACTCCTAAACTAGCAATAGATAATTATCAAAATCTATCTAGTTGGCAACCTAAACAAATCAAAACATCATCATGAACAATTTTAATGGAAGAACATAAGCAACTTTGATAGAAAACAATTATAGATAGATTCTGAAAATTAATTACATAACATCTCTAGGGCTTTGAAATCACACTTAACCAAATAATAGTTTAGCCTAGCATAGGCATTGTAAACATAAACATAAAATTAAAGAGAATCTAAGAAAAAAATAAAAGAAAGAAAGAAGAAGAAGAAGAATATTAATAATCCAACCTCTTGCTCTCTCAAAAACAAAGAAACAAAGAAGAAATCAGAACTTTGATGCTTGGGGAAGTGTAAATTTCGTTTGCTCCCTTGATCTCTATTTATAGGCAATAGCTAGGGCATAAAACAAGTGAATTTCAGCTCTCTCCCTTCAATAAATGCTGACTTGTGGCTAAAGTTAAGAAAAAGTGGTTGACTTTTATGTTTTAAGGAAAGATATAAACTTTGGCAGCCAAGTTTGAATAAAGTAGGAAAGTTTTAGTCAAAGCACTCTTTAATGAAGAGAGATTACAAATTTGCAGGAAAAGTAAGTGCAAGGAAGGAAAGTCTTGGCTGATTTAATTATCCTACATTGACTAGGATTAGGTTTAAGGAAAGATACTTGCAATTAATGCAATTTAATGCAAGTTAACAGCCACTAATCCTTCTTTGACAAGGATAAACATAAATATCAGCTAGGGTATTAAGAAAAATATGTGATTTGCGGGTAGGTTTTTTCTGCCACTAGGGTTTTTATGGAGATATTTCAATGCCGATTTCGATGACCATTTCTTATCCGATTTAGGTCCATGACGAACCGTTGGAAAGTTAATCGAGTGATCTTCAAAAGTCAAGAAGGAAGTTTCTTCGAATAAAGAGTCTAACATCATGTTTTCTTAGCAACAAGCTCCGAAGGTCAAATCTGTCTTCTTGCTTTGCACCAAGAATTTGATCTTTTTGACTCCCAACTCTTTTCCATCTTGTGATTGTGATTTTGTAAGCTTTTTAACATCCTAATTGACATGTTTTGACTTCATCTTCTCCAAAATACCTACAAAGCAAAAAAACCTAGTAAAATGTCAAGTAAGAATCAAAGCACAAAGTATAAGGAAATTAAATAGGAAAATGTATGAAATTAAGCACTTATTAGAAAGATGGGTTGATCTAAGTAACAAACACATAAGCTTGGATTGTTCAACTTAGATTATGTTCCACTTTGCAATTATTGAAAACTTGACCATAATCATTAATCACAAATTGCTACTTATGAATAGGAAATCAAGACAATTACGGATCAAGACTCCTAAACTAGCATTAGACAATTATCAAGATTTATCTAGTTGGCCACCTAAACAAATCAAAACATCATCATGAACAATTTTAATGGAAGAACATAAGCAAGTTTGATAGAAAACAATAATAGATAGATTCTGAAAATTAATTACATAATATGTCTAGGGCTTTGGAATCACCCTTAACCAAATAAAAGTTTAGCCTAACATAGGCATAGATAATATATACATAAAACTAATAAGAAAATAAAGGAATGGAGAAGAAGAAGACGAATAATGATGATCCTTTGAGTCTCCTCAAAAGATGTCTAGTTTGTGGCTTAAAAGATGGTATTTATAGAGCTTTAGAACCCTGAGAATAAGTCCTTGCTGCACAAGTAAGCCTGGAGGTGCAAAAATCACATTTTTGCCTTTTTTTTTTCTTCAGATTTGCGATTAAAGTTTTTCTAGCCGCAGGGTTCTTTAGGGAGATCTGTAGCGCCATTTTGAATGCCCATTTCTTATCCGATTTGGGCCCATAATATATCGTTGGAAGATAATCAAGCCAACTTCAAAAGTCAAGAAGGAAGTTTCTTCAAATAGAGAATCTAACATCATGTTTTCCTTACAATAAGCTCCGGAGATCAAATCTGCCTGATTGCTTTTCAACCAGAAATTGATATTTTTGACTCCCAAGTCTTCTTCCATCTTCTGATTATGATTTTATAAGCTCTTTACCATCATTATTGACATCTTTTGACTTCATTCTACTTATTGTACCTAAAATTCAAAAACATATTATAGGTAAACAAGATATAGATCGAAAACATTACAAAAACTAAAGGTAGAATGGCATAAAATGTATATTTTATGAGCTTATCAACAGACTTGACTTTAGGTCTTCTTTTATTCTTGTAATGCCGAAATATTTCCACTTTCCACACTAATTTGGATCTGCAAATTGTGGCCCATCAGACTTTTAAAGCCCAAAACATGCTCAGCTTTATATGTTTCGTTTTGGACCTTAGTTATTAGCATCCTAATAGATGCTCCTCCATCATTCCCCTCTGGTTGGGAAAAGTTTTCATCATCCTTTGAATGATTACCATGATAAGGAGATAAGTCTGACACATTGAAGGTTGAAGACACAACATAATCTCCAGGCAATTCAATCTTGCAGGCGTTTTCTCCCACCTTTTCAAGAACTTTAAAGGGATCTTCAGCTCTTGGTTGTGATGCACCCAAAAGAGTATATCTTTATTTAACCTTGCACTAAAAAGAAATCAATTGTAGAGTATAGTGATTAGTAAGGGTCGAGTCCTCAGGGATTGGGTTTTAGTTTATAAGTTAATAGTTTATCACTTAAAAACAAGTAAACAAAAGTAAAGGGGATTTTGAAATCAGATTTAAACTAAAGTTAACAATAAGAATGAGAAAACAAGTAATCAAGAAGAATCAAATATGAAAAATATGGTTAAGGTTTCATTCTCCACCACTAGACATCATTAAGAATCAATTTCATATTTTTATCAACATTAATTAGCTATGAAAGTTAACAACCGTAGATAACAACAAGCTCTGTTACCCCAATCTTTCCTTAGTATGTCGTTAAATAGAACAAGCTCTCTATTTAATCTCTAACTATCAAACAACCTAGAATCTAAGTTCAATTTAATAGCAACTTTATGATGAGAAAGATAAGTTGATCTAAGCAACAAACACATAAGCTCGGATTGTTCAACTTAGGTTATGTTTCACTTTGCAATTATTGAAAACTTGACCATAATCATTAATCACAAATTGCCACTTATGAATAGGAAATCAAGACAATTACACGGATCAAGACTCCTAAACTAGCATTAGACAATTATCAAGATTTATCTAGTTGGCCACTTAAACAAATCAAAACATCATCATGAACAATTTTAATGGAAGAACATAAGCAACTTTGATAGAAAACAATGATAGATAGATTCCCTTGTAGTGCATTGCTCATCGAGGAATGGAGCATATTTTGATACTTGTTGAATGGCATCCACAAACAAGTTGTTTAAGATTTTCGGCATGTACTTTTCATGTTCCTCCTCCTTGAACTTTGCAAATCTACTAGGAAAATGTGGAAAAGAAACATTAGTAAATATTGGAACCTTAAACGTTACCTCAGGTGCCAAAGTACTCTTATTTGGATTTGTGGCTTCATTATCCTCAAGAATAGAATCCATCTCTAATTTTGTCTCATCCTAATCTTGTTTCTCATTCCTCAAGGTCACAATAGTAGTATTCTCCTTTGGGTTAATCATCGTTTGGGCAGGGAGTTCTTCAGATCTTTGTGCTACCCATCCCACCTTACTACTAGCTAATTGGATCATTTGCTTTTCAAAACTCTAGATGGTTGCCCTTGTTTCCTGTTGGAATTGCAAAGTATCAGTAACAAAAGAATAGACAAGATCTTCTAAAGAAGTACCTGAGTTTTGAGTCATATGTGATGGCTGAAAAAGATCTGGTTCTTGAGACCATGATTGATTGAAGTTAGATGGATGAGTGTAATTGGCATAAGGATCTACTTCTTGGAAATTTTTCGAGTAGCCATAATTTGTATGATCCCACCATCCCTCATGGTAAGTGTTTGAGTAATGATCATGCGGTTGGTCTTGGAACCATTGATGGCCTTGACATCCTCCCATGGCCAATTGTTGAACTGGGGAGGTGAGATTGGCTTGTTGATTCTCCATGTTCATGTATGCCACCAACTCTTCAAGTGTTAGATTGCTCAATTCCATCAGTTTTTTTTTTTCAAAATTTGAAAAGAAAAACCTGTATGTATAAGAAAATAATACTAATTAGAACTGAAAATAAGAATAAACCAAGTACCAAATAAACTAAAGAAAGCAATCCCCGGCAACGGCGCCAAAAATTTGATGCACCCAAAAGAGTGTATCTTATTTAACCTTGCACTTAAAAAAAAAAAGAATCAATTGTAGAGTATAGTGATTAGCAAGGGTCGAGTCCTCAGGGATTGGGTTTTAGTTTATAAGTTAATAGTTTATCACTTAAAAAACAAGTAAACAAAAGTAAAGAGGATGTTGAAATCAGATTTAAACTAAAGTTAACAATAAGAATGCGAAAACAAGTAATTAAGAAGAACCAAATATGAAAAATATGGTTAAGGTTTCATTCTCCACCACTAGACATCATTAAGAATCAATTTCATATCTATCAACATTAATTAGCTATCAAAGTTAACAACCGTAGATCAACAAGCTCTGTTACCCCAATATTTCCTTAATTCGTCGTTAAATAGAACAAGCTCTCTATTTAATCTCTAACTATCAAACAACCTAGAATAAGCTCTCTAAGTTCAATTTAATAGCAGCTTTATGATGGGAAAGATAGGTTGATCTAAGCAACAAATGCATAAGCTCAGATTGTTCAACTTAGGTTATGTTCCACTTTGCAATTATTGAAAACTTGACCATAATCATTAGTCACAAATTGCCACTTATGAATAGGAAATCAAGACAATTACACGGATCAAGACTCCTAAACTAGCATTAGACAATTATCAAGATTTATCTAGTTGGCCACCTAAACAAATCAAAACATTATCATGAACAATTTTAATGGAAGAACATAAGCAATTTTGATAGAAAACAATGATAGATAGATTCTGAAAATTAATTACATAACATGTCTAGGGCTTTGAAATCACCCTTAACCAAAGAAGTTTAGCATAACATAAGCATGGATAATATATACATAAAACTAAAAAGAAAAATAAAATAATGGAGAAGAAGAAGAAGAATAATGATGATCCCTTGAGTCTCCTCAAAAGATGTCTAGTTTGTGGCTCAAAAGATGATATTTATAGAGCTTTAAAACCCTGAGAATAAGTCCTTGCCGCACAAGTAAGCCTGGAGGCAGAAAAATCACGTTTTTGCCTATTTTTTTTTTTTTTTTTTTTCAGATTTGAGGTTAGGATTTTTCTGGCTGTAAGGTTCGTTAGGGAGATATTCTAGCGCCAATTTGGTTGCCCATTTCTTATCCGATTTGGGCCCATAATATATCGTTAGAAAGATAATCAAGTCAACTTCAAAAGTCAAGAAGAAGTTTCTTCAAATAAAGATGCTAACATCATGTTTTCCTTACAACAAGCTCCAGAGGTCAAATCTGGCTAATTGCTTTTCAACCAGAATTTGATATTTTTGACTCCCAAGTCTTCTTCCATCTTGTGATTATGATTTTGTAAGCTCTTTACCATCATTATTTACATCTTTTGACTTCATTCTCTTTATTGTAACTAAAATTCAATAACATAATATAAGTAAACAAGATAAAGATCAAAAACATAACAAAAACTAAAGGTAGAAAGGCATAAAATGTATATTTTATGAGCTTATCACTCTCCACCACTCGAACCATATCCCTCCACATCTTTGGCCAATAGAAATTATCTTTCACCATAGCATAGGTCTTTTCTCGACCAAAATGTCCAGCAAGTCCTCCTGCATGAGCTTCGGTTAATACTGCATTTCTTAATGCGCATTTAGGCACACAATACAAGTTACCCTTAAAGAGATAACCATTATGTATGAGATAACCATCTGAAGTTCCATTTTGACAGGCTTTCCATATTTCTCCAAAGTCTTCATCATAGAGATTAATAATCTCCTCAAAACCCAAAGTTTGAGTTTGCAAAGCTCCAAGCAGTGCATACCTTCGACTCAAAGCATCAGCCACCACATTATTTGCTCCAGATTTATGCTTTATCACAAAGTTGAAGGTTTGTAGAAATTCAACCCAAGGAGCATGTCTCCGATTAAGCTTCTGTTGGCTATGCAAGTATCTAAAAGCTTCATGGTCAGAATATAAAACAAAAGAGTTAGGCAATAAATACTAACTCCAATGATTAAGAGCCCGCACAATTGCGTAAAACTCTTTGTCATAAGTAGAATACTTCTTCCTTGATTCATTCAATTTTTCACTAAAGTAGGCAATAGGTTTACCTTCTTGAGTGAGCACAACCCCTATTCCAACTCCACTTGCATCACATTCAACTTCAAACACCAAATTAAAATTTGGCAAAGAGAGCACTGGTGCTTCTGTCACTTTTTGCTTCAATGCATGAAAAGCTTGTTGGGCTGCATTATTCCACTTGAAAACACTTCCTTTTGTACAATCAGTTAATGGTGATGTAATGGTGCTAAATCCCTTGATGAATCGTCTATAAAATGAGGCCAAACTAAGAGAGCTTCTGATTTCATGAATGGATGTTGGTCTAGGCCATGACAAGATTGCTTTAATTTTGCTTGGATCCATGCTTATGCCTGCACCAGAGACTATATATCCAAGAAAAATCAATGAGTCAGTGCAAAATAGGCATTTCTTTATGTTAGCATACAACCTCTGCTCTTTAAGTCGCTGGAACACTTGTTGAAGGTGGTATAAGTGCTCCTCCAAATTTGTCTGTACACAAGAATATCATCAAAATACACCACAATGAACTTGCCAATGAATGACTTGAAAACATCGTTCTTTATCCTCATGAAGGTACTGGGTGCATTTGACAAACCAAAAGGCATTACTAGCCACTCATACAACCCATCTCTTGTTTTGAAAGTTGTCTTCCATTCATCACCAGGTTTGATTCTTATTTGGTAATAACCACTAGTAGATCAATTTTAGAGAAAATTGTGGCACCACTGATTTGATCCAACAAATCATCTAGTCTAGGAATAGGAAAACGATAATTGATAGTAATTTTATTTACTGACCTACTATCAATGCACATTCTCCAAGTTCCATTCTTCTTTGGCACAAGTAAGGTAGGTACAGCATAAGGGCTTTTGCTTTCTCGTATTAGCCCTTTTGCCAGCAAATCATCTATTTGCCTTTGTAATTCTTTGTGCTCTATTGGACTCATTCTATATGCGGCCTTATTAGGGATCACAGCTCCTGGTACAAAATCGATGACATGTTGAATATCACGAATTGTGGGCAAACCAATAGGTAACTCCTCAGGAAATAAATCTGAATATTTGACAAGCGGCAAGACTTCAATTGGGATACCCTGCTCATCTTCTTTTTCTTCCACAATCTCCATGGGAATGCCGTAGTCAAGCTTGCCACAATGTTTTCAACTTCTTCTTTAGTAATTAAGTGAACACCATCATCTGCAATTGTTTGATCTTGACTCTCAGGTTTAAGAGGAGCCAAGATTACTTTCTGCCCATCTTTGATGAATGTGTAGGTGTTTTCAAACCCATCATGCATCACCTTTCTATCATACTGCCATGGTCTCCCAAGAAGTAAATGACAAGCATTCATAGGTACCACATCACATCACACCACAGCTCATCTTTATATTTCTTTCCAATAGAGAAAGGTACAAGGCAACGTTTGCTTCCTTTGATCTCATGGCCTGAATCTAACCAAGTGAGCTTATAAGGTGAAGAGTGAGCTTCTATAAAAGCTTCAATTTTTCAACCATTTTGCTGGAAACGACATTCTCGCACGCCCTTCCATCAATGATAACATCACATACTTACCCTTTACAGCTACATCTGGTGTGAAAAATGTTGTGCCTTGATAACTCGTATAATTATATAGTTTTTAGTTATGTTTTATTATTGTTTTGTGTCAAATACGAGTTATTATTGTTTAGTCTAATTGTGTTTATGATCTTTTATATTTTTATGTAATTTGGTGTTTTTCACAAGTTTCTTTGAGTGATTTCAGATTACTAGAATTAAGGGCAAATCCAGTTCAGTTCCAGTTCCGACACCGTTTGCCATATCAGCTATATCTCGAGTTTCACTGAAGCAATAAGGCTGAAATTTGTAGCCGTGCAAAGCTAAGAGGCATATCTATCTTTTTCATGTTTTACACTTCTTGAAACGGAGTCGTTTTCCCTAGCGAAATCGACCATCAAGTTGGCTGATGTGCAATGACGTCTGTGCTGACCTGTTTTCGTATTTTGCCCATATCTTCTTATCCACATCAGCAAATGAGCTGATTCCAACAGCTATGGATCCGTAACTGATAGGGGTATATTTTTCTAGAAGACAATTCTATCAGATCGAGCTTCGAACATTGACAAAATCTACCATCAAGCTGGCTGATCAGAATTGTCATACAATATGACGAAAATTGTTAGAAAAATGCACCCACCTATTATACCTACCTTTGAAATTTGTAAAGCTTGTCTCTTGTCATTTAGCCCTCCAAAATGTGTATAAATAGAGGGCCTTGGATGAGTATTAGGATACATTATACATTGGTAGGATATTAGCCATTGTAATAAAATTCTCTAAGTTTTCTTCTTCTTTCTTTTCTCTAGTTTTCTTTTTCTTTATTTACTTATGCTTCTTACATTTATTTTCATTTTTAGTATGTGTTGCTAATCATATTGTTGAGGTGATGAGGTGAAGCTCTTGGTAAATGCTAAGGTTAGTCTCTTAAACATGAGCTAAAATGAATCATCATTTATAAACACTAGTATAGATAATATTTTCTTTTGGTTTAAAATCATACTTGCAAAGTAGAGATCTTGATTCATTATTGACAATGAAAATGGCACAGTAAATGCTTGGTTTCATAACCTTGATTTGTTGTAGACATATACCTTGGCATAAGGAATGCTTGAACTCTTTTTATGAGTTTTGAGGACACCAAATGAACATAATATCATATGCTATGGACGTTGGACAATTTAGACTGAATTGCTAAACCTTCCGATTGGAACCTCCCTTATGTGTGGATTTCAATTGTGTAATAAAACAAGATTAATCTTAGCATAACACCAAGAGTGGATTCTCTAACCTCAACATCCTTTCTTATTGTTTTTTATATCTTATTTAATTGCTTTTATGTTATTTTGTTTATTTTGTTCTCTAATATCTTGTTTACTTTCTTTGTTATTGATTCCCTAATATCTTGTTTATTTTCTTTTTCATATATATTTATAAACTTATACTTACTAGTACGCTTCCCTGTGGTTCGACCTCGGACACCCGAGAATTTATTACTTGAACATAACCTGCACTTGGGTTTACAACTCTTAATTGAGTCTCCATCAAGTTTTTGGCGCCGTTGCCGGGGAAGCAATACTAAGTATATAAGTTTATAAGTATATTTATTTTTATTGGCTGGTTATACCGCCTAATTTGTATATTAACTTTGTTTTATTTTTATTGGCTGGTTATACCGCCTAATTTGTATATTAACTTTGTTTTATTTTTATTGGCTGGTTATACCGCCTAATCTGTATATTAACTTTGTTTTATGCTTGTTTGGCGACGTGATTTTAGATCTCGTCGTTTAGTTAGATTCTATTGTGAAACTTTTTCAGGTAATCTTTCTAATACAACTCCTACCATGGCTGACAATGAAAGTGTTCATGCTGAAGGTGAGAACAGACAAGTACGCACCATGCGTGACTACTTGCAACCAACTCGAAGCTCATCACCCTCTTGTTTTATTTTTCCTCTCAATGCAAACAACTTTCGTTTTAAACCAGGTATGATAGCTTTGCTTCCAAATTTCCATGGGTTAGAATCGGAAAGTGCTTACTCGTTTCTAAAAGACTTCGAAGATGTATGTGTCACCTTTAATGACCAACAATGTACAAATGAAATTGTCAAGCTAAAATTATTTCCTTTTTCTTTAAAAGATAAAGCAAAAATTTGGCTTCATAATTTAAAACCAAGGTCAATTGGCACATGGCAAGAATTACAAACTGAGTTTCTAAAGAAATTTTTCCCAGCACATAAAACTACTGCTTTGAAAAGACAGATTCAAAATTTCAATCAAAATCAAAATGAAGCATTTTTTCAGTGCTCGGAGCGTTTTAAAGATTTGTTAAGTTCTTGTCCACATCATGGTTTTGAAAAATGGCGTCTTATTAGTTTCTTTTATGAAAGTTTAACTCCCGAAACTAAACAATTTGTTGAAACAATGTGTAACGGTGAGTTTCTAGAAAAAGAACCTGAAGAAGCCTTTGACTACCTAGACCATTTGGCAGATAACTCTCAAGCCTGGCACACAGATAATTCCTCTGAAAGTTCCAATAGATCTAATCTTGTTTCTAACAGAAGAAAATATCATTTTAGTCAAGAAGATGAGATAAAAGCTAAACTAGCTAATTTGGCTAGAAAGATTGAAGCCATGGAACTTAGAAAAGTAAAAGAAGTCAAAACGGTTAAAAATGAAGAAAGTTGTGGAATTTGTGAAATCATGGGACACCCCACTTCTGAATGTCCAAACACTCCCATTCTCAAAGAAGCGTTGCATGATCAAGTAAATTCCATAAACACATTTAAAAAGCCTTTTCCTTCTCCTTACTCTGAAACGTATAACCCTGAATGGAGAAATCATCCCAACTTCAGTTGGCGGAATAATAATCATGTTCAGGTACCACAATCTCAAAAGCCGGGCAACACTTTTTCCTATCAACCTTCACGTGTACAAACCTTGGAAGAGACATTGCAAGCATTCATGCAAACACAAGCAAATATGAATAACCAAACTTCACAGGACATCAATGAGATCAAAAACACCTTGTCCACATTGACAGCTTCATTACGCACTCAAGAAAAAGGTAAGTTTCCTGCTCAACCTCAGCCTAAACCTTCTACTCAATGTCTTGTTTCTTGCTCCAATGAAACTCAACAGGAAAATGCCAGTTCTATCACAACTCTTCGAAGTGGAAAGGCAATTGACAAAAAGATTCCATCAAAAGACCAAGATCCTCCTTCCCCTCCGAAAAGTAACGGTAAGGATGATGGTAAGTCTGAACTTCTTGAAAATTTGGACAAAGAAAAAGGTATGCATCCTGCTCCTTTTCCTCAAAGGTTGCAAACAATAAAGAATTTGAATCAAAATGCAGAAATTTATGAACTTTTCAAACAAGTTAAGATTAACATTCCTTTATTGGATGCAATCAAACAAGTTCCATCTTATGCTAAATTTTTGAAGGACATGTGCACATTTAAAAGGAAACATAATGTACAAAAGAAAGCATTTCTGACGGAAAGTGTAAGCTCAATCATTCAGCACCTTACTCCACCAAAATTCAAAGATCCTGGATGTCCAACAATCTCATGCATCATTGGAAACACTAGAATAGAACGTGCATTGCTTGATCTTGGTGCTAGTGTTAATCTTTTGCCTTTTTCTGTTTATCAACAGTTAGGTTTAGGCGAACTCAAGGAAACACCTGTTACACTTCAACTAGCTGATCGTTCTGTAAAAATTCCTCGAGGGATAGTTGAAGATGTTTTGGTTCAAATTGATAATTTTTACTTCCCTGTTGATTTTATTGTTTTGGACACACATCCTGTTTCAAATCCAAATGTTCAAATTCCTGTTATATTAGGCCGTCCATTTCTTGCAACTTCTAATGCTCTGATAAATTGCAGGAATGGCATGTTGAACATTTCTTTTGGAAATATGACTTTAGAATTAAATGTGTTCAACACTTGCAAGCAACCTGGTGATGATTCAGAAGTACATGAAGTGGATTTCATTGAAGAACTTGTTCATGAACATCTCACCACTACCACATTCCATGATCCTTTAGAAGATTATTTAATTGAATGTAAGTTTGATAATGCTTCAGAAATTTCACACACTGATTCTTTGTTAAATTCTTTTCAGGTTAAGCATTGTTGGAAACAAAAGATTGAGGAACTTCCATCACTTACAAATGTCACTGTACCATCAACTATTGAACCACCCAAGTTGGATTTAAAACCATTGCCATCTGAGCTAAAATATTCCTTTTTGGGTGAGAATGAAAATTTTCCAGTCATAAATGAACTTGAGGAACTCAGAAATGATGCACATGAGAATTCTAAAATTCATAAAGAAAGAACTAAAGCCTTTCATGACAAGTTAATTTCAAGAAAAACATTTGATGTTGGGCAAAAAGTTCTACTCTATAATTCTAGACTTCACATATTTCCTGGTAAGTTGAGATCAAGATGGACTGGCCCATTTGTGGTTAAACATGTGTATCATTATGGAGCAGTTGACATTGAGAATCCTCAAAATGGTAACGTATTCAAGGTAAATGGACAAAGACTCAAACTCTTTTTGGAAAATCATGTTACTCAAGAAGAGGTTGTTTTTCTTTCTGATCCTTGTTTTGAAAATAACTAGATGTAAATATAATTTTTACTAATCTTCAAAAAAAAAAAAAAATTCATTTTTTTCCCGGTTAAATGGCGGATAACGGTACTCCGTGATTATTTAAGTCGGTTCCATCAGCTACCCATAAAACTGATATTGTATATAAATTTCTCTTTCAATTTCTTTTTCATTTTTTTTTCAAGATGGATGATATTCTCACAAGATTGCAGAAACGATTTCCTCATTTTCCTCGAAATATTTTACTGAAGCTTTACCAAGTTCGATTTGAAAGATTAAGAATGCTTATGCATAAAGGGATTCCTGAAGACATACGTTGGATAATTGAAGCCAAGGTACGTGAAGATGAACATCTTCCTGTTTTGCATTTACCAGGTACAGGTAGAAGCACTTATGCAAAGAAGCGACGAGCAAAGCGCATGAGTTCAAATTGCCACAAGTGTGCACGATGGACGTGTAACGGTAAATGTCGTTCTATTGGGATTCCGTCCTTTAATCGAGATGATAAAATTGAATTCATTAAGGATGGACTGAGTAAGGAGAATTTGGGTAATATCCAACTTTCTCTTGAGACGCATCCTAGTGGAGACGTACAAAGAGAAATTCTTGATTTATGGTCGCAATTCCAAAGGGAATGGCAACATCTTGGGAATCTGATGTTAAAAGACCCTGTTTGCCAGCTTGTAAGAAAACTGGATGGGAAGCATATCCTCGACTCATAGAAGGCGTTTAAGCCGTTTCTGGACGTAAAACCAGAGGAAGATGTGAGCCACAATCACAACTACAATAAATGACTTCTCAACTTTTGGTTTGATTTGCAATAACTTTATTTCGGTTTATTTTACGTGTTGTTAGATTTGTGTAATTATTCTCGTTTTTTTTTTTGCATTGGTCTTTTACGGTTGATTTTTCTTCTCTTTTTGATTTTCTTCCTGAAATCACGCAAAAATCTTTTGTTAGATTAACATTTTCTTCTGACAGGTCAAATACACTTTCGGCGACATTATTACTCTTGTCTGATTCATTACTCAGTCCTCTATATATTACACCATGTACTCATTCTCTTTCAGGCACTTGAAAAAAAATGGAAAGTACTTCGTCCCAGAGCATTAAAAAAATTTGTGTCTTTGGAGGTGCTTATCTAGGGAAAAATAACATATTCGCTGATGAAGCCATAAGAGTTGGAGTAATACTTGCCCAACAAAAGATCCAGTTGATTTATGGAGGTGGTAGTACGGGTTTAATGGGAGCAGTCGCTACAGCAGCACACGCCGGAGGAAGTCCAGTTCTAGGAATCGTGCCAAAACTATTCACAGATTTTTGTGGACCTACCTTGGGTAAGGAAATACAAGTCTGGAGTATCCCTGAACGGATGACAATCATGTACCATTCTGCCGATGCATTCATTGCTTTACCAGGAGGTCTGGGTACATTGGAAGAAATAGCTTGCGTGGCTTCTTGGTCATCTTTGGTCACAAATAAGAAACCCATTGGTTTGCTTAATATTAATGGTTATTTTAGTAATTTGCTTTCATATTTAGATAATGCTGTGGATAATGGATTCATGTTTTCAGAGGCAAGGAGAACCATAATTTCTGCTACAACCATTGAAGATTTACTCAAAAAGCTACAGGCTTATGAGTGTTTATCTGCTACGGTTGTTTCGCAAACGCTCGGAAAAAGAAAAAGAGATATGGATGAGCAAGGAGTGGATTGCACTCTGTCTTTGTGACATTATCTAACATTTTGTTTGTTGTGTCTCAGTTATAATAAGTGGTTAGCAACCTCTGCAGGTAATATCTCCTAAATTCTACCTTTAGTAGGGGGTAAGGGACATATTTTGCTAATTTAAAAAAAAAAAAAATTTTTTTGATGTGTTTTAAGCCATTTAGAAGTATTCATTCTGAACAATGTCTGAGTAAGGGAGACTTGAGACATACCTTGTCAGTTTGATTTCTTCTTTCAAAAAAAAAAAAGTTTGTTGTGTTTTAAGCAATTTAGAAGTATTCATTCTGAACAAGGTCTGAGTAAGGGAGACTTGAGACATACCTTGTCAGTTTGATTTTAATCTTTTTATGTTTACTTGTTAATTTTTGTTTAGTATTTTAGGATTAATTAGGTTGCATGAGTTTGTTTTGTTTTGAGTCTTAGTTATTCCTATTCTTATGTTATTAGTTCTTTTCTCTTACACATGATTCTTTCATTTGGGTTAATAGACTTACATTGAGGACAATGTAAGAATTAAGTGTGGGGGGAACGATTTAGGATTTCTTTTATTTTTGTCTACTATTTTTTTTATGAGTCTTTATTATTATTATTATTATTTTAATGTGTTCTAGTTCCTTTTTAATACAATGATGAGATATGAATTGCATAAGTCTAAAACAGATTTATTAGTGAGAAGATTTTCATGAGAATTGAGCTTGATGTCAACCTTTTTATGAGCCAATGTTAATATGATATGTTGATTGAGAAAGAAGCATGTTTAGACTTAATCTGACTTGTATAATCATCCTTGTGAGTTTTTGAGCCTATAATGATTGATGCATTATACAAATCAATCTAATTTCTTTCTTGAGTGCTCTTATAATTACATGATTCTCTAGAACTTGCTTTAAACCGTTTGAGACTATATTGATACATGTGACAACATGAATATGATAGAGGCATTAGGATTATAACCAGAGCCAAACAGCCATCCATTGTTAATGTTCTAAGAGAACATCCCCACTAGTGAGCCAATTTGAGCCTACATTAAATATGCTATTTTATTGGTAACCAGAACTTACACCTAGCCTAAATATACTTATATCCTTACCCTTGTTCTAAAGATGGATTATATATTTTGAGACATATTGCAAAAACAAGGGATACTTTTTGAAAATTTGGGTTAGAACGAAAGATAAGTGTGGGGGAGGAGAGAGGCAAAAGTCAAGAGAAAAAGAAAGGGATCATTGTCAAATACATTCCCATATTAAAAAAAAAAATCTTCTCTTGAACTTCTAGTTAAAGTAAAGAAAAAGATGTTACAAAGTTGGTTAGAATGAAGCAAAGGCTCAACATGAATATTTAGCCTATGTTATGTGCTTTATAAGAGTTTTGAGAAGTTTTATTCGTATGATCTTATTATGTCTCTAAAATCTATGAACTCTTTGGAACCTTTGTGATATCTTTATCCTTTTGTTCTTTAACCACATTATAACCCTTTGGCCCCATTACAACCTTGAATAAAGACCTCTTGATTTATGAAGTTGTATGATCTAAATAGTGGAGAATAGGTGGACAAGCAAGCATATGGTAGAAGTGTTTTCATGAGATTGATTGAGTGTAAACACTTTACCACTACTTTAAAGAGTGAAAATCAAGAGAGTATCCCATGTGAGAAGTTGAGATTAAGTTTGAATATGCACTATTTTGATTGAAATATGTTATGTTAATATTGGCTTAACTCATTTATTTACATTCAAGCAAGATTTTTTGTGAATTTCTTTAAGATATTGATTAGTTTTTAAGACTTGTCCAATGATTATCTCTAATTTATATTGGAAGGATTAGTTATAATTATTATTTTTAGTTTTTCTTATGTCTTCAATGTTTGTGGGTATCGTCCTAGTAAACCCTCACGAGACTAAACTCGTCCACTAGGGACACCTAGGGGTTTAAAGGCTTGTGTCACATGCTAAGTGCCACCGTGATTTCCTACGAAAATGGATTAGATTAGATTTTCTTATTTTATTTTTATTGAGTCGTTGCTAGGGACTAGCAACAATCTAAGTGTGGGGGTGTGATAACTCGTATAATTATATAGTTTTTAGTTATGTTTTATTATTGTTTTGTGTCAAATACGAGTTATTATTGTTTAGTCTAATTGTGTTTATGATCTTTTATATTTTTATGTAATTTGGTGTTTTTCACAAGTTTCTTTGAGTGATTTCAGATTACTAGAATTAAGGGCAAATCCAGTTCAGTTCCAGTTCCGACACCGTTTGCCATATCAGCTATATCTAGAGTTTCACTAAAGCAATAAGGCTGAAATTTGTAGCCGTGCAAATATAAGAGGCATATCTATCTTTTTCATGTTTTACACTTCTTGAAACGGAGTCGTTTTCCCTAGCGAAATCGACCATCAAGTTGGCTGATGTGCAATGACGTCTGTGCTGACCTGTTTTCGTATTTTGCCCATATCTTCTTATCCACATCAGCAAATGAGCTGATTCCAACGGCTATGGATCCGTAACTGATAGGGGTATATTTTTCTAGAAGACAATTCTATCAGATCGAGCTTCGAACATTGACAAAATCGACCATCAAGCTGGCTGATCAGAATTGTCATACAATATGACGAAAATTGTTAGAAAAATGCACCCACCTATTATACCTACCTTTGAAATTTGTAAAGCTTGTCTCTTGTCATTTAGCCCTCCAAAATGTGTATAAATAGAGGGCCTTGGATGAGTATTAGGATACATTATACATTGGTAGGATATTAGCCATTGTAATAAAATTCTCTAAGTTTTCTTCTTCTTTCTTTTCTCTAGTTTTCTTTTTCTTTATTTACTTATGCTTCTTACATTTATTTTCATTTTTAGTATGTGTTGCTAATCATATTGTTGAGGTGATGAGGTGAAGCTCTTGGTAAATGCTAAGGTTAGTCTCTTAAACATGAGTTAAAATGAATCATCATTTATAAACACTAGTATAGATAATATTTTCTTTTGGTTTAAAATCATACTTGCAAAGTAGAGATCTTGATTCATTATTGACAATGAAAATGGCACAGTAAATGCTTGGTTTCATAACCTTGATTTGTTGTAGACATATACCTTGGCATAAGGAATGCTTGAACTCTTTTTATGAGTTTTGAGGACACCAAATGAACATAATATCATATGCTATGGACGTTGGACAATTTAGACTGAATTGCTAAACCTTCCGATTGGAACCTCCCTTATGTGTGGATTTCAATTGTGTAATAAAACAAGATTAATCTTAGCATAACACCAAGAGTGGATTCTCTAACCTCAACATCCTTTCTTATTGTTTTTTATATCTTATTTAATTGCTTTTATGTTATTTTGTTTATTTTGTTCTCTAATATCTTGTTTACTTTCTTTGTTATTGATTCCCTAATATCTTGTTTATTTTCTTTTTCATATATATTTATAAACTTATACTTACTAGTACGCTTCCCTGTGGTTCGACCTCGGACACCCGAGAATTTATTACTTGAACATAACCTGCACTTGGGTTTACAACTCTTAATTGAGTCTCCATCATGCCTCCTCCAGTCTTCTTGTTTGTTGAAGGCCATGGTTAGATTTCTTCTTACCACCTGCATTTCTCCTTCATCAGCATTTATCACTTCTTCCTCATCATCATATATGGCTTCTGACTCTTCATGTAGATCACCTTCGGCATCCTCCTCCAAAATAGTGAACACTTTTCTGTTAGGACAGTCCGAGGCTATGTGACCAAACCCCTGGCATTTGAAACACCGCCTGTTGTTGTTTTGTTTTTCACCAACCCCTGGATGAGAGCTTCCTTCTCCCACCCCTTTAATAAAAGGTTTAGGATTAGTCGGTTGAACTGGTTGTTTTGATTTGGAAGTGGTTGTAGTTGAACTCTTGTTGAAAGATCCAGCCCCCATATTTCCTCTAAAACCACTCTTCTTTGCTTCCTTTATCTGTCTTTCCACATTCAAAGCAAGCTTTCTAACATCAGTAAAACTCCAATAATGTTGTAGTCTTACCATGTGGTACCAACTTCAGATTTCAAGCCACCAATATAACGAGCAATGGTTTGTTCTTCCACTTCGTCACATCACATTTTAGCATGAGATGCTCAAACTCCATGGTGTAGTCTTCCACAAAAAGATCTCCTTTCTTGAAGTTATGAAATTGTAAGAAAATATCTTGCCTATAGTGCTCGGGCAAGAATATTCTTTTAAGCTCTCTCTTCATCTTTTCTCATGATCGAATTCTTCGTTTACCATCTCTCACCTGCTGCTTTTTGAGGTTCTCCCACAATAAAGAAGCATATTTCTTTAATTTCACAGCAACAATTTTCACATTTTTTTCTTCATCCACATTTTTAACTTCAAAGACTCTCTCAACCGTGTATATCCAATCTATGAAATCTTCAGGATTCATTTTTCCTTCAAACTCAGGAATATCAATTCTGAAAGTAAGTGTACTTTTTCCATTGTTTCGGTGTTGCCTCCTGTCCCTTGGTTGTGTTGCCTCATGTCCCTTCAGTTGTTGGAAGTTGAAGAAGAATTACTAGACTCACTTTGAGCAGCTTCAGTTTCAACCACTTCATCTGATGATGAATCCATTCTTGTTGTCTCTTCAGTTTCACGACGTTCAATTATTGCTCTCAAAGCTTCCACTTGTTGTCTCAATTCATCTATCTCAAGATCATGAATATCTCTTTCTGGATCATTACGTTTTGCCATGACTCTCAACGAAGCTTTGAACCCAACTGATGGAGAATCAATCCAATACTAAGAGAATTCAATGAAGTCTCAATTGGTATTGTTTGATTGGGGAAGATTTTTGATAAACCGCCACACTTTTGAAACCTTCAAAACCCAAAGTAATAAGGTTAACACTAACTCACGTGTTTGGTATTAAAAGATACAGATTATCACCACTTTTAAGTGCCTCAAACGAAAGGTAGGTGCTTGGGATGTTTTAATGTTGCTGGAAATTCACCAAGAACAAGAAAACAAAAAAGAGTTGCTGGAAAGCAAGTTTCTAAAGAAACAATTCAAATTCCGATCTGCTTCTCATTGATAACTTAAGACTTTAAATAGACTTTACTTGGAACATCCCCCAAGTATAGGTTACACATTTTACTAAGAAAATTAATCACAAAACAACTCACTAAACACTAAAGATAAGAAGACATTTATTAACTTGTCCAGATTCATTCCCCTGATCAGTCATCAATAAAATGGCCATAACTCATAGAGAACTTCAAAAACACGCGGATTGATGCGTTGGAAACTAGATTAATAAAGTTATCCATTTGACTTCCATGCATGAATTCTGATTCTGAGAGACTTGACTTTAGGTCTTCTTTTATTCTTGTAATGTAGAAATATTTCCACTTTCCAGACTAATTTGGATCTTCAAATTGTGGCCCATCAGACTTAGAAAGCCCAAAACATGCTCAGCTCCATATGTTTCATTTTGGACCTTAGTTATTAGCATCCTAGTAGATGCTCCTGCATCAAGTAGGCCTATTCTTTCATTCATTAATTGACATGACAATTGTGGGGACCAATTCATTTAATGATGTGGCACCTAAGAGAGGGCTTATTTTAATACTTATAATTACTTAGGCATTTGGGCCTATATTATGTAACATGGACATTTTATAATTATTTAGGTTTGGGCTTGAGCATGTTCAGTCCATATTTTACATATTATTGCTTAGTAGATTAGGGTTATTGTAGGGAGGCTATAAATATATGTCTTAGCCTCTTACTTCAATTATCTTTTGATCAATTAAGTCTGATTTTATTCAGTGAGAGTTTTCTCTTTTAGTTCTTGAAAGAACTTAGAACTTATCAAAAAAATTCTTCTTTGTGGCGTTCAACACCTTCAAACTTAGGTTCTTGAAACAAGCTTTCTTGGGTCTTAAAACTTAGCTTAGCTTATCTAGGTTCTTTGAAACAAGATATCATTGGGTTTAAAATTTTATTGCCTGAATCTTGGCTTTTCTGGGTTAGGTATCGTAAATTGTTAGTGGGTTCAAAGGGTTTATTTAACCCCACGGGTTCACATCAGTTGGTATAAGAGCTCAGGGTCAATCAGGTCTAATCTTTTTATCCTCTTTACCATATTGCAGGGTTTAGGGTGATATCCTTTTTATCAATGTCATAAGATTTTGGGGTTTCAGGCATTTTTGTCTTGGGGTTATAGTTTTTAGGCTTTGGGGTTTCATTTCTTGTAATTGAATTAAATCAATTTAACAAGATTTTGGGGTTTCAGGCATTCTTGTCTTGGGGTTATAGCTTTAGGCATTTTTTCCTAGGGTTATAGTTTGTAGGTATTTTAAGTTTGGGGTTTCAGTCTTGAAAAGTGGTTTAGATCAAGATTTCGTTTCTTGAATTCTTGATCTATTAAAAATTTATTCTTGTTGATTCTTGATCCAATTCTTGAAAAAAAGAAGAAGAAAGAATTCAGAGGGGTATTCGAACAGTCCCAAGAAAGAAAAAAGAAGTTCATTCAAGATTTCAAGAAAATCAGGAAGTCTCGTTCTTAAAAAAAATAAGAAAAGTGTTCAAACTAGAAAAAAAAAAGATTTGAAAAAGATTGAAAAGAAGTGGAAAGAATCGACATTCATTTTTTTTCTAACCAAAGTTGTTTTGCAGCGACATTAAGATGCCTCTCACATTATGCGACGAAGTAAAGTAGGCTATACAAAAAATGAAAGAGCTCACCTTATTGTTTGGGAGGTTTGTGCAACAAGAGGAAGAAAGATGGAGAACAAAAAAGAGAGAAAAAGCGAGAAAAAAAAAAAAAGAAAAAGAAAGTGAGGTGGCTGCAAATAAAGAAAAGCAAGAGAAAATGGAGAGTAAAAAAGAAATTGAAAAAGAAATAGAGGTGGCTGAAAATAAAGACACAAGAGAGGAGCCATTAGTGGAAAAGAATACAATTCCTGCAGAGAGAAACAGAGAATTTGAGAAATTTTCTGATGCAAAGGAGAGTGAGGTTCTTATTCTAGATGCTCCTAACCAATCTCTTCCTTTTTTGCCTATTTCTTTGTTGAAGGATTGTGAGGATTTATTTTTGGAGGAGTTGCAGGATGGGTTGCCACCCATAAGCGGCATTGTGCATCACCTTGATTTAGTACCTAGCGTAGTCATTCTCACACACAAGGCTAAGATTTGAGGGCAATCTTTTCGAGGAAAGGTGAAATGATAGGATCCAAGATGGCCCAATCCCATGGCAATTTCTATATGAGCCAAGATCCAAGAATATCTAGGAAACATGGCAAGAATGGGTGGAATTCACTTGGGCCATGTTGCAAGTTATTCAAGAAAGGCTTCAACATACAAGATGGGCTTGCATGAAAGTTTGGTCCATGTGATTCGAGAACACAAGGTGGCACATTAAGAGGGCTTACAAGTGGCGGCATCGTGTTTAAAGAAGTGGGCCTATTCTTTCATTCATTAATTGACATGGCAATTGTGGGGACCAATTAATTTAATGATGTGTGATGCACCCAAAAGAGTGTATCTTATTTAACCTTGCACTTAAAAAGAATCAATTGCAAAAGTATAGTGATTAGCAAGGGTCGAGTCCTTAGGGATTGAGTTTTAGTTTATAAGTTAATAGTTTATCACTTAAAAACAAGTAAACAAAAGTAAAAGGGATTTTGAAATCAGATTTAAACTAAAGTTAACAATAAGAATGAGAAAACAAGTAATTAAGAAGAATCAAATTTGAAAAATATGGTTAAGGTTTCATTCTCCACCAGTAAACATCATTAAGAATCAATTTCATATCTATCAACATTAATTAGCTATCAAAGTTAACAACCGTAGATAACAATAAGCTCTGTTACCCCATTCTTTCCTTAGTTTGTCGTTAAATAGAACAAACTCTCTATTTAATCTCCAACTATCAAACAACCTAGAATAAGCTCTCTAAGTTCAATTTAATAGCAGCTTTATGATGAGAAGGATATGTTGATCTAAGCAACAAACACATAAGCTCGGGTTGTTCAACTTAGGTTATGTTCCACTTTGCAATTATTGAAACTTGACCATAATCATTAATCACAAATTGCTACTTATGAATAGGAAATCAAGATAATTACACGGATCAAGACTCCTAAACTAGCATTAGACAATTATCAAGATTTATCTAGTTGGCCACCTAAACAAATCAAAACATCATCCTGAACAATTTTAATGGAAGAACATAAGCAACTTTGATAGAAAATAATGATAGTGATAAGCTCATAAAATATACATTTTATGTCTTTCTACCTTTAGTTTTTGTTATGTTTTCGATCTTTATCTTGTTTACCTATATTATGTTTTTGAATTTTAGGTATAATAAGGATAATGAAGTCAAAAGATGTCAATAATGATGGTAAAGAGCTTACAAAATCATAATCACAAGATGGAAGAAGACTTGGGAGTTAAAAATATCAATTTCTGGTTGAAAAGCAATTAGGCAGATTTGACCTCTGGAGCTTGTTGTAAGGAAAACGTGATGTTAGACTCTTTATTTGAAGAAACTTCCTTCTTGACTTTTGAAGTTGACTTGATTATATTTACAACATATATTATGGGCCCAAATCGGATAAGAACCATGCGGCAAGAAAAACCCTAATCGCAAATCTGAAAAAGAAGAAGGCAAAAACGTGATTTTTGCACCTTCAAGCTTACTTGTGCGGCAAGGACTTAGTCTCAAGGTTTTAAAGCTCTATAAATATCATCTTTTGAGCCACAAACTAGACATCTTTTGAGGAGACTCAAGGGATCATCATTATTCTTCTTCTTCTTCTCCATTCTTTTATTTTTTATTTTTCTTTTTAGTTTTATGTATATATTATCCATGCTTATGTTATGCTAAACTTCTTTGGTTAAGGGTGATTTCAAAGACCTAGACATGTTATGTAATTAATTTTCAGAATCTATCTATCATTGTTTTCTATCAAAGTTGCTTATGTTCTTCTATTAAAATTGTTCATGATGATGTTTTGATTTGTTTAGGTGGCCAACTAGATAAATCTTGATAATTGTCTAATGCTAGTTTAGGAGTCTTGATCCGTGTAATTGTCTTGATTTCCTATTCATAAGTGGCAATTTGTGATTAATGATTATGGTCAAGTTTTCAATAATTGCAAAGTGGAACATAACCTAAGTTGAACAATCCGAGCTTATGTGTTTGTTGCTTAGATCAAACTATCTTTCTCATCATAAAGCTGCTATTAAATTGAATTTAGAGAGCTTATTCTAGGTTGTTTGATAGTTAGAGATTAAATAGAGAGCTTGTTCTATTTAACGACGAACTAAGGAAAGATTGGGGTAACAGAGCTTGTTGTTATCTATGGTTGTTAACTTTGATAGCTAATTAATGTTGATAGATATGAAATTGATTCTTAATGATGTATAGTGGTGGAGAATGAAACCTTAACTATATTTTTCATATTTGATTCTTCTTAATTACTTGTTAACTTTAGTTTAAATCTGATTTCAAAATCCACTTTACTTTTGTTTACTTGTTTTTAAGTTTTAAACTATTAACTTATAAACTAAAACCCAATCCCTGAGGACTCGACCCTTGCTAATCACTATACTCTACAATTGATTCTTTTTAAGTGCAAGGTTAAATAAGATACACTCTTTTGGGTGCATCAGATAGATAGATTCTGAAAATTAATTACATAACATCTTTAGGGCTTTGAAATCACCCTTAACCAAAGAAAAGTTTAGCCTAGCATAGGCATTGTAAACATAAACACAAAATGAAAGAGAATCTAAGAAGAAAATAAAAGAAAGAAAGAAGAAGAAGAATATTAATTATCCTGCCTCTTGCTCTCTCAAAAACAAAGAAGAAATCAGAACTTTGATGCTTGGGGAAGTGTATTTTCGTTTGCCCCCTTGTTCTCTATTTATAGCAATAGCTAGGGCATCAACCCAGTGAATTTTAGCTCTCTCCCTTCAATAAATGCTGACTTGTGGCTAAAGTTAAGGAAAAGTGGCTGACTTTTGTGTTTTAAGGAAAGATATAAGCCTTGGCAGCCAAGTTTGAATAAAATAGGAAAGTTTTAGTAAAAGCAATCTTTAATGAAGAGAGATTACAAACTTGCAGCCAAAGTAAGTGTAAGGAAGGAAAGTCTTGGCTGAATTAATTCTCCTACTTTGACTAGGATTAGTTTTAAGGAAAGATACTTGCAATTAATGCAAGTTGACAGCCACTAATCCTTCTTTGACAAGGATAAACATAAATGTAAGCTAGGGTATTAAGAAAAAGATGTCATTTACGGCTAGGGTTTTTTCTGCCACTAGGGTTGTTTAGAGAGATATTCCAATCTCAATTTGGATGACCATTTCTTTTCCGATTTAGGCCCACGACCAACAGTTGGAAAGGTAATCAAGTGATCTTCAAAAGTTAAGTGGGAAGTTTCTTCGAATAAAGAGTCTAAAATCATGTTTTCTTAGCAACAAGTTAGGAGGTCAAATCTGTCTTCCTGCTTTGCACCAAGAATTTGATCTTTTTGACTCCCAAGTCTTTTTCAATCTTGTGATTGTGATTTTGTAAGCTCTTTAATATCCTAGTTGACATGTTTTGACTTCATCTCTTCCAAAATACCTACAAAGCATAAAAACCTAGTAAAATATCAAGGAGCTTAAGAATCAAAACACAAAGTATAAGGAAATTCAATAGGAAAATGCATGAAATTAAGCACTCATCAAACTCCCCCACACTTAATCTTTTGCTAGTCCTCAAGCAAAATCAAATAGAGACAAAGTAATAAACCTAATCTAATCCTCTTTCAATACAAATTAGAGACAATCATTGAACAAGTCTTATAAACTAATCAATAGCTTAAAGAGTTTCACAAAAATCATGCTTGATAGTAAATGGTTTGAGTTAAGCTAAAATTAACATAACATATCTCAATCAAAATAGTGCATGTTCAAACTTAATCTCAACTTCTCAAATGGGATACCCTCATGATTTTCACTCTTTAAAGTAGTGGTGAAGTGTTTACACTCAATCAATCTCATGAAAACAGTTTCTACCATATGCTTGCTTGTCCACCTATTTTCCACTACTTAGATCATGCAACTTCATGAATCAAGAGGTCATTATGCAAGGTTATAATGGGGCCAAGGGGTAATAATGTGGCTAAAGAATAAAAGATAAAGGATATTACAAAAGTTCCAAAGATTTTACAGAGTTTAGAGACATAATAAGATTCATATAAAGAAACTTCTCAAAACTCTTTACAAGTACATAATCACATAGGTCGAATATTCATGTTGGGCCTTTTCTTCATTCTAAACAACTTTCTAACATCTTTTTCTTTTCTTTAATAGAAGTTCAAGAGATTATTCAATTTTTCTTTTTTTCACATGGCAATGTATTTGGCAATATTCCCTCTATTTTTCTCTTGACTTTTGCCTTTCTCCTCCCCCACACTTATTTCTTGTTTCTAACCCAAAATTTGAATAGATCTTCCTTGTCTTTGCAATATGTCTCAAAACATGCTAATTCATCTTTAGAACAAGGGTAAGGATACAAATAAGTATATTTATGATGTGAACCCTAGGGGTTAAACCCTTTGAACCCACTAACAAATTGAAATACCTAACCCAGAAAAGCCAAGATTCAGGCAAAGAAAACTTAAACCCTTAGAAAGCCTGTTTCAAAGAACCTAGATTAAACATGTAAGCTAGACCCTAAGAACTCTCGTTTCAAGAACCTAAGTTTGATAGGTTGAACGCCACAAAGAAAGAATTCTTTGATAAGTTCCTAAGTTCTTTCAAGAACTAAAAAGAGTGAAACACTCACTTTGAATAAATTCAAACTCAATTGATCAAAAGATAATTGAAGTAGGCAGCTAAGACATATATTTATAGCCTCCCTACGATAACCCTAATCTACTAATTAATAATATGTAAAATATGGGCTGAACATGCTCAAGCCCAAACCTAAATAATTAAAAAGATGTCCATGTTACATAATATAGGCCCAAATGCCTAAGTAATTATAAGAATTAAAATAAGCCCAAATAAGCCCTCTTAATGTGCCACCTTGTGTTCTTGAATCACATGGACCAAACTTTGATGCAAGCCCATCTTGCATGTTGAAGCCTTTCCTGAATAACTTCCAACATGGCCCAAATGAATTCCACCCATTCTTGCCATGTTTCCTAGATCTTCTTGGATCTTGGCCCATATAGAAATTGCCATGGGATTGGGCCATCTTGGATCCTATCATTCCCCCTTTCCTCGAAAAGATTCGCCCTCGAATCTTAGCCTTGTGTGTGAGAATGACAGCGCTAGGAACTAAATCATGGTGATGCACAATGCCGCTTATGGGTGGCAACACATCCTGCAACTCCTCCGAAAATAAATCTTCACAATCCTTCAACAAAGAAACAGGAAAAATAGGAAGAGATTGGTTAGGAGCATCAAGAATAAAAACCACACTCTCCTTGAATCAGAAAAATTCTCAAATTCTTTATTTCCCTCGGCATGAATTGTCTCCTTTTTCACTAGTGGCTCCTCTCTTACTTCTTTAATTTCAGCCACCTCTATTTCTTTTTCACTTTTTTTTTCTTCTCTGTTTCCTCTTGCTTTTCTTTATTTGCAGCCAGCTTATTTTCTTTTTCTTTTTTTCTTCTCTCTTTTTCACTTTTTTTTCTTCTCCATCTTTCTTCCTCTTGTTGCACAAACCTCTCAAACGATAAGGTGATCTCTTTCATCTCTTGTAGAGCCTGCTTTACTTTGTCGCATAATGTGAGAGACATCTTAAAGTTGCTGCAAAACAAATTTGGTTGGTAAAAAAAAAAGAATATCGATTCTTTCCTCTTTTTTTCAATCTTTTTCGAATCTTTCTTTCTTTTTCTGCCTATTCGAACACTCTTTTTTTTTTTCAAGAACGAGACTTCTTGATTTTCTTGAAATCTCGGATGAACTTCTTCTTTCTTTTTTTTTTTTTCAAGATTCTGGTCAAGAATCAACAAGAAATTTTTTTTAATAGATCAAGAATTCAAGAAACGAAATCTTGATCTAAACCACTTTTCAAAACTGAAACCCCAATGCCTAAAGCTATAATCCCAAGACAAGAATGTTTAAAACCCCAAAACAAGAAAGTTGACAGAAATCCCAAAATCTTGTTATTGATTTTGCTGTGATAGTATCTAAACCAACTTTCAAGAATGAAACCCCAAACAAAAACTGCCCTAAAAACTATAACTATTAGACAAAGAAAGCCTAAAGCTATAACCCCTATGACAAGTATGTCTGAAACCCCAAAACAAAAAAAAAGTTGAGAAAAACTCCAATACCCTATGGTAAAGAAGATAAAAAGATTTGACCTGATTGGTCCCTAAGCTCTGATACCAACTGATGTGAACCCTAGGGGTTAAACCGTTTGAACCCACTAACAAATTGAAATATATAACCCAGAAAAGCCAAGATTCAGGCAAAGAAAACTTAAACCCTTAGAAAGCCTGTTTCAAAGAACCTAGATTAAACATGTAAGCTAGACCCTAAGAACTCTCGTTTCAAGAACCTAAGTTTGATAGGTTGAACGCCACAAAGAAAGAATTCTTTGATAAGTTCCTAAGTTCTTTCAAGAACTAAAAAGAGTGAAACACTCACTTTGAATAAATTCAAACTCAATTGATCAAAAGATAATTGAAGTAGGCGGCTAAGACATATATTTATAGCCTCCCTACGATAACCCTAATCTACTAATTAATAATATGTAAAATATGGGCTGAACATGCTCAAGCCCAAACCTAAATAATTAAAAAGATGCCCATGTTACATAATATAGGCCAAAATGCCTAAGTAATTATAAGAATTAAAATAAGCCCAAATAAGCCCTCTTAATGTGCCACCTTGTGTTCTTGAATCATGATAACTCGTATAATTATATAGTTTTTAGTTATGTTTTATTATTGTTTTGTGTCAAATACGAGTTATTATTGCTTAGTCTAATTGTGTCTATGATCTTTTATATTTTTATGTAATTTGGTGTTTTTTTTACGAGTTTCTTTGAGTGATTTCAGATTACTAGGTTAAATCAACAATTAAGGGCAAATTCAGTTCAGTTCCAGTTTCGACACCTTTTGCCATATCAGCTATATCTAGAGTTTCACTGAAGCAATAAGGCTGAAATTTTAACCGTGCAAAGTTAAGAGGCATATTTAACTTTTTCATGTTTTACACTTCTTGAAACGGAGTCGTTTTCCCTAGCGAAATCGACCATCAAGTTGGCTGATGTGCAATGACGTCTGTGCTGACCTGTTTTGGTATTTTGCCCATATCTTCTGATCCACATCAGCAAATGAGCTGATTCCAACGGATATGGATCACTAACTGATAGGGGAACATTTTTCTAGAAGACCATGTGATCAGATTGATAACTCGTATAATTATATAGTTTTTAGTTATGTTTTATTATTGTTTTGTGTCAAATACGAGTTATTATTGCTTAGTCTAATTGTGTTTATGATTTTTTATATTTTTATGTAATTTGGTGTTTTTCACGAGTTTCTTTGAGTGATTTCAGATTACTTGGTTAAATCAAGAATTAAGGGCAAATCCAGTTCAGTTCCAATTCCGACACCTTTTGCCATATCAGCTATATCTGGAGTTTCACTGAAGCAATAAGGCTGAAATTTTAACAGTGCAAAGTTAAGAGGCATATCTATCTTTTTCATCTTTACACTTCTTGAAACGGAGTCGTTTTCCCTAGCGAAATCGACCATCAAGTTGGCTGATGTGCAATGACGTCTGTGCTGACAAGTTTTGGTATTTTGACCATATCTTCTGATCCACATCAGCAAATGAGCTGATTCCAATATCTATGGATCACCGACTGATAGGGGAACATTTTTCTAGAAGACCATTTGATCAGATCAAGCCTCCAATATTGACAAAATCGACCATCAAGCTGGCTGATCAGAATTGTCATACAATATGACGAAAATTGTTAGAAAAATGCACCCACCTATTATACATACCTTTGAAATTTGTAAAGCTTGTCTCTTGTCATTTAGTCCTCCAAAATGTGTATAAATAGAGGGCCTTGGATGATTGTAAGAGGTATTGTACATTGGTAGGATATTAGCCATTGTAATAAAATTCTCTAAGTTTTCTTCTTCTTTCTTTTCTCTAGTTTTCTTTTTCTTTATTTTCTTCTTCTTCTTCTTTCTTTCTTTTATTTCCTTCTTAGATTCTCTTTAATTTTATGTTTATATTTACGATGCCTATGCTAGGCTAAACTTCTATTTGGTTAAGGGTGATTTCAAAGCCCTAGACATGTTTTGTGATTGATTTTCAGATTCTATCTATCATTAATTTTCTATCAAAGTTGCTTATGTTCTTCTACAAGAATTGTTCATGATGTTGTCTTGATTTATTTAGGTGTACAACTAGATAGATCTTGATAATTATCTATTGCTAGTCTAGGAGTCTTGATCCGTGTAATTGTCTTGATTTCCTATTCATAAGTGGCAATTTGTGATTAATGATTATGGTCAAGTTTTCAATAATTGCAAAGTGGAACATAACCTAAGTTGAACAATCCGAGCTTATGTGTTTGTTGCTTAGATCAACCTATCTTTCTCATCATAAAGCTGCCATTAAATTGAATTTATGGGGCTTATTCTAGGTTGTTTAATGGTTAGAGATTAAATAGAGAGCTTGTTCTATTTAACGACAAACTAAGGAAAGATTGGGATAACAGAGCTTGTTGTTATCTACGGTTGTTAACTTTGATAGTTGGTTGATATTGATAGATCTGAAATTGATTCTTAATGATGTCTAGTGGTGGAGAATGAAACCTTAACCATATTTTTCATATTTGATTCTTCTTACTTACTTGTTTTCTTACTTTTCTAGTTTGCTTATTTTTAAAAGTATATTTATTTTTATTGGCTGGTTATACCGCCTAATTTGTATATTAACTTTGTTTTATTTTTATTGGCTGGTTATACCGCCTAATTTGTATATTAACTTTGTTTTATTTTTATTGGCTGGTTATACCGCCTAATTTGTATATTAACTTTGTTTTATTTTTATTGGCTGGTTATACCGCCTAATTTAGTATATATATTTTTATTGGCTGGTTATACCGCCTTGCATCTTATTCTTATTATTTACTTTAGTTTAAATCTGGCTTCAAAAACCCCTTTTCTTTTATTGTTCTCTTTGAACGTAAGTTATAAACTAAGAACTCTTATAAAGCACATAATAACATAGGCTAAATATTCATGTTGATCCTTTTCTTCATTCTAAACAACTTTGTAACATCTTTTTCTTTACTTTAACTAGAAGTTCAAGAGAAGATTTTTTTTTTTTAATCTGGATATAAGTATATTTAGGCTAGGTGTAAGTTGTGGTTACCAATAAAACATCATATTTAATGTAGGCTCAAATTGGCTCACTAGTGGGGATGTTCTCTTAGAACATTAATAATGGATGGCTGTTTGGCTCTGGTTATAATCCTAATGCCTCTATCATATTCATGTTGTCACATGTATCAATATAGTCTCAAACGGTTTAAAGCAAGTTCTAGAGAATCATGTAATCATAAGAGCACTCAAGAAAGAAATTAGATTGATTTGTATAATGCATCAATCATTATAGGCTCAAAAACTCACAAGGATGATTATACAAGTCAGATTAAGTCTAAACATGCTTCTTTCTCAATCAACATATCATATTAACATTGGCTCATAAAACGATTGATATCAAGTTCAATTCTCATGAAAATCTTCTCACTAATAAATCTGTTTTAGACTTATGCAATTCATATCTCATCATAGTATTGAAAAGGAACTAAAACACACTAAAAATAATAATAAAGACTCATAAAAAAAAATAGTAGACAAAAATAAAAGAAATCCTAAATCATTCCCCCCACACTTAATTCTTACATTGTCCTCAATGTAAGTCTATTAACCCAAATGAAAGAATCATGTGTAAGAGAAAAGAACTAATAACATAAGAATAGGAACAACTAAGACTCAAAACAAAACAAACTCATGCAACCTAAATAATCCTAAAATACTAAACAAAAATTAACAAGTAAACATAAAAAGATTAAAATCAAACTGACAAGGTATGTCTCAAGTCTCCCTTACTCAGACCTTGTTCAGAATGAATACTTCTAAATTGCTTAAAACACAACAAACTTTTTTTTTTTTTTGAAAAGAAGAAATCAAACTGACAAGGTATGTCTCAAGTCTCCCTTACTCAGACCTTGTTCAGAATGAATACTTCTAAATGGCTTAAAACACAACCAATTTTTTTTTTTAAATTAGCAAAATATGTCCCTTACCCTCTACTAAAATATGACATTGTCCCCAATGTCAAATTTTAAAGATAGAATTTAGGAGATATTACCTGCAGAGGTTGCTAACCACTTATTATAACTGAGACACAACAAACAAAATGTTAGATAATGTCACAAAGACAAAGTGCAATCCACTCCTTGCTCGTCCATATCTCTTTTTCTTTTTCGAGCGTTTGCGAAACAACCGTAGCAGATAACTACTCATAAGCTTGGAGCTTTTTGAGTAAATCTTCAATGGTTGTAGCAGAAATTATGGTTCTCCTTGCCTCTGAAAACATGAATCCATTTTCCACAGCATTATCTAAATATGAAAGCAAATTACTAAAATAACCATTAATATTAAGCAAACCAATGGGTTTCTTATTTGTGACCAAAGATGACCAAGAAGCCACGCAAGCTATTTCTTCCAATGTACCCAGACCTCCTGGTAAAGCAATGAATGCATCGGCAGAATGGTACATGATTGTTATCCGTTCAGGGATACTCCAGACTTGTATTTCCTTACCCAAGGTAGGTCCACAAAAATCTGTGAATAGTTTTGGCACGATTCCTAGAACTGGACTTCCTCCAGCGTGTGCTGCTGTAGCGACTGCTCCCATTAAACCCGTACTACCACCTCCATAAATCAACTGGATCTTTTGTTGGGCAAGTATTACTCCAACTCTTATGGCTTCATCAGCAAATATGTTATTTTTCACTGGATAAGCACCTCCAAAGACACAAATTTTTTTAATGCGCTGGGACGAAGTACTTTCCATTTTTTTTTTCGAGTGCCTGAAAGAGAATGAGTACATGGTGTAATATATAGAGGACTGAGTAGTGAATCAGACAAGAGTAATAATGTCGCCGAAAGTGTATTTGACCTGTCAGAAGAAAATGTTAACCTAACAAAAGATTTTTGCGTGATGTCAGGAAGAAAATCAAAAAGAGAAGAAAAATCAACCGTAAAAGACCAATAAAAAAAAACGAGAATAATTACACAAATCGAACAACACGTAAATTAAACCGAAATGAAGTTATTGCAAATCAAACCAAAAGCTGAGAAGTTATTTATTGTAGTTGTGATTGTGGCTCACATCTTCCTCTGGTTTTACGTCCAGAAACGGCTTAAACGCCTTCTATGAGTCGAGGATATGCTTCCCATCCAGTTTTCTTACAAGCTGGCAAACAGGGTCTTTTAACATCAGATTCCCAAGATGTTGCCATTCCCTTTGGAATTGCGGCCATAAATCAAGAATTTCTCTTTGTACGTCTCCACTAGGATGCGTCTCAAGAGAAAGTTGGATATTACCCAAATTCTCCTTACTCAGTCCATCCTTAATGAATTCAATTTTATCATCTCGATTAGAGGACGGAATCCCAATAGAACGACATTTACCGTTACACGTCCATCGTGCACATTTGTGGCAGTTTGAACTCATGCACTTTGCTCGTCGCTTCTTTGCAAAAGTGCTTCTACCTGTACCTGGTAAATGCAAAACAGGAAGATATTCATCTTCACGTACCTTGGCTTCAATTATCCAACGTATGTCTTCAGGAATCCCTTTGTGCATAAGCATTCTTAATCTTTCAAATCGAACTTGGTAAAGCTTCAGTAAAATATTTCGAGGAAAAGGAGGAAATCGTTTCTGCAATCTTGTGAGAATATCATCCATCCTGAAAAAAAATGAAAGAGAAATTGAAAGAGAAATTTATATACAATATCAGTTTTATGGGTAGCTGATGGAACCGACTTAAATAATCATGGAGTACCGTTATCCGCCATTTAACCGGGGTTAAAAAAATTATATTTACATCTAGTTATTTTCAAAACAAGGATCAGAAAGAAAAACAACATAAAAAGACTCAAAAACAAAACACTCTAAATAAAATCCTAAATTCTTCCCCCCACACATAATTCTTACATTGTCATTTAATGTAATGCTATTAATCCCAAATGAAAGAATCATGTGTAAGTGAAAAGAACTAATAAACAAAATAAGCTTATGCAGCCTAAATGAACTTAGAAACACTAAACACAATTAGCAAAGAAACATAAGAAAAAGACAAAGAAAAAGAGAGCAAATCTGAGGATGGCAGTTTGGCAATGCTTTCACTAATTAGGCTGCCTCCCCCAATTAGCACTTGATTGATTGTTAGGATCTTTTGGCTTTTTAGGATCTTTTGGCTTAGACATGAAACTTCTCGGATTTTTGCGTTTTGGAGGAAGTTTTCTTTGCAAAACAGCCAATGCCTTCTCCCCCACACGTATTATTTCATCATTCTTGGTGGGGTATAGCTCTTGGAGGAATTGTGCATATCTTGGTACTTGTCTAATGGCATCCACAAGCAAGCTGTTTAAGGTTTCCAAAAATTGTTGTTCATGTTCCTCCTTTTTGGACTTTGCAAATCTTCTAGGAAAAAGTGGAGAAGGAACATTAGTAGAAATAAGAACCTTAAAAGCTACCTGAGGTGTGAGAGTACTCTCAATTTGAATGGTGGCTTCATTATCCTCAAGAAGTGAATCCATCTTTGGTTTTGTCTCATCCTCATCTTGTTCCTCATTTCTCAAGGTCAAATAGTAGCATTCTCCTTTGGGTTAATCACCGTTTGGGAAGGGAGTGCTAGAGATCTTTCTGCTACTAATTCCACCGTACTACTAGCCAATAGGCTCATTTGCCTTTCCAAACTCTGGATGCTTGCCCTTGTTTCCTGTTGAAATTGCAAAGTATCAGTAACAAGAGAATATACAAGATCTTCTAAAGAAGTACCTGAGTTTTGAGTCATATGTGGTGGTTGAAAAAGATCTGGTTCTTGAGACCATGATTGATTGAAGCTAGATGGATGAGTGTAATTGGCATAAGGATCTACTTCTTGGTAATTTTTCGAGTAGCCATAATTAGTATGATCCCACCATCCCTCATGGTAAGTGTTGGAGTAATGATCATGCGGTTGGTCTTGGAACCATTGATGGCCTTGATATCCTCCCATGGCCAATTGTTGAACTGAGGAAGTGAGATTGGCTTGTTGATTCTCCATGTTCTTGTATGCCACCAACTCTTCAAGTGTTAGATTGCTTAATTCCATCTTTTTTTTTCTTTTTTTTTTTCAAAATTTGAAAAGAAAAACATGTATGTACAAGAAAATAATACTAATTAGAACTGAAAATAAGAATAAACCAAGTAACAAATAAACTAAAGAAAACAATCCTCGGCAACGGCGCCAAAAATTTGATGCACCCAAAAGAGTGTATCTTATTTAACCTTGCACTAAAAAGATCAATTGTAAGTATAATGATTAGCAAGGGTAGAGTCCTCAGGGATTGGGTTTTAATCTATGAGTTATTAGTTTATAACTTACGTTCAAAGAGAACAATAAAAGAAAAGGGGTTTTTGAAGCCAGATTTAAACTAAAGTAAATAATAAGAATAAGATGCAAGGCGGTATAACCAGCTAATAAAAATATATATACTAAATTAGGTGGTATAACCAGCCAATAAAAATAAAACAAAGTTAATATACAAATTAGGCGGTATAACCAGCCAATAAAAATAAAACAAAGTTAATATACAAATTAGGCGGTATAACCAGCCAATAAAAATAAAACAAAGTTAATATACAAATTAGGCGGTATAACCAGCCAATAAAAATAAATATACTTTTAAAAATAAGCAAACTAGAAAAGTAAGAAAACAAGTAAGTAAGAAGAATCAAATATGAAAAATATGGTTAAGGTTTCGTTCTCCACCACTAGACATCATTAAGAATCAATTTCAGATCTATCAATATCAACCAACTATCAAAGTTAACAACCGTAGATAACAACAAGCTCTGTTATCCCAATCTTTCCTTAGTTTGTCGTTAAATAGAACAAGCTCTCTATTTAATCTCTAACCATTAAACAACCTAGAATAAGCTCTCTAAATTCAATTTAATGGCAGCTTTATGATGAGAAAGATAGGTTGATCTAAGCAACAAACACATAAGCTCGGATTGTTCAACTTAGGTTATGTTCCACTTTGCAATTATTGAAAACTTGACCATAATCATTAATCACAAATTGCCACTTATGAATAGGAAATCAAGACAATTACACGGATCAAGACTCCTAGACTAGCAATAGATAATTATCAAGATCTATCTAGTTGTACACCTAAATAAACCAAGACAACATCATGAACAATTCTTGTAGAAGAACATAAGCAACTTTGATAGAAATTAATGATAGATAGAATCTGAAAATCAATCACAAAACATGTCTAGGGCTTTGAAATCACCCTTAACCAAATAGAAGTTTAGCCTAGCATAGGCATTGTAAATATAAACATAAAATTAAAGAGAATCTAAGAAGGAAATAAAAGAAAGAAAGAAGAAGAAGAAAATAAAGAAAAAGAAAACTAGAGAAAAGAAAGAAGAAGAAAACTTAGAGAATTTTATTACAATGGCTAATATCCTACCAATGTACAATACCTCTTACAATCATCCAAGGCCCTCTATTTATACACATTTTGGAGGACTAAATGACAAGAGACAAGCTTTACAAATTTCAAAGGTAGGTATAATAGGTGGGTGCATTTTTCTAACAATTTTCGTCATATTGTATGACAATTCTGACCAGCCAGCTTGATGGTCGATTTTGTCAATATTGGAGGCTTGATCTGATCAAATGGTCTTCTAGGAAAATGTTCCCCTATCAGTCGGTGATCCATAGCCGTTGGAATCAGCTCATTTGCTGATGTGGATCAGAAGATATGGTCAAAATAACAAAACTTGTCAGCACAGACGTCATTGCACATCAGCCAACTTGATGGTCGATTTCGCTAGGGAAAACGACTCCGTTTCAAGAAGTGTAAAGCATAAAAAAGATAGATATGCCTCTTAACTTTGCACTGTTAAAATTTCAGCCTCATTGCTTCAGTGAAACTCCAGATATAGCTGATATGGCAAAAGGTGTCGGAACTGGAACTGAACTGGATTTACCCTTAATTCTTGATTTAACCTAGTAATCTGAAATCACTCAAAGAAACTCGTGAAAAACACCAAATTACATAAAAATATAAAAAATCATAAACACAATTAGACTAAGCAATAATAACTCGTATTTGACACAAAACAATAATAAAACATAACTAAAAACTATATAATTATACGACTTATCACAGATCAAGCTTCCAATATTGACAAAATCGACCATCAAGTTGGCTGATCAAAATTGTCATACAATATGACGAAAATTGTTAGAAAAATGCACCCACCTATTATACCTACCTTTGAAATTTGTAAAGCTTGTCTCTTGTCATTTAGTCCTCCAAAATGTGTATAAATAGAGGGCCTTGGATGATTGTAGGAGACATTGTACATTGGTAGGATATTAGCCATTGTAATAAAATTCTCTAAGTTTTCTTCTTCTTTCTTTTCTCTAGTTTTCTTTTTCTTTATTTTCTTCTTCTTCTTTCTTTCTTTTATTTCCTTCTTAGATTCTCTTTAATTTTATGTTTATGTTTACAATGCCTATGGTAGGCTAAACTTCTATTTGGTTAAGGGTGATTTCAAAGTCCTAGATATGTTTTGTGATTGATTTTCAGATTCTATCTATCATTAATTTTCTATCAAAGTTGCTTATGTTCTTCTACAAGAATTGTTCATGATGTTGTCTTGATTTATTTAGGTGTACAACTAGATAGATCTTGATAATTATCTATTGCTAGTCTAGGAGTCTTGATCCGTGTAATTGTCTTGATTTCCTATTCATAAGTGGCAATTTGTGATTAATGATTATGGTCAAGTTTTCAATAATTGCAAAGTGGAACATAACCTAAGTTGAACAATCCGAGCTTATGTGTTTGTTGCTTAGATCAACCTATCTTTCTCATCATAAAGCTGCCATTAAATTGAATTTAGAGAGCTTATTCTAGGTTGTTTAATGGTTAGAGATTAAATAGAGAGCTTGTTCTATTTAACGACAAACTAAGGAAAGATTGGGATAACAGAGCTTGTTGTTATCTACGGTTGTTAACTTTGATAATTGGTTGATATTGATAGATCTGAAATTGATTCTTAATGATGTCTAGTGGTGGAGAATGAAACCTTAACCATATTTTTCATATTTGATTCTTCATACTTACTTGTTTTCTTACTTTTCTACTTTGCTTATTTTTAAAAGTATATTTATTTTTATTGGCTGGTTATACCGCCTAATTTGTATATTAACTTTGTTTTATTTTTATTGGCTGGTTATACCGCCTAATTTAGTATATATATATTTTATTGGCTGGTTATACCGCCTAATTTAGTATATATATTTTTATTGGCTGGTTATACCGCCTTGCATCTTATTCTTATTATTTACTTTAGTTTAAATCTGGCTTCAAAAAAAACATTTTCTTTTATTGTTTTCTTTGAACGTAAGTTATAAACTAATAACTCATAGATTAAAACCCAATCCCTGAGGACTCGACCCTTGCTAATCATTATACTTACAATTGATCTTTTTAATGCAAGGATAAATAAGATACACTCTTTTGGGTGCATCAAATCACATGGACCAAACTTTGATGCAAGCCCATCTTGCATGTTGAAGCCTTTCCTGAATAACTTCCAACATGGCCCAAATGAATTCCACCCATTCTTGCCATATTTCCTAGATCTTCTTGGATCTTGGCCCATATAGAAATTGCCATGGGATTGGGCCATCTTGGATCCTATCAATTTAGGTTAGGGACAAGATATGGTTACCGAATAAATAGCTTGTTCAATGTAGGCTCAAATTGGCTCACTAAGGGGGATGTTCTATTATAACATCAATAAGGGATGGCTGTTTGGCCCTGGTTAAAAATCCTAATGCCTCTATCATATTCATGTTGTCACATGCATCAATATAGTCTCAACAAGGTTGAAAGCAAGTTCTAGAGAAACATGTAATCATAAGAGCACTCAAGAAAGAAATTAGATTGATATGTATTATGCATCAATCATATAGGCTCAAAAACTCACAAGGATGATTATACAAGTCAGATTGAAGTCTAAACATGCTTCTTTCTCAATCAACATATCATATTAACATTGCCTCAAAAAAAATGATATCAAGCTCATTTCTCATGAAAATCTTCTCACTAATAAATCAGTTTTATACTTATACAATTCATATCTCATTGATGCACCCAAAAGAGTGTATCTTATTTAACCTTGCACTAAAATGATAAATTGTAAGTATAGTAGTTAGCAAGGGTCGAGTCCTCAGGGATTGGGTTTTAGTTTATAAGTTAATAGTTTAAAACTTAAATTCAAGAACAATAAAAGAAAAGGGGTTTTTGAAGCCAGATTTAAACTAAAGTAAATAATAAGAATAAGATGTAAGGCGGTATAACCAGCCAATAAAAATATATATACTAAATTAGGCGGTATAACCAGCCAATAAAAATAAAACAAAGTTAATATACAAATTAGGCGGTATAACCAGCCAATAAAAATAAATATACTTTTAAAAATAAGCAAACTAGAAAAGTAAGAAAACAAGTAAGTAAGAAGAATCAAATATGAAAAATATGGTTAAGGTTTCATTCTCCACCACTAGACATCATTAAGAATCAATTTCAGATCTATCAATATCAACCAACTATCAAAGTTAACAACCGTAGATAACAACAAGCTCTGTTATCCCAATCTTTCCTTAGTTTGTCGTTAAATAGAACAAGCTCTCTATTTAATCTCTAACCATTAAACAACCTAGAATAAGCTCTCTAAATTCAATTTAATGGCAGCTTTATGATGAGAAAGATAGGTTGATCTAAGCAACAAACACATAAGCTCGGATTGTTCAACTTAGGTTATGTTCCACTTTGCAATTATTGAAAACTTGACCATAATCATTAATCACAAATTGCCACTTATGAATAGGAAATCAAGACAATTACACGGATCAAGACTCCTAAACTAGCAATAGATAATTATCAAGATCTATCTAGTTGTACACCTAAATAAATCAAGACAACATCATGAACAATTCTTGTAGAAGAACATAAGCAACTTTGATAGAGAATTAATGATAGATAGAATCTAAAAATCAATCACAAAACATGTCTAGGGCTTTCAAATCACCCTTAACCAAATAGAAGTTTAGCCTAGCATAGGCATTGTAAACATAAACATAAAATTAAAGAGAATCTAAGAAGGAAATAAAAGAAAGAAAGAAGAAGAAGAAAATAAAGAAAAAGAAAACTAGAGAAAAGAAAGAAGAAGAAAACTTAGAAAATTTTATTACAATGGCTAATTTCCTACCAATCTACCATACCTCTTACAATCATCCAAGGCCCTCTATTTATACACATTTTGGAGGACTAAATGACAAGAGACAAGCTTTACAAATTTCAAAGGTAGGTATAATAGGTGGGTGCATTTTTCTAACAATTTTCGTCATATTGTATGACAATTTTGATCAGCCAACTTGATGGTCGATTTTGTCAATATTGGAAGCTTGATCTGATCACATGGTCTTCTAGAACAATGTTTCCCTATCCGTTAGTGATCCATAGCCGTTGGAATCAGCTCATTTGCTGATGTGGATCAGAAGATATGGGCAAAATACCAAAACAGGTCAGCACAGACGTCATTGCACATCAGCCAACTTGACGGTCAATTTCGCTAGGGAAAACGACTCCGTTTCAAGAAGTGTAAAACATGAAAAAGTTAGATATGCCTCTTAACTTTGCACGGTTAAAATTTCAGCTTTATTGCTTCAGTGAAACTCCAGATATAGCTAATATGCCAAAAGGTGTCGGAACTGGAACTGAACTGAATTTGCCCTTAATTCTAGTAATCTGAAATCACTCAAAGAAACTTGTGAAAAACACCAAATTACATAAAAATATAAAAGATCATAAGCACAATTAGACTAAACAATAATAACTCATATTTGACACAAAACAATAATAAAACATAACTAAAAACTATATAATTATAAGTTAATAGTTTATTAACCCAAATGAAAGAATCATGTGTAGGAGAAAAGAACTTATAACATAAGAATAGGAACAACTAAGACTCAAAACAAAACAAACTCATGCAACCTAAATAATCCTAAAATACTAAACAAAAATTAACAAGTAAACATAAAAAGATTAAAATCAAACTGACAAGGTATGTCTCAAGCCTCCCTTACTCAGACCTTGTTCAGAATGAATACCTCTAAATTGCTTAAAACACAACAAACCTTTTTTTTTTTTAAATTAGCAAAATATGTCCCTTACCCCCTACTAAAATATGACATTGTCCCCAATGTCAAATTTTAAAGGTAGAATTTAGGAGATATTACCTGCAGAGGTTGCTAACCACTTATTATAACTGAGACACAACAAGCAAAATGTTAGATAATGTCACAAAGACAAAGTGCAATCCACTCCTTGCTCGTCCATATCTCTTTTTCTTTTTCCGAGCGTTTGCGAAACAACCGTAGCAGATAAACACTCATAAGCTTGGAGCTTTTTAAGTAAATCTTCAATGGTTGTAGCAGAAATTATGGTTCTCCTTGCCTCTGAAAACATGAATCCATTATCCACAGCATTATCTAAATATGAAAGCAAATTACTAAAATAACCATTAATATTAAGCAAACCAATGGGTTTCTTATTTGTGACCAAAGATGACCAAGAAGCCACGCAAGCTATTTCTTCCAATGTACCCAGACCTCTTGGTAAAGCAATGAATGCATCGGCAGAATGGTACATGATTGTCATCCGTTCAGGGATACTCCAGACTTGTATTTCCTTACCCACGGTAGGTCCACAAAAACTTGTGAATAGTTTTGGCACGATTCCTAGAACTGGACTTCCTCCGGCGTGTGCTGCTGTAGCGACTGCTCCCATTAAACCCGTACTACCGCCTCCATAAATCAAGTGGATCTTTTGTTGGGCAAGTATTATTCCAACTCTTATGGCTTCATCAGCGAATATGTTATTTTTCCCTGGATAAGCACCTCCAAAGACACAAATTTTTTTAATGCGCTGGGATGAAGTACTTTCCATTTTTTTTTTGAGTGCCTGAAAGAGAATGAGTACATGGTGTAATATATAGAGGACTGAGTAGTGAATCAGACAAGAGTAATAATGTCGCCGAAAGTGTATCTGACCTGTCAGAAGAAAATGTTAACCTAACAAAAGATTTTTGCGTGATTTCAGGAAGAAAATCAAAAAGAGAAGAAAAAATCAACCGTAAAAGACAAATAAAAAAAACGAGAATAATTACACAAATCGAACAACACGTAAATTAAACCAAAATAAAGTTATTGCAAATCAAACCAAAAGCTGAGAAGTCATTTATTGTAGTTGTGATTGTGGCTCACATCTTCCTCTGGTTTTACGTCCAGAAACGGCTTAAACGCCTTCTATGAGTCGAGGATATGCTTCCCATCCAGTTTTCTTACAAGCTGGCAAACAGGGTCTTTTAACATCAGATTCCCAAGATGTTGCCATTCCCTTTGGAATTGCGGCCATAAATCAAGAATTTCTCTTTGTACGTCTCCACTAGGATGCGTCTCAAGAGAAAGTTGGATATTACCCAAATTCTCCTTACTCAGTCCATCCTTAATGAATTCAATTTTATCATCTCGATTAGAGGACGGAATCCCAATAGAACGACATTTATCGTTACACGTCCATCGTGCACATTTGTGGTAATTTGAACTCATGCGCTTTGCTCGTCGCTTCTTTGCAAAAGTGCTTCTACCTGTACCTGGTAAATGCAAAACAGGAAGATATTCATCTTCACGTACCTTGGCTTCAATTATCCAACGTATGTCTTCAGGAATCCCTTTGTGCATAAGCATTCTTAATCTTTCAAATCGAACTTGGTAAAGCTTCAGTAAAATATTTCGAGGAAAAGGAGGAAATCGTTTCTGCAATCTTGTGAGAATATCATCCATCCTGAAAAAAATGAAAAAAAAAAAAATTGAAAGAGAAATTGGAAGAGAAATTTATATACAATATCAGTTTTGTGGGTAGCTGATGGAACCGATTTAAATAATCATGGAGTACCGTTATCCGCCATTTAACCGGGGTAAAAAAAATAAAAATTATATTTACATCTAGTTATTTTCAAAACAAGGATCAGAAAGAAAAACAACATAAAAAAAACTCAAAAAACAAAACACTCTAAATAAAATCCTAAATTCTTCCCCCTACACATAATTTTTACATTGTCCTCAATGTAATGCTATTATCCCCCAATGCAAGAATTATATGTAAGAGAAAAAAAACTATTAAACAAAAGAAAAGAAAAACAATAAAAGATAGAATGATGGAGAGTAAGGAATATGCAAATCTGATATAATAGATGCTCTCCATCCTTTTGGGTTGCCTCCCAAGAAGCGCTTTGTTTATTGTCCTCAGCCTGACTTAGACCCATGCCATTATTATTCAACATACTTTGGCTCAAAAAGTGGAAACTCCTCCACATCTTGTATTGGAAAGTTCTCATAGTAAGGCTTCAATCTATGACCATTTACTTTGAATGCCTTATCTGTTTTTGGGCTTTGGATTTCAACTGCACCATGAGTAAATACATTAGTAATAACAAAAGGTCCAACCCAACGAGAACGTAACTTACCTGGATATAACTTAAGGCGTGAATGGAAGAGAAGAACTTTTTGTCCAACAACAAATTCCTTTCTTGATATCATCTTGTCATGGAATGCCTTAGTCTTTTCCTTGTAAATCCTAGAATTCTGATAGGCATCATTCCTTATCTCCTCTAATTCTTGTAGGTCAAGTTTTCTTTTCTTTCCTGTCTCATCCATCTCCATGTTGCATTGTTTGATAGCCCAATATGATTTATGTTCCAATTCAACCGGAAGATGACAAGGCTTACCATAAACAGGTCGATAAGGAGACATACCAATGGGTGTCTTATATGCTGTCCTATAAGCCCAAAGTGCAGCATCAAGTCGTGAACTCCAATCCTTCCTATTTGGATTAACTGTCTTTTCAAGGATGGACTTAACTTCTCGGTTTGACACTTCAGCTTGCCCACTAGTTTGAGGATGATTTGAGGTGGAGACCTTGTGTGTGATGTTATACTTCCTCAAAAGTGCTTCCATAGTCCTATTGCAAAAGTGAGTACCTCTATCGCTGATTATGGCCTTTGGCGTTCCAAACCTAGCAAAGATGTTAGTCTTGACAAAATCTGAAACAATTTTAGAGTCATTAGTCCTAGTGGATTTTGCTTCCACCCACTTTGAAACATAATCAACGGCAAGTAAAATATAAAGATTACCAAAAGAAGGAGGAAAAGGTCCCATGAAATCCATGCCCCATGCATCAAAAATTTCAACAATAAGTATTGGAGTTTGAGGCATTTGATTTCTAGCACCTAAGTTACCTGTTCTTTGGCAACGATCACATGACTTGCAAAAGAGGTATGCATCTTTGAATATGGTAGGCCAATAAAATCCAGAATCAAGAACTTTCATTGCTGTTCTTTTGGATCCAAAGTATCCTCCACATGCATAAGAGTGACAAAAGGTGAGAATAGATTGAAATTCAGTTTCGAGTACACACCTTCTTATAATCTGATCGGAGCAATGCTTCCAAAGGTAAGGATCATCCCATATGTAGTATTTGGCATCACTCTTGATCTTATTTCTTTGAGCTTGTGTCAACTCTTGTGGCAACTTCTTGGTAACTAAGTAATTAACAATATCAGCATACCAAGGAGTTATTGTACTTATAAAAAGAAGTTGCTCATCCGGAAAGTTCTCATTCAAGGGTAGTGCATCCTCTTCATGAACTAAACGGCTAAGATGGTCCGCAACCAGGTTGTCACTATCTCTCTTATCTTTTATCTCCAAATCAAACTCTTGTAAGAGAAGTATCCATCTAACCAACCTTGGTTTGGCCTCCTTTTTGGTGAGTAAGTACTTAAGGGCAGCATGGTCAGAATATACAATTACTTTAGTACCAATTAAATAAGATCGAAATTTTTCTAAAGCAAATACAACAGCCAAAAGTTCTTTTTCTGTAGTGGAATAGTTCAATTGAGCATCATTAAGAGTTCGGGAGGCATAATAAATGGCATGTGAGGCTTTTCCAACCCGTTGGCCCAAAACAGCTCCAATGGCATAGTCACTAGCATCACAGATGATTTCAAAAGGTACATTCCAATCTGGTGGTTGGATGATAGGAGCTGATGTCAAGAGTCCCTTCAATGTTTCAAACGCCTCTTTGCATTTATCATCAAAGTGGAAAACCACATCTTTTTGTAGTAGCTTGCAAAGAGGTAATGTGATCTTTGAGAAGTCTTTGATAAATCTCCTATAGAAACCTGCATGTCCAAGAAAAGAACGAACCTCTCTCACATTTGTGGGAGGTGGTAAAGAATGCATAATATCTATTTTAGACTTATCAACCTCTATCCCTCTAGAAGAAATAACATGGCCCAAAACTATTCCTTGTTCTACCATAAAGTGACATTTTTCCCAATTCAAAACAAGGTTAGTTTCCATGCATCTTTCAAGTACAAGTGTAAGGTTCTCTAGACATCTGTCAAAAGAATCACCATAGACACTAAAATCATCCATAAACACTTCTATGATGTTCTCTACATAATCTGAAAATATGCTAACCATACACCTTTGGAATGTAGCTGGTGCATTACAAAGACCAAATGGCATACGCCGGTATGCAAAAGTACCAAATGGACATGTGAATGTTGTTTTCTCTTGGTCCTCCGGAGCAATGGCTATCTGATTATAACCTGAAAAACAATCAAGAAAACAATAATGAGAATGGCCAGCTAACCTTTCAAGCATTTGATCAATAAAAGGTAAAGGAAAGTGGTCTTTGCGAGTTGTGGAATTAAGTTTACGATAATCAATACAAACTCGCCATCCTGTTTGAATCCTAGTAGGAACAAGTTCATTCTCATTATTTGTTACCACCGTTACACCTGATTTCTTTGGAACCACTTGGACCGGGCTCACCCATTTGCTATCCGAGATAGGATAGATCACTCCAACATCTAGGAGCTTCAGTATCTCCTTTTTCACAACCTCCATCATAGGAGGGTTCAATCTTCTTTGTGCTTCTCTTGTTGGTTTGGACCCTTCCTCTAACAAAATCCGGTGCATGCACATGGATGGGCTTATTCCCTTGATATCGGCAATTGTCCAACCAATTGCTGTTTTATGCTCTCTAAGCACCCGGATAAGTCGCTCTTCTTGCAAAGGTGTGAGCTCTTTGGCAATGATGATCGGTAGTGTGTCCTTTTTACCTAGGAACACATATTTCAAGTGGTTCGGTAGTGGTTTCAACTCTAAAGTTGGTGCCTGCAAAATGGAAGGTAGAAGTTTCTCATTAGATAAAGGCAAATCAATAAATGAAACATCAAACCTTGCATCTTTAGGTGGCAGCGAGTGTAAAGATTCTAGTGCCCCTTCCACATGGTCACTCAAGGCTAGTTTAGCATTCCCCATTCCGAGATGGTTGCTAAGGACTATTTCCACACTATCTTCACCATCTAGCTCATAAGCTTGCTGCACTAGTGAGTCAATTATATCAATATTAAAAACAGAATGCACATCACTAGGATATCTCATGGCCTCAAAAATGTTAAAGCGAATTATTTCACCATCAAATTCCATAGTTAAAGTGCCATCATGTACATCTATTTTAGTTCTTGCTGTTTTCAAGAATGGTCTCCCTAATATAATAGGTGTGGGATTAGAAGATATCTCATCTTCCATCTCAATAACATAAAAGTCTGCGGGAAAAACCAATTCATTAACTTGTACAAGAACGTCTTCTACAACTCCTCTTGGATAAGTGTTAGAACGGTCAGCAAGTTGTATTATAACACCGGTTTCCTTTAATGGTCCTAGATTCAATGAAGCATAAATTGAATATGGCATGACATTAATAGATGCCCCTAGATCTAGCATAGCACGCTCAAACCTGGTGTTGCCTATCTTACAAGGAATGGTAAACATACCTGGATCCTTGCATTTAGGTGGGAGTTTCTTTTGAAGAACAGCTGACACATTCTCCCCCACACTTACCTTTTCATTCCATTTCAACTTCCGTTTAGATGTGCACAACTCTTTTAGGAACTTGGCATATCTTGGCACTTGCTTGATAGCATCTAGTAAAGGAATGTTCACCTCTACTTTCCGAAAAGTTTCCAAAATTTCCTTCTCTTGCTCCTCCTTCTTGGACTTTGCTAACCTGCCAGGAAAAGGTGGAGGAGTTATATAAGAAGGAAATGATGGTTTAGGAATTACCTTTTTTAGTGGCTCGTTGGGATGTGAAGAGGATGCCATGGTATTGTTCTCCCCTTGAGCACTATCATTTTGTGGTGTCTCTAGCTGTTTCCCACTTCTTAAAGTTATAGTATTGGCATTCTCTCTTGGATTCACTATGGTTTGGGAAGGTAATTTCCCAGAATCCCTTGCTTGCATTTGACTCATGGTTGTTGCCAATTGCCCTATTTGAGTCTCCAAATTTCGAATACTTGTCTTTGTTTCCTGTTGAAATTGAATTGTATTAGTAGAAAGAGCTTTAACAAGATCTTCAAGAGAAGTACCTGAATTTTGGGTGGGTGGTAGTTGTTGTCGGGTTTGGTATGGTTGTTGCACTCTTTGCTGAAAACCCGGTGGCCTGTGGTCAAATGGTGGAGGAATAGTTTGTGATTGGTTCCCTCCATAATTGAAGTTTGGATGATCCCTCCATCCTGGATTGTAAGTGTTTGAGTAGGGATCATATTTCCTTGATTGGTTCTGAAATCCACCCATGGCATTCACATGTTCATTGGTATCCTCTTGAAGTGTTGGACACATATCAGTTTGGTGCCCTATGTTTGAACATATGCCACAAGCCTTTATTTGTTGTATTTTACCTACAGCCAATTGTTGAACAAGAGAAGCCAGTTTATCAAATTTTTGTTCAAGGGATGATATACTTACCTCATTAACTCTCTTAGGTTGTGGTGGTGGATCTTGTCTCATTGAGAACTGTTGAGAATTGGCTGCCATGTTGGAGATTAATGTTCTAGCAGCCCTGGGAGTCTTATCAACTAGAGCTCCCCCACTAGCGGCATCTCCTATACTTCTCTCCATGGGCATGAGACCTCATAGAAGTATTGGATGAGAAGTTGTTCACTTATTTGATGGTGTGGACATGATGCACAAAGTTTCTTGAACCTCTCTCAATATTCATATAAGGACTCTCCGTTGTATTGCCGAATCCCACATATCTCTTTCCTAATGTTGGCAGCCTTAGATGCTGGGAAATACCTTTCCAAGAATGCTTTCTTCAAATCATTCCATGTAGTGATGGTCCCTGATGGTAGATAGTAGAGCCATTCCTTTGCTGAATCAGCTAGAGACAATGGGAAGGCTCTCAACTTAACTTGCTCTTCCGTGACCCCTGTTGGTCTCATGCTTGAGCAAACTACATGGAATTCCTTGAGGTGCTTATTTGGATCCTCTCCTGCAAAACCATGAAAAGTTGGGAGAAGATGAATCAAACCAGATTTTAATTCAAAAGCTACCTCAAGATTAGCATAGTCAATGCATAATGGTTGTTGACCCAAGTCCGGAGCGGCTAGCTCCTTGAGAGTTCGGTTGTCAGCTGCTGCCATCTCTCCTTGCTCCTCTTGGATGTTTTGGATCAACTCCTCGATTGGTTGTTGGTGAGAAGTTATAAATTCCCGAATTCTCCTAAGTCGTAAGTCTTCTTCAGGAGCTTGGAACATTCACTAATAAAAAAAAATAAGAAAGTAAATAATTAGAACATAAAATAAGAATAAACCAATAAACTAATAAACTAAAGAAAGCAATCCCCGGCAACGGCGCCAAAAATTTGATGCACCCAAAAGAGTGTATCTTATTTAACCTTGCACTAAAAAGATAAATTGTAAGTATAGTAGTTAGCAAGGGTCGAGTCCTGAGGGATTGGGTTTTAGTTTATAAGTTAATAGTTTAAAACTTAAATTCAAGAACAATAAAAGAAAAGGGGTTTTTGAAGCCAGATTTAAACTAAAGTAAATAATAAGAATAAGATGCAAGGCGGTATAACCAGCCAATAAAAATATATATACTAAATTAGGCGGTATAACCAGCCAATAAAAATAAAACAAAGTTAATATACAAATTAGGCGGTATAACCAGCCAATAAAAATAAATATACTTTTAAAAATAAGCAAACTAGAAAAGTAAGAAAACAAGTAAGTAAGAAGAATCAAATAAGAAAAATATGGTTAAGGTTTCATTCTCCACCACTAGACATCATTAAGAATCAATTTCAGATCTATCAATATCAACCAACTATCAAAGTTAACAACCGTAGATAACAACAAGCTCTGTTATCCCAATCTTTCCTTAGTTTGTCGTTAAATAGAACAAGCTCTCTATTTAATCTCTAACCATTAAACAACCTAGAATAAGCTCTCTAAATTCAATTTAATGGCAGCTTTATGATGAGAAAGATAGGTTGATCTAAGCAACAAACACATAAGCTCGGATTGTTCAACTTAGGTTATGTTCCACTTTGCAATTATTGAAAACTTGACCATAATCATTAATCACAAATTGCCACTTATGAATAGGAAATCAAGACAATTACACGGATCAAGACTCCTAAACTAGCAATAGATAATTATCAGGATCTATCTAGTTGTACACCTAAATAAATCAAGACAACATCATGAACAATTCTTGTAGAAGAACATAAGCAACTTTGATAGAGAATTAATGATAGATAGAATCTAAAAATCAATCACAAAACATGTCTAGGGCTTTGAAATCACCCTTAACCAAATAGAAGTTTAGCCTAGCATAGGCATTGTAAACATAAACATAAAATTAAAGAGAATCTAAGAAGGAAATAAAAGAAAGAAAGAAGAAGAAGAAAATAAAGAAAAAGAAAACTAGAGAAAAGAAAGAAGAAGAAAACTTAGAGAATTTTATTACAATGGCTAATTTCCTACCAATCTACCATACCTCTTACAATCATCCAAGGCCCTCTATTTATACACATTTTGGAGGACTAAATGACAAGAGACAAGCTTTACAAATTTCAAAGGTAGGTATAATAGGTGGGTGCATTTTTCTAACAATTTTCGTCATATTGTATGACAATTTTGATCAGCCAACTTGATGGTCGATTTTGTCAATATTGGAAGCTTGATCTGATCACATGGTCTTCTAGAACAATATTCCCCTATTAGTTAGTGATCCATAGCCGTTGGAATCAGCTCATTTTATGATGTGGATCAGAAGATATGGGCAAAATACCAAAACAGGTCAGCACAGACGTCATTGCACTTCAGCCAACTTGATGGTCAATTTCGCTAGGGAAAACGACTCCGTTTCAAGAAGTGTAAAACATGAAAAAGTTAGATATGCCTCTTAACTTTGCACGGTTAAAATTTCAGCCTTATTGCTTCAGTGAAACTCCAGATATAGCTGATATGGCAAAAGGTGTCGGAACTGGAACTGAACTGAATTTGCCCTTAATTCTAGTAATCTGAAATCACTCAAAGAAACTTGTGAAAAACACCAAATTACATAAAAATATAAAAGATCATAAACACAATTAGACTAAACAATAATAACACATATTTGACACAAAACAATAATAAAACATAACTAAAAACTATATAATTATACGAGTTATCACTCATCATAGTATTGAAAGTAACTAAAACACACTAAAAACAACATAAAAAGAATCAAAAACAAAACACACTAAAGAAAACCCTAAATTCTTCCCCCCATACTTAATTTTTACATTGTTCTCAATGTAATGCTATTATCCCCAATGCAAGAATTATATGTAAGAGAAAAGAACTACTAAACAAAACAAACTAAAGAAAAACAATAAAAGATAGATGATGGAGAGTATGGAATATGCAAATCTGATTATAATGGATGCTCTCCATCCTTTTGGGTTGCCTCCCAAGAAGCGCTTGGTTTATTGTCCTCAGCCTGACTTAGACCCATGCCATTATTATTCAACATAATTTGGCTCAAAAAGTGGTAACTCCTCCACATCTTGTATTGGAACGTTCTCATAGTAAGGCTTCAATCTATGACCATTCACTTTGAATGCCTTATCTGTTTTTGGGCTTTGGATTTCAACTGCACCATGAGTAAATACATTAGTAATAACAAAAGGTCCAACCCAACGAGAACGTAACTTACCTGGAAATAACTTAAGGCGTGAATGGAAGAGAAGAACTTTTTGTCCAACAACAAAGTCCTTTCTTGATATCATCTTGTCATGGAATGCCTTAGTCTTTTCCTTGTAAATCCTAGAATTCTCATAGGCATCATTCCTTATCTCCTCTAATTCTTGTAGGTCAAGTTTTCTTTGCTTACCTGCCTCATCCATCTCCATGTTGCATTGTTTGATAGCCCAATATGATTTATGTTCCAATTCAAAAGGAAGATGACAAGGCTTACCATAAACAAGTCGATAAGGAGACATACCAATGGGTGTCTTATATGCTGTCCTATAAGCCCAAAGTGCATCGTCAAGTCGTGAACTCCAATCCTTCCTATTTGAATTAACTGTCTTTTCAAGGATGGACTTTACTTCTCGATTTGACACTTCAGCTTGCCACTAGTTTGAGGATGGTATGAGGTTGAGACCTTGTGTGTGATGTTATACTTCCTCAAAAGTGCTTCCATAGTCCTATTGCAAAAGTGAGTACCTCTATCGTTGATTATGGCCTTTGGTGTTCCAAACCTAGCAAAGATGTTAGTCTTGACAAAATCTGAAACAACTTTAGAGTCATTAGACCTAGTGGCTTTTGCTTCCACCCACTTCGAAACATAATCAACGGCAAGTAAAATATAAAGATTACCAAAAGAAAAAGGAAAAGGTCCCATGAAATCCATGCTCCATACATCAAAAATTTCAACAATAAGTATTGGAGTTTGAGGCATTTGATTTCTAGCACCTAAGTTACCTGTTCTTTGGCAACGATCACATGTCTTGCAAAAGAGGTATGCATCTTTGAATATAGTAGGCCAATAAAATCCAGAATCAAGAACTTTCATGGCTGCCCTTTTGGATCCAAAGTGTCCTTCACATGCATAAGAGTGACAAAAGGTGAGAATAGATTGAAATTCAGGTTCGAGTACACACCTTCTTATAATCTGATCGGAGCAATGCTTCCAAAGGTAATAATCATCCCATATGTAGTATCTGGCATCACTCTTGATCTTATTTCTTTGAGCTTGTGTCAACTCTTGTGGGAACTTCTTGGTAACTAAGTAATTAACAATATCGGCATACCAAGGAGTTGTTTTACTTATAAAAAGAAGTTGCTCATCCGGAAAGTTCTCATTCAAGGGTAGTGCATCCTCTTCATGAACTAAACGGCTAAGATGGTCCGCAACCAGGTTGTCACTACCTCTCTTATCTTTTATCTCCAAATCAAACTCTTGTAAGAGAAGTATCCATCTAATCAACCTTGGTTTGGCCTGCTTCTTAGTGAGTAAGTACCTAAGGGCTGCATGGTCAGAAAATACGATTACTTTAGTACCAATTCAATAAGATCAAAATTTTTCTAGAGCAAATACAACAGCCAAAAGTTCTTTTTCAGTAGTGGAATACTTTAATTGAGCATCATTAAGAGTTCGGGAGGCATAATAAATGGCATGTGAGGCTTTGCCAACCCGTTGGCCCAAAACAGCTCCAATGGCATAGTCACTAGCATCACACATGATTTCAAAAGGTACCTTCCAATCTGGTGGTTGCATGATAGGAGCTGATGTCAAGAGTCCCTTCAATGTTTCAAACGCCTCTTTGCATTTATCATCAAAGTGGAAAACCACATCTTCTTGTAATAGCTTGCAAAGAGGTAATGTGATCTTTGAGAAGTCTTTGATAAATCTCCTATAGAAACCTGCATGTCCAAGAAAAGAACGAACCTCTCTCACATTTGTGGGAGGTGGTATAGAATGCATAATATCTATTTTAGATTTATCAACCTCTATCCCTCTAGAAGAAATAACATGGCCCAAAACTATTCCTTGTTCTACCATAAAGTGACATTTTTCCCAATTCAAAACAAGGTTAGTTTTCATGCATCTTTCAAGTACAAGTGTAAGGTTCTCTAGACATCTATCAAAAGAATCACCATAGTCACTAAAATCATCCATAAACACTTCTATGATGTTCTCTACATAATATGAAAATATGCTAACCATACACCTTTGGAATGTAGCTGGTGCATTACAAAGACCAAATGGCATACGCCGGTATGCAAAAGTACCAAATGGACATGTGAATGTCATTTTCTCCTGGTCCTCCGTAGCAATGGCAATCTGATTATAACAAACTCGCCACCCTGTTTGAATCCTAGTAGGAACAAGTTCATTCTCATTATTTGTTACCACCGTTACACCTGAAATATTTGGAGCCACTTGGACCGGGCTCACCCATTTGCTATTCGAGATAGGATAGATCACTCCAACATCTAGGAGCTTCAGTATCTCATTTTTCACAACCTCCATCATAGGAGGGTTCAATCTTCTTTGTGCTTCTCTTGTTGGTTTGGACGCCTGCTCTAACAAAATTCGATGCATGCACATGGATGGGCTTATTCCCTTGATATCGGCAATTGTCCAACCAATTGCTGTTTTATGCTCTCTAAGCACCCGGATAAGTCGCTCTTCTTGCAAAGGTGTGAGCTCTTTGGCAATGATGACCGATAGTGTGTCCTTTTCACCTAAGAACACATATTTCAAGTGGTTCGATAGTGGTTTCAACTCTAAAGTTGGTGCCTGCAAAATGGAAGGTAGAAGTTTCTCATTAGATAAAGGCAAATCAATAAATGAAACATCAAACCTTGCATCTTTAGGTGGTAGCGAGTGTTAAGATTCTAGTGCCCCTTCCACATGGTCACTCAAGGCTAGTTCCCCTTTAGCATTCCACATTCCGAGATGTTTGCTAAGGACTATCTCCACACTATCTTCACTATCTAGCTCATAAGCTTGCTGCACTAGTGAGTCAATTATATCAATATTAAAAACAGAATTCACATCACTAGGATATCTCATGGCATCAAAAATGTTAAAGCGAATTATTTCACCATCAAATTCCATAGTTAAAGAGCCAGCATGTACATCTATTTTAGTTCTTGCTGTTTTCAAGAATGGTCTCCCTAATAGAATAGGTGTGGGATTAGAAGACATCTCATTTTCCATCTCAATAACATAAAAGTCAGCGGGAAAAACCAATTTAATAACTTGTACAAGAACGTCTTCTACAACTCCTCTTGGATAAGTGTTAGAACGGTCAGCAAGTTGTATTATAACACCGGTTTCCTCTAATAGTCCTAGACTCAATGAAGCATAAATTGAATATGGCATGACATTAATAGATGCCCCTAGATCTAGCATAGCATGCTCAAACCTGGTGTTGCCTATCTTACAAGGAATGGTAAACATACCTGGATCCTTGCATTTAAGTGGGAGTTTCTTTTGAAGAACAGCCGACACATTCTCCCCCACACTTACCTTTTCATTCCATTTCAAATTCCGTTTAGATGTGCACAACTCTTTTAGGAACTTGGCATATCTTGGCACTTGCTTGATAGCATCTAGTAAAGGAATGTTCACCTCTACTTTTCAGAAGGTTTCCAAAATTTCCTTCTCTTGCTCCTCCTTCTTGGACACTGCTAACCTGCTAGGAATAGGTGGAGGAGTTATATAAGAAGGAAAGGATGGTTTAGGAGCTACCTTTTGTAATGGCTCATTGGGATGTGAAGATGATGCCATGGTGTTGTCCTCCCCTTTTGTGGCATCTCAAGCTGTTTCCCACTTCTTAGAGTTATAGCATTGGCATTCTCTCTTGGATTCACTATGGTTTCGGAAGGTAATTTCCCGGAATCCCTTGCTTGCATTTGACTCATGGTTGTTACCAATTGCCCAATTTAGGTCTCCAAATTTCGGATACTTGTCTTTGTTTCCTGTTGAAATTGAATTGTATTAGTAGAAAGAGCTTTAACAAGATCTTCAAAAGAAGTACTTAAATTTTGGATGGGTGGCACTTGTTGTCGGGTTTGGTATGGTTGTTGCACTATTTGCTGAAAACCCGGTGGCCTGTTGTCAAATGGTTGAGGAATAGTTTGTGATTGGTTCCCTCCATAATTGAAGTTTGGATGATCCCTCCATCCTGGATTGTAATTGTTTGAGTAGGGATCATATTTCCTTGATTGGTTCTGAAATCCACCCATGGCATTCACATGTTTATTGGTGTCCTCTTGAAGTGTTGGACACATATCGGTTTGGTGCCCCATGTTTGAACATATGCCACAAGCCTTTATTAGCTGTATATTACCTGCAACCAATTGTTGAACAAGAAAAGTGAGTTTATCAAATTTTGTTCAAGGGATGATATACTTACCTCATTTACTTTCTTGGGTTGTGGTGGTGGATCATGTCTCATTGAGAATTGTTGAGAATTGGCTGCCATGTCGGAGATTAATGTTCTAGCAGCCCCGGGAGTCTTATCAACTAGAGCTCCCCCACTAGCGGCATCTATCATACTTCTCTCAATGGGCATGTGACTTTCATAGAAATATTGGATGAGAAGTTGTTCACTTATCTGATGGTGTTGACATGATGCACAAAGTTTCTTGAACCTCTCCCAATATTCATATAAGGACTCTCCGTTGTATTGCCGAATCCCACATATCTCTTTTCTAATGTTGGCAGCCTTAGATGCTGGCAAATACCTTTCCAAGAATGCTTTCTTCATATAATTCCATGTAGTGATGGTCCCGGATGGTAGATAGTAGAGCCATTCCTTTGCTGAATCAGCTAGAGAGAATGGGAAGGCTCTCAACTTAACTTGCTCTTCCGTGACCCCTGTGGGTCTCATGCTTGAGCAAACTACATGGAAATCCTTGAGATGCTTATTTGGATACTCTCCTGCAAAACCATGAAAATTTGGGAGAAGATGAATCAAACCAGATTTTGATTCAAAAGCTACCTCAAGATTAGCATATTCAATGCATAATGGTTGTTGACCCAAGATCGGAGCGGCTAGCTCTTTGAGAGCTCGGTTGTCAGCTGGTGCCATCTCTCCTTTCTCCTCTTGGATGTTTTGGATCAACTCCTCGATTGGTTGTTGGTGAGAAGTTATAAATTTCCGAATTCTCCTAAGTCTTAAGTCTTCTTCGGGATCTTGGAACATTCACTAATAAACAAACAAAAAAAAGAAAGTAAATAATTAGAACAAAAAAAAGAATAAACCAATAAACTAAAAAACTAAAAAAAGCAATCCCAGGCAATGGCGCCAAAAACATGATGCATCCAAAAGAGTGTATCTCATTTAACCTTGCACTTAAAAAGAATCAATTGTAAAGTATAGTGATTAGCAAGGGTCGAGTCCTTAGGGATTGGGTTTTAGTTTATAAGTTAATAGTTTATCACTTAAAAACAAGTAAACAAAAGTAAAGGGGATTTTGAAATCAGATTTAAACTAAAGTTAACAATAAGAATGAGAAAACAAGTAATTAAGAAGAATCAAATTTGAAAAATATGCTCAAGGTTTCATTCTCCACCACTAGATATCATTAAGAATCAATTTCATATCTATCAACATTAGTTAGCTATCAAAGTTAACAATCGTAGATAACAACAAGCTCTGTTATCCCAATCTTTTCTTAGTTTGTTGTTAAATAGAACAAGCTCTCTATTTAATCTCCAACTATCAAACAACCTAGAATAAGCTCTCTAAGTTCAATTTAATAGCAGCTTTATGATGAGAAGGACAGGTTGATCTAAGAAACAAACACTTAAGCTCGGATTGTTCAACTTAGGTTATGTTCCACTTTGCAATTATTGAAACTTGACCATAATCATTAATCACAAATTGCTACTTATGAATAGGAAATCAAGATTTACACGGATCAAGACTCCTAAACTAGCATTAGACAATTGAACAAGATAGTCACTCTTTTGTCCGAATGGATTTGATTGCATTCTATAAGTTTGTTTTTGGTACATTTGGGCATAATGATATTGTCTTATTTTATTTGTGTTTGGAAATATCTTGTTGTGATGAATATGCTAATATGGGTACACAATTGTATGATTTAGATGGCTAGTTCCATAAAGGGCATATGATAGGATCCAAGATGGTCTAATCCCATGGCAATTTCTATATGAGCCAAGATCCAAGAAAATCTAGGAAACATGGCAAGAATGGGTGGAATTCACTTTGGCCATGTTGCAAGTTATTCAAGAAAGGCTTCAACATGCAAGATGGGCTTGCAACCAAGTTTGGTCTTTGTGATTCAAGAACACAAGGTGGCACATTAAGAAGGCTTACAAGTGGCGGCATCATGTTTAAAGAAGTGGGCCTATTCTTTAATTCATTAATATTGCCGTCCCTTGAACTCCTCTATGGCCCATCATGTGAAGCTTGGATCACATGACCAATTCTTGGTCTTCCTCATTCAAGCAGCCCAACCTGAATGGCTTGACATTGCTTAAAGGACTTGTAGATTCTTCCCAAGTCCTTTGCTCCAATCCTTGCATAATTTCCTAGAGCTTCTTGGATCTTGACCTTGTAATAGGCCCAATTGGAACATGCAATGGATTTTGAAGTCCAATACCAGCTTGGTTCTCATCAGCATCTCTCATAAAGTTATACTTAATCCCTATATGCTTGGTCTTTTCATGATATTTTGAATCCTTAATATAAGCCAAAGCAGCCATGCTATTACTACAAAAGAGAGTGTTTGGCTTATCATTAGGGGCTACAACACCTAAGTGACCAAGGAAACGACCAAGCAACAAGGCAAGAAGCCTGATGTAGACTTGTATAGTTGATAAAGTCATGCAAGTCTGCTTCTTACTACTCCATGAAATAGCACCATTAGAAAGCAGAAAAACATAACCTGATGTAAACTTGTATTTATCTCTATCACCACCCTAATCAGCATCCGTGTATCCTTGCAACCTTAGGTTACCCTTTTGGTAACACAACCAATAGTCTTTCGTACCCTTAGGGTATCGAAATATTCTTTTAACGCACTTCCAATGCTGTTGACTAGGGTTAGATGAATACCTAGCTAACAAACCAACCGCTTGGCTAATGTCCGGCCTAGTACATAACATGGCATATATTAGACTTCCAATGGCATTCAAATATGGAACTCTTTTCATATCTTCCTTTTCTTCAAGACTTTGTGGACACATTGCTTCACCAATTTTATAATTGTGAGCAATAGGAGTATTCATAGGTTTTGAGTTGTGCATGTTGAAGCGTTCAAGAATCTTATTGATATAAGGTTGTTGAGACAACGCTAACAACCTTTTGGACTTATCTCTTAGAATCTTAACGCCAAGAATGTAAGCCGCTTCTCCCATATCCTTCATATCAAAGGTGGAAGACAACCATCACTTAATGGTGTGCACAAAACACAAATCATTATTAGATAACAGTATATCATCAACATATAATGACATAATTATAAACTTGTTCTTGGAATTTAAGACATAAAAACAACGGCCTTCATCCATCATCTTGAAACCAAAGTTCAAGACAGATTCATGGACTTCAAATACCATTGTCTTGAAGCTTGTTTAAGACCATATATCGACTTCTTTAGTCGACATATCTTGTGTTCCTTACCTTCTACTATGAAACCTTATGGTTGTTCATGTAGATCTCTTCACTCAAATCACCACTGAGGAAGGTAGTCTTAACATTCATTTGATGTAATTCCAAGTCAAGATTAGCAACAATAGCCTGATGGAGTTGAATCTCACAACAGGTGAGAAAGTGTCTTTATAATCAATACCTTCTACTTGTGTATACCCCTTGGCAACCAAACTTGCCTTGTACCTTTCAATGGTACCATCCACTTTTCTCTTGATTTTCAGACCCCATTTGTTCCCAATGGCCTATCTATATTTAGGAAGATCAACTAAGTCCCATACTTTATTCACATGCATAAATTTCAATTTATTTTTCATTGCAATTATCCATTTCTTACAATCTGGACTTTCAAGAGCTTTTTTCAAACTTTGTGGTTCATCATCCATAGGTGACACCGAATGAGCTTCACTTTCATCCAAAATCCACCACTTAGTTGGAGGTTTGAATTTTCTTGAAGAACGTCTAAGAACAGTAGGAGCATTATGTTCTTCTTGATCATGCACATTTGCATTATCATCAAGTTCTTCATGAGGCAACACATCCTCATTAGGCTCTTCATGAGGTAACTCATCCTCATGAAGCTCTTCTTGAGGTAACTCATCCTCATTTTGTTGGACCATCACTTGATCAATGTTTTGATAACTTTGATCACATATTTCTTCTATAGGTTGATTTGGGTCATTGTTTCCACTATGACCAACAACTTGTGGAGACACTAAGCTCTCACTTGGTCCAATGCCACTATCACTTTCATTATGTGATATTAGCACATCACTAGTGCTAGTTAGTCCAGATTCAATAACTTCATAAGGGTAACTCTTATCAACATTCCCTTTCTTAGGAAACTCATTTTCTAAGAAAGTTGCGTCCCTTGACTCGAATTCAACTTGTCTATCCAAATCCATGAACACATCACCCTTAGAGTGTTCAGAATAACTGAGAAGAACACATTTCTTTCCTCTTGGTCCTAATTAGGACTAAAAATATGATTTGGATTGTGGACTTAGGCAGCACAGCCCCAAGGCCTTAGATTACTCAAATATGGCTTTCTTTTAGTCCATAACTCATAAGGAGTAGACAAAACAGATTTGGATGGCACTCTATTCTGGGTGTTCTAGGAATAGTCAATTGCCTTGATTTTTTTTTTCTCATCACATAACCACTTGAATCCATTTGACAAATACTCTTGATGTGAACCCTATGCGATTAAACCCTTTGAAACCACTAACAAATTGAAATACCCTAACCCCAAGAAAGCCAAGATTCAGGCAAAGAAAACTTAAACCCTTAGAAAGCCTGTTTCAAAAAACCTAGATTGAGCATGTAAGCTAGACCCTAAGAACTCTTGTTTCAAGAACCCAATAAGCCACAAAGAAAGAATTATTTGATAAGTTTCTAATTTCTGTCAAGAACTAAAAAGAGTGAAAACTCAATTGAATATAATTCAACTCAATAAATTAATTCATAAAAATGATATAGGCTGCTAAACGTTGTTTATATAGCCTCCCTACTAACCCTAATTCAACTAGCACTACTTTCCTAGCTAAAAGACCATAGGGGCCAGACCTAATTAAATAAGAAAGAATGCTTAAAATATGTGCTGAACATGCTCAAGCTCAAACCTAAATAATTAAAAGATGTCCAATAGTTTTAATGAAGGTAGTCCCCACAAGCTTATTGGACATAATACATAAATCAGACCCAAAAGCCTAAGTAATTAAAAGACCCAACTAAAACTTCTAAAGTAGGTGCCACATCATTAATGAATTGGTCCCCACTTCATATTAAATAATGAACTAAAACAGGCCAAATAATTCATTAATATTGCCGCCCCCTTGAATTCCTCTATGGCCAATCATGTGAAGCTTGGATCACATGGACCAATTCTTGGTCTTCCTCATTCAAGCAGCCCAACTTGAATGGCTTTCATTGCTTAAAAGACTTTTAGATTCTTCCCAAGTCCTTTGCACCAATCCTTACATAGCTTCCTTGAGCTTCTTGGATCTTGACCTTGTAATAGGCCCAATTGGAACATGCAATGGATCTTGAAGTCCAATACCAGCTTGGTTCTCATCAACTCTCCACCTCGATCAGTCCTTAATGACTTAATCTTCCTTTCTATTTGATTCTCAACTAAAGTAACATAAGTTTTGAACACCTTATTGCTTCACTTTTGTACTTTATCAAATAGACATAGGTGAATCGAGTATAGTCATCCGTGAATGTGATTATTGATAAGTGCGTAATTCCATAAGTTTTCATGTATTATTTCCTTATAGTTTATGCTTTAATTCTTAAGTTCCTTGACAAATTATTTATATTTTTATGAATTATAAGTATTTTGGAAGAGATGAAAGTCAAAACATGTCAATTATGATGGTAAAGAGCTTACAAAATCATAATCACAAGATGGAAGAAGACTTGGGTGTCAAAAACATCAATTTCTTAGTGTTAAATGATCAGGCAGATCTGACCTCCGGAGCTTGTTGCAAGGAAATCATTATGTTAAATTCATTATTTGAAGAAACTCCCTTTCCTATTTTAAAGCTGACTTGAATACTTTTCCAACAATAGTTTACACGCCTAAATCGGATAACGGATGGTCATCCAATTCAGCCAAAGAAGTGCGAGACAGTACAACAGTCGCGAAACCGACGTCAGCGAGCAGAAAGTGCAAGTCAGTTACTTGGTGCTGCAGCACCGATCCTACTGTCCTCAAAATCGGGAAAAACCGCAAAACTCAAAAATCTTGCCTATTTTGCACTCCTTTGACTCCTGGCTTCCTTGATCAGCAAGTAAGGGTTTCCAAGACTTGAAAGCTCTATAAATACCATCTTTTGAGCCACCAACTATAACATGATATTCATTTTTTATCAATCTTCTTCTTCTTATTCTTCTTCTCTTAGTTTTATTTTATTTTTCTTCTTAGTTTCTTTTGAATATTCATGTTTATGTTAACTATGCCTATGCAAGGCTAAACTTCTTTTTGGTTAAGGGTGATTTCAAAGCCCTAGACATGTTTTGTAATTGATATTGAGATTTTATCTATAATTAGTTTTCTATCAAAGTTGCTTATGTTCTTCCATAAGAATTGTTTATGATTTTTATCTTGATTTGTTTAGGTGTGCAACTAGATAGATCTTGATAATTTTCCAATGCTAATTTAGGAGTCTTAATCCGTGTAATTGTCTTGATTTTTTATTCATAAGTGGCAATTTGTTATTAATGATTATGGTCAAGTTTTCGCTAATTGCAAAATGGACTAAGTTAAACAATTCATGTTTATGCTTTTGTTGCTTAGATCAACCTATCTTTCTCATCATAAAGCTGCTGTCAAATTAAATTTAGAGATGTTTATCCAAGGTTGTTTGATAGTTAGAGATTAATAGTGGCGTTTGTCCTGCTTAACGACGAACTAAGCAAGGATTGGGGTAACACAGGATGTTGTTATCTACAGTTGTTAACTTTGATAAATAATTGATATTGATAGATCTGAATTTGATTCTTAATGATGTCTAGTGGTGGAGAATGAACCTTTAGTCATATTTCTCTCATATTTGATTTCATCTTATTTTATTGCTTCTTATTTTTCTTGTTTTCTTAGTTTTTCTTTACTTTTAATTATTTCAAAACCCCAATTTTCTTTTATTGTTCTTGAATTTAAGTTTTAAACTAGTAATTTATAAACTAAAAATCAATCTCTGTGGATTCGACCCTTGCTTCTACTATACTTTACAATTGATAATATTTTTAGTGCAATGATTAAATAAGATATACTCTTTTGGGTGCATCAATTATGTATCTAAAACTTTTTCTAGATGTCACATTCAAGAGACCACAAAAATCAGAATGTATAATTTGCAATGGATATTCACATCTATGAGCCTTTCCAAATGGTTTTCTTGTTGCCTTGCCCGCTAGACTTATCTCACAAGTTGGGAGGGATACATTAGATAAAGAACCAAGAAAGCCACTTTTAGGTAACTTCTTCTTCCTTTCTTGCTCTATATGTCCCAATCTTGCATGCCAAATGAACTCATCATTTGCATCGGCCATAAGTGATAAGTGCTTAATTTCTTACATTTTCCTATTTAATTTCCTTATTCTTTGTGCTTTGATTCTTACTTCCATGACATTTTACTAGGTTTTTATGCTTTTTAGGTATTTTGGAGGAGATGAAGTCAAAACATGTCAATTAGGATGTTAAAGAGCTTACAAAATCCCAATCACAAGATGAAAAAAGAGTTGAGAGTCAAAAAGATCAAAATCTTGGTGCAAAGCAAGAAGACAGATTTGACCTCTGGAGCTTGTTGCTAAGAAAACATGATGTTAGATTCTTTATTCGAAGAAACTTCCTTCTTGACTTTTTAAGCTAACTTGATTACCTTTCCAACGGTTGGTCATGGGCCTAAATCGGATAAGAAATTGTCATCCAAATCTGCATTGGAATACCTCCTTAAATAACCCTAATGGCAGGAAAAAAACCCTAGCCGCAAATCACATTTTTTTCTTAATACCCTAGCTGAAATTTATGTTTATCCTTGTCAAAGAAGGACTAGTGGCTGTAAACTTGAATTAATTGCAAGAATATTTTCTTAAAACTAATCCTAGACAAAGTAGGAGAATTAGATCAGCTGATGCACCCAAAAGAGTGTATCTTATTTAACCTTGCACTAAAAAGATCAATTGTAAGTATAATGATTAGCAAGGGTCGAGTCCTCAGGGATTGGATTTTAATCTATGAGTTATTAGTTTATAACTTACGTTCAAAGAAAACAATAAAAGAAAAGGGGTTTTGAAGCCAGATTTAAACTAAAGTAAATAATAAGAATAAGATGCAAGGCGGTATAACCAGCCAATAAAAATATATATACTAAATTAGGCGGTATAACCAGCCAATAAAAATAAAACAAAGTTAATATACAAATTAGGCGGTATAACCAGCCAATAAAAATAAATATACTTTTAAAAATAAGCAAACTAGAAAAGTAAGAAAACAAGTAAGTAAGAAGAATCAAATATGAAAAATATGGTCAAGGTTTCATTCTCCACCACTAGACATCATTAAGAATCAATTTCAGATCTATCAATATCAACCAACTATCAAAATTAACAACCGTAGATAACAACAAGCTCTGTTATCCCAATCTTTCCTTAGTTTGTCGTTAAATAGAACAAGCTCTCTATTTAATCTCTAACCATTAAACAACCTAGAATAAGCTCTCTAAATTCAATTTAATGGCAGCTTTATGATGAGAAAGATAGGTTGATCTAAGCAACAAACACATAAGCTCGGATTGTTCAACTTAGGTTATGTTCCACTTTGCAATTATTGAAAACTTGACCATAATCATTAATCACAAATTGCCACTTATGAATAGGAAATCAAGACAATTACACGGATCAAGACTCCTAGACTAGCAATAGATAATTATCAAGATCTATCTAGTTGTATACCTAAATAAATCAAGACAACATCATGAACAATTCTTGTAGAAGAACATAAGCAACTTTGATAGAAAATTAATGATAGATAGAATCTGAAAATCAATCACAAAACATGTCTAGGGCTTTGAAATCACCCTTAACCAAATAGAAGTTTAGCCTAGCATAGGCATTGTAAACATAAACATAAAATGAAAGAGAATCTAAGAAGGAAATAAAAGAAAGAAATAAGAAGAAAATAAAGAAAAAGAAAACCAGAGAAAAGAAAGAAGAAGAAAACTTAGAGAATTTTATTACAATGTCTAATATCCTACCAATGTACAATGCCTCATACAATCATCCAAGGCCCTCTATTTATACACATTTTGGAGGACTAAATGACAAGAGACAAGCTTTACAAATTTCAAAGGTAGGTATAATAGGTGGGTGCATTTTTCTAACAATTTTCGTCATATTGTATGACAATTTTGATCAGCCAAGTTGATGGTCGATTTTGTCAATATTGTAAGCTTGATCTGATCACATGGTCTTCTAGAAAAATGTTCCCCTATCAGTTAGTGATCCATAGCCGTTAGAATCAGCTCATTTGCTGATGTGGATCAGAAGATATGGGCAAAATACCAAAACAGGTCAGCACAGACGTCATTGCACATCAGCCAACTTGATGGTCGATTTCGCTAGGGAAAACGACTCCGTTTCAAGAAGTGTAAAAATGAAAAAAGTTAGATATGCCTCTTAACTTTGCACGGTTAAAATTTCAGCCTTATTGCTTCAGTGAAACTCCAGATATAGCTGATATGGCAAAAGGTGTCGGAACTGGAACTGAACTGAATTTGCCCTTAATTGTTGATTTAACCTAGTAATCTGAAATCACTCAAAGAAACTCGTAAAAAAACACCAAATTACATAAAAATATAAAAGATCATAAACACAATTAGACTAAGCAATAATAACTCGTATTTGACACAAAACAATAATAAAACATAACTAAAAACTATATAATTATACGAGTTATCACACCCCCACACTTAGATTGTTGCTAGTCCTCGAGCAAAAACAAATAAAAATAAAATAAGAAAATCTAATCTAATCCACTTTCGTAGGAAATCACGGTGGCACTTAGCATGTGACACAAGCCTTTAAACCCCTAGGTGTCCCTAGTGGACGAGTTTCGTCTCGTGAGGGTTTACTAGAACGATACCCACAAACATTGAAAAACTAAAATATAAATAAACTACATATACTAAAAATATTTACTCCTAATCCTTTCAATACACATTAGAGACAATCTTTGAACAAGTCTTATAAACTAATCAATAGCTTAAAGAATTTCACAAAAAATCATGCTTGAATGTAAATTGTTTGAGTTAAGCCAATATTAACATAACATATTTCAATCAAAATAGTGCATATTCAAACTTAATCTCAACTACTCACATGGGATACTCTCATGATTTTCATTCTTTAAAGTAGTGGTAAAGTGTTTACACTCAATCAATCTCATGAAAACAGTTCTACCATATTCTTGCTTGTCCACCTATTCTCCACTATTTAGATCATACAACTTCATGAATCAAGAGGTCTTTAATCAAGGTTGTAATGGGGCCAAGGGGTTTGTAACGTGATTGAAGAACAAAAGGATAAAGATATCACAAAGGTTCCAAAGAGTTCATAAAGTTTAGAGACATAATAAGATCATACAAAGAAACTTCTCAAAACTCTTTACAAGTACATAGTCACCTAGGCCGGATATTCATGTTGGGCCTTTTCTTCATTCTAAACAACTTTGTAACATCTTTTTCTTTTTCCCCAAATTCAAGAGATGATTCATATTTTTTTTTTACATAGGAATGTATTTGCCAGTATTCCATTTCTTTTTTTTTTCTTGACTTTTCTTTTCTTTCCCCCCCCCCCACACTTATTTCTTGTTTCTAACCCAAATTTTCAATAGATCTTCCTTGTCTTTGCAACTTGTCTCAAAACATGCTAATTCATCTTTGGAACAAAGGTAAGGATATAAGTATATTTAGGTTAGGGACAAGTTATGGTTACCAAAGAGATAGCTTATTCAATGTAGGCTCAAATTGGTTCACTAAGGGTGTGTTCTCTTGGAACATCAATAAGGGATGGCTGTTTGGCCCTGGCTAAAAATCCTAATGCCTCTATCATATTCATGTTGTCACATGCATCAATATAGTCTCAACAAGGTCTAAAGCAAGTTCTAGAGAATCATGTAATCATAAGAGCACTCAAGAAAGAAATTAGATTGATTTATATAATGCATCAATCATTATAGGCTCAAAAACTCACAAGGATGATTATACAAGTCAGATTAAGTCTAAACATGCTTCTTTCTCAATCAACATATCATATTAACATTGGCTCATAAAAAGGTTGATATCAAGCTCAATTCTCATGAAAATCTTCTCACTAATAAATCTGTTTTAGACTTATGCAATTCATATCACATCATAGTATTGAAAGTAACTAAAACACACTAAAAACACAATAAGTCTAAACATGCTCTTTTTTTTTTTTTTTTTTTTTTTTTTTTTTTTTGAAGAAGAAGATTAAATCAAACTGACAAGGTATGTCTCAAGTCTCCCTTACTCAGACCTTGTTCAGAATGAATACTTCTAAATGTCTTAAAACACAACAATATTTTTTTTTTTTAAATTAGCAAAATATGTCCCTTACCCCCTACTAAAATATGACATTGTCCCCAATGTCAAATTTTAAAGGTAGAATTTAGGAGATATTACCTGCAGAGGTTGCTAACCACTTATTATAACTGAGACACAACAAGCAAAATGTTAGATAATGTCACAAAGACAAAGTGCAATCCACTCCTTGCTCGTCCATATCTCTTTTTCTTTTTCCGAGCGTTTGCGAAACAACCGTAGCAGATAAACACTCATAAGCTTGGAGCTTTTTGAGTAAATCTTCAATGGTTGTAGCAGAAATTATGGTTCTCCTTGCCTCTGAAAACATGAATCCATTTTCCACAGCATTATCTAAATATGAAAGCAAATTACTAAAATAACCATTAATATTAAGCAAAGCAATGGGTTTCTTATTTGTGACCAAAGATGACCAAGAAGCCACGCAAGCTATTTCTTCCAATGTACCCAGACCTCCTGGTAAAGCAATGAATGCATCGACAGAATGGTACATGATTGTTATCCGTTCAGGGATACTCCAGACTTGTATTTCCTTACCCAAGGTAGGTCCACAAAAATCTGTGAATAGTTTTGGCACGATTCCTAGAACTGGACTTCCTTCGGCCTGTGCTGCTGTAGCGACTGCTCCCATTAAACCCGTACTACCACCTCCATAAATCAACTGGATCTTTTGTTGGGCAAGTATTACTCCAACTCTTATGGCTTCATCAGCAAATATGTTATTTTTCCCTGGATAAGCACCTCCAAAGACACAAATTTTTTTAATGCGCTCGGACGAAGTACTTTCCATTTTTTTTTTTCGAGTGCCTGAAAGAGAATGAGTACATGGTGTAATATATAGAGGACTGAGTAGTGAATCAGACAAGAGTAATAATGTCGCCGAAAGTGTATTTGACCTGTCAGAAGAAAATGTTAACCTAACAAAAGATTTTTGCGTGATTTCAGGAAGAAAATCAAAAAAAGAAGAAAAATCAACCGTAAAAGACCAATAAAAAAAACGAGAATAATTACACAAATCGAACAACACGTAAATTAAACCGAAATGAAGTTATTGCAAATCAAACCAAAAGCTGAGAAGTTATTTATTGTAGTTGTGATTGTGGCTCACATCTTCCTCTGGTTTTACGTCCAGAAACGGCTTAAACGCCTTCTATGAGTCGAGGATATGCTTCCCATCCAGTTTTCTTACAAGCTGGCAAACAGGGTCTTTTAACATCAGATTCCCAAGATGTTGCCATTCCCTTTGGAATTGCGGCCATAAATCAAGAATTTCTCTTTGTACGTCTCCACTAGGATGCGTCTCAAGAGAAAGTTGGATATTACCCAAATTCTCCTTACTCAGTCCATCCTTAATGAATTCAATTTTATCATCTCGATTAGAGGACGGAATCCCAATAAAACGACATTTACCGTTACACGTCCATCGTGCACATTTGTGGCAGTTTGAACTCATGCGCTTTGCTCGTCGCTTCTTTGCAAAAGTGCTTCTACCTGTACCTGGTAAATGCAAAACAGGAAGATATTCATCTTCACGTACCTTGGCTTCAATTATCCAACGTATGTCTTCAGGAATCCCTTTGTGCATAAGCATTCTTAATCTTTCAAATCGAACTTGGTAAAGCTTCAGTAATATATTTCGAGGAAAAGGAGGAAATCGTTTCTGCAATCTTGTGAGAATATCATCCATCTTGAAAAAAAAAATGAAACAAATTGAAAGAGAAATTGGAAGAGAAATTTATATACAATATCAGTTTTGTGGGTAGCTGATGGAACCGATTTAAATAATCACGGAGTACCGTTATCCGCCATTTAACCGGGGTTAAAAAAATTAAAAATTATATTTACATCTAGTTATTTTCAAAACAAGGATCAGAAAGAAAAACAACATAAAAAGACACAAAAACAAAACACTCTAAATAAAATCCTAAATTCTTCCCCCCACACATAATTTTTACATTGTCCTCAATGTAATGCTATTATCCCCCAATGCAAGAATTATATGTAAGAGAAAAGAACTATTAAACAAAAGAAAACAAAAACAATAAAAGATAGAATGATGGAGAGTAAGGAATATGCAAATCTGATATAATAGATGCTCTCCATCCTTTTGGGTTGCCGCCCAAGAAGCGCTTGGTTTATTGTCCTCAGCCTGACTTCGACCCATGCCATTATTATTCAACATAATTTGGCTCAAAAAGTGGTAACTCCTCCACATCTTGTATGGGAAAGTTCTCATAGTAAGGCTTCAATCTATGACCATTCACTTTGAACGCCTTATCTGTTTTTGGGCTTTGGATTTCAACTGCACCATGAGTAAATACATTAGTAATAACAAAAGGTCCAACCCAACAAGAACGTAACTTACCTGGATATAACTTAAGGCGTGAATGGAAGAGAAGAACTTTTTGTCCAACAACAAATTCCTTTCTTGATATCATCTTGTCATGGAATGCCTTAGTCTTTTCCTTGTAAATCCTAGAATTCTGATAGGCATCATTCCTTATCTCCTCTAATTCTTGTAGGTCAAGTTTTCTTTTCTTTCCTGTCTCATCCATCTCCATGTTGCATTGTTTGATAGCCCAATATGATTTATGTTCCAATTCAACCGGAAGATGACAAGGCTTACCATAAACAAGTCGATAAGGAGACATACCAATGGGTGTCTTATATGCTGTCCTATAAGCCCAAAATGCATCATCAAGTCGTGAACTCCAATCCTTCCTATTTGGATTAACTGTCTTTTCAAGGATGGACTTAACTTCTCGGTTTGCCACTTCAGCTTGCCCACTAGTTTGAGGATGATATGAGGTGGAGACCTTGTGTGTGATGTTATACTTCCTCAAAAGTGCTTCCGTAGTCCTATTGCAAAAGTGAGTACCTCTATCGCTGATTATGGCCTTTGGCGTTCCAAAGCTAGCAAAGATGTTAGTCTTGACAAAATCTGAAACAACTTTAGAGTCATTAGTCCTAGTGGATTTTGCTTCCACCCACTTTGAAACATAATGAACGGCAAGTAAAATATAAAGATTACCAAAAGAAGAAGGAAAAGGTCCCATGAAATCCATGCCCCATACATTAAAAATTTCAACAATAAGTATTGGAGTTTGAGGCATTTGATTTCTAGCACCTAAGTTACCTGTTCTTTGGCAACGATCACATGACTTGCAAAAGAGGTATGCATCTTTGAATATGGTAGGCCAATAAAATCCAGAATCAAGAACTTTCATGGCTGTTCTTTTCGATCCAAAGTGTCCTCCACATGCATAAGAGTGACAAAAGGTGAGAATAGATTGAAATTCAGGTTCGAGTACACACCTTCTTATAATCTGATCGGAGCAATGCTTCCAAAGGTAAGGATCATCCCATATGTAGTATTTGGCATCACTCTTGATCTTATTTCTTTGGGCTTGTGTCAACTCTTGTGGCAACTTCTTGGTAACTAAGTAATTAACAATATCAGCATACCAAGGAGTTGTTGTACTTATAAAAAGAAGTTGCTCATCCGGAAAGTTCTCATTCAAGGGTAGTGCATCCTCTTCATGAACTAAATGGCTAAGATGGTCCGCAACCAAGTTGTCACTACCTCTCTTATCTTTTATCTCCAAATCAAACTCTTGTAAGAGAAGTATCCATCTGATCAACCTTGGTTTGGCATCCTTCTTAGTGAGTAAGTACCTAAGGGCTGCATGGTCAGAAAATACAATTACTTTAGTACCAATTAAATAAGATCGAAATTTTTCTAAAGCAAATACAACAGCCAAAAGTTCTTTTTCAGTAGTGGAATAGTTCAATTGAGCATCATTAAGAGTTCGTGAGGCATAATAAATGGCATGTGAGGCTTTGCCAACCCTTTGGCCCAAAACAGCTCCAATGGCAAAGACACTAGCATCACACATGATTTCAAAAGGTACATTCCAATCTGGTGGTTGGATGATAGGAGCTGATGTCAAGAGTCCCTTCAATGTTTCGAACGCTTCTTCGCATTTGTCATCAAAGTGGAAAACCACATCTTTTTGTAGTAGCTTGCAAAGAGGTAATGTGATCTTTGAGAAGTCTTTGATAAATCTCCTATAGAAACCTGCATGTCCAAGAAAAGAACGAACCTCTCTAACATTTGTGGGAGGTGGTAAAGAATGCATAATATCTATTTTAGATTTATCAACCTCTATCCCTCTAGAAGAAATAACATGGCCCAAAACTATTCCTTGTTCTACCATAAAGTGACATTTTTCCCAATTCAAAACAAGGTTAGTTTCCATGCATTTTCAAGTACAAGTGTAAGGTTCTCTAGACATCTATCAAAAGAATCACCATAGACACTAAAATCATCCATAAACACTTCTATGATGTTCTCTACATAATCTGAAAATATGCTAACCATACACCTTTGGAATGTAGCAGGTGCATTACAAAGACCAAATGGCATACGCCGGTATGCAAAAGTACCAAATGGACATGTGAATCTTGTTTTCTCTTGGTCCTCCGGAGCAATGGCTATCTGATTATAACCTGAAAAACCATCAAGAAAACAATAATGAGAATGGCCAGCTAACCTTTCAAGCATTTGATCAATAAAAGGTAAAGGAAAGTGGTCTTTGCGAGTTGTGGAATTAAGTTTACGATAATCAATACAAACTCGCCATCCTGTTTGAATCCTAGTAGGAACAAGTTCATTCTCATTATTTGTTACCACCGTTACACCTGATTTCTTTGAAACCACTTGGACCGGGCTCACCCATTTGCTATCCGAGATAGGATAGATCACTCCAACATCTAGGAGCTTCAGTATCTCCTTTTTCACAACCTCCATCATAGGAGGGTTCAATCTTCTTTGTGCTTCTCTTGTTGGTTTGGACGCCTCTTCTAACAAAATTCGGTGCATGCACATAGATGGGCTTATTCCCTTGATATCGGCAATTGTCCAACCAATTGCTGTTTTATGCTCTCTAAGCACCCGGATAAGTCGCTCTTCTTGCAAAGGTGTGAGCTCTTTGGCAATGATGATCGGTAGTGTGTCCTTTTTACCTAAGAACACATATTTCAAGTGGTTCGGTAGTGGTTTCAACTCTAAAGTTGGTGCCTGCAAAATGGAAGGTAGAAGTTTCTCATTAGATAAAGGCAAATCAATAAATGAAACATCAAACCTTGCATCTTTAGGTGGCAGCGAGTGTAAAGATTCTAGTGCCCCTTCCACCTGGTCACTCAAGGCTAGTTTAGCATTCCCCATTCCGAGATGGTTGCTAAGGACTATTTCCACACTATCTTCACCATCCAGCTCATAAGCTTGCTGCACTAGTGAGTCAATTATATCAATATTAAAACAGAATGCATATCACTAGGATATCTCATGGCCTCAAAAATGTTAAAGCGAATTATTTCACCATCAAATTCCATAGTTAAAGTGCCATCATGTACATCTATTTTAGTTCTTGCTGTTTTCAAGAATGGTCTTCCTAATAGAATAGGTGTGGGATTAGAAGACATCTCATCTTCCATCTCAATAACATAAAAGTCAGCGGTAAAAACCAATTCATTAACCTGTACAAGAACGTCTTCTACAACTCCTCTTGGATAAGTGTTAGAACGGTCAGCAAGTTGTATTATAACACCGGTTTCCTCTAATGGTCCTAGATTCAATGAAGCATAAATTGAATATGGCATGACATTAATAGATGCCCCTAGATCTAGCATAGCACGCTCAAACCTGGTGTTGCCTATCTTACAAGGAATGGTAAACATACCTGGATCCTTGCATTTAGGTGGGAGTTTCTTTTGAAGAACAGCTGACACATTCTCCCCCACACTTACCTTTTCATTCCATTTCAACTTCCTTTTAGATGTGCACAACACTTTTAGGAACTTGGCATATCTTGGCACTTGCTTGATAGCATCTAGTAAAGGAATGTTCACCTCTACTTTCCGAAAGGTTTCCAAAATTTCCTTCTCTTGCTCCTCCTTCTTGGACTTTGCTAACCTGCTAGGAAAAGGTGGATGAGTTATATAAGAAGGAAAGGATGGTTTAGGAATTACCTTTTTTAGTGGCTCGTTGGGATGTGAAGAGGATGCCATGGTATTGTTCTCCGCTTGAGCACTATCATTTTGTGGTGTCTCTAGCTGTTTCCCACTTCTTAAAGTTATAGCATTGGCATTCTCTCTTGGATTCACTATGGTTTGGGAAGGTAATTTCCCAGAATCCCTTGCTTGCATTTGACTCATGGTTGTTGCCAATTGCCCTATTTGAGTCTCCAAATTTCGAATACTTGTCTTTGTTTCCTGTTGAAATTGAATTGTATTAGTAGAAAGAGCTTTAACAAGATCTTCAAGATAAGTACCTGAATTTTGGGTGGGTGGTAGTTGTTATCGGGTTTGGTATGGTTGTTGCACTCTTTGCTGAAAACCCGGTGGCCTGTGGTCAAATGGTGGAGGAATAGTTTGTGATTGGTTCCCTCCATAATTGAAGTTTGGATGATCCCTCCATCCTGGATTGTAAGTGTTTGAGTAGGGATCATATTTCCTTGATTGGTTCTGAAATCCACCCATGGCATTCACATGTTCATTGGTATCCTCTTGAAGTGTTGGACACATATCAGTTTGGTGCCCTATGTTTGAACATATGCCACAAGCCTTTATTTGTTGTATTTTACCTACAGCCAATTGTTGAACAAGAGAAGTCAGTTTATCAAATTTTTGTTCAAAGGATGATATACATACCTTATTAACTCTCTTGGGTTGTGGTGGTGGATCTTGTCTCATTGAGAACTGTTGAGAATTGGCTGCCATGTTGGAGATTAATGTTCTAGCAGCCCTGGGAGTCTTATCAACTAGAGCTCCCCCACTAGCGGCATCTATCATACTTCTCTCCATGGGCATGAGACCTTCATAGAAGTATTGGATGAGAAGTTGTTCACTTATTTGATGGTGTGGACATGATGCACAAAGTTTCTTGAACCTCTCCCAATATTCATTTAAGGACTCTCCGTTGTATTGCCGAATCCCACATATCTCTTTCCTAATGTTGGCAGCCTTAGATGCTGGGAAATACCTTTCCAAGAATGCTTTCTTCAAATCATTCCATGTAGTGATGGTCCCGGATGGTAGATAGTAGAGCCATTCCTTTGCTGAATCAGCTAGAGAGAATGGGAAGGCTCTCAACTTAACTTGCTCTTCCGTGACCCCTGTTGGTCTCATGCTTGAGCAAACTACATGGAATTCCTTGAGGTGCTTATTTGGATCCTCTCCTGCAAAGCCATGAAAAGTTGGGAGAAGATGAACCAAACCAGATTTTAATTCAAAAGCTACCTCAAGATTAGCATATTCAATGCATAATGGTTGTTGACCCAAGTCCGGAGCGGCTAGCTCCTTGAGAGTTCGGTTGTCAGCTGCTGCCATCTCTCCTTGCTCCTCTTGGATGTTTTGGACAACTCCTCGATTGGTTGTTGGTGAGAAGTTATAAATTCTCGAATTCTCCTAAGTCGTAAGTCTTCTTCAGGAGCTTGGAACATTCACTAATAAAAAAAAATAAGAAAGTAAATAATTAGAACAGAAAATAAGAATAAACCAATAAACTAATAAACTAAAGAAAGCAATCCCCGGCAACGGCGCCAAAAATTTGATGCACCCAAAAGAGTGTATCTTATTTAACCTTGCACTAAAAAGATCAATTGTAAGTATAATGATTAGCAAGGGTCGAGTCCTCAGGGATTGGATTTTAATCTATGAGTTATTAGTTTATAACTTACGTTCAAAGAAAACAATAAAAGAAAAGGGGTTTTTGAAGCCAGATTTAAACTAAAGTAAATAATAAGAATAAGATGCAAGGCGGTATAACCAGCCAATAAAAATATATATACTAAATTAGGCGGTATAACCAGCCAATAAAAATAAAACAAAGTTAATATACAAATTAGGCGGTATAACCAGCCAATAAAAATAAATATACTTTTAAAAATAAGCAACCTAGAAAAGTAAGAAAACAAGTAAGTAAGAAGAATCAAATATGAAAAATATGGTTAAGGTTTCATTCTCCACCACTACACATCATTAAGAATCAATTTTAGATCTATCAATATCAACCAACTATCAAAGTTAACAACCGTAGATAACAACAAGCTCTGTTATCCCAATCTTTCCTTAGTTTGTCGTTAAATAGAACAAGCTCTCTATTTAATCTCTAACCATTAAACAACCTAGAATAAGCTCTCTAAATTCAATTTAATGGCAGCTTTATGATGAGAAAGATAGGTTGATCTAAGCAACAAACACATAAGCTCGGATTGTTCAACTTAGGTTATGTTCCACTTTGCAATTATTGAAAACTTGACCATAATCATTAATCACAAATTGCCACTTATGAATAGGAAATCAAGACAATTACTCGGATCAAGACTCCTAGACTAGCAATAGATAATTATCAAGATCTATCTAGTTGTATACCTAAATAAATCAAGACAATATCATGAACAATTCTTGTAGAAGAACATAAGCAACTTTGATAGAAAATTAATGATAGATAGAATTTGAAAATCAATCACAAAACATGTCTAGGGCTTTGAAATCACCCTTAACCAAATAGAAGTTTAGCCTAGCATAGGCATTGTAAACATAAACATAAAATTAAAGAGAATCTAAGAAGGAAATAAAAGAAAGAAATAAGAAGAAAATAAAGAAAAAGAAAACTAGAGAAAAGAAAGAAGAAAAAAACTAAGAGAATTTTATTACAATGGCTAATATCCTACCAATGTACAATGCCTCATACAATCATCCAAGGCCGTCTATTTATACACATTTTGGAGGACTAAATGACAAGAGACAAGCTTTACAAATTTCAAAGGTAGGTATAATAGGTGGGTGCATTTTTCTAACAGTTTTCGTCATATTGTATGACAATTTTGATCAGCCAACTTGATGGTCGATTTTGTCAATAGTGGAAGCTTGATCTGATCACATGGTCTTCTACAAAAATGTTCCCCTATCAGTTAGTGATCCATAGCCGTTGGAATCAGCTCATTTGCTGATGTGGATCAGAAGATATGGGCAAAATACCAAAACAGGTCAGCACAGACGTCATTGCACATCAGCCAACTTGATGGTCGATTTCGCTAGGGAAAACGACTCCGTTTCAAGAAGTGTAAAACATGAACAAGTTAGATATGCCGCTTAACTTAGCACGGTTAAAATTTCAGCCTTATTGCTTCAGTGAAACTCCAGATATAGCTGATATGGCAAAAGGTGTCGGAACTGGAACTAAACTGAATTTGCCCTTAATTGTTGATTTAACCTAGTAATCTGAAATCACTCAAAGAAACTCGTAAAAAAACACCAAATTACATAAAAATAGAAAAGATCATAAACACAATTAGACTAAGCAATAATAACTCGTATTTGACACAAAACAATAATAAAACATAACTAAAAACTATATAATTATATGAGTTATCATCAGCCAAGATTTTCCTTCCTTACACTTACTTTGGCTGCAAGTTTGTAATCTCTCCTCATTAAAGAGTACTTTGACTAAGACTTTCCTACTTTATTAAAACCTTGGCTGCCAAGTATTCCTTATTTCCTTAAAACACAAAAGTCAGCCACTTTTCCTTAACTTTAGCCACAAGTCGCATTTATTGAAGGGAGAGAGCTGAAATTCACTTATTTGATGCCCTAGCTATTGCCTATAAATAGAGAACAAGGGGGCAAAAGAAAATACACTTCTCCAAGCATTAAAGTTCTGATTTCTTCTTTGTTTCTTTGTTTTTGAGAGAGCAAAAGGCTGGATAATTAATATTCTTCTTCTTCTTCTTCTTCTTCTTCTTCTTTTTTTATTTTCTTCTTAGATTCTCTTTAATTTTATGTTTATGTTTACAATGCCTATGCTAGGCTAAACTTTTATTTGGTTAAGAGTGATTTCAAAGCCCTAGACATGTTATGTAATTAATTTTCAGAATCTATCTATCATTGTTTTCTATCAAAGTTGCTTATGTTCTTCCATTAAAATTGTTCATGATGATGTTATGATTTGTTTAGGTAGCCAACTAGATAAATCTTGATAATTATCTAATGCTAGTTTAGGAGTCTTGCTCCGTGTAATTGTCTTGATTTCCTATTCATAAGTGGCAATTTGTGATTAATGATTATGGTCATGTTTTCAATAATTGCAAAGTGGCACATAACCTAAGTTGAACAATCCGAGCTTATGTGTCTGTTGCTTATTGGATCAACCTATCTTTATCATCATAAAGCTGCTATTAAAGTGAACTTAGAGATCTAGGTTGTTTGATAGTTAGAGATTAAATAGAGAGCTTGTTCTATTTAACGAAGAACTAAGAAAAGATTGGGGTAACAGGGCTTGCTGTTATCTACGGTTGTTAACTTTGATAGCTAACTAATGTTGATAGATATAAAATTGATTCTTAATGATGTCTAGTGGTGGAGAATGAAACCTTAACCATATTTTTCATATTTGATTCTTCTTAATTACTTGTTTTCTCATTCTTGTTGTTAACTTTAGTTTAAATCTGATTTCAAAATCCCCTTTACTTTGTTTACTTGTTTTTAAGTGATAAACTATTAACTTATAAACTAAAACCCAATCCTTGTAGACTCGACCCTTGCTAATCATTATACTCTACAATTGATTTTTTTTAAGTGCAAAGTTAAATAAGATACACTCTTTTGGGTGTATCAAGTTTTTGACGCTGTTATTGGGGATTGCTTTCTTTAGTTTTTTAGTCTATTGGTTTATTCTTATTTTCTGTTCTAATTATTTACTTTCTTTCTTTTTTGTTTATTAGTGAATGTTCCAAGCTCTCGAAAAAGACTTAAGACTTAGAAGAATTCGGGAATTTATAACTTCTCACCAACAACTAATCGAGGAGTTGATCCAAAACATCCAAGAGGCAAGGAGAGATGGTAGCAACTGACAACCGAACTCTCAAGGAGCTAGCCGCTCCGGAATTGGGTCAACAACCATTATGCATTGCATATGCTAATCTTGAGATAGCTTTTGAATTAAAATCTGGTTTGATTCATCTTCTCCCAACTTTTCATGGTTTTGCAGGAGAGGATCCAAATAAGCACCTCAAGGAATTCCATTTAGTTTGCTCAAGCATGAGACCAACAGGGGTCACGGAAGAGCAAGTTAAGTTGAGAGCCTTCCCATTCTCTCTAGCTGATTCAGCAAAGGAATTGCTCTACTATCTACCATCCGGGACCATCACTACATGGAATGTTATGAAGAAAGCATTCCTGGAAGGTATTTCCCAGCATCTAAGGCTTCCAACATTAGAAAAGAGATATGTGGGATTCGGCAATACGACGGAGAGTCCTTATATGAATATTGGGAGAGGTTTAAGAAACTTTGTGCATCATGTCCATACCATCAGATAAGTGAACAACTTCTCATCCAATACTTCTATGAAGGCGATGCACCCAAAAAAGTATATCTTATTTAACCTTGCAGTTAAAAAAAATCAATTGTAGAGTATAGTGATTAGCAAGGGTCGAGTCCTCAGGGGTTGGGTTTTAGTTTATAAGTTAATAGTTTATCACTTAAAAACAAGTAAACAAAAGTAAAGGGGATTTTGAAATCAGATTTAAACTAAAGTAAACAATAAGAATGAGAAAACAAGTAATTAAGAAGAATCAAATATGAAAAATATGGTTAAGGTTTCATTCTCCACCACTAGACATCATTAAGAATCAATTCGATATCTATCAACTTTTTTTTAGCTATCAAAGTTAACAACCGTAGATAACAACAAGCTCTGTTACCCCAATCTTTCCTTAGTTCGTCGTTAAATAGAACAAGCTCTCTATTTAATCTCTAACTATCAAACAACCTAAAATAAGCTCTCTAAGTTCAATTTAATAGCAGATTTATGATGAGAAAGATAGGTTGATCTAAGCAATAAACACATAAGCTCGGATTGTTCAACTTAGGTTATGTTCCACTTTGCAATTATTGAAAACTTGGCCATAATCATTAATCACAAATTGCTACTTATGAATAGGAAATCAAGACAATTACTCGGATCAAGACTCCTAAACTAGCATTAGACAATTATAAAGTTTTATCTAGTTGATCACCCTAAATAATTCAAAATATCATCATGAACAACTTTAATGGAAGAACACAATCAACTTTGATAGAAAACTAATGATAGATAAATCTGAAAATTAATTACAAAACTTGTCTAGGGCTTTGAAATTATCCTTAACCAAAGAAGTTTAGCCTAACACAAAACTAAAAAGAAAAATAAAAATAAAAATAAAAGAATGGAGAAGAAGAAGAAGAAGAAGAAGAAGAAGAATGATGATCCCTTGAGTCTTCTCAAAAGATGTTTACTTTGTGGCTCAAAAGATGGTATTTATAGAGCTGTAAAACCTTGAGAATAAGTCCTTGCCGCACAAGTAAGCCTGGAGGTGCAAAAATCACGTTTTTGCCTTTTTTCCAGATTTGTGATTAGGGTTTTTCTGGCCGCAGGGTTCTTTAGGGAGATCTTCTAGTGCCATTTTGAATGCTCATTTCTTATCTGATTTGGGCCCATAATGTATCGTTGGAAAGATAATTAAGTCAACTTCAAAAGTCAAGAGGAAGTTTCTTCAAATAAAGAATCTAATATCATGTTTTCCTTACAACAATATCCGGAGGTCAAATTTTCCAGAAATTGATATTTTTGACTCCCAAGTCTTCTTCCATCTTGTGATTATGATTTTGTAAGCTCTTTACCATCATTATTGACATATTTTGACTTCATTCTCCTTATTGTACCTAAAATTCAAAAACATATTATGTTTTTGAATTTTAGGTAAAATAAGGAGAATGAAGTCCAAAGATGTCAATAATGATGGTAAAGAGCTTATTAAATCATAATCAAAAGATGGAAGAAGACTTGGGAGTCAAAAATATCAATTTCTGATTGAAAAGCAATCAGGCAGATTTGACCTCTGGAGATAATTGTAAGGAAAACATGATGTTAGATTCTTTATTTGAAGAAACTTTCTTCTTCAATTTTGAAGTTGACTTGATTATCTTTCCAACAATACATTATGGGCCCAAATCGGATAAGAAATGGGCTTTCTTAATGGTGCTAGAAGATCTCCCTAAAGAACCCTGCGACCAGAAAAACCCTAATCGCAAATCTGAAAAAAAAGGCAAAAACGTGATTTTTGCACCTCCAGGATTACTTGTGCGGCAAGGACTCATTCTCAGGGTTTTAAAGCTCTATAAATACCATCTTTTGAGCCACAAACTAGACATCTTTTGAGGAGACTCAAGGGATCATCATTATTCTTCTTCTTTTTCTCCAATCTTTTATTTTTCTTTTTAGTTTTATGTATATATTATCCATGCTTATGTTATGCTAAACTTCTTTGGTTAAGGGTGATTTCAAAGCCCTAGACATGTTATGTAATTAATTTTCAAAATCTATCTATCATTGTTTTCTATCAAAGTTGCTTATGTTCTTCCATTAAAATTGTTCATGATGATGTTTTGATTTGTTTAGGTGGCCAACTAGATAAATCTTGATAATTGTCTAATGCTAGTTTAGGAGTCTTCATCCGTGTAATTGTCTTGATTTCCTATTCATAAGTGGCAATTTGTGATTAATGATTATGGTCAAGTTTTCAATAATTGCAAAGTGGAACATAACCTAAGTTGAACAATCCGAGCTTATGTGTTTTTTTCTTAGATCAACCTATCTTTCTTATCATAAAGCTGCTATTGAATTGAACTTAGAGAGCTTATTCTAGGTTGTTTGATAGTTAGAGATTAAATAGAGAGCTTGTTCTATTTAACGACGAACTAAGGAAAGATTGGGGTAACAGAGCTTGTTGTTATCTACGGTTGTTAACTTTGATAGCTAATTAATGTTGATAGATATGAAATTGATTCTTAATGATGTCTAGTGGTGGAGAATGAAACCTTAACCATATTTTTCATACTTGATTCTTCTTTATTACTTGATTTCTCATTCTTATTGTTAACTTTAGTTTAAATCTGATTTTAAAATCCCCTTTACTTTTGTTTACTTGTTTTTAAGTGATAAACTATTAACTTATAAACTAAAACCCAATCCCTGAGGACTCGACCCTTCCTAATCACTATACTCTATAATTGATTCTTTTTTTAAGCGCAAGGTTAAATAAAATACACTTTTTTGGGTCATCAAGTTTTTGGCGCCGTTGCCGGGGATTGCTTTCTTTAGTTTATTTGGTACTTGGTTTATTCTTATTTTCAATTCTAATTAGTATTATTTTCATGTACATAAAGGTTTTTCTTTTCAAATTTTGAAAAAAAAAAAGATGGAATTGAGCAATCTAACACTTGAAGAGTTGGTGGCATACATGAACATGGAAAATCAACAAGCCAATCTCACCTCCCCAGTTCAACAATTGGCTTTGGGAGGATGTCAAGGCCATCAATGGTTCCAAGACTAACCGCATGATCGTTACTCAAACACTTACCATGAGGGATGGTGGGATCATACTAATTATGGCTACTCAAAAAATATCTAAGAAGTAGATCCTTATGCCAATTACACTCATCTATCTAACTTCAATCAATCATGGTCTCAAGAACTAGATCTTTTTCAGCCATCAAATATGACTTAAAACTTAGTAACTTTTTTAGAAGATCTTGTCTATTGTCTTGTTACTGATACTTTGCAATTTCAACAGGAAACAAGGGCAACCATCCAGAGTTTGGAAAAGCAAATGAGCCAATTGGCTAGTAGTATGGTGGGATGGGTAGCACAAAGATCTGAAGAACTCCCTGCCCAAACGATGATTAACCCAAAGAAGAATGCTACTATTGTGACATTGAGTAATGAGAAACAAGATGAGGATGTGGATTCTATTCTTGAGGATAATGAAGCCACAAATCCAAATAAGAGTACTTTGGCATCTGAGGTAATGTTTAAGGTTCCAATTTTTACTAATGTTTCTTTTCCACCTTTTCTTAGTAGATTTGCAATGTTTAAAGAGGAAGAACATGAACAACACATGCCGAAAACCTTAAACTGCTTGTTTGTGGATGCCTTTCAACAGTTTCTAAAATATGCAGCATTCCTTGACAAGCTATGCACCAAAAGGATGATGAAATAATACTTGTAATGGAGAATGCATCCACTGTTGTGCAAAGAAAGCTTCCTATCAAACGCATAAAATTGGGAAATTTCATGTATGAGCCTGACAAGCCTAAAAAGCCAAGAAGGGTGTTGGTTAGGTTCAAAACACTAACTCAAGTGTTAATTGGGAAGGCAGCCCAATGAAAGAAGAAATTGCCAACCTGCCATATTCAGATTTGCTTTCTCTTTCTTTTCCTTTTCCTTTTATAATTTTTATTGTTTATGTTTATTTGTTAATTTTTTTTTTAGTATTTTAGGATTATTTAGGTTGCATGAGTTTGTTTTGTTTTGAGTCTTAGTTGTTCCTATTCTTATGTTATTAGTTCTTTTCTCTTACACATGATTCTTTCATTTGGGTTAATAGCATTACATTGAGGACAATGTAAGAATTAAGTGTGGGGGGGAAGGATTTAGAATTTCTTTTATTTTTGTCTATTATTTTTTTTATCAGTCTTTAATATTGTTATTATTATTATTTTTAGTGTGTTTTAGTTCTTTTTTAATACAATGATGAGATTTGAATTGCATAGGTCTAAACTGGTTATTAGTGAGAAGATTTTCATGAGAATTAAGCTTGATACTAATTTTTATGAGCCAATGTTGATATGATATGTTGATTGAGAAAGAAGCATGTTTAGACTTGATATTGACTTGCATAATCATCCTTGTGAGTTTTTGAGCCTATATGATTGATGCATTATACATATCAATCTAATTAATTTGTTGAGTACTCTTATGATTACATGATTCTCTAGAACTTGCTTTAACCCGTTTGAGACTATATTGATACATATGATAACATGAATATGATAGAGGCATTAGGATTATAACCAGAGCCAAACAGCCATCTATTATTAATGTTCTAAGAGAACATCCCCACTAGTGAGCCAATTTGAGCCTACATTATATATGCTATTTTATTGGTAACCACGACTTACACCTAGCCTAAATATACTTGTATCCTTACCCTTGTCCTAAATATGGATTATATATTTTGAGACATATTGCAAAAAACAAGGGATATTTTTAGTTGAAAATTTGGGTTGAAAACAAAAGATAAGTGTGGGGGAAGAAAAGAAAAAAAAAAGTCAAGAGAAAAAGAAAGGGATCATTGTCAAATACATTCCCATATTGAAAAAAAAAGAACAAAACAAAAAATCATCTCTTGAACTTCTAGTTAAAGTAAAAAAAAAAAAGATGTTACAAAGTTGGTTAGAATGAAGCAAAGGCTCAACATGAATATTTAGCCTATGTTATTATGTGCTTTATAAGAGTTTTGAGAAGTTTTATTTGTATGATCTTATTATGTCTCTAAACTCTATGAACTCTTTGGAACCTTTGTGATATCTTTATCCTTTTGTTCTTTAACCACATTATAACCCTTTGGCCCCATTACAACCTTGAATAAAGACCTCTTGATTTATGAAGTTGTATGATCTAAATAGTGGAGAATAGGTGGACAAGCAAGCATATGGTAGAAGTGTTTTCATGAGATTGATTTAGTGTAAACACTTTACCACTACTTTAAAAAGTGAAAATCAGGAGAGTATCCCATGTGAGAAGTTGAGATTAAGTTTGAATATGCACTATTTTGATTGAAATATGTTAAGTTAATATTGGCTTAACTCAAACTATTTACATTCAAGCAAGATTTTTTGTGAATTTCTTTAAGCTATTGATTAGTTTATAAGACTTGTCCAATGATTATCTCTAATTTATATTGGAAGGATTAGTTGTAATTATTATTATTATTATTTTTAGTTTTTCTTATGTCTTCAATGTTTGTGGGTATCGTCCTAGTAAACCCTCACGAGACTAAACTCGTCCACTAGGGACACCTAGAGGTTCAAAGGCTTGTGTCACATGCTAAGTGCCACCGTGATTTCCTACGAAAGTGGATTAGATTAGATTTTCTTATTTTATTTTTATTTTGTTTTGCTCGAGGACTAGCAAAAAGCTAAGTGTGGGGGTATTTGATAAGCTCATAAAATATACATTTTATGCCTTTTTACCTTTAGTTTTTGTTATGTTTTCAATCTTTATCTTGTTTACTTATATTATGTTTTTGAATTTTAGGTACAATTAGAAGAATGAAGTCAAAAGATGTCAATAATAATGATGGTAAATAGCTTACAAAATCATAATCACAAGATGGAAGAAGACTTGCGAGTCAAAAATATCAATTTCTGGTCGAAAAGCAATCAAGCATATTTGACCTCTGGAGCTTGTTGTAAGGACAACATGATGTTACATTCTTTATTTGAAGAAACTTCATTCTTGACTTTTGAAGCTGACTTGATTATCTTTCCAACGATATATTATGGGCCCAAATCAGATAAGAAATGGGCATTCAAAATGGTGCTAGAATATCTCCCTAAAGAACCCTGCGACCAGAAAAACCCTAATCGCAAATCTGAAAAAAAAAGGCAAAAAAGTGATTTTTGCACCTCCAGGCTTACTTGTGCGGCAAGGACTTATTCTCAGGGTTTTAAAGCTCTATAAATACCAACTTTTGAGCCACAAACTAGACATCTTTTGAGGAGACTCAAGGGATCATCATTATTCTTCTTCTTCTCCTTCTTCTTCTTCTTCTTCTTCTTCTTCTTCTTCTTCTTCTCTATTCTTTTATTTTTCTTTTTAGTTTTATGTATATATTATCCATGCTTATGTTATGCTAAACTTCTTTGGTTAAGGGTGATTTCAAAGCCCAAGACATGTTATGTAATAAATTTTCGAAATCTATCTATCATTGTTTTCTATCAAAGTTGCTTATGTTCTTCCATTAAAATTGTTCATGATGATGTTTTGATTTGTTTAGGTGGCCAACTATATAAATGTTGATAATTGTATAATGCTAGTTTAGGAGTCTTGATCCGTGTAATTGTCTTGATTTCCTATTCATAAGTGGCAATTTATGATTAATGATTATGGTCAAGTTTTCAATAATTGCAAAGTGGAACATAACCTAAGTTGAACAATCCGAGCTTATGTGTGTGTTGCTTAGATCAACCTATCTTAATTATCATAAAGCTACTATTAAATTGAACTTAGAGAGCTTATTCTAGGTTGTTTGATAGTTAGAGATTAAATAGAGAGCTTGTTCTATTTAACAAGGAACTAAGGAAAGATTGGGGTAACAGAGCTTGTTATCTACGATTGTTAACTTTGATAGCTAATTAATGTTGATAGATAAGAAATTGATTCTTAATGATGTCTAGTGGTGGAGAATGAAACCTTAACCATATTTTTCATATTTGATTCTTCTTAATTACTTGTTTTCTCATTCTTATTGTTAACTTTAGTTTAAATCTGATTTCAAAATCCCCTTTACTTTTGTTTACTTGTTTTTAAGTGATAAATTATTAACTTATAAACTAAAACCCAATCCCTGAGGACTCGACCCTTGCTAATCACTATACTCTACAATTGATTCTTTTTTTAAGTGCAAGGTTAAATAAGATACACTCTTTTGGGTGCATCAAGTTTTTGGCGTCGTTGACTGGGATTGCTTTCTTTAGTTTGTTTGGTACTTGGTTTATTCTTATTTTCAGTTCTAATTAGTATTATTTTCTTGTACATACAGGTTTTTCTTTTCAAATTTTGAAAAAAAAAACGATGGAATTGAGCAATCTAACACTTGAAGAGTTGGTGGTATACATGAACATGGAGAATCAACAAGCCAATCTTACCTCTCCAGTTCAACAATTGGCTTTGGGAGGATGTCAAGGCCATCAATGGTTCCAAGACCAACCGCATGATCGTTACTCAAACACTTACCATGAGGGATGGTGGGATCATACTAATTACGGTTACTCGAAAAATTTCCAAGAAGTAGATCCTTATGCCAATTACACTCATCCATCTAACTTCAATCAATCATGGTCTGAAGAACCAGATCTTTTTCAGCCATCACATATGACTCAAAACTCAACTACTTCTTTAGAAGATCTTGTCTATTCTCTTGTTACTGATACTTTGCAATTTCAACAGGAAACAAGGGCAACCATCCAGAGTTTGGAAAAGCAAATGAGCCAATTGGCTAGTAGTATGGTGGGATGGGTAGCACAAAGATCTGAAGAACTCCCTTTCCAAACGATGATTAACCTAAAGGAGAATGCTACTATTGTGACCTAGAGTAATGAGAAACAAGATGAGGATGAGACAAAATTAGAGATGGATTCTATTCTTGAGGATAACGAAGCCACAAATCCAAATAAGAGTACTTTGGCACCTGAGGTAACGTTTAAGGTTCCAATTTTTACTAATGTTTCTTTTCCACCTTTTCCTAGTAGATTTGCAAAGTTTAAGGAGGAAGAACATGAACAACACATGCCGAAAACTAAGAACAGCTTGTTTGTGGATGCCATTCAGCAAATACTAAAAGATGCAGCAGTCCTTGACAAGCTATGCACCACAAAGGATGATGAAATCATACTTGTAATGGAGAATGCATCCACTGTTGTGCAAAGAAAGCTTCTTATCAAACGCATAAATTTGGGAAATTTCATGTATGAGCCTGACAAGCCTAAAAAGCCAAGAAGGGTTGTTGGTTAGGTTCAAAACACTAACTCAAGTGTTAATTGGGAAGGCAGCCCAATTAAAGAAAAAATTGCCAACTTGCCATATTCAGATTTGCTTTCTCTTTCTTTTCCTTTTCTTTTTCTTTTTCCTTTTATTATTTTTATTGTTTATGTTTATTTGTTAATTTTTTGTTTAGTATTTTAGGATTATTTAGGTTGCATGAGTTTGATTTGCTTTGAGTCTTAGTTGTTCCTATTCTTATGTTATTAGTTCTTTTCTCTTACACATGATTTTTTCATTTGGGTTAATAGCATTACATTGAGGAAATGTAAGAATTAAGTATAGGGGGGAAGGATTTAGGATTTCTTTATTTTTGTCTTTTATTTTTTTTATCAGTATTTAATATTATTATTATTATTATTAGTGTTTTTTAGTTCTTTTTTAATACAATGATGAGATATGAATTGCATTGGTCTAAACTGGTTATTAGTGAGAAGGTTTTCATGAGAATTAAGCTTGATACTAATTTTTATGAGCCAATGTTGATATAATATGTTGATTGAGAATGAACCATGGGGGTGCTCTAGTTGATAACGCTCCCGGGGCTTCTAGAACATTAATCTCCAAAATGGCAGCCAATTCTCAACAATTCTCAATAAGACATGATCCATCACCACAACCCAAGAAAGTCAATGAGGTAAGTATATCATCCCTTAACAAAAATTTGATAAACTGACTTCTCTTGTTCAACAATTGGCTGTAGGTAATATACAGCAAATAAAGGCTTGTGGCATATGTTCGAACATGGGCACCAAACTGATATGTGTCCAACACTTCAAGAGGACACCAATGAACATGTGAATGCCATGGGTGGATTTCAGAACAAATCAAGGAAATATGATCCCTACTCAAACACTTACAATCCAGGATGGAGGGATCATCCAAACTTCAATTATGGAGGGAACCAATCACAAACTATTCCTCCACCATTTGACAACAGGCCACCGGGTTTTCAGCAAATAGTGCAACAACCATACGACAACAAGTACCACCCACCCAAAATTCAGGTACTTCTCTTGAAGATCTTGTTAAAGCTCTTTCTACTAATACAATTCAATTTCAACAGGAAACAAAGCCAAGTATCCGAAATTTGGAGACTCAGATTGGGCAATTGGCAACAACCATGAGTCAAATGCAAGCAAGGGATTCCGAAAAATTACCTTCCCAAACCATAGTGAATCCAAGAGAGAATGCCAATGCTATAACTTTAAGAAGTGGGAAATAGCTAGAGACACCACAAAAGTATAGTGCTCAAGGGGAGAAAAACACCATGGCATCCGCTTCACATCCCAACGAGCCACTAAAAAAGGTAATTCCTGAACCATCATTTCCTTCTTATATAACTCCTCCACCTTTTCCTAGCAGGTTAGCAAAGTCCAATTAGGAGGAGCAAGACAAGGAAATTTTGGAAACCTTCCGGAAAGTAGAGGTGAACATTCCTTTACTAGATGCTATCAAGCAAGTGCCAAGATATGCCAAGTTCCTAAAGGAGTTGTGCACATCTAAATGGAAGTTGAAATGTAATGAAAAGGTAAGTGTGGGGGAGAATGTGTCAGCTGTTCTTCAAAAGAAACTCCCACCTAAATGCAAGGATCCAGGTATGTTTACCATTCCTTGTAAGATAGGCAACACCGGGTTTGAGCATGCTATGCTAGATCTAGGGGCATCTATCAATGTCATGCCATATTCAATTTATACTTCATTGAATATAGGACCATTAGAGGAAACCGGTGTTATAATACAACTTGCTGACTGTTCTAACACTTATTGATGCACCCAAAAGAGTGTATCTTATTTAACCTTGCACTAAAAAGATCAATTGTAAGTATAATAGTTAGCAAGGGTCGAGTCCTCAGGGATTGGGTTTTAGTTTATAAGTTGATAGTTTAAAACTTAAATTCAAGAACAATAAAAGAAAAGGGGTTTTTGAAGCCAGATTTAAACTAAAGTAAATAATAAGAATAAGATGCAAGGCGGTATAACCAGCCAATAAAAATATATATACTAAATTAGGCGGTATAACCAGCCAATAAAAATATATATACTAAATTAGGCGGTATAACCAGCCAATAAAAATAAAACAAAGTTAATATACAAATTAGGCGGTATAACCAGCCAATAAAAATAAATATACTTTTAAAAATAAGCAAACTAGAAAAGTAAGAAAACAAGTAAGTAAGAGGAATCAAATATGAAAAATATGGTTAAGGTTTCATTCTACACCACTAGACATCATTAAGAATCAATTTCAGATCTATCAATATCAACCAACTATCAAAGTTAACAACCGTAGATAACAACAAGCTCTGTTATCCCAATCTTTCCTTAGTTTGTCGTTAAATAGAACAAGCTCTCTATTTAATCTCTAACCATTAAACAACCTAGAATAAGCTCTCTAAATTCAATTTAATGGCAGCTTTATGATGAGAAAGATAGGTTGATCTAAGCAACAAACACATAAGCTCGGATTGTTCAACTTAGGTTATGTTCCACTTTGCAATTATTGAAAACTTGACCATAATCATTAATCACAAATTGCCACTTATGAATAGGAAATCAAGACAATTACACGGATCAAGACTCCTAGACTAGCAATAGATAATTATCAAGATCTATCTAGTTGTACACCTAAATAAATCAAGACAACATCATGAACAATTCTTGTAGAAGAACATAAGCAACTTTGATAGAAAATTAATGATAGATAGAATCTGAAAATCAATCACAAAACATGTCTAGGGCTTTGAAATCACCCTTAACCAAATAGAAGTTTAGCCTAGCATAGGCATTGTAAACATAAACATAAAATTAAAGAGAATCTAAGAAGGAAATAAAAGAAAGAAAGAAGAAGAAGAAAATAAAGAAAAAGAAAACTAGAGAAAAGAAAGAAGAAGAAAACTTAGAGAATTTTATTACAATGGCTAATATCCTACCAATGTACAATATCTCATACAATCATCCAAGGCCCTCTATTTATACACATTTTGGAGGACTAAATGACAAGAGACAAGCTTTACAAATTTCAAAGGTAGGTATAATAGGTGGGTGCATTTTTCTAACAATTTTCGTCATATTGTATGACAATTTTGATCAGCCAACTTGATGGTCGATTCTGTCAATATTGAAGGCTTGATCTGATCACATGGTCTTCTAGAAAAATGTTCCCCTATCAGTTAGTGATCAATAGCCGTTAAAATCAGCTCATTTGCTGATGTGGATCAGAAGATATGGGCAAAATACCAAAACAGGTCAGCACAGACGTCATTGCACATCAGCCAACTTGATGGTCGATTTCGCTAGGGAAAACGACTCCGTTTCAAGAAGTGTAAAACATGAAAAAGTTAGATATGCCTCTTAACTTTGCACGGTTAAAATTTCAGCCTTATTTCTTCAGTGAAACTCCAGATATAGCTGATATGGTAAATGGTGTCGGAACTTGAACTGAACTGAATTTGCCTTTAATTGTTGATTTAACCTAGTAATCTGAAATCACTCAAAGAAACTCGTGAAAAACACCAAATTACATAAAAATATAAAAAATCATAAACACAATTAGACTAAGCAATAATAACTCGTATTTGACACAAAACAATAATAAAACATAACTAAAAACTATATAATTATACGAGTTATCACACCCCCACACTTAGATTGTTGCTAGTCCCTAGCAACGACTCAATAAAAATAAAATAAGAAAATCTAATCCAATCCATTTTCGTAGGAAATCACGGTGGCACTTAGCATGTGACACAAGCCTTTAAACCCCTAGGTGTGCCTAGTGGACGAGTTTAGTCTCGTGAGGGTTTACTAGAACGATACCTACAAACATTTGAAAAACTAAAATATAAATAAACTACATATACTAAAAATATTTACTCCTAATCCTTTCAATACACATTAGAGACAATCTTTGAACAAGTCTTATAAACTAATCAATAGCTTAAAGAATTTCACAAAAAATCATGCTTGAATGTAAATTGTTTGAGTTAAGCCAATATTAACATAACATATTTAAATCAAAATAGTGCATATTCAAACTTAATCTCAACTACTCACATGGGATACTCTCATGATTTTCATTCTTTAAAGTAGTGGTAAAGTGTTTACACTCAATCAATCTCATGAAAACAGTTCTACCATATTCTTGCTTGTCCACCTATTCTCCACTATTTAGATCATACAACTTCATGAATCAAGAGGTCTTTAATCAAGGTTGTAATGGGGCCAAGGGGTTTGTAATGTGGTTGAAGAACAAAAGGATAAAGATATCACAAAGGTTCCAAAGAGTTCATAAAGTTTAGAGACATAATAAGATCATACAAAGAAACTTCTCAAAACTCTTTACAAGTACATAGTCACCTAGGCTGAATATTTCATGTTGAGCCTTTACTTCATTCTAACGAACCTTGTAACATTCTTTTTCTTTTCTTTAACTAGAAGTTCAAGAGATGATTCATTATATATATATATATATTTCATAATATTCCATTTCTTTTTCTTTTTCTCTTGACTTTTCTTTTCTTTTCCCCCACACTTATTTCTTGTTTCTAACCCAAATTTTCAATAGATCTTCCTTGTCTTTGCAACATGTCTCAAAACATGCTAATTCATCTTTGGAACAAAGGTAAAGATATAAGTATATTTAGGTTAGGGACAAGTTATGGTTACCAAAGAGATAGCTTATTCAATGTAGGCTCAAATTGGTTCACTAAGGGTATGTTCTCTTGGAACATCAATAAGGGATGGCTGTTTGGTCCTGGCTAAAAATCCTAATGCCTCTATCATATTCATGTAGTCACATGCATCAATATAGTCTCAACAAGGTCTAAAGCAAGTTCTAGAGAATCATGTAATCATAAGAGCACTCAAGAAAGAAATTAGATTGATTTATATAATGCATCAATCATTATAGGCTCAAAAACTCACAAGGATGATTATACAAGTCAGATTAAGTCTAAACATGCTTCTTTCTCAATCAACATATCATATTAACATTGGCTCATAAAAAGGTTGATATCAAGCTCAATTCTCATGAAAATCTTCTCACTAATAAATCTGTTTTAGACTTATGCAATTCATATCTCATCATAGTATTGAAAGTAACTAAAACACACTAAAAACACACTAAGTCTAAACATGCTTTTTTTTTTTTTTTTGAAGAAGAAGATTAAATCAAACTGACAAGGTATGTCTCAAGTCTCCCTTACTCAGACCTTGTTCAGAATGAATACTTCTAAATGTCTTAAAACACAACAATTTATTATTATTTTTTTTTAAATTAGCAAAATATGTCCCTTACCCCCTACTAAAATATGACATTGTCCCCAATGTCAAATTTTAAAGGTAGAATTTAGGAGATATTACCTGCAGAGTTTGCTAACCACTTATTATAACTGAGACACAACAAGCAAAATGTTAGATAATGTCACAAAGACAAAGTGCAATCCACTCCTTGCTCGTCCATATCTCTTTTTCTTTTTCCGAGCGTTTGCGAAACAACCGTAGCAGATAAACACTCATAAGCTTGGAGCTTTTTGAGTAAATCTTCAATGGTTGTAGCAGAAATTATGGTTCTCCTTGCCTCTGAAAACATGAATCCATTTTCCACAGCATTATTTAAATATGAAAGCAAATTACTAAAATAACCATTAATATTAAGCAAACCAATGGGTTTCTTATTTGTGACCAAAGATGACCAAGAAGCCACGCAAGCTATTTCTTCCAATGTACCCAGACCTCCTGGTAAAGCAATGAATGCATCAGCAGAATGGTACATGATTGTTATCCGTTCAGGGATACTCCAGATTTGTATTTCCTTACCCACGGTAGGTCCACAAAAATCTGTGAATAGTTTTGGCACGACTCCTAGAACTGGACTTCCTCCGGCGTGTGCTGCTGTAGCGACTGCTCCCATTAAACCCGTACTACCGCCTCCATAAATCAACTGGATCTTTTGTTGGGCAAGTATTACTCCAACTTTTATGGCGTCATCAGCAAATATGTTATTTTTCCCTGGATAAGCACCTCCAAAGACACAAATTTTTTTAATGCGCTGGGACGAAGTACTTTCCATTTTTTTTTTCGAGTGCCTGAAAGAGAATGAGTACATGGTGTAATATATAGAGGACTGAGTAGTGAATCAGACAAGAGTAATAATGTCGCCGAAAGTGTATTTGACCTTGGCTTTAATTATCCAACGTATGTCTTCAGGAATCCCTTTGTGCATAAGCATTCTTAATCTTTCAAATCGAACTTGGTAAAGCTTCAGTAAAATATTTCGAGGAAAAGGAGGAAATCGTTTCTGCAATCTTGTGAGAATATCATCCATCCTGAAAAAAAAAATGAAAAAAATTGAAAGAGAAATTGGAAGAGAAATTTATATACAATATCAGTTTTGTGGGTAGCTGATGGAACCGATTTAAATAATCACGGAGTACCGTTATCCGCCATTTAACCGGGGTTAAAAAAATTAAAAATTATATTTACATCTAGTTATTTTCAAAACAAGGATCAGAAAGAAAAACAACATAAAAAGACACAAAAACAAAACATTCTAAATAAAATCCTAAATTCTTCCCCCCACACATAATTCTTACATTGTCATTAATGTAATGCTATTAATCCCAAATGAAAGAATCATGTGTAAGTGAAAAGAACTAATAAACAAAATAAACTTATGCAGCCTAAATGAACTTAGAAACACTAAACACAATTAGCAAAGAAACATAAGGAAAAGATAAAGAAAAAGAGAGCAAATCTGAGGATGGCAGTTTGGCAATGCTTTCACTAATTAGGCTGCCTCCCCCAATTAGCACTTGATTGATTGTTTTCAGCCTAGCCAATTCCCCTTCTTGGCTTTTTAGGATCTTTTGGCTTAGACATGAAACTTCTCAGATTTTTGCGTTTGAGAGGAAGCTTTCTTTGCACAACAGTGGATGCATTCTCCATTACAAGTATTATTCCATCATCCTTTGTGGTGCATATGTCATCGAGGAATGGAGCATATTTTGATACTTGTTGAATGACCTCCACAAACAAGTTGTTTAAGGTTTTCGGCATGTGTTGTTCATGTTCTTCCTCCTTGAACTTTGCAAATCTACTAGGAAAAGGTGGAGAAGAAACATTAGTAAAAAGTGAAACCTTAAACGTTACCTCAGGTGCCGAAATACTCTTATTTGGATCTTTGGCTTCATTATCCTCAAGAAGTGAATCCATCTTTGGTTTTGTCTCATCCTCATCTTGTTCCTCATTTCTCAAGGTCACAATAGTAGCATTCTCCTTTGGGTTAATCACCGTTTGGGAAGGGAGTGCTAGAGATCTTTCTGCTACTAATTCCACCGTACTACTAGCCAATAGGCTCATTTGCCTTTCCAAACTCTGGATGCTTGCCCTTGTTTCCTGTTGAAATTGCAAAGTATCAGTAACAAGAGAATATACAAGATCTTCTAAAGAAGTACCTGAGTTTTGAGTCATATGTGGTGGTTGAAAAAGATCTGGTTCTTGAGACCATGATTGATTGAAGCTAGATGGATGAGTGTAATTGGCATAAGGATCTACTTCTTGGTAATTTTTCGAGTAGCCATAATTAGTATGATCCCACCATCCCTCATGGTAAGTGTTTGAGTAATGATCATACTGTTGGTCTTGGAACAGTTGATGGCCTTGACATCCTCCCATGGCCAATTGTTGAACTGGGGAGGTGAGATTGGCTTGTTGATTCTCCATGTTCATGTATGCCACCAACTCTTGAAGTGTTAGATTGCTCAATTCCATTGTTTTTTTGTTTTTTTTTTTTTTTTTTAATTTGAAAAGAAAAACTTGTATGTACAAGAAAATAAAACTAATTAGAACTGAAAATAAGAATAAACCAAGTAACAAATAAACTAAAATATATATACTAAATTAGGCGGTATAACTAGCCAATAAAAATAAAACAAATTTAATATACAAATTAGGCGGTATAACCAGCCAATAAAAATAAATATACTTTTAAAAATAAGCAAACTAGAAAAGTAAGAAAACAAGTAAGTAAGAAGAATCAAATATGAAAAATATGGTTAAGGTTTCATTCTCCACCACTAGACATCATTAAGAATCAACTTCAGATCTATCAATATCAACCAACTATCAAAGTTAACAACCGTAGATAATAACAAGCTCTGTTATCCCAATCTTTCCTTAGTTTGTCGTTAAATAGAACAAGCTCTCTATTTAATCTCTAACCATTAAACAACCTAGAATAAGCTCTCTAAATTCAATTTAATGGCAGCTTTATGATGAGAAAGATAGGTTGATCTAAGCAACAAACACATAAGCTCGGATTGTTCAACTTAGGTTATGTTCCACTTTGCAATTATTGAAAACTTCACCATAATCATTAATCACAAATTGCCACTTATGAATAGGAAATCAAGACAATTACACGGATCAAGACTCCTAGACTAGCAATAGATAATTATCAAGATCTATCTAGTTGTACACCTAAATAAATCAAGACAACATCATGAACAATTCTTGTAGAAGAACATAAGCAACTTTGATAGAAAATTAATGATAGATAGAATCTGAAAATCAATCACAAAACATGTCTAGGGCTTTGAAATCACCCTTAACCAAATAGAAGTTTAGCCTAGCATAGGCATTGTAAACATAAACATAAAATTAAAGAGAATCTAAGAAGGAAATAAAAGAAAGAAAGAAGAAGAAGAAAATAAAGAAAAAGAAAACTAGAGAAAAGAAAGAAGAAGAAAACTTAGAGAATTTTATTACAATAGCTAATATCCTACCAATGTACAATATCTCATACAATCATCCAAGGCCCTCTATTTATACACATTTTGGAGGACTAAATGACAAGAGACAAGCTTTACAAATTTCAAAGGTAGGTATAATAGGTGGGTGCATTTTTCTAACAATTTTCGTCATATTGTATGACAATTTTGATCAGCCAACTTGATGGTCGATTTTGTCAATATTGGAGGCTTGATCTGATCACATGGTCTTCTAAAAAAATGTTCCCCTATCAGTTAGTGATCCATAGCCGTTGGAATCAGCTCATTTGCTGATTTGGATCAGAAGATATGGGCAAAATACCAAAACAGGTCAGCACAGACGTCATTGCACATCAGCCAACTTGATGGTCAATTTCGCTAGGGAAAACGACTCCGTTTCAAGAAGAGTAAAACATGAAAACGTTAGATATGCCTCTTAACTTTGCACGGTTAAAATTTCAGCCTTATTGCTTCAGTGAAACTCCAGATATAGCTGATATGGCAAAAGGTGTCGGAACTGGAACTGAACTGAATTTGCCCTTAATTGTTGATTTAACCTAGTAATCTGAAATCACTCAAAGAAACTCGTGAAAAACACCAAATTACATAAAAATATAAAAAATCATAGACACAATTAGACTAAGCAATAATAACTCGTATTTGACACAAAACAATAATAAAACATAACTAAAAACTATATAATTATACGAGTTATCACTTATCCAAGAGGAGTTGTAGAAGACGTTCTTGTACAGGTTAATGAATTGTTTTTTCTCGCTGACTTTTATGTTATTGAGATGGAAGATGAGATGTCTTCTAATCCCACACCTATTCTATTAGGGAGACCATTCTTGAAAACAGCAAGAACTAAAATAGATGTACCTGATGGCTCTTTAACTATGGAATTTGATGGTGAAATAATTCGCTTTAACATTTTTGAGGCCATGAGATATCCTAGTGATGTGCATTCTGTTTTTAATATTGATATAATTGACTCACTAGTGCAGCAAGCTTATGAGGTAGATGGTGAAGATAGTGGAGATAGTCCTTAGCAAACATCTCGGAATAGGGAATGCTAAAGGGGAACTAGCCTTGAGTGACCATGTGGAAGGGGCACTAGAATCTTTACACTCGTTGCCACCTAAAGATGCAAGGTTTGATGTTTCATTTATTGATTTGCCTTTATCTAATGAGAAACTTCTACCTTCCATTTTGCAGGCACAAACTTTAGAGTTGAAACCACTATTGAACCACTTGAATATGTGTTCTTAGGTGAAAATGACACACTATCGGTCATCATAGCCAAAGAGCTCACACCTTTACAAGAAGAGCGACTTATACTTGTGCTTAGAGAGCATAAAACAACAATTGGTTGGAAAATTGCCGATATCAAGGGAATAAGCCCATCCATATGCATGCACCGGATTTTGTTAGAGGAGGGGTCCAAACCAACAAGAGAAGCACAAAGAAGATTGAACCCTCCTATGATGGAGGTTGTGAAAAAGGAGATACTGAAGCTCCTAGATGTTGGAGTGATCTATCCTATCTCGGATAGCAAAAGGGTGAGCCCGGTCCAAGTGGTCCAAAGAAATCAGGTGTAACGATGGTAACAAATAATGAGAATAAACTTGTTCCTACTATTATTCAAACAGGGTGGCGAGTTTGTATTGATTATCGAAAACTTAATTCCACAACTCGCAAAGACCACTTTCCTTTACCTTTTATTGATCAAATGCTTAAAAGGTTAGCTGGCCATTCTCATTATTGTTTTCTTGATGGTTTTTTCAGGTTATAATCAGACTGCCATTACTCTGGAGGACCAAGAGAAAACAACATTTACATGTCCATGTGGTACTTTTGCATACCGGCGTATGCCATTTGGTCTTTATAATGCACCTGCTACATTCCAAAGGTGCATACCGGCGTATGCCATACGGTTAGCATATTTTCAGATTATGTAGAGAACATCATAGAAGTGTTTATGGATGATTTTAGTGTCTATGGTGATTCTTTTAATAGATGTCTAGAGAACCTTACACTTGTACCTGGAAGATGCATGAAAACTAATCTTGTTTTGAATTGGGAAAAATGTCACTTTATGGTAGAACAAGGAATAGTTTTGGGCCATGTTATTTCTTTTAAAGGAATAGAGGTTGATAAATCTAAAATAGATGTTATGCATCATTTACCACCTCCCACAAATGTGAGAGAGGTTCGTTCTTTTCTTGGACATGCAGGTTTCTATAGGAGATTTATCAAAGACTTCTCAAAGATCACACTACCTCTTTGCAAGCTACTACAAAAAGATGTGGTTTTCCACTTTGATGATAAATGCAAAGAGGCGTTTGAAACATTGAAGGGACTCTTGACATCAGCTCCTATCATGCAATCACCAGATTGGAATATACCTTTTGAAATCATGTGTGATGCTAGTGACTATGCCATTAGAGCTGTTTTAGGCCAACGGGTTGGCAAAGCCTCACATGCCATTTATTATGCCTCCCGAACTCTTAATAATGCTCAATTAAACTATTCCACTACTGAAAAAGAACTTTTGGCTGTTGTATTTGCTCTAGACAAATTTTGATCTTATTAAATTGTACTAAAGTAATCGTATTTTCTGACCATGCAGCCCTTAGGTACTTACTCACTAAGAAGGAGGCCAAACCAAGATTGATTAGATGGATACTTCTCTTACAAGAGTTTGATTTGGAGATAAAAGATAAGAGAGGTAGTGACAACCTGGTTGCGGACCATCTTAGCCGTTTAGTTCATGAAGAGGATGCACTACCCTTGAATGAGAACAATCCGGATGAGCAACTTCTTTTTATAAGTATAACAACTCCTTGGTATGCCGATATTGTTAATTACTTAGTTACCAAGAAGTTGCCACAAGAGTTGATGCCAAATACTACATACGGGATGATCCTTACCTTTGGAAGCATTGCTCCCATCAGATTATAAGAAGGTATGTACTCGAAACTAAATTTCAATCTATTCTCACCTTTTGTCAGTTTAATTTCCTTATACTTTGTGCATTGATTCTTACTTCCTTGACATTTTACTAGGTTTTTATGCGTTGTAGGTATTTTGGAGGAGATGAAGTCAAAACATGTCAATTAGGATGTTAAAGAGCTTACAAAATCACAATCACAAGATGGAAAAAAAGTTGGGAGTCAAAAAGATCAAATTCTTGGTGCAAAGCAAGAAGATAGATTTGACCTCCGGAGCTTGTTGCTAAGAAAACATGTTGTTCGATTCTTTATTTGCAGAAACTTCCTTCTTGACTTTTGAAGATAACTTGATTACCTTTCCAACGGTTAGTCATGGGCCTAAATTGGATAAGAAATGTTCATCCAAATCGGCATTGGAATATCTCCCTAAACAACCCTAGTGGCAGAAAAAAACCTTAGCCACAAATCACATTTTTTTCTTAATACCCTAACTGACATTTGTGTTTATCCTTGTAAAATAAGGATTAGTGGCTGTCAACTTGCATTAATTGCATTAATTGCAAGAATCTTTCCTCAAAACTAATCCTAGTCAAAGTAGGAGAATTAAATCAGCCAAGACTTTCCTTCCTTACACTTACTTTGGCTGCAAGTTTGTAATAACTCCTCGTTAAAGAGTACTTTGACTATGACTTTCCTGCTTTATTAAAACCTTGGCTGCGAAGTATTCCTTCTTTCCTTAAAGCACAAAAGTCAGCCAGTTTTCCTTAACTTTAGCCATAAGTCAGCATTTATTGAAGGGAGAGAGCTGAAATTCACTTGTTTGATGCCCTAGCTATTGCCTATAAATAGAGAACAAGGGGGCAAATGATAATACACTTCTCCAAGCATCAAAGTTCTTATTTCTTCTTTGTTTCTTTGTTTTTTAGGGAGCAAGAGGCTGGATAATTAATATTCTTCTTCTTTCTTTCTTTTATTTTCTTCTTAGATTCTCTTTAATTTTATGTGTATGTTTACAATGCCTATGCTAGGCTAAACTTTTATTTGGTTAAGGGTGATTTCAAAGCCCTAGACATGTTATGTAATTAATTTTCAGAATCTATCTATCATTGTTTCTATCAAAGTTGCTTATGTTCTTCTATTAAAATTGTTCATGATGATGTTTTGATTTGTTTAGGTGGCCAACTAGATAAATGTTGATAATTGTCTAATGCTAGTTTAGGAGTCTTGATATGTGTAATTCTCTTGATTTCCTATTCATAAGTGGCAATTTGTGATTAATGATTATGGTCAAGTTTTCAATAATTGTAAAGTGGAACATAACCTAAGTTGAACAATCCGAGCTTATGTGTTTGTTGCTTAGATCAACCTATCTTTCTCATCATAAAGTTGCTATTAAATTGAACTTAGAGAGCTTATTCTAGGTTGTTTGATAGTTAGAGATTAAATAGAGAGCTTGTTCTATTTAACGACGAACTAAGGAAAGATTGGGGTAACAGAGCTTGTTGTTTTCTACGGTTGTTAACTTTGATAGCTAATTAATGTTGATAGATATGAAATTGATTCTTTATGATGTCTAGTGGTGGAGAATAAAACCTTAACCACATTTTTCATATTTGATTCTTCTTAAATACTTGTTTACTCATTCTTATTGTTAACTTTAGTTTAAATCTGATTTCAAAATCCCCTTTACTTTTGTTTACTTGTTTTTAAGTGATAAACTATTAACTTATAAGCTAAAACCCAATCCCTGAGGACTCGACCCTTGCTAATCACTATACTCTACAATTGATTTTTTTTAAGTACAAGGTTAAATAAGATACACTGTTTTGGTTGCATCAATAAGACAACTACTATTACTTATAACAGTATCTAACACAAAGAAATAACCATTTAGGAAACAAGAACTTATTCTTTCTTCATTGAGATAAATATCAACTACATTGTCATGGAAATTTAATTGGAATCCAAAAGGCAATTAACTAGTAACTAAGACTAAATTTCTTCAAATACTTGGTACATATAAGACATTAGTTAAAAATAGATTGTGTCCACTCTTCAAAGGTACTACACAAGTTCCTTTGCCTTCCTCTTAAAGCCTTGAGTTGTGGCCAACATAGACCCATTTGGTGTCATCTATGGATGATGAACCACAAAGTTTCAAAGAAGCTCTTGAAAGTCCAGATTGTGGTAGATGGATAATTGCAATGGAAAATGAATTAGAATCTATGCATGTGAATAAAGTATTGGACTTAGCTGATCTTCCTAAAGATAGAAAGGCCATTGGGAACAAATGGGTTCTCAAAATCAAGAGAAATGTGGATGGTACCATTGAAAGGTACAAGGCACGTTTGGTTGCCACGGGGTATACACAAGTAGAAGGTATTGATTATAAAGATACTTTCTCACCTATTGTGAGATTCAACTCCATTAGGTTGATACTAGCTATTGTTGCTAATCTTAACTTGGAATTACATCAAATGGATGTTAAAACTGCCTTCCTCAAAGGTGATTTGAGTGAAGAGATCTACATAAAACAACCAGAAGGTTTCATAGTAGAAGGTAAGGAACACAAGGTATGTTGACTAAAGAAGTTGATATATGGTCTTCAACAAGCTTCAAGGCAATGGTATTTGAAGTTCCATGAATCTGTTTTGAACTTTGGTTTCAAGATGATGGATGAAGACCATTGTGTGTATGTCTTAAATTCCAAGAACAAGTTTATAATTATGTCATTATATGCTGATGACATACTGTTAGCTAGTAATGATTTGAGTTTTGTGCAAACCATTAAGACATGGTTATCTTCAACATTTGATATGAAGGATATGGGAGAAGCGGCTTACATCTTTGAGTTAAGATTCTAAGAGATAGGTCCAAAAGGTTGTTAGAGTTGTCTCAAGAACCTTATATAAATAAGATTCTTGAACGCTTCAATATGCACAACTAAAAGCCTATGAATACTTCTATTGCTCACAATTGCAAAATTGGTGAAGTAATGTGTCCACAAAGTCTTGAAGAAAAGGAAGATATGAGAAGAGTTTCATATCTTAATGCCATAGGAAGTCTAATGTATGCCATGTTATGTACTAGGCCGGACATTAGCCAAGCGGTTAGTTTGTTAGCTAGGTATTCCTCTAACCCTAGTCAACAGCATTGGAAGTGTGTCAAAAGAATATTTTGATTCCTTAAGGGTACGAAAGACTATTAGTTGTGTTACCAAAAGGGTAACCTAAGGTTGCAAGGTTACACGGATGCTGATTGGGGTGGTGATAGAGATGAATACAAGTCTACATCAGGTTATATTTTTTTGCTTTCTAGTGTTGCTATTTCATGGAGTAGCAAGAAGCAAACATGCACGGCTTTATCAACTATGGAAGCTGAGTTTGTTGCCGAATCAGCTGCTGTGCAAGAAGCGCTATGGCTTGGTTGTTTCCTTGGTCACTTAGGTGTGTTGCACCTAATGATAAGCCAACCACTATGTTTTGTGATAGCATGGCTGCTTTGGCTTATATTAAGGATCCGAAATATCATGGAAAGACCAAGCATATAGGGATTAAGTATAACTTTATGAGAGATGCAATTCAAGGGAAAGAAGTTCAAATGGAATACATCTCTACAGATGAGATGGTGGCGGATCCTTTAACTAAACCAACACCACTAATCTTGTTTGCCAAACATGTTAGGCAATGGGTCTCCATAGATTATAATTCGCTTGGATGAACTTCTTGATGTCATGTACTTGTACCTTATTATGATTGAATGAATGAATTGTGCTTTATCAGTTTAATACAATTCTTTGCATATTCTATATGTTTCACAACGAATAAAAATTATATGTCAAACATAGGTAGAGGATTGGTTCGCTCGCTCGCACGAACAATCTGCCTCTATTCTTTGTGTAAGAATAGAGATGAGACTGCTCAAGTGAATAAGTAATAGACATTTGTTGTCTTGAGGTTTAGACATTAGTTGTCTAATGGACATATGTTGTTGTTAAAATGAGAGTATACTTATTCTAGTGGGAGTCACATCTTCCAAACATGTGACAACTTGAGCACAATGGTCGCCTTGATTAGGAGAATCAAGACGAGGTGATGTGTGATTTACCGTACATGTGTGACCACATATACATGAATTAAACCTATGTAGCCAGGTGTGAATGTTCAAGACGTGAATATTCAAGTTAATCAATGTGTTTGATTAATTAATACCTGTACGATATTAAGTATTATTGAATTGGCATATACTCCTAATGGCTGATAATTTCATATGGGATTTACATAGACTTTTTTATTCAAGTGGGAGTCCATTTAGGGATATCCACGATTAAATGATTTAAGTGGGAGTTCACAAACCCATGTTGTGAAGTAAATCATTTAAGTGGAGGTAATACCGTAGCACATGCGCATATCATGTGTTTATTAAGATGACCAAAAAGAAAATAAGGAGTGATCCCTGCCTCCTTGTGGTGTGAGTTTCTTTGATCGAAATAAGTTTTGATCAGATTTGTTGCTCTTAGTGACTATTGACTAATATTTGATAATTCGAAATTATTGTGTTTACTTTGATGGGATCTCCGATGACTTTGAAAAATGCAGTTTGTTGGAACCTTATTGGGTAAATGCATAGTTTCAAATTGTTAGATAGTTAGTGCAAAAGGAAAGATATTGTTAAGATACACATGGCATTTATACTTGAAAGATGCGCGCATATTACTTTGTGTAATATAAATGAGTTAAAGTATAAAGAATGTCTTGAAAAACAAGTGCACTTGGTGTTTGGTACGTTTCATGAGTTTGAAATGTGTTTTCAACTCACATGAAAGGGATTGAAAGTAGCCAAACTATGTACGACAAGTCTTACAGCACATGTGGCGTGGTTAATGATATATGGATCATTAACTTGAATGACTTAAGAGTTATTCTGATTTGACCTCTATGATAAGTCATGGATGAGTTATGGACTAAGTAAAATCTCTTATATCTAACTTAACAGTTGCATATTGTGATGAATTCCATTGAATGCCTAGGGTCACATGACCTACTTGCATATTTTACTCCAATGTTTGAATGCTTTGCCTTGATTATATGTCTTTGGTCTGAATATGTGTGGATGATGGCATCAAGTTCATAATGTACGAGTGGGAGCTGTTGGAAATATTTGGACATAAGTGAACAAATACACCAAGTACGCACAAGACTAACTTGATATGAATGATGTATGATGATGGTAAACTAGCAAGGAGATGAGATAAGCTTAAGGAAGCTCATAAGGAGCTCAAAGTGAAGCTTACTCAGCTCAAGGTAATTGGACACCAGCTAGCTCAGCTCAAGGAGCTGGACACTAGCTCAATCAGCTAGATATAGCTGAAGGGTAGCAAAGTGAGTGACACTCTATGAGGTGGAGTAACACTAGCTACTGGTAGCTAGGTGACCTAGATGATATAGCACATAGGTGTGACATATCAGCACCATCATGCACAAATGTCACCAATCGATTTGTGACATGTGACATCATACATCATGTGGCTGCCACATGGACCGAAATAACATGGAGTTTCGTGTAAGAAAGTTCCCTCCTTATAGCCGAATGGTTGTGATCATTTGGAAGGAATTGGTTCTGTTGACCGAACCATTATGTCCCAAATGAAGGATGCTATTCTAGAAGGGGTTGTGTCCTTTAACCCTTTCATGAAGCAATCCTTTAGTAGCTATAAATAGGAGAGGATTCGACCAATACACAAGTGTATAACACCAATAATTAGAGGAAGATTGCTAAGTGCAATTGCTAAGTGTGTGAGGGGTTCTTGATTGCTTGAATTATCAAGAAGCAAGGCAGAAAGCATTCTGGTTTGGACGAGCAAGATAGGTTGTGGAAAGGTTCTTGTAGTTGCCTTAACCGGTTGATTACAAGAGTGCCTTAGGCATTTGGTTGAGTTCATTACTCATATCCACAACAAGCGAGCATTGCTGATAAGTGCTTAATTTCATACATTTTCCTATTTAATTTCTTTATACTTTGTGCTTTGATTCTTACTTCCTTGACATTTTACTAGGTTTTTATGCTTTGTAGGTATTTTGGAGGAGATGAAGTCAAAACATGTCAATTAGGATGTTAAAGAGCTTACAAAATCACAATCACAAGATGGAAAAAGAGTTGGGAGTCAAAAAGATCAAATTCTTGGTGCAAAGCAAGAAGACAGATTTGACCTCCGAAGCTTGTTGCTAAGAAAACATGATGTTAGACTCTTTATTCGAAGAAACTTCCTTCTTGACTTTTGAAGATCACTTGATTACCTTCCCAACGGATGGTCATGGGCCTAAATCGGATAAGAAATGGTCATCCAAATCAGCATTGGAATATCTCCTTAAAAACCCTAGTGGCAGAAAAAAAACCCTAGCCGTAAATGTCAACTTTTTCTTAATACCCTAGTTGACATTTAAGTTTATCCTTGCCAAAGAAGGATTAGTGGCTGTAAACTTGCATTAATTGCATTAATTGCAAGTATCTTTCCTTAAAGCTAATCCTAGTCAAAGTAGGAGAATTAAATCAGCCAAGACTTTCCTTCCTTACACTTACTTTGGCTGCAAGAATATAATCTCTCTTCATTAAAGAGTGCTTTGACTAAAACTTTCCTACTTTATTCAAACTTGGCTGCCAAGGCTTAAATCTTTCCTTAAAACACAAAAGTCAGCCACTTTTCCTTAACTTTAGCCACAAGTCAGCATTTATTGAAGGGAGAGAGCTGAAATTCACTTGATTGATGCCCTAGCTATTGCCTATAAATAGAGACCAAGGGGGCATACGAAATGGACACTTCCCCAAGCATCAAATTCTGATTTCTTCTTTGTTTCTTTATTTTTGAGAGAGCAAGAGGCTGGATAATTAATATTCTACTTCTTCTTTCTTTCGTTTATTTTCTTATTAGATTCTCTTTAATTTTATGTTTATGTTTACAATGCCTATGCTAGGCTAAACTTTTATTTGGTTAAGGGTGATTTCAAAGCCCTAGACATGTTATGTAATTAATTTTCAGAATCTATCTATCATTGTTTTCTATCAAAGTTGCTTATGTTCTTCCATTAAAATTGTTCATGGTGATGTTTTGATTTGTTTAGGTGGCCAACTAGATAAATCTTGATAATTTTCTAATGCTAGTTTAGGAGTCTTGATCCGTGTAATTGTCTTGATTTCCTATTCATACGTAGCAATTTGTGATTAATGATTATGGTCAAGTTTTCAATAATTGCAAAGTGGAACATAACCTAAGTTGAACAATCCGAAAATATGTGTTTGTTGCTTAGATCAGCCTATCTTTCTCATCATAAAGCTGCCATTAAATTGAATTTAGAGAGCTTATTCTAGGTTGTTTGATGGTTAGAGATTAAATAGAGAGCTTGTTCTATTTAACGACGAACTAAGGAAAGATTGGGGTAACAGAGCTTGTTGTTATCTACGGTTGTTAACTTTGATAGCTAATTAATGTTGATAGATATGAAATTGATTCTTAATGATGTCTAGTGGTGGAGAATGAAACCTTAACCATATTTCTATCATATTTGATTTCTTATTTCTTACTTGTTTTCTTACTTTTCTTGTTTGCTAATTTTTAACACTATTTCAAAACCCCCTTTTATTTTGTTTTCTTTGAACGTAAGTTATAAACTAATAACTCATAGATTAAAACCCAATCCCTGAGGACTCGACCCTTGCTAATCACTATACTTTACAATTGATTCTTTTTAAGTGCAAGGTTAAATAAGATACACTCTTTTGGGTGCATCAAATTTTTGGCGCCGTTGCCGGGGATTGCTTTCTTTAGTTTATTAGTTTATTGGTTTATTCTTATTTTCTGTTCTAATTATTTACTTTTTTTTTCTTTATTAGTGAATGTTCCAAGCTCCCGAAGAAGACTTAAGACTTAGGAGAATTCGCGAATTTATAACTTCTCACCAATAACCAATTGAGGAGTTGATCCAAAACATCCAAGAGGAGAAAGGAGAGATGGCAGCAGCTGACAACCGAACTCTCAAGGAGCTAGCCGCTCCGGACTTGGGTCAACAACCATTATGCATTGAATATGCTAATCTTGAGGTAGCTTTTGAATTAAAATCTGGTTTGATTATCTTCTCCCAACTTTTCATGGTTTTGCAGGAGAGGATCCAAATAAGCACCTCAAGGAATTCCATGTAGTTTGCTCAAGCATGAGACCAACAGGGGTCACGGAAGAGCAAGTTAAGTTGAGAGCCTTCCCATTCTCTCTAGCTGATTCAGCAAAGGAATGGCTCTACTATCTACCATCCGGAACCATCACTACATGGAATGATATGAAGAAAGCATTCTTGGAAAGGTATTTCCCAGCATCTAAGGCTGCCAACATTAGGAAAGAGATATGTGGGATTCGGCAATACAACGGAGAGTCCTTATATGAATATTGGGAGAGGTTCAAGAAACTTTGTGCATCATGTCCACACCATCAGATAAGTGAACAACTTCTCATCCAATATGATCACTCGTATAATTATATAGTTTTTAGTTATGTTTTATTATTGTTTTGTGTCAAATACGAGTTATTATTGCTTAGTCTAATTGTGTTTATGATCTTTTATATTTTTATGTAATTTGGTGTTTTTTACGAGTTTCTTTGAGTGATTTCAGATTACTAGGTTAAATCAACAATTAAGGGCAAATTCAGTTCAGTTCCAGTTCCGACACCTTTTGCCATATCAGCTATATCTGGAGTTTCACTGAAGCAATAAGGCTGAAATTTTAACCGTACAAAGCTCAGAGGCATATCTAACTTTTTCATGTTTTACACTTCTTGAAACGGAGTCGTTTTCCCTAGCGAAATCGACCATCAAGTTGGCTGATGTGCAATGACGTCTGTGCTGACCTGTTTTGGTATTTTGCCCATATCGTCTGATCCACATCAGCAAATGAGCTGATTCCAACGGCTATGGATCACTAACGGATAGGGGAACATTTTGCTAGAAGACCATCGGATCAGATCAAGCTTCCAATATTGACAAAATCAACCATCAAGTTGGCTGATCAAAATTGTCATACAATATGACGAAAATTGTTAGAAAAATGCACCCACCTATTATACGTACCTTTGAATTTTGTAAAGCTTGTCTCTTGTCATTTAGTCCTCCAAAATGTGTATAAATAGAGGGCCTTGGATGATTGTATGAGGCATTGTACATTGGTAGGATATTAGCCATTGTAATAAAATTCTCTAAGTTTTCTTCTTCTTTCTTTTCTCTAGTTTTCTTTTTCTTTATTTTCTTCTTCTTCTTTCTTTCTTTTATTTCCTTCTTAGATTCTCTTTAATTTTATGTTTATGTTTACAATGCCTATGCTAGGCTAAACTTCTATTTGGTTAAGGGTGATTTCAAAGCCCTAGACATGTTTTGTGATTGATTTTCAGATTCTATCTATCATTAATTTTCTATCAAAGTTGCTTATGTTCTTCTACAAGAATTGTTCATGATGTTGTCTTGATTTATTTAGGTGTACAACTAGATAGATCTTGATAATTATCTATTGCTAGTCTAGGAGTCTTGATCCGTGTAATTGTCTTGATTTCCTATTCATAAGTGGCAATTTGTGATTAATGATTATGGTCAAGTTTTCAATAATTGCAAAGTGGAACATAACCTAAGTTGAACAATCCGAGCTTATGTGTTTGTTGCTTAGATCAACCTATCTTTCTCATCATAAAGCTGCCATTAAATTGAATTTAGAGAGCTTATTCTAGGTTGTTTAATGGTTAGAGATTAAATAGAGAGCTTGTTCTACTTACTTGCTTTCTTACTTTTCTAGTTTGCTTATTTTTAAAAGTATATTTATTTTTATTGGCTGGTTATACCGCCTAATTTGTATATTAACTTTGTTTTATTTTTATTGGCTGGTTATACCGCCTAATTTAGTATATATATTTTTATTGGCTGGTTATACCGCCTAATTTAGTATATATATTTTTATTGGCTGGTTATACCGCCTTGCATCTTATTCTTATTATTTACTTTAGTTTAAATCTGGCTTCAAAAACCCCTTCTCTTTTATTGTTTTCTTTGAACGTAAGTTATAAACTAATAACTCATAGATTAAAACCCAATCCCTGAGGACTCGACCCTTGCTAATCATTATACTTACAATTGATCTTTTTAGTGCAAGGTTAAATAAGATACACTCTTTTGGGTGCATCAAATTTTTGGCGCCGTTGCCGGGGATTGCTTTCTTTAGTTTATTTGTTACTTGGTTTATTCTTATTTTCAGTTCTAATTAGTTTTATTTTCTTGTACATACAAGTTTTTCGTTTCAAATTTAAAAAAAAAAAAAAAAAACAATGGAATTGAGCAATCTAACACTTGAAGAGTTGGTGGCATAAATAAACATGGAGAATCAACAAGCCAATCTCACCTCCCCAGTTCAACAATTGGCCATGGGAGGATGTCAAGGCCATCAAGTGTTCCAAGACCTACAGTATGATCATTACTCAAACACTTACCATGAGGGATGGTGGGATCATACTAATTATGGCTACTCGAAAAATTACCAAGAAGTAGATCCTTATGCCAATTACACTCATCCATCTAGCTTCAATCAATCATGGTCTCAAGAACCAGATCTTTTTCAACCACCACATATGACTCAAAACTCAGGTACTTCTTTAGAAGATCTTGTCTATTCTCTTGTTACTGATTCTTCGCAATTTCAACAGGAAACAGGGGCAAGCATCCAGAGTTTGGAAAAGCAAATGAGCCAATTGGCTAGTAGTATGGTGGGATGGGTAGCACAAAGATCTGAAGAACTACCAGCCCAAACGATGGTTAACCCAAAGGAGAAAGCTACTATTGTGACCTTGAAGAATGAGGAACAAGATGAGGATGAAACAAAATTAGAGATGGATTCTATTCTTGAGGATAATGAAGCCAAAGATCCAAATAAGAGTATTTCGGCACCTGAGGTAACGTTTAAGGTTTCACTTTTTACTAATGTTTCTTCTCCACCTTTTCCTAGTAGATTTGCAAAGTTCAAGGAGGAAGAACATGAACAACACATGCCGGAAACCTTAAACAACTTGTTTGTGGAGGTCATTCAACAAGTATCAAAATATGCTCCATTCCTCGATGACATATGCACCACAAAGGATGATGTAATAATACTTGTAATGGAGAATGCATCCACTGTTGTGCAAAGAAAGCTTTCTCTCAAACGCATAAATTTGGGAAATTTCATGTATGAGCCTGACAAGCCTAAAATGCCAAGAAGGGGTGTTGGTTAGGTTCAAAACGCTAAATCAAGTGCTAATTGGGGGAGACAGCCTAATTAATGAAAGCATTGCCAAACTGCCATCCTCAGATTTGCTCTCTTTTTCTTTATCTTTTTCTTATGTTTCTTTGCTAATTGTGTTTAGTGTTTCTAAGTTCATTTAGGCTGCATAAGTTTATTTTGTTTATTAGTTCTTTTCACTTACACATGATTCTTTCATTTGGGATTAATAGCATTACATTAATGACAATGTAAGAATTATGTGTGGGGGAAAGAATTTAGGATTTTATTTAGAGAAAGTTTTTGAGTCTTTTTATGTTGTTTTTCTTTCTGATCCTTGTTTTGAAAATAACTAGATGTAAATATAATTTTTAATTTTTTTTAACCCCAGTTAAATGGCGGATAACGGTACTCCGTGATCATTTAAATCGGTTCCATCAGCTACCCACAAAACTGATATTGTATATAAATTTCTCTTCCAATTTCTCTTTCAATTTTTTTCATTTTTTTTTCAGGATGGATGATATTCTCACAAGATTGCAAAAACGATTTCCTCCTTTTCCTTGAAATATTTTACTGAAGCTTTACCAAGTTCGATTTGAAAGATTAAGAATGCTTATGCACAAAGGGATTCCTGAAGACATACGTTGGATAATTGAAGCCAAGGTACGTGCAGATGAATATCTTCCTGTTTTGCATTTACAAGGTACAGGTAGAAGCACTTTTGCAAAGAAGCGACGAGCAAAGCGCATGAGTTCAAATTGCCACAAATGTGCACGATGGACGTGTAACGGTAAATGTCGTTCTATTGGGATTCCGTCCTCTAATCGAGATGATAAAATTGAATTCATTAAGGATGGACTGAGTAAGGAGAATTTGGGTAGTATCCAACTTTCTCTTGAGACGCATCCTAGTGGAGACGTACAAAGAGAAATTCTTGATTTATGGCCGCAATTCCAAAGGGAATGACAACATCTTGGGAATCTGATGTTAAAAGACCCTGTTTGCCAGCTTGTAAGAAAACTGGATGGGAAGCATATCCTCGACTCATAGAAGGCGTTTAAGCCGTTTCTGGACGTAAAACCAGAGGAATATGTGAGCCACAATCACAACTACAATAAATAACTTCTCAGCTTTTGGTTTGATTTGCAATAACTTCATTTCGGTTTAATTTACATGTTGTTCGATTTGTGTAATTATTCTCATTTTTTTTTATTGGTCTTTTACGGTTGATTTTTCTTCTCTTTTTGATTTTCTTCCTGAAATCACGCAAAAATCTTTTGTTAGGTTAACATTTTCTTCTGACAGGTCAAATACACTTTCGGTGACATTATTACTCTTGTCTGATTCACTACTCAGTCCTCTATATATTACACCATGTACTCATTCTCTTTCAGGCACTCGAAAAAAAAATGGAAAGTACTTCGTCCCAGCGCATTAAAAAAATTTGTGTCTTTAGAGGTGCTTATCCAGGGAAAAATAACATATTTGCTGATGAAGCCATAAGAGTTGGAGTAATACTTGCCCAACAAAAGATCCAGTTGATTTATGGAGGTGGTAGTACGGGTTTAATGGGAGCAGTCGCTACAGCAGCACACGCCGGAGGAAGTCCAGTTCTAGGAATCGTGCCAAAACTATTCACAGATTTTTGTGGACCTACCTTGGGTAAGGAAATACAAGTCTGGAGTATCCCTGAACGGATAACAATCATGTACCATTCTGCCGATGCATTCATTGCTTTACCAGGAGGTCTGGGTACATTGGAAGAAATAGCTTGCGTGGCTTCTTGGTCATCTTTGGTCACAATTAAGAAACCCATTGGTTTGCTTAATATTAATGGTTATTTTAGTAATTTGCTTTCATATTTAGATAATGCTGTGGAAAATGGATTAATGTTTTCAGAGGCAAGGAGAACCATAATTTCTGCTACAACCATTGAAGATTTACTCAAAAAGCTCCAAGCTTATGAGTGTTTATCTGCTACGGTTGTTTCGCAAACGCTCGGAAAAAGAAAAAGAGATATGGACGAGCAAGGAGTGGATTGCACTTTGTCTTTGTGACATTATCTAACATTTTGCTTGTTGTGTCTCAGTTATAATAAGTGGTTAGCAACCTCTGCAGGTAATATCTCCTAAATTCTACCTTTAAAATTTGACATTGGGGACAATGTCATATTTTAGTAGGGGGTAAGGGACATATTTTGCTAATTTAAAAAAAAAAAATTGTTGTGTTTTAAGACATTTAGAAGTATTCATTCTGAACAAGGTCTGAGTAAGGGAGACTTGAGACATACCTTGTCAGTTTGATTTAATCTTCTTCAAAAAAAAAAGTATGTTTAGACTTAGTGTGTTTTTAGTGTGTTTTAGTTACTTTCAATACTATGATGAGATATGAATTGCATAAGTCTAAAACAGATTTATTAGTGAGAAGATTTTCATGAGAATTGAGCTTGATATCAACCTTTTTATGAGCCAATGTTAATATGATATGTTGATTGAGAAAGAAGCATGTTTAGACTTAATCTGACTTGTATAATCATCCTTGTTAGTTTTTGAGCCTATAATGATTGATGCATTATATAAATCAATCTAATTTCTTTCTTGAGTGCTCTTATGATTACATGATTCTCTAGAACTTGCTTTAGACCTTGTTGAGACTATATTGATGCATGTGACAACATGAATATGATAGAGGCATTAGGATTTTTAGCCAGGGCCAAACAGCCATCCCTTATTGATGTTCCAAGAGAACACACCCTTAGTGAACCAATTTGAGCCTACATTGAATAAGCTATCTCTTTGGTAACCATAACTTGTCCCTAACCTAAATATACTTATATCCTTACCTTTGTTCCAAAGATGAATTAGCATGTTTTGAGACAAGTTGCAAAGACAAGGAAGATCTATTGAAAATTTGGGTTAGAAACAAGAAATAAGTGTGGGGGGGGGGGAAAGAAAAGAAAAAAAAAAGAAATGGAATACTGGCAAATACATTCAAAAAAAAATATGAATCATCTCTTGAATTTTGGGAAAAAGAAAAAGATGTTACAAAGTTGTTTAGAATGAAGAAAAGGCCCAACATGAATATCCGGCCTAGGTGACTATGTACTTGTAAAGAGTTTTGAGAAGTTTCTTTGTATGATCTTATTATGTCTCAAAACTTTATGAACTCTTTGGAACCTTTGTGATATCTTTATCCTTTTGTTCTTCAACCACATTACAAACCCCTTGGCCCCATTACAACCTTGATTAAAGACCTCTTGATTCATGAAGTTGTATGATCTAAATAGTGGAGAATAGGTGGACAAGCAAGAATATGGTAGAACTGTTTTCATGAGATTGATTGAGTGTAAACACTTTACCACTACTTTAAAGAATGAAAATCATGAGAGTATCCCATGTGAGAAGTTGAGATTAAGTTTGAATATGCACTATTTTGATTGAAATATGTTATGTTAATATTGGCTTAACTCAAACAATTTACATTCAAGCATGATTTTTTGTGAAATTCTTTAAGCTATTGATTAGTTTATAAGACTTGTTCAAAGATTGTCTCTAATGTGTATTGAAAGGATTAGGAGTAAATATTTTTAGTATATGTAGTTTATTTATATTTTAGTTTTTCATTGTTTGTGGGTATCGTTCTAGTAAACCCTCACGAGACTAAACTCGTCCACTAGGGACACCTAGGGGTTTAAAGGCTTGTGTCACATGCTAAGTGCCACCGCGATTTCCTACGAAAGTGGATTAGATTAGATTTTCTTATTTTATTTTTATTTGTTTTTGCTCGAGGACTAGCAACAATCTAAGTGTGGGGGTGTGATAACTCGTATAATTATATTGGTTTTAGTTATGTTTTATTATTGTTTTGTGTCAAATACGAGTTATTATTGCTTAGTCTAATTGTGTTTATGATCTTTTATATTTTTATGTAATTTGGTGTTTTTTACGAGTTTCTTTGAGTGATTTCAGATTACTAGGTTAAATCAACAATTAAGGGCAAATTCAGTTCAGTTCCACTTCCGACACCTTTTGCCATATCAGCTATATCTGGAGTTTCACTGAAGCAATAAGGCTGAACTTTTAACCGTGCAAAGTTAAGAGGCATATCTAACTTTTTCATGTTTTACACTTCTTGAAAAGGAGTCGTTTTCCCTAGCGAAATCTACCATCAAGTTGGCTGATGTGCAATGACATCTATGCTGACCTGTTTTGGTATTTTGCCCATATCTTCTGATCCACATCAGCAAATGAGCTGATTCCAACGGCTATGGATCACTAACTGATAGGGGAACATTTTTTTAGAAGAAAATGTGATCAGATCAAGTTTCCAATATTGACAAAATCGACCATCAAGTTGGCTGATCAAAATTGTCATACAATATGACGAAAATTGTTAGAAAAATGCACCCACCTATTATACCTACCTTTGAAATTTGTAAAGCTTGTCTCTTGTCATTTAGTGCTCCAAAATGTGTATAAATAGAGGGCCTTGGATGATTGTATGAGGCATTGTACATTGGTAGGAAATTAGCCATTGTAATAAAATTATCTAAGTTTTCTTCTTCTTTCTTTTCTCTAGTTTTCTTTTTCTTTATTTTCTTCTTATTCTTCTTTTCTTTTATTTCCTTCTTAGATTCTCTTTAATTTTATGTTTATGTTTACAATGCCTATGCTAGGCTAAACTTCTATTTGGTTAAGGGTGATTTCAAAGCCCTAGACATGTTTTGTGATTGATTTTCAGATTCTATCTATCATTAATTTTCTATCAAAGTTGCTTATGTTCTTCTACAAGAATTGTTCGTGATGTTGTCTTGATTTATTTAGGTGTACAACTAGATAGATCTTGATAATTATCTATTGCTAGTCTAGGAGTCTTGATCCGTGTAATTGTCTTGATTTCCTATTCATAAGTGGCAATTTGTGATTAATGATTATGGTCAAGTTTTCAATAATTGCAAAGTGGAACATAACCTAAGTTGAACAATCCGAGCTTATGTGTTTGTTGCTTAGATCAACCTATCTTTCTCATCATAAAGCTGCCATTAAATTGAATTTAGAGAGCTTATTCTAGGTTGTTTAATGGTTAGAGTTTAAATAGAGAGCTTGTTCTATTTAACGACAAACAAAGGAAAGATTGGGATAACAGAGCTTGTTGTTATCTACGGTTGTTAACTTTGATAGTTGGTTGATATTGATAGATTTGAAATTGATTCTTAATGATGTCTAGTGGTGGAGAATGAAACCTTAACCATATTTTTCATATTTGATTCTTCTTACTTACTTGTTTTCTTACTTTTCTAGTTTGCTTATTTTTAAAAGTATATTTATTTTTATTGGCTGGTTATACCGCCTAATTTGTATATTAACTTTGTTTTATTTTTATTGGCTGGTTATACCGCCTAATTTAGTATATATATTTTTATTAGCTGGTTATACCGCCTAATTTAGTATATATATTTTTATTGGCTGGTTATACCGCCTTGCATCTTATTCTTATTATTTACTTTAGTTTAAATCTGGCTTCAAAAACCCCTTTTCTTTTATTGTTTTCTTTGAACGTAACTTATAAACTAATAACTCATAGATTAAAACCCAATCCCTGAGACTCGACCCTTGCTAATCATTATACTTACAATTGATCTTTTTAGTGCAAGGTTAAATAAGATACACTCTTTTGGGTGCATCACAATACTTCTATGAATGTCTCATGCCCATGGAGAGAAGTATGATAGATGCCGCTAGTGGGGGAGCTCTAGTTGACAAGACTCCCGGGGCTGCTAGAACATTAATCTCCAACAGGCAGCCAATTCTCAACAGTTCTCAATGAGACAAGATCCACCACCACAACCCAAGAGAGTTGATGAGGTAAGTATATCATCCCTTGAACAAAAATTTGATAAACTGACTTCTCTTGTTCAACAAATGGCTGTAGGTAATATACAACAAATAAAGGCTTGTGGCATATGTTCAAACATGGGGCACCAAACTGATATGTGTCCAACACTTCAAGAGGACACCAATGAACATGTGAATGCAATGGGTGGATTTCAGAACCAATCAAGGAAATATGATCCCTACTCAAACACTTACAATCCAGGATGGAGGGATCATCCAAACTTCAATTATGGAGGGAACCAATCACAAACTATTCCTCCACCATTTGACAACAGGCCACCGGGTTTTCAGCAAAGAGTACAACAACCATACCAAACCCGACAACAACTGCTACCCACCCAAAATTCAGGTACTTCTCTTGAAGATCTTGTTAAAGCTCTTTCTACTAATACAATTCAATTTCAACAGGAAACAAAGACAAGTATTCAAAATTTGGAGACTCAAATTGGGCAATTGGCAACAACCATGAGTCAAATGCAAGCAAGGGATTCTAGGAAATTACCTTCCCAAACCATAGTGAATCCAAGAGAGAATGCCAATGCTATAACTGTAAGAAGTGGGAAACAGCTAGAGACACCACAAAATGATAGTGCTCAAGGTGAAAACAACACCATGGCATCCTCTTCACATCCCAACGAGCCACTAAAAAAGGTAATTCCAAAACCATCCTTTCCTTCTTATATAACTCCTCCACCTTTTCCTAGCAGGTTAGCAAAGTCCAAGAAGGAGGAGCAAGAGAAGGAAATTTTGGAAACCTTCCGGAAAGTAGAGGTGAACATTCCTTTACTAGATGCTATCAAGAAAGTGCCAAGATATGCCAAGTTCCTAAAAGAGTTGTGCACATCTAAACGGAAGTTGAAATGGAATGAAAAGGTAAGTGTAGGGGAGAATGTGTCAGCTGTTCTTCAAAAGAAACTCCCACCTAAATGCAAGGATCCAGGTATGTTTACCATTCCTTGTAAGATAGGCAACACCAGGTTTGAGAGTGCTATGCTAGATCTAGGGGCATCTATTAATGTCATGCCGTATTCAATTTAAGCTTCATTGAATCTAGGACCATTAGAGGAAACCGGTGTTATAATACAACTTGCTGACCGTTCTAACACTTACCCAAGAGGAGTTGTAGAAGACGTTCTTGTACAGGTTAATGAATTGGTTTTTCCCGCTGACTTTTATGTTCTTGAGATGGAAGATGAGATGTCTTCTAATCCCACACCTATTCTATTAGGGAGACCATCCTTGAAAACAGCAAGAACTAAAATAGATGTACATGATGGCACTTTAACTATGGAATTTGATGGTGAAATAATTCGCTTTAACATTTTTGAGGCCATGAGATATCTTAGTGATGTGCATTCTGTTTTTAATATTGATATAATTGACTCACTAGTGCAGCAAGCTTATGAGCTAGATGGTGAAGATAGTGTGGAAATAGTCCTTAGCAAACATCTCGGAATGGGGGATGCTAAAGGGGAACTAGCCTTGAGTGACCATGTGGAAGGGGCACTAGAATCTTTACACTCGCTGCCACCTAAAGATGCAAGGTTTGATGTTTCATTTATTGATTTGCCTTTATCTAATGAGAAACTTCTACCTTCCATTTTGCAGGCACAAACTTTAGAGTTGAAACCACTACCTAACCACTTGAAATATGTTTTCTTAGGTGAAAATGACACACTACCGGTTATCATTGCCAAAGAGCTCGCACCTTTGCAAGAAGAGCGACTTATCCGGGTGCTTAGAGAGCATAAAACAGCAATTGGTTGGACAATTGCCGATATCAAGGGAATAAGCCCATCTATGTGCATGCACCGGATTTTGTTAGAGGAGGCGTCCAAACCAACAAGAGAAGCACAATGAAGATTGAACCCTCCTATGATGGAGGTTGTGAAAAAGGAGATACTGAAGCTCCTAGATGTTGGAGTGATCTATCCTATCTCGGATAGCGAATGGGTGAGCCCGGTCCAAGTGGTTCCAAAGAAATCAGGTGTAACGGTGGTAACAAATAATGAGAATAAACTTGTTCCTACGAGGATTCAAACAGGGTGGCGAGTTTGTATTGATTATCGAAAACTTTATTCCACAACTCGCAAAGACCACTTTCCTTTACCTTTTATTGATCAAATGCTTGAAAGGTTAGCTGGCCATTCTCATTATTGTTTTCTTGATGGTTTTTCAGGTTATAATCAGATTGCCATTGCTCCGGAGGACCAAGAGAAAACAACATTCACATGTCCATTTGGTACTTTTGCATACCAGCGTATGCCATTTGGTCTTTGTAATACACCAGCTACATTCCAAAGGTGTATGGTTAGCATATTTTCAGATTATGTAGAGAACATCATAGAAGTGTTTATGGATGATTTTAGTGTCTATGGTGATTCTTTTGATAGATGTCTAGAGAACCTTACACTTGTACTTGAAAGATGCATGGAAACTAACCTTGTTTTGAATTGGGAAAAATGTCACTTTATGGTAGAACAAGGAATAGTTTTGGGCCATGTTATTTCTTCTAGAGGGATAGAGGTTGATAAATCTAAAATAGATATTATGCATTCTTTACCACCTCCCACAAATGTGAGAGAGGTTCGTTCTTTTCTTGGACATGCAGGTTTTTATAGGAGATTTATCAAAGACTTCTCAAAGATCACATTACCTCTTTGCAAGCTACTACAAAAAGATGTGGTTTTCCACTTTGATGATAAATGCAAAGAGGCGTTTGAAACATTGAAGGGACTCTTGACATCAACTCCTATCATCCAACCACCATATTGGAATGTACCTTTTGAAATCATGTGTGATGCTAGTGACTATGCCATTGGAGCTGTTTTGGGCCAAAGGGTTGGCAAAGCCTCATATGCCATTTGTTATGCCTCCCGAACTCTTAATGATGCTCAATTAAACTATTCCACTACTGAAAAAGAACTTTTGGCTGTTGTATTTTCTTTAGAAAAATTTTGATCTTATTTAATTGGTACAAAAGTAATTGTATTTTCTGACCATGCAGCCCTTAGGTACTTACTCACTAAGAAGGAGGCCAAACCAAGGTTGATTAGATGGATACTTCTCTTACAAGAGTTTGATTTGGAGATAAAAGATAAGAGAGGTAGTGACAACTTGGTTGCGGACCATCTTAGCCGTTTAGTTCATGAAGAGGATGCACTACCCTTGAATGAGAACTTTCCGGATGAGCAACTTCTTTTTATAAGTACAACAACTCCTTGGTATGCTGATATTGTTAATTACTTAGTTACCAAGAAGTTGCCACAAGAGTTGACACAAGCTCAAAGAAATAAGATCAAGAGTGATGCCAAATACTACATATGGGATGATCCTTACCTTTGGAAGTATTGCTCCGATCAGATTATAAGAAGGTGTGTACTCGAAACTGAATTTCAATCTATTCTCACATTTTGTCACTCTTATGCATGTGGAGGACACTTTGGATCCAAAAGAACAGCCATGAAAGTTCTTGATTCTGGATTTTATTGGCCTACTATATTCAAAGATGCATACCTCTTTTGCAAGTTTTGTGATAGTTCCCAAAGAACAGGTAACTTAGGTGCTAGAAATCAAATGCCTCAAACTCTAATACTTATTGTTGAAATTTTTGATGTATGGGGCATGGATTTCATGGGACCTTTTCCTTCTTCTTTTGGTAATCTTTATATTTTACTTGCCGTTGATTATGTTTCGAAGTGGGTGGAAGCAAAAGCCACTAGGACTAATGACTCTAAAGTTGTTTCAGATTTTGTCAAGACTAACATCTTTGCTAGGTTTGGAACACCAAAGGCCATAATCAGCGATAGAGGTACTCACTTTTGCAATAGGACTATGGAAGCACTTTTGAGGAAGTATAACATCACACACAAGGTTTCCACCTCATACCATCCTCAAACTAGTGGGCAAGCTGAATTGTCAAATCGAGAAGTTAAGTCCATCCTTGAAAAGACAGTTAATCCAAATAGAAAGGATTGGAGTTCACGACTTGATGATGCACTTTGGGCTTATAGGAGAGCATATAAGACACCCATTGGTATGTCTCCTTATCGACTTGTTTATGGTAAGCCTTGTCATCTTCCGGTTGAGTTGGAACATAAATCATATTGGGCTATCAAACAATGCAACATGGAGATGGATGAGACAGGTAAGCAAAGAAAACTTGCCCTACAAGAATTAGAGGAGATAAGGAATGATGCCTATGAGAATTCTAGGATTTACAAGGAAAAGACTAAGGCATTCCATGACAAGATGATATCAAGAAAGGACTTTGTTGTTGGACAAAAAGTTCTTCTCTTCCATTCACGCCTTAAGTTATTTCCAGGTAAGTTACGTTCTCGTTGGGTTGGACCTTTTGTTCTTACTAATGTATTTACTCATGGTGCAGTTGAAATCCAAAGCCCAAAAACAGATAAGGCATTCAAAGTGAATGGTCATAGATTGAAGCCTTACTATGAGAACTTTCTAATACAAGATGTGGAGGAGTTACCACTTTTTGAGCCGAATTATGTTGAATAATAATGGCATGGGTCTAAGTCAGGCTGAGGACAATAAACCAAGCGCTTCTTGGGAGGCAACCCAAAAGGATGGAGAGCATTTATTATATCAGATTTGCATATTCCTTACTCTCCATCATTCTATCTTTTATTGTTTTTCTTTTGTTTTGTTTAGTAGTTCTTTTCTCTTAAATATAATTCTTGCATTGGGGATAATAGCATTACATTGAGGACAATGTAAAAATTAAGTGTGGGGGGAAAAATTTAGGATTTTCTTCAGTGTGTTTTATTTTTTATTCTTTTTATGTTGTTTTTAGTGTGTTTTAGTTACTTTCAATACTATGATGAGATATGAATTGCATAAGTCTAAAACAGATTTATTAGTGAGAAGATTTTCATGAGAATTGAGCTTGATATCAACTTTTTTATGAGCCAATGTTAATATGATATGTTGATTGAGAAAGAAGCATGTTTAGACTTAAATCTGACTTGTATAATCTTCCTTGTGAGTTTTTGAGCCTATATGATTGATGCATTATACATATCAATCTAATTTCTTTCTTGAGTGCACTTATGATTACAAGATTCTCTAGAACTTGCTTTAAACCTTGTTGAGACTATATTGATGCATGTGACAACATGAATATGATAGAGGCATTAGGATTTTTAACCAGGGCCAAACAGCCATCCCTTATTGATGTTCCAAGAGAACATCCCCCTTAGTGAACCAATTTGAGCCTACAATGAATAAGCTATTTCTTTGGTAACCATAACTTGTCCCTAACCTAAATATACTTATTTATATCCTTACCCTTGTTCTAAAGATGAATTAGCATGTTTTGAGACATATTGCAAAGACAAGGAAGATCTATTCAAATTTTGGGTTAGAAACAAGAAATAAGTGTGGGGGAGGAGAAAGGCAAAAGTCAAGAGAAAAAATAGAGGGAATATTGCCAAATACATTCCCATGTGAAAAAAAATTGAATAATCTCTTGAACTTCTAGTTAAAGAAAAGAAAAAGATGTTCGAAAGTTGTTTAGAATGAAGAAAAGGCCCAACATGAATATTCGGCCTACGTGATTATGTACTTGTAAAGAGTTTTGAGAAGTTTCTTTGTATGAATCTTATTATGTCTCTAAACTCTATAAAATCTTTGGAACTTTTGTAATATCCTTTATCTTTTATTCTTTAGCTACATTATTACCCCTTGGCCCCATTATAACCTTGCATAAAGACCTCTTGATTCATGAAGTTGCATGATCTAAGTAGTGGAGAATAGGTGGACAAGCAAGCATATGGTAGAAACTGTTTTCATGAGATTGATTGAGTGTAAACACTTCACCACTACTTTAAAGAGTGAAAATCATGAGGGTATCCCATTTGAGAAGTTGAGATTAAGTTTGAACATGCGCTATTTTGATTGAGATATGTTATGTTAATTTTAGCTTAACTTAAACCATTTACTATCAAGCATGATTTTTTGTGAAACTCTTTAAGCTATTGATTAGTTTATAAGACTTGTTCAATGATTATCTATAAGTTGTATTGAAAGTGAACTAGATTCGGTTTTCTTACCTTGTGTCTATTTGATTTTGCTCGAGGACTAGCAAAAGATTGAGTATGGGGAATTTGATAAGTGCTTAATTTCATACATTTTCCTATTTAATTTCTTTATACTTTGTGCTTTGATTCTTACTTCCTTGACATTTTACTAGGTTTTTATACTTTGTAGGTATTTTGGAGGAGATGAAGTCAAAACATGTCAATTAGGATGTTAAAGAGCTTACAAAATCACAATCACAAGATGGAAAAAGAGTTGGGAGTCAAAAAGATCAAATTCTTGGTGCAAAGCAAGAAGACAGATTTGACCTCCGAAGCTTGTTGCTAAGAAAACATGATGTGAGACTCTTTATTGGAAGAAACTTCCTTCTTGACTTTTGAATATCACTTGATTACCTTTCCAACGGATGGTCATGGGCCTAAATCGGATAAGAAATGGTCATCCAAATCGGCATTGGAATATCTCCCTAAAAACCCTAGTGGCAGAAAAAAAACCCTAGCCGTAAATGTCAACTTTTTCTTAATACCCTAGTTCACATTTAAGTTTATCCTTGCCAAAGAAGGATTAGTGGCTGTCAACTTGCATTAATTGCATTAATTGCAAGTATCTTTCCTTAAAGCTAATCCTAGTCAAAGTAGGAGAATTAAATCAGCCAAGACTTTCCTTCCTTACACTTACTTTGGCTGCAAGAATATAATCTCTCTTCATTAAAGAGTGCTTTGACTAAAACTTTCCTACTTTATTCAAACTTGGCTGCCAAGGCTTAAATATTTCCTTAAAACACAAAAGTCAGCCACTTTTCCTTAACTTTAGCCACAAGTCAGCATTTATTGAAGGGAGAGAGCTGAAATTCACTTGATTGATGCCCTAGCTATTGCCTATAAATTGAGACCAAGGGGACATACGAAATGGACACTTCCCCAAGCATCAAATTCTGATTTCTTCTTTGTTTCTTTGTTTTTGAGAGAGCAAGAGGCTGGATAATTAATATTCTTCTTCTTCTTCTTTCTTTCTTTTATTTTCTTCTTAGATTCTCTTTAATTTTATGTTTATGTTTACAATGCCTATGCTAGGCTAAACTTTTATTTGGTTAAGGGTGATTTCAAAGCCCTAGACATGTTATGTAATTAATTTTCAGAATCTATCTATCATTGTTTTCTATCAAAGTTGCTTATGTTCTTCCATAAAAATTGTTCATGGTGATGTTTTGATTTGTTTAGGTGGCCAACTAGATAAATCTTGATAATTGTCTAGTGCTAGTTTAGGAGTCTTGATCCGTGTAATTGTCTTGATTTCCTATTCATAAGTAGCAATTTGTGATTAATGATGGTTAGAGATTAAATAGAGATTAAATTGAATTTAGAGAGCTTATTCTAGGTTGTTGGATGGTTAGAGATTAAATAGAGAGCTTGTTCTATTTAACGACGAACTAAGGAAAGATTGGGGTAACAGAGCTTGTTGTTATCTACGGTTGTTAACTTTCATAGCTAATTAATGTTGATAGATATGAAATTGATTCTTAATGATGTCTAGTGGTGGAGAATGAAACCCTAAACATATTTCTATCATATTTGATTTCTTATTTCTTACTTGTTTTCTTACTTTTCTTGTTTGCTAATTTTTAACACTATTTCAAAACCCCCTTTTATTTTGTTTTCTTTGAACGTAAGTTATAAACTAATAACTCATAGATTAAAACCCAATCCCTGAGGACTCGACCCTTGCTAATCACTATACTTTACAATTGATTCTTTTTAAGTGCAAGGTTAAATAAGATACACTTTTTTGGGTGCATCAATTGCATAGGCAGACAGGTAAGTGACTTTAACTCTTCCTTTATGTTCTTGGATTTTGATAATTCAAAATCCAACAATTCTTAGTCAAGAGAATAAACCTATTGCTTTCCATAGTGAGAATCTCAGTGATTCACTGAGGAAATCTTCAGTCCATGATAAGTAGTTTTATGCCATTTTTCTTACTTTGGACCATTGGTGCCAATACTTGCGTCCAAAATCTTTTGTGCTATTTTCTGATCATGAGGCTTTGAAGTTTCTTAACAGCCTACGTAAACTTAACCAAAGGCATGCTCCTTAGGTTGAATTTCTAAAAACTTTCAGTTTTCTGTATTAAACACAAATTTGGAGTTTAGAATGTTGTTGCTGATGCTTTGAGTTGAAGACATGCTTTGTTGACAAATATGCAAGTGGAAGTGTGAGGTTTTGAAGTGTTGAAAGATCTATACGAGCATGATGGAGATTTCAGCAAGATATGGGCAAAATGTGGAAGTGGTCTTTCTAAGCATTTTGCTGTGATAGATGGTTATCTCTTCAAAGGAAATTGCTTGTGTATTCCTCAAGGTTCTTTGAGGGAAGCTATTATCTTTGAAGCTCACAGTGGTGCTTGGCTTGCCTAGAAGTTCAAGCAACAAAGATTCAGTTATGGTGGTGGTTGATCGTTTCTCTAAAATGGCGCACTTTGTTCCATGTAGCAAAACTCTTTATGCTACTAATATTGTTGATTTATACTTCAAGGAGATTGTTAGACTTCATGGCGTGAGGGTGCATGATAGGTGATGTAGCTGCATTGCACCCAATCCAAACCCATTTCTATTGGGATAGCTATGTAGGAGCTGTTTCGATGTTCCAATTTAGCGTCCGGTTCGGATAGCTGGACAACAGTGGGCCTGGTTCCAAGTCCTCCCTAGCAGGATATTACAAAGGTTCCAAAGATTTCATTGAGTTTAAAGTCATAATAAGATTCATACAAAGAAAACTTCTCAAAACTCTTTACAAAGCACATAATACATAGGTCGAATATTCATGTTGGGCCTTTTCTTCATTCTAAACAACTTTGTAACATTTTTTTTCTTTTTCCAAAAGTTCAAGACATAATTCATATTTCTTTTTTTTATTTTCTTTTTCATTTTCATTTTTTTTCACATGGGAATGTATTTGGATATATTCCCTTTCATTTTCTCTTGACTTTTCTTTTCTATCCCCCACACTTATTTCTTGTTTCTAACCCAAATTTTCAATAAATCTTCCTTGTCTTTGCAATATGTCTTCAAAACATGCTAATTCATCTTTAGAACAAGGGTAAGGATATAAATAAGTATATTTAGGTTAGGGACAATATGTGGTTACCAAAGAAATAGCTTATTCCATGTATGCTCAAATTGGTTTACTAAGGAGGTGTTCTCTTGGAACATCTATAAGGGATGGCTGTTTGGCCCTGGTTATATTCCTAATGCCTCTATCATATTCATGTTGTCACATGCATCAATATAGTCTCAAAAAGGTTTAAAGCAAGTTCTAGAGAATCATGTAATCATAAGAGCACTCAAGAAAGAAATTAGATTGATATGTATAATGCATCAATCATATAGGCTAAAAAACTCACAAGGATGATTATACAAGTTAGATTTAAGTCTAAACATGTTTCTTTCTCAATCAACATATCATACTAACATTGGCTTATAAGGAAAATATAGTATCAAGCTTAATTCTCATGAAATTCTTTTCACTACTAAACCAGTTTTAGATCCATGCAATTCATATCACATCATTGTATTGAAAGTAACTAAAACACACTAAAAACAAACTAAAAAGACTAAAAAAAAAACATACTAAAAGAAATCCTAAATTCTTCCCCCCACATTTAATTCTTACATTGTCCTCAATGTAATACTATTATCCCAAAATATAAGAATCATGTGTAAAAGAAATGAATTACTAATCAAAACAAAATAAAGAAAAACAGTAAAAGATAGAATGATGGAGAGTAAGGAATAGCAAATCTGATTGTGATGCACTCAGAATGGTGTATCTTATTAAACCTTGCACTAAATTTGATCGATTGTTTAGTATAGTAGTAGCAAGGGTCGAATCCACAAGAATTGGGTTTTAATATGTAAGTTTCTGGTTTATAACTTCAGTTCTAAAAGAATAAAAAGGGGGTTTTGAATTGTTTTGAAAGTAAAGCAAACAAGAAAAATAAGATGAAATCAAATAAGAGAAAATATGGTTAAGATTTCATTCTCCACCACTAGGCATTATTGAGAACCAACATCAGATTTATCAACATAATTGGGTTTTAATATGTAAGTTTCTGGTTTATAACTTATGTTATGTTCCACATTGCAATTCTTGAAAACCCAACATAATCATTAATCACAAATTGCTACTAATGGATAGGAGATCAAGACAATTACACGGATCAAGATTCCTAAGCTAGCAATAGATAATTATCAAGATCTATCTGGTTGGCCACCTAAACAAGTCAAGACAATCATCAGGAACAATTTTAATGGAAGAACATAAGCAACTTTGATAGAAAATTAATTATAGATAGAATTTGAAAATCAATTACAAAACATGTCTAGGGCTTTGAAATCACCCTCAACCAAAAGAAAAGTTTAGCCTAACATAAACATGAAACTAAAAAGAAAATAAGAAGAAAACTAAAACAATGGAGAAGAAGAAGAATATTGATTATTCAGTCCCTTGCTCTCTACATAAACATGAAACTAAAAAGAAAATAAGAAGAAAGCTAAAAGAATGGAGAACAAGAAGAAGAATACTGAGATTCAGCTTCTTACTCTCTTAAACTATCTAAGAAAACAATAAAATCTGACTACAAAAGTATTTACAAGTTGTAAGAGATGTCAGAGATGTTTTTTAGCTCTCCCCCAACACTTGTATTTATAGACAGCCACTAGGGCTTTATTTAGGATGGCATCTAGGATTTTTCTATGCATGGTATAGGGAATTGCGTCTAGGTTAGTTAAGGTGTGAATAGGGACTTCCGGCTAGGGTTTTTAGGATGTTAATATGGATTCCCAGTTAGAGTTTTTGTCTTTTCCTACTGCATCTTCTCTCAATTCCTCGGCTGATTTGGATGACCATTTCTTGTCCGATTTAGGAGTGTGAACTACCGTTCGAAAGGTATTCAAGTCAGCTTCAAAAGTTAAGAAGAAAGTTTCTTTGAATAAAGACTTTAAAATCATGTTTTCCTTTCAACACGCTCCGGAGGTCAGATCTGTCTTCTTGCTTTGCATCAAGAATTTGATCTTTTTTTACTCCTAAGACTTTCATCTTGTGAATATCATTTTGTAAGTCTTTAACATGCTAATTGACTTATTTGATTATTTCCCTTAGTCATACCTAAAATTAAAAAACATAACCTAATTAACCAAAATAAAGATAGAAGACATAATAGAAACTAAGAATAGAAAAGGGCATAAAATGTGTATTTTATGAACTTATCAAATACCCCCACACTTAGCTTTTGCTAGTCCTCGAGCAAATCAAAATAAAAACAAAGTAAGAAAATCTAATAACTTTCGTAGGAAATCACGATGGCACTTAGCATGTGACACAAGCCTTTAAACCCCTAGGTGTCCCTAGTGGACGAGTTTAGTCTCGTGAGTGTTTACCAGGACGATACCTACAAACATTGAAAATGTTAGGAAAAAACCTAAAGTATACTAATAATTACCCCTAATCCTTTCAATATAAATTAGAGAAATTCATTAGAAAAGTCTTATAAACTAATCAATAGCTAAGAAATTTCACAAAGAATCATGCTTGAATGTAAATGGATTGAGTTAAGCCAACATTAACATAATATATTTCAATCAAAATAATGCATATTCAAACTTAATCTCAACTTCTCACATGGGATACTCTCATGATTTTCACTCTTTAAAGCTGTGGTAAAGTGTATACACTCAATCAATTTCATGAAAATAGTTCTACCATATGCTTGCTTGTCCACCTATTCTTCACTATTTAGATCATACAACTTTATGAATGAAGAGGTCTTTATTCAAGGTTTGCAACGAGCCAAGGGGTAGTAATGTGGTTAAAAAAAAGGAAAGGATATTACAAATGTTCAAAAGACTTCATAGAATTTAGAGACATAATCAGATTTATGCAAATAAAACTTTCTCAATATTCCTTAAAAGCACTTAATGACATACGCTAAATATTCATGATGAGCCTTTGCTTCATTCTAACCCACCTTGTAACATCTTTTCTTTAACTAAAAGTTCAAGAGATGATTCAAAAAAAAAATTCTTTTCTTTTTGTTTTTTATACATGGGAGTGTGTTTTTACATTGCACCCTTTCTTTTCTCTTGACTTTTGCCTTTCTCCTCCCCCACACTAATTTCGTTTTTCTAACCCAAATTTTCAATAGATATCCCTTGTTTTTGCAATATGTCTCAAAACATCCAATCCAATAAGGATAAAGATATAAATGTGTTTAGGATAGGTGCAAGATGTGGTTACCAAAGAAATAGCTGATGCACTGATAAGTGCTTAATTTCATACATTTTCCTATTTAATTTCCTTATACTTCGTGCTTTGATTCTTACTTCCTTGACATTTTACAAGGTTTTTATGCTTTGTAGGTATTTTGGAGAAGATGAAGTCAAAACATGTCAATTAGGATGTTAAAGAGTTTACAAAATCACAATCACAAGATGGAAAAAGAGTTGGGAGTCAAAAAGATCAAATTCTTGGTGCAAAGCAAGAAGACAGATTTGACCTCCAGAGCTTGTTGCTAAGAAAACATGATGTTAGACTCTTTATTCGGAGAAACTTCCTTCTTGACTTTTAAAGACAACTTGATTAACTTTACAACGGTATGCCATGGGCCTAAATCGGATAAGACATGGTCATCCAAATTAGCATTGGAATATCTCTCTAAAAACCCTAATGGCAGATGATGCACCCAAAAGAGTGTATCTTATTTAACCTTGCACTTAAAAAGAATCAATTGTAAAGTACAGTGATTAGCAAGGGTCGAGTCCTCAGGGATTGGGTTTTAGTTTATAAGTTAATAGTTTAAAACTTAAATTCAAGAACAATAAAAGAAAAGGGTATTTTGAGATCAGATTTAAACTAAAGTTAACAATAAGAATGAGAAAATAAGTAATTAAGAAGAATCAAATATGAGAAACATGGTTAAGGTTTCATTCTCCACCACTAGACATCATTAAGAATCAATTTCATATCTATCAACATTAATTAGCTATAAAAGTTAACAACCGTAGATAACAACAAGCTCTGTTACCCCAATCTTTCCTTAGTTTGCCGTTAAATAGAACAAACTCCCTATTTAATCTCTAACTATCAAACAACCTAGAATAAGCTCTCTAAGTTCAATTTAATAGCAGCTTTATGTTGAGAAAGATAGGTTGATCTAAGGAACAAACACATAAGCTCGGATTGTTCAACTTAGGTTATGTTCCACTTTGCAATTATTGAAAACCTGAACATAATCATTAATCACAAATTGCTACTTATGAATAGGAAATCAAGACAATTACACGGATCAAGACTCCTAAACTAGCATTAGATAATTATCAAGATATATCTAGTTGGCCACCTAAACAAATCAAAACATCATCATGAACAATTTTAATGGAAGAACATAAGCAACTTTGATAGAAAACAATGATAGATAGATTCTGAAAATCAATTACAAAACATGTCTAGGGCTTTGAAATCACCCTTAACCAAATAAAAGATTAGCCTAGCATAGGCATTGTAAACATAAACATAAAATTAAACAGAATCTTAGAAGAAAATAAAAGAAAGAAAGAAAGAAGAAGAAGAAGAATATTAATTATCCAGCCTCTTGTTCTCTCAAAAACTCTATTTATAGGCAATAGCTAGGGCATCAAACAAGTGAATTTCAGCTCTCTCCCTTCAATAAATGCTGACTTGTGGCTAAAGTTAAGGAAAAGTGGCTGACTTTATGTTTTAAGGAAAGATATAAGCCCTGGTAGCCAAGTTTGAATAAAGTAGGAAAGTTTTAGTCAAAGCACTCTTTAATGAAAAGAGATTACAAACTTGCAGCCAAAGTAAGTGTAAAGAAGGAAAGTCTTGGCTGATTTAATTCTCCTACTTTGACTAGGATTAGCTTTAAGGAAACATACTTGCAATTGATGCAAGTGGACAACCACTAATCCTTCTTTGGAAAGGATAAACATAAATGTCAGCTAGGGTATTAAGAAAAGGATGTGATTTGCGGCTAGGGTTTTTTCTGCCACTAGGGTTTTTAGGGAGATATTCCAATGCCGATTTGGATTACTATTTCTTATCCGATTTAGGCTCATGACCAACCGTTAGAAAGGTAATCAAGTGATCTTCAAAAGTCAAGCATAAAGTTTCTTCGAATAAAGAGTTTAACATCATGTTTTCTTAGAAACAAGCTTCGGAGGTGAAATCTATCTTTTTGCTTTGCACCAAGAATTTGATCTTTTTGACTCCCAACTCTTTTTCCATCTTGTGATTGTGATTTTGTAAGCTCTTTAACATCCTAATTGACATGTTTTGACTTCATCTCCTCCAAAATACCTACAAAGAATAAAAACCTACTAAAATGTCAAGGAAGTAAGAATCAAAGCACAAAGTATAAGGAAATTAAATAGGAAAATGTATGAAATTAAGCACTTATCAGCAGAAAAAATCCTAGCAGCAAATCACATCTTTTTCTTAATACCCTAGCCGACATTTATGTTTATCCTTTACAAAGAAGGATTAGTGGCTGTCAACTTGCATTAATTGCATTAATTGCAAGTATCTTTCCTTAAGGCTAATCCTAGTCAAAGTAAGAGAACTAAATCAGCCAAGACTTTCCTTCCTTACACTTACTTTGCCTGCAAGTTTGTAATCTCTCTTCATTAAAGAGTGCTTTGACTAAAACTTTCCTATTTTATTCAAACTTGGCTGCCAAGGCTTATATCTTTCCTTAAAACATAAAAGTCAGCCACTTTTCCTTAACTTTAGCCACAAGTCAGCATTTATTGAAGGGAGAGAGCTGAAATTCACTTGTTTGATGCCCTAGCTATTGCCTATAGTTAGAGATCAAGGGGGCAAACGAAATTTACACTTCTCCAAGCATGAAAGTTCTGATTTATTCTTTGTTTCATTGTTTTTGAGAGAGCAAGAGGCTGGATAATTAATATTCTTCTTCTCCTTCTTCTTCTTTCTTTCTTTTATTTTCTTCTTAGATTCTCTTTAATTTTATGTGATAAGCTCATAAAATATACATTTTATGCCTTTCTACCTTTAGTTTTTGTTATGTTTTCGATCTTTATCTTGTTTACTTATATTATGTTTATGAATTTTAGGTACAACGAGGAGAATGAAGTCAAAAGATGTCAATAACGATGGTAAAGAGCTTACAAAATCATAATCACAAGATGGAAGAAGACTTGGGAGTCAAAAATATCAATTTCTGGTTGAAAAGTAATCAGGTAGATTTGACCTCTGGAGCTTGTTGTAAGGCAAACATGACGTTAGACTCCTTATTTGAAGAAACTTCCTTCTTGAATTTTGAAGTTGACTTGATTATCTTTCCAACGATATATTATTGGCTGAAATCGGATAAGAAATAGGCATCCAAAATGGCGCTAAAAGATCTCCGTAAAGAACCCTGCGACCAGAAAAACCCTAATCGCAAATCTGAAAAAAAAAAAAAAAGGAAAAAACGTGATTTTTGCACCTCCAGGCTTACTTGTGTGGCAAAGACCTATTCTCAGGGTTTTAAAGCTCTATAAATACCATCTTTTGAGCCACAAACTAGACATCTTTTGAGGAGACTCAAGGATCATCATTCTTCTTCTTCTTCTTCTTTTTCTCCATTCTTTTATTTTTCTTTTTAGTTTTATGTATATATTATCTATGCCTATGTTAGGCTAAACTTCTATTTGGTTAAGGGTGATTTCAAAGCCCTACACATGTTATGTTATTAATTTTCAGAATCTATCTATAATTGTTTTCTATCAAAGTTGCTTATGTTCTTCTATTAAAATTGTTCATGATGATGTTTTGATTTGTTTAGGTGGCCAACTAGATAAATCTTTATAATTGTCTAATGCTAGTTTAGGAGTCTTGATCCGTGTAATTGTCTTGATTTCCTATTCATAAGTAGCAATTTGTGATTAATGATTATGGTCAAGTTTTGAATAATTGCAAAGTGGAACATAACCTAAGTTGAACAATCCGAGCTTATGTGTTTGTTGCTTAGATCAACCTATCTTTCTCATCATAAAGCTGCTATTAAATTGAACTTAGAGAGCTTATTCTAGGTTGTTTTATAGTTAGAGATTAAATAGAGAGCTTGTTCTATTTGAAGCAGCCTATGATGTGGGAGAATACCAAAGCCATCAAGGGTTCCAAGGACAACAGTATGATGCTTTCCCAAACACTTACAATGAGGGATGGTGGAATCATACTCATTATGGCTACTCGGGAGATTATCAAGAAGTAGATCCTTATGCTAATTACACTAATCAATTTGTCTTCAATCAACCATGGGATCAACAACAAGATCTTTTTGAGCCACCACCTCAAAACTCAGGTAATTCTTTAGAAGAACTTGTCAATTTTCTTGTTATTAATACTCTGCAACTTCAACAGGAAACAAGGGAAACAAAGGCAAGTATCCAGAGTTTGGAAAGGCAAATGAGCCTATTGGCTAGTAGTACGGTGGAATTAGTAGCACAAAGATCTCAAGCACTCCCTTCCCAATCGATGATTGATCTAAAGGAGAGTGTTAGTGCCAAACAACTTGAGGATGAATCAGAAAATCCAAGGGAACGCGAGGATGAGAAAGAACTAAAGATGGATTCAACTATTGAAGATAATGAAGCTTCAATTCCGAAAGAGAGTACTTCGGCACCTGAGGTAACGTTTAAGGTTCCACTTTTTACTAATGTTTCTTCTCCACCTTTTCCTAGTATATTTGCAAAGTTCAAGGAGGAAGAACATGAACAACACATGCCAGAAACCTTAAACAACTTGTTTGTGGATGCCATTCAACAAGTATCAAAATATGCTCCACTCCTCGATGAGATATGCACCACAAAGGATGATGGAATAATACTTGTAATGGAGAATGCATCCACTGTTGTGCAAAGAAAGCTTCCTCTCAAACGCATAAATTTGGGAAATTTCATGTATGAGCCTGACAAGCCTAAAAAGCCAAGAAGGGGTGTTGGTTAGGTTCAAAACACTAACTCAAGTGTTAATTGGGAAGGCAGCCCAATTAAAGAAGAAATTGCCAACCTGCCATAATCAGATTTGCTTTCTCTTTCTCTTTCTTTTCCTTTTCCTTTTCCATTTCCTTTTCCTTTTCCTTTTCCTTTTATTATTTTTATTTTTATTTTTATTTATTGTTTTTATTTTTTATGTTTATTTGTTAATTTATTGTTTAGTATTTTAGGATTATTTAGGTTGCATGAGTTTGTTTTGTTTTGAGTCTTAGTTGTTTTTATTCTTATGTTATTAGTTCTTTTCTCTTACACATGATTCTTTCATTTGGGTTAATAGACTAACATTGAGGACAATGTAAGAATTAAGTGTGGGGGGAAGGATTTAGGATTTCTTTTATTTTTGTCTACTATTTTTTTTTATGAGTCTTTATTATTATTATTATTATTATTATTATTATTATTATTATTATTATTATTATTATTATTAGTGTGTTTTAGTTCCTTTTTAATACAATGATGAGATATGAATTGCATACGTCTAAACTGGTTATTGGTGAGAAGATTTTCATGAGAATTAAGCTTGATACTAATTTTTATGAGCCAATGTTGATATGATATATTGATAAGTGCTTAAATTCATACATTTTCCTATTTAATTTCTTTATACTTTGTGCTTTGATTCTTACTTCCTTGACATTTTACTAGGTTTTTATGCTTTGTAGGTATTTTGGAGGAGATGAAGTCAAAACATGTCAATTAGGATGTTAAAGAGCTTACAAAATCACAATCACAAGATGGAAAAAGAGTTGGGAGTCAAAAAGATCAAATTCTTGGTGCAAAGCAAGAAGACAGATTTGACCTCCAGAGCTTGTTGCTACGAAAACATGATGTTAAACTCTTTATTCGAAGAAACTTCCTTCTTGACTTTTGAAGATCACTTGATTATCTTTCCAACGGATGGTTGTGGGCCTAAATCGGATAAGAAATGGTCATCCAAATCGGCATTGGAATATCTCCCTAAAAACCCTAGTGGCAGAAAAAAACCGTAGCCGTAAATGTCAACTTTTTCTTAATACCCTAGTTGACATTTAAGTTTATCCTTGCCAAAGAAGGATTAGTGGCTGTCAACTTGCATTAATTGCATTAATTGCAAGTATCTTTTCTTAAAGCTAATCCTAGTCAAAGTAGGAGAATTAAATCAGCCAAGACTTTCCTTCCTTACACTTACTTTGGCTGCAAGAATATAATCTCTCTTCATTAAAGACTGCTTTGACTAAAGCTTTCCTACTTTATTCAAACTTGGCTGCCAAGGATTAAATCTTTCCTTAAAACACAAAAGTCAGCCACTTTTCCTTAACTTTAGCCACAAGTCAGCATTTATTGAAGAGAGAGAGCTGAAATTCACTTGATTGATGCCCTAGCTATTGCCTATAAATAGAGACCAAGGGGGCATACGAAATTGACACTTCCCCAAGCATCAAATTCTGATTTCTTCTTTGTTTCTTTGTCTTTGAGAGAGCAAGAGGCTGGATAATTAATATTCTTCTTCTTCTTCTTTCTTTCCTTTATTTTCTTCTTAGATGCTCTTTAATTTTATGTTTATCTTTACAATGCCTATGCTAGGCTAAACTTTTATTTGGTTAAGGGTGAGTTCAAAGCCCTAGACATGTTATGTAATTAATTTTCAGAATCTATCTATCATTGTTTTCTATCAAAGTTGCTTATGTTCTTCCATAAAAATTGTTCATGGTGATGTTTTGATTTGTTTAGGTGGCCAACTAGATAAATCTTGATAATTGTCTAATGCTAGTTTAGGAGTCTTGATCCATGTAATTGTCTTGATTTCCTATTCATAAGTAGCAATTTGTGATTAATGATTATGGTCAAGTTTTCAATAATTGCAAAGTGGAACATAACCTAAGTTGAACAATCCGAGCTTATGTGTTTGTTGCTTAGATCAGCCTATCTTTCTCATCATAAAGCTGCCATTAAATTGAATTTAGAGAGCTTATTCTAGGTTGTTTCATGGTTAGAGATTAAATAGAGAGCTTGTTCTATTTAACGATGAACTAAGGAAACATTGGGGTAACAGAGCTTGTTGTTATCTACGGCTGTTAACTTTGATAGCTAATTAATGTTGATAGATATGAAATTGATTTTTAATGATGTCTAGTGGTGGAGAATGAAACCTTAACCATATTTTTCATATTTGATTCTTCTTAATTACTTGTTTTCTCATTCTTATTGTTAACTTTAGTTTAAATCTGATTTCAAAATCCCCTTTACTTTTGTTTACTTATTTTTAAGTTTTAAACTATTAACTTATAAACTAAAACCCAATCCCTGAGGACTCGACTCTTGCTAATCACTATACTTTACAATTGATTCTTTTTAAGTGCAAGGTTGATAACTCGTATAATTATATAGTTTTTAGTTATGTTTTATTATTGTTTTGTGTCAAATACGAGTTATTATTGCTTAGTCTAATTGTGTTTATGATCTTTTATATTTTTATGTAATTTGGTGTTTTTTTACGAGTTTCTTTGAGTGATTTCAGATTACTAGGTTAAATCAACAATTAAGGGCAAATTCAGTTGAGTTCCAATTCCGACACCTTTTGCCATATCAGCTATGTCTGGTGTTTCACTGAAGCAATAAGGCTGAAATTTTAACCGTGCAAATTTAAGAGGCATATCTAACTTTTTCATGTTTTACACTTCTTGAAACGGAGTCGTTTTCCCTAGCGAAATCGACCATCAAGTTGGCTGATGTGCAATGACGTCTGTGCTGACCTGTTTTGGTAATTTGCTCATATCTTCTGATCCACATCAGCAAATGAGCTGATTCCAACGGCTATGGATCACTAACTGATAGGGGAACATTTTTCTAGAAGACCATGTGATCATATCAAGCTTCCAATATTGACAAAATTGACCATCAAGTTGGCTGATCAAAATTGTCATACAATATGACGAAAATTGTTAGAAAAATGCACCCACCTATTATACCTACCTTTGAAATTTGTAAAGCTTGTCTCTTGTCATTTAGTCCTCCAAAATGTGTATAAATAGAGGGCCTTGGATGATTGTATGAGGCATTGTACATTGGTAGGATATTAGCCATTGTAATAAAATTCTCTAAGTTTTCTTCTTCTTTCTTTTCTCTAGTTTTCTTTTTCTTTATTTTCTTCTTCTTCTTTCTTTCTTTTATTTCCTTCTTAGATTCTCTTTAATTTTATGTTTATGTTTACAATGCCTATGCTAGGCTAAACTTCTATTTGATTAAGGGTGATTTCAACGCCCTAGACATGTTTTGTGATTGATTTTCAGATTCTATCTATCATTAATTTTCTATCAAAGTTGCTTATGTTCTTCTACAAGAATTGTTCATGATGTTGTCTTGATTTATTTAGGTGTACAACTAGATAGATCTTGATAATTATCTATTGCTAGTCTAGGAGTCTTGATCCGTGTAATTGTCTTGATTTCCTATTCATAAGTGGCAATTTGTGATTAATGATTATGGTCAAGTTTTCAATAATTGCAAAGTGGAACATAACCTAAGTTGAACAATCCGAGCTTATGTGTTTGTTGCTTAGATCAACCTATCTTTCTCATCATAAAGATGCCATTAAATTGAATTTAGAGAGCTTATTCTAGGTTGTTTAATGGTTAGAGATTAAATAGAGAGCTTGTTCTATTTAACGACAAACTAAGGAAAGATTGGGATAACAGAGCTTGTTGTTATCCACGGTTGTTAACTTTGATAGTTGGTTGATATTGATAGATCTAAAATTGATTCTTAATGATGTCTAGTGGTGGAGAATGAAACCTTAACCATAATTTTCATATTTGATTCTTCTTACTTACTTGTTTTCTTACTTTTCTAGTTTGCTTATTTTTAAAAGTATATTTATTTTTACTGGCTGGTTATACCGCCTAATTTGTATATTAACTTTGTTTTATTTTTATTGGCTGGTTATACCGCCTAATTTAGTATATATATTTTTATTGGCTGGTTATACCGCCTAATTTAGTATATATATTTTTATTGGCTGGTTATACCGCCTTGCATCTTATTCTTATTATTTACATTAGTTTAAATCTGGCTTCAAAAACCCCTTTTCTTTTATTGTTTTCTTTGAACGTAAGTTATAAACTAATAACTCATAGATTAAAACACAATCCCTGAGGACTCGACCCTTGCTAATCATTATACTTACAATTGATCTTTTTAGTGCAAGGTTAAATAAGATACACTCTTTTGGGTGCATCAAATTTTTGGCGCCGTTGCCGGGGATTGCTTTCTTTTGTTTACTAGTTTATTGGTTTATTCTTATTTTCTGTTCTAATTATTTACTTTCTTTTTTTTTTTTTATTAGTGAATGTTCCAAGCTCCTGAAGAAGGCTTACGACTTAGGAGAATTCGGGAATTTATAACTTCTCACCAACAACCAATCGAGGAGTTGATCCAAAACATCCAAGAGGAGCAAGGAGAGATGGCAGCAGCTGACAACCGAACTCTCAAGGAGCTAGCCGCTCCGGACTTGGGTCAACAACCATTATGCATTGAATATGCTAATCTTGAGGTAGCTTTTGAATTAAAATCTGGTTTTATTCATCTTCTCCCAACTTTTCATGGCTTTGCAGGAGAGGATCCAAATAAGCACCTCAAGGAATTCCATGTAGTTTGCTCAAGCATGAGACCAACAGGGGTCACGGAAGAGCAAGTTAAGTTGAGAGCCTTCCCATTCTCTCTAGCTGATTCAGCAAAGGAATGGCTCTACTATCTACCATCCGGGACCATCACTACATGGAATGATTTGAAGAAAGCATTCTTGGAAAGGTATTTCCCAGCATCTAAGGCTGCCAACATTAGGAAAGAGATATGTGGGACTCGGCAATACAACGGAGAGTCCTTATATGAATATTGGGAGAGGTTCAAGAAACTTTGTGCATCATGTCCACACCATCAAATAAGTGAACAACTTCTCATCCAATACTTCTATGAAGGTCTCATGCCCATGGAGAGAAGTATGATAGATGCCGCTAGTGGGGGAGCTCTAGTTGATAAGACTCCCAGGGCTGCTAGAACATTAATCTCCAACATGGCAGCCAATTCTCAACAGATCTCAATGAGACAAGATCCACCACCACAACCCAAGAGAGTTAATGAGGTAAGTATATCATCCCTTGAACACAAATTTGATAAACTGACTTCTCTTGTTCAACAATTGGCTGTAGGCTTGTGGCATATGTTCAAACATAGGGCACTGATAACTCGTATAATTATATAGTTTTTAGTTATGTTTTATTATTGTTTTGTGTCAAATACGAGTTATTATTGCTTAGTCTACTTGTGTTTATGATCTTTTATATTTTTATGTAATTTAGTGTTTTTCATGAGTTTCTTTGAGTGATTTCAGATTACTAGGTTAAATCAAGAATTAAGGGCAAATCCAATTCAGTTCCAGTTCCGACACCTTTTGCCATATCAGCTATATCTGAAGTTTCACTGAAGCAATAAGGCTGACATTTTAACCGTGCAAAGTTTAGAGGCATATCTATCTTTTTCATGTTTTACACTTCTTGAAACGGAGTCGTTTTCACTACCGAAATCAACCATCAAGTTGGCTGATGTGCAATGACGTCTGTTCTGCACCGTTTTGGTATTTTGACCATATATTCCGATCCACATGAGAAAATGATCTGATTTCAACGGCTATGGATCCATAACTGATAGGGGTATATTTTTCTAGAAGACCATTTGATCAGATCGAGCCTCTAACATTGACAAAATCGACCATCAAGCTGGCTGATCAGAATTGTCATACAACATGACGAAAATTGTTAGAAAAATGCACCCACCTATTATACCTACCTTTGAAATTTATAAAGCTTGTCTCTTGTCATTTAGCTCTCCAAAATGTGTATAAATAGAGGGCCTTGGATGAGACATTATACATGGGTAGGATATTAGCCATTGTAATAAAATTCTCTAAGTTTTCTTCTTTTTTCCTTTCTCTAGTTTTCTTTTTCTTTATTTACTTATGCTTCTTACATTTCTTTTCATCTTTAGTATGTGTTGCTAATCATATTGTTGAGGTGATGAGGTGAAGCTCTTGGTAAATGCTAAGGTTAGTCTCTTAAACATGAGCTAAAATGAATCATCATTAATAAACACTAGTATAGATAATATTTTCTTTTGGTTTAAAATCATACTTGCAAAGTAGAGATCTTGATTCATTATTGACAATGAAAATGGCACAGTAAATGCTTGGTTTCATAACCTTGATTTGTTGTAGACATATACCTTGGCATAAGGAATGCTTGGACTCTTTTTATGAGTTTTGAGGACACCAAATGAACATAATATCATATGCTATGGACGTTGGACAATTTGGACTGAATTGCTAAACCTTCCGATTGGAACCTCCCTTATGTGTGGATTTCAATTGTGTAATAAAACAAGATTAATCTTAGCATAACACCAAGAGTGGATTCTCTAACCTCAACATCCTTTCTTATTGTTTTTTATATCTTGTTTAATTGCTTTTATGTTATTTTGTTTATTTTGTTCTCTAATATCTTGTTTACTTTCTTTGTTATTTATTCCCTAATATCTTGTTTATTTTCTTTTTCATATATATTTATAAACTTATACTTACTAGTATGCTTCCCTGTGGTTCGACCTCGGACACCCGAGAATTTATTACTTGAACATAACCTGCACTTGGGTTTACAACTCTTAATTGAGTCTCCATCAAGTTTTTGGCGCCGTTGCCGGGGGGGGCAATACTAAGTATATAAGTTTATAAGTATATTTATTTTTTTTGGCTGGTTATACCGCCTAATTTTCTATATATTTATATTTATATTTATATTGTATATTAACTTTGTTTTATTTTTATTGGCTGGTTATACCGCCTAATCTGTATATTAACTTTGCTTGTTTGGCGACGTGATTTTAGATCTCGTCGTTTAGTTAGATTTTTATTGAGAAACTTTTTCAGGTAATCTTTCTAATACAACTCCTACCATGGCTGACAATGAAAGTGTTCATGCTGAAGATGAGAACAGACAAGTACGCACCATGCGTGACTACTTGCAACCAACTCGAAGCTCATCACCCTCTTGTTTTATTTTTCCTCTCAATGCAAACAACTCTCGTTTTAAACCAGGTATGATAGCTTTGCTTCCAAATTTCCATGGGTTAGAATTGGAAAGTGCTTACTCGTTTCTAAAAGACTTCGAAGATGTATGTGTCACCTTTAATGACCAACAATGTACAAATGAAATTGTCAAGCTAAAATTATTTCCTTTTTCTTTAAAAGATAAAGCAAAAATTTGGCTTCATAATTTAAAACCAAGGTCAATTGGCACATGGCACGAATTACAAACTGAGTTTCTAAAGAAATTTTTCCCAGCACATAAAACTACTGCTTTGAAAAGACAGATTCAAAATTTCAATCAAAATCAAAATGAAGCATTTTTTCAGTGCTGGGAGCGTTTTAAAGATTTGTTAAGTTCTTGTCCACATCATGGTTTTGAAAAATGGCATCTTATTAGTTTCTTTTATGAAAGTTTAACTCCCGAAACTAAACAATTTGTTGAAACAATGTGTAACGGTGAGTTTCTAGAAAAAGAACCTGAAGAAGCCTTTGACTACCTAGACCATTTGGCAGATAACTCTCAAGCCTGGCACACAGATAATTCCTCTGAAAGTTCCAATAGATCTAATCTTGTTTCTAACAGAGGTAAATATCATTTTAGTCAAGAAGATGAGATAAAAGCTAAAGTAGCTAATTTGGCTAGAAAGGTTGAAGCCATGGAACTTAGAGAAGTCAAAGAAGTCAAAACGGTTAAAAATGAAAAAAGTTGTGGAATTTGTGAAATCATGGGACACCCCACTTCTGAATGTCCAAACATTCCCATTCTTAAAGAACCGTTGCATGATCAAGTAAATTCCATAAACACATTTAAAAAGCCTTTTCCTTCTCCTTACTCTGAAACGTATAACTCTGAATGGAGAAATCATCCCAACTTCAGTTGGCGGAATAATAATCATGTTCAGGTACCACAATCTCAAAAGCCGGGCAACACTTTTTCCTATCGACCTTCACGTGTACAAACCTTGGAAGAGACATTGCAAGCATTCATGCAAACACAAGCAAATGTGTATAACCAAACTTCACAGGACATCAATGAGATCAAAAACACCTTGTCCACATTGACAGCTTCATTACGCACTCAAGAAAAAGGTAAGTTTCCTGCTCAACCTCAGCCTAACCCTTCTACTCAATGTCTTGTTTCTTGCTCCAATAAAACTCAACAGGAAAATGCCAGTTCTATCACAACTCTTCGAAGTGGAAAGGCAATTGACAAAAAGATTCCATCAAAAGACCAAGATCCTCCTTCCCCTCCGAAAAGTATTGGTAAGGATGATGGTAAGTCTGAAATTCTTGAAAATTTGGACAAAGAAAAAGGTATGTATCGTGCTCCTTTTCCTCAAAGGTTGCAAACAATAAAGAATTTGAATCAAAATGCAGAAATTTATGAACTTTTCAAACAAGTTAAGATTAACATTCCTTTATTGGATGCAATCAAACAAGTTCCATCTTATGCTAAATTTTTGAAGGACATGTGCACAATTAAAAGGAAACATAATGTACAAAAGAAAGCATTTTTGACGGAAAGTGTGAGCTCAATCATTCAGCACCTTACTCCACCAAAATTCAAAGATCCTGGATATCCAACAATCTCATGCATCATTGGAAACACTAGAATAGAACGTGCATTGCTTGATCTTGGTGCTAGTGTTAATCTTTTGCCTTTTTCTGTTTATCAACAGTTAGGTTTAGGTGAACTCAAGGAAACACCTATTACACTTCAACTAGCTGATCGTTCTGTAAAAATTCCTCGAGGGATAATTGAAGATGTTTTGGTTCAAATTGATAATTTTTACTTCCCTGTTGATTTTATTGTTTTGGACACACATCCTGTTTCAAATCCAAATGTTCAAATTCCTGTTATATTAGGCCGTCCATTTCTTGCAACTTCTAATGCTCTGATAAATTGCAGGAATGGTATTTTGAACATTTCTTTTGGAAATATGACTTTAGAATTAAATGTGTTCAACATTTGCAAGCAACCTGGTGATGATTCAGAAGTACATGAAGTGGATTTCATTGAAGAACTTGTTCATGAACATCTCACCACTACCACATTCCATGATCCTTTAGAAGCTTATTTAATTGAATGTGAGTTTGATAATGCTTCAGAAATTTCACACACTGATTCTTTGTTAAATTCTTTTCAGGATAAGCATTGTTGGAAACAAAAGTTTGAGGAACTTCCATCACTCACAAATGTCACTGTACCATCAACTATTGAACCACCCAAGCTGGATTTAAAACCATTGCCATCCGAGCTAAAATATTCCTTTTTGGGTGAGAATGAAACTTTTCCAGTCATAATTTCTTCACATCTTGATGAACTACAAGAAGGTAAGTTGTTACAACTTTTGAAGATGCACAAAAATGCATTAGGATGGACCTTAGCTGACATAAAGGGAATAAGCCCATTAATCTGCACACATAATATTTATTTAGAGGAAAATGCTAAACCCTCTAGACAAATGCAACGAAGGCTTAATCCTAATATGAAAGAAGTAGTGAGAAATGAAGTCATTAAACTTCTAGATAATGGAATCATTTATCCTATCTCTGATAGCAAATGGGTAAGTCCTACTCAAATCGTACCTAAGAAATCTGGAATTACTGTAGTTAAAAATGAAAACAATGAATTAATTCCAACTAGGACTGTTACTGGTTGGCGCATGTGCATTGACTATAGGAAACTTAACTCAGTAACGAGGAAAGATCATTTCCCTTTGCCTTTCATGGATCAAATCTTAGAAAGAGTTGCAGGGCATGAGTTTTATTGTTTTCTAGATGGATATTCTGGGTATAATCAAATTGCCATTGCACTTGAGGACCAAGAGAAAACCACTTTTACATGTCCTTTTGGTACTTTTGCATATCGTAGAATGCCATTTGGATTATGTAACGCCCCTGCCACATTTCAAAGATGCATGCTTAGTATTTTTAGTGACATGATTGAACGTAATCTTGAGATTTTCATGGATGATTTTTCTGTTTCTGGTGATTCATTTGATGATTGCTTAGCCAATTTGAAAAATGTATTGATTAGGTGTGAAGAAAAAAATCTTGTTCTTAATTGGGAAAAATGTCATTTCATGGTCACTAAAGGTATTGTACTAGGTCACACTGTTTCTGCAAAAGGGATTGAGGTAGACAAGTCAAAAATTGAATTGATTGCTAATCTACCCACACCAAATACAGTAAAGGACATTAGGTCATTCTTGGGACATGCAGGTTTTTATAGAAGATTCATAAAAGATTTTAGCACGATATCCAAACCTCTATGTAATCTTTTAATGAAAGACACTGCATTTGAATGGACTAAAGATTGTGAAGATGCTTTTGAAAAACTCAAAAATATGCTCACTACTGCTCCTATTATGAGATCTCCTGATTGGTCATTACCATTTGAAATAATGTGTGATGCTAGTGACTATGCTGTTCGTGCTGTGTTAGGACAAAAGAAAGATAATAAACCACATGTAATTTACTATGCAAGTAAAACTTTAAATAGAGTCCAAATGAATTATTCCACTACAGAAAAGGAATTACTTGCAGTTGTTTTTGCATTGGAGAAATTCAGATCTTACCTTGTTGGATCATCAATTGTTGTCTTTAGTGATCATGCAGCTTTAAAATATCTTCTCTCTAAGAAGGATGCAAAACCTAGGTTGCTGAGGTGGATCCTTTTGCTGCAAGAATTTGACATCACCATTCGAGATAAAAAAAGAGTAGAAAATGTGGTGGCTGATCATTTATCAAGACTTGTTTGTGATGAATCTTTTGGAACCTCACCAATAAATGATACTTTTCCTGATGAACAACTTCTAATTGTCTCCACGACACCTTGGTTTGCTGACATTGCTAATTTTCCTTCTATAGGAAAAATTCCTTCTCAATGGAGCCCCCGAGATAAAAGGAAGTTTCTGAATGAGGTAAAGAAGTTCTATTGGGATGACCCTTACTTGTTCAAATATTGTTCTGATCAAATTTTTCGAAGATGTATTCCCGACAATGAGGTAAGTAGTGTAATTAAGTTTTGTCATTCCGAGGCATGTGGTGGTCATTTTTCATCAAAGAAAACTGCTGCAAAAATTTTACAGTGTGGATTTTACTAGCCAACTTTATTCAAAGATGCACATAATTTTTGCAAGACATGTGAAAGTTGTCAAAAATTAGGTTCCATTTCGAAAAGAAACATGATGCCTTTGAACCCAATTCTTGTAATTGAAATTTTTGACTGTTGGGGTATTGATTTCATGGGACCATTTCCACCATCTTTTGGTTTCTTATACATTTTAGTTGCAATAGATTATGTTTCAAAGTGGATAGAGGCAATTCCATGTCGAAATAATGATCACAAAACAGTGATTAAATTTTTAAAAGAAAATATTTTGAGTCGATTTGGAATTCCTCGATCTATCATAAGTGATGGGGGAACACATTTTTGCAACAAGGTTTTTGAAACATTAATGAAGAAATATGCCATTACACACAAAGTTGCAACCCCTTATCACCCGCAGACAAATGGACAGGTAGAATTAGCAAATAGGGAGATTAAACAAATTTTGGAAAAGACGGTTAATCCAAATCGCAAAGATTGGTCTCTTAGACTTAACGATGCATTATGGGCTTATCGAATAGCTTTTAAAACAACATTGGGCATGTCTCCTTATAGGCTAGTTTATGGAAAACCTTGTCATTTACCTGTGGAACTTGAGCATAAAGCATATTGGGCCATTAAAATGTTCAACTCAAACCTTGATGACGCTTCTAATTTACGGAAATTACAAATAAATGAACTTGAGGAACTCATAAATGATGCATATGAGAATTCTAAAATTCATAAAGAAAGAACTAAAGCCTTTCATGATAAGTTAATTTCAAGAAAAACATTTGATGTTGGGCAAAAAGTTCTACTTTATAATTCTAGACTTCACATATTTCCTAGTAAATTGAGATCAAGATGGACTGGCCCATTTGTGGTTAAGCATGTGTATCATTATGGAGCAGTTGACATTGAGAATCCTCAAAATGGTAACGTATTCAAGGTAAATGGACAAAGACTCAAACTCTTTTTGGAAAATCATGTTACTCAAGAAGAGGTTGTTTTTCTTTCTGATCCTTGTTTTGAAAATAACTAGATGTAAATATAATTTTTACTAATCTTCAAAAAAAAAAAAAAAGTTTGTTGTGTTTTAAGCAATTTAGAAGTATTCATTCTGAACAAGGTCTGAGTAAGGGAGACTTGAGACATACCTTGTCAGTTTGATTTTAATCTTTTTATGTTTACTTGTTAATTTTTGTTTAGTATTTTAGGATTAATTAGGTTGCATGAGTTTGTTTTGTTTTGAGTCTTAGTTATTCCTATTCTTATGTTATTAGTTCTTTTCTCTTACACATGATTCTTTCATTTGGGTTAATAGATTTACATTGAGGACAATGTAAGAATTAAGTGTGGGGGGAACGATTTAGGATTTCTTTTATTTTTGTCTACTATTTTTTTTTTATGAGTCTTTATTATTATTATTATTATTTTAATGTGTTCTAGTTCCTTTTTAATACAATGATGAGATATGAATTGCATAAGTCTAAAACAGATTTATTAGTGAGAAGATTTTCATGAGAATTGAGCTTGATGTCAACCTTTTTATGAGCCAATGTTAATATGATATGTTGATTGAGAAAGAAGCATGTTTAGACTTAATCTGACTTGTATAATCATTCTTGTGAGTTTTTGAGCCTATAATGATTGATGCATTATACAAATCAATCTAATTTCTTTCTTGAGTGCTCTTATGATTACATGATTCTCTAGAACTTGCTTTAAACCGTTTGAAACTATATTGATACATGTGACAACATGAATATGATAGAGGCATTAGGATTATAACCAGAGCCAAACAGCTATCCATTATTAATGTTCTAAGAGAACATCCCCACTAGTGAGCCAATTTGAGCCTTCATTAAATATCCTTACCCTTGTTCTAAAGATGGATTATATATTTTGAGACATATTGCAAAAACAAGGGATACTTTTTGAAAATTTGGGTTAGAACGAAAGATAAGTGTGGGGGAGGAGAGAGGCAAAAGTCAAGAGAAAAAGAAAGGGATCATTGTCAAATACATTCCCATATTAAAAAAAAAAAAAAAAAAACTTCTCTTGAACTTCTAGTTAAAGTAAAGAAAAAGATGTTACAAAGTTGGTTAGAATGAAGCAAAGGCTCAACATGAATATTTAGCCTATGTTATTATGTGTTTTATAAGAGTTTTGAGAAGTTTTATTTGTATGATCTTATTATGTCTCTAAACTCTATGAACTCTTTGGAACCTTTGTGATATCTTTATCCTTTTGTTCTTTAACCACATTATAACCCTTTGGCCCCATTACAACCTTGAAAAAAGACCTCTTGATTTATGAAGTTGTATGATCTAAATAGTGGAGAATAGGTGGACAAGCAAGCATATGGTAGAACTGTTTTCATGAGATTGATTGAGTGTAAACACTTTACCACTACTTTAAAGAGTGAAAATCATGAGAGTATAGTGAGAAGTTGAGATTAAGTTGAATATGCACTATTTTGATTGAAATATGTTATGTTAATATTGGCTTAACTCATTTATTTACATTCAAGCATGAATTTTTGTGAAATTCTTTGAGCTATTGATTAGTTTATAAGACTTGTTCAAAGATTGTCTCTAATTTATATTGAAAGGATTAGGAGTAAATATTTTTAGTGTATGTAGTTTACTTATATTTTAGTTTTTCAATGTTTGTGGGTATCGTTCTAGCAAACCCTCACGAGACTAAACTCGTCCACTAGGGACACCTAGGGGTTTAAAGGCTTGTGTTACATGCTAAGTGCCACCGTGATTTCCTACGAAAATGGATTAGATTAGATTTTCTTATTTTATTTTTATTGAGTCGTTGCTAGGGACTAGCAACAATCTAAGTGTGGGGGTGTGATAACTCGTATAATTATATAGTTTTTAGTTATGTTTTATTATTGTTTTGTGTCAAATACGAGTTATTATTGCTTAGTCTACTTGTGTTTATGATCTTTTATATTTTTATGTAATTTAGTGTTTTTCATGAGTTTCTTTGAGTGATTTCAGATTACTAGGTTAAATCAAGAATTAAGGGCAAATCCAATTCAGTTCCAGTTCCGACACCTTTTGCCATATCAGCTATATCTGAAGTTTCACTGAAGCAATAAGGCTGATATTTTAACCGTGCAAAGTTTAGAGGCATATCTATCTTTTTCATGTTTTACACTTCTTGAAACGGAGTCGTTTTCCCTACAGAAATCAACCATCAAGTTGGCTGATGTGCAATGACGTCTGTTCTGCACCGTTTTGGTATTTTGACCATATATTCCGATCCACATGAGCAAATGATCTGATTCCAATGGCTATGGATCCGTAACTGATAGGGGTATATTTTTCTAGAAGACCATTTGATCAGATCGAGCCTCCAACATTGACAAAATCGACCATCAAGCTGGCTGATCAGAATTGTCATACAACATGACGAAAATTGTTAGAAAAATGCACCCACCTATTATACCTACCTTTGAAATTTATAAAGCTTGTCTCTTGTCATTTAGCTCTCCAAAATGTGTATAAATAGAGGGCCTTGGATGAGACATTATACATGGGTAGGATATTAGCCATTGTAATAAAATTCTCTAAGTTTTCTTCTTTTTTCCTTTCTCTAGTTTTCTTTTTCTTTATTTACTTATGCTTCTTACATTTCTTTTCATCTTTAGTATGTGTTGCTAATCATATTGTTGAGGTGATGAGGTGAAGCTCTTGGTAAATGCTAAGGTTAGTCTCTTAAACATGAGCTAAAATGAATCATCATTTATAAACACTAATATAGATAATATTTTCTTTTGGTTTAAAATCATACTTGCAAAGTAGAGATCTTGATTCATTATTGACAATGAAAATGGCACAGTAAATGCTTGGTTTCATAACCTTGATTTGTTGTAGACATATACCTTGGCATAAGGAATGCTTGGACTCTTTTTATGAGTTTTGAGGACACCAAATGAACATAATATCATATGCTATGGACGTTGGACAATTTGGACTGAATTGCTAAACCTTCCGATTGGAACCTCCCTTATGTGTGGATTTCAATTGTGTAATAAAACAAGATTAATCTTAGCATAACACCAAGAGTGGATTCTCTAACCTCAACATCCTTTCTTATTGTTTTTTATATCTTGTTTAATTGCTTTTATGTTATTTTGTTTATTTTGTTCTCTAATATCTTGTTTACTTTCTTTGTTATTGATTCCCTAATATCTTGTTTATTTTCTTTTTCATATATATTTATAAACTTATACTTACTAGTACGCTTCCCTGTGGTTCGACCTCGGACACCCGAGAATTTATTACTTGAACATAACCTGCACTTGGGTTTACAACTCTTAATTGAGTCTCCATCAGGCACCAAACTGATATGTGTCCAACACTTCAAGAGGATACCAATGAACATGTGAATGCCATGGGTGGATTTCAGAACCAATCAAGGAAATATGATCCCTACTCAAACACTTACAATCCAGGATGGAGGGATCATCCAAACCTCAATTATGGAGGGAACCAATCACAAACTATTCCTCCACCATTTGACCACAGGCCACCGGGTTTTCAGCAAAGAGTGCAACAACCATACCAAACCCGACAACAACTACCACCCACCCAAAATTCAGGTACTTATCTTGAAGATCTTGTTAAAGCTCTTTCTACTAATACAATTCAATTTCAACAGGAAACAAAGACAAGTATTCGAAATTTGGAGACTCAAATAGGGCAATTGGCAACAACCATGAGTCAAATGCAAGCAAGGGATTCTGGTAAATTACCTTCCCAAACCATAGTGAATCCAAGAGAGAATGCCAATGCTATAACTTTAAGAAGTGGGAAACAGCTAGAGACACCACAAAATGATAGTGCTCAAAGGGAGAACAATACTATGGCATCCTCTTCACATCCCAACGAGCCACTAAAAAAGGTAATTCCTAAACCATCCTTTCCTTCTTATATAACTCCTCCACCTTTTCCTAGCAGGTTAGCAAAGTCCAAGAGGGAGGAGCAAGAGAAGGAAATTTTGGAAACCTTCCGGAAAGTAGAGGTGAACATTCCTTTACTAGATGCTATCAAGCAAGTGCCAAGATATGCCAAGTTCCTAAAAGAGTTGTGCACATCTAAACGGAAGTTGAAATGGAATGAAAAGGTAAGTGTGGGGGAGAATGTGTCAGCTGTTCTTCAAAAGAAACTCCCACCTAAATGCAAGGATCTAGGTATGTTTACCATTCCTTGTAAGATAGGAAACACCAGGTTTGAGCGTGCTATGCTAGATCTAGGGGCATCTATTAATGTCATGCCATATTCAATTTATGCTTCATTGAATCTAGGACCATTAGAGGAAACCGGTGTTATAATACAACTTGCTGACCGTTCTAACACTTATCCAAGAGGAGTTGTAGAAGACGTTCTTGTACAGGTTAATGAATTGGTTTTTCCCGCTGACTTTTATGTTATTGAGATGGAAGATGAGATGTCTTCTAATCCCACACCTATTCTATTAGGGAGACCATTCTTGAAAACAGCAAGAACTAAAATAGATGTACATGATGGCACTTTAACTATGGAATTTGATGGTGAAATAATTCGCTTTAACATTTTTGAGGCCATGAGATATCCTAGTGATGTGCATTCTGTTTTTAATATTGATATAATTGACTCACTAGTGCAGCAAGCTTATGAGCTAGATGGTGAAGATAGTGTGGAAATAGTCCTTAGCAACCATCTCGGAATGGGGAATGCTAAACTAGCCTTGAGTGACCAGGTGGAAGGGGCCCTAGAATCTTTACACTCGCTGCCACCGAAAGATGCAAGGTTTGATGTTTCATTTATTGATTTGCCTTTATCTAATGAGAAACTTCTACCTTCCATTTTGCAGGCACCAACTTTAGAGTTGAAACCACTACCGAACCACTTGAAATATGTGTTCTTAGGTAAAAAGGACACACTACCGATCATCATTGCCAAAGAGCTCACACCTTTGCAAGAAGAGCGACTTATCCGGGTGCTTAGAGAGCATAAAATAGCAATTGGTTGGACAATTGCCGATATCAAGGGAATAAGCCCATCTATGTGCATGCACCGGATTTTGTTAGAGGAGGCATCCAAACCAACAAGAGAAGCACAAAGAAGATTGAACCCTCCTATGATGGAGGTGGTGAAAAAGGAGATACTGAAGCTCCTAGATGTTGGAGTGATCTATCCTATCTCGGATAGCAAATGGGTGAGCCCGGTCCAAGTGGTTCCAAAGAAATCAGGTGTAACGGTGGTAACAAATAATGAGAATGAACTTGTTCCTACTAGGATTCAAACAGGATGGCGAGTTTGTATTGATTATCGTAAACTTAATTCCACAACTCGCAAAGACCACTTTCCTTTACCTTTTATTGATCAAATGCTTGAAAGGTTAGCTGGCCATTCTCATTATTGTTTTCTTGATGGTTTTTTCAGGTTATAATCAGATAGTCATTGCTCCGGAGGACCAAGAGAAAACAACATTCACATGTCCATTTGGTACTTTTGCATACCGGCGTATGCCATTTGGTCTTTGTAATGCACCAGCTACATTCCAAAGGTGTATGGTTAGCATATTTTCAGATTATGTAGAGAACATCATAGAAGTGTTTATGGATGATTTTAGTGTCTATGGTGATTCTTTTGATAGATGTCTAGAGAACCTTACACTTGTACTTGAAAGATGCATGGAAACTAACCTTGTTTTGAATTGGGAAAAATGTCACTTTATGGTAGAACAAGGAATAGTTTTGGGCCATGTTATTTCTTCTAGAGGGATAGAGGTTGATAAATCTAAAATAGATATTATGCATTCTTTACACCTCCCACAAATGTGAGAGAGGTTCGTTCTTTTCTTGGACATGCAGGTTTCTATAGGAGATTTATCAAAGACTTCTCAAAGATCACATTACCTCTTTGCAAGCTACTACAAAAAGATGTGGTTTTCCACTTTGATGACAAATGCAAAGAAGCGTTCGAAACATTGAAGGGACTCTTGACATCAGCTCCTATCATCCAACCACCAGATTGGAATGTACCTTTTGAAATCATGTGTGATGCTAGTGACTATGCCATTGGAGCTGTTTTGGGCCAAAGGGTTGGCAAAGCCTCACATGCCATTTATTATGCCTCACGAACTCTTAATGCTGCTCAATTGAACTATTCCACTACTGAAAAAGAACTTTTGGCTGTTGTATTTGCTTTAGAAAAATTTCGATCTTATTTAATTGGTACTAAAGTAATTGTATTTTCTGACCATGCAGCCTTTAGGTACTTACTCACTAAGAAGGATGCCAAACCAAGGTTGATCAGATGGATACTTCTCTTACAAGAGTTTGATTTGGAGATAAAAGATAAGAGAGGTAGTGACAACTTGGTTGCGGACCATCTTAGCCGTTTAGTTCATGAAGAGGATGCACTACCCTTGAATGAGAACTTTCCGGATGAGCAACTTCTTTTTATAAGTACAACAACTCCTTGGTATGCTGATATTGTTAATTACTTAGTTACCAAGAAGTTGCCACAAGAGTTGACACAAGCCCAAAGAAATAAGATCAAGAGTGATGCCAAATACTACATATGGGATGATCCTTACCTTTGGAAGCATTGCTCCGATCAGATTATAAGAAGGTGTGTACTCGAAACTGAATTTCAATCTATTCTCACCTTTTGTCACTCTTATGCATGTGGAGGACACTTTGGATCGAAAAGAACAGCCATGAAAGTTCTTGATTCTGGATTTTATTGGCCTACCATATTCAAAGATGCATACCTCTTTTGCAAGTTATGTGATCGTTGCCAAAGAACAGGTAACTTAGGTGCTAGAAATCAAATGCCTCAAACTCCAATACTTATTGTTGAAATTTTTGATGTATGGGGCATGGATTTCATGGGACCTTTTCCTTCTTCTTTTGGTAATCTTTATATTTTACTTGCCGTTGATTATGTTTCAAAGTGGGTGGAAGCAAAATCCACTAGGACTAATGACTCTAAAGTTGTTTCAGATTTTGTCAAGACTAACATCTTTGCTAGGTTTGGAACGCCAAAGGCCATAATCAGCGATAGAGGTACTCACTTTTGCAATAGGACTATGGAAGCACTTTTGAGGAAGTATAACATCACACACAAGGTCTCCACCTCATATCATCCTCAAACTAGTGGGCAAGCTGAAGTGTCAAACCGAGAAGTTAAGTCCATCCTTGAAAAGACAGTTAATCCAAATAGGAAGGATTGGAGTTCACGACTTGATGATGCACTTTGGGCTTATAGGACAGCATATAAGACACCCATTGGTATGTCTCCTTATCGACTTGTTTATGGTAAGCCTTGTCATCTTCCGGTTGAATTGGAACATAAATCATATTGGGCTATCAAACAATGCAACATGGAGATGGATGAGACAGGAAAGAAAAGAAAACTTGACCTACAAGAATTAGAGGAGATAAGTAATGATGCCTATCAGAATTCTAGGATTTACAAGGAAAAGACTAAGGCATTCCATGACAAGATGATATCAAGAAAGGAATTTGTTGTTGGACAAAAAGTTCTTCTCTTCCATTCACACCTTAAGTTATATCCAGGTAAGTTACGTTCTCGTTGGGTTGGACCTTTTGTTATTACTAATGTATTTACTCATGGTGCAGTTGAAATCCAAAGCCCAAAAACAGATAAGGCGTTCAAAGTGAATGGTCATAGATTGAAGCCTTACTATGAGAACTTTCCCATACAAGATGTGGAGGAGTTACCACTTTTTGAGCCAAATTATGTTGAATAATAATGGCATGGGTCGAAGTCAGGCTGAGGACAATAAACCAAGCGCTTCTTGGGAGGCAACCCAAAAGGATGGAGAGCATCTATTATATCAGATTTGCATATTCCTTACTCTCCATCATTCTATCTTTTATTGTTTTTCTTTTCTTTTGTTTAATAGTTCTTTTCTCTTACATATAATTCTTGCATTGGGGGATAATAGCATTACATTGAGGACAATGTAAAAATTATGTGTGAGGGGAAGAATTTAGGATTTTATTTAGAGTGTTTTATTTTTGTGTCTTTTTATGTTGTTTTTCTTTCTGATCCTTGTTTTGAAAATAACTAGATGTAAATATAATTTTTAATTTTTTTAACCCCGGTTAAATGGCGGATAACGGTACTCCGTGATTATTTAAATCGGTTCCATCAGCTACCCACAAAACTGATATTGTATATAAATTTCTCTTCCAATTTCTCTTTCAATATTTTTCATTTTTTTTTCAGGATGGATGATATTCTCACAAGATTGCAGAAACGATTTCCTCCTTTTCCTCGAAATATTTTACTGAAGCTTTACCAAGTTCGATTTGAAAGATTAAGAATGCTTATGCACAAAGGGATTCCTGAAGACATACGTTGGATAATTGAAGCCAAGGTACGTGAAGATGAATATCTTCCTGTTTTGCATTTACCAGGTACAGGTAGAAGCACTTTTGCAAAGAAGCGACGAGCAAAGCGCATGAGTTCAAACTGCCACAAATGTGCACGATGGACGTGTAACGGTAAATGTCGTTCTATTGGGATTCCGTCCTCTAATCGAGATGATAAAATTGAATTCATTAAGGATGGACTGAGTAAGGAGAATTTGGGTAATATCCAACTTTCTCTTGAGACGCATCCTAGTGGAGACGTACAAAGAGAAATTCTTGATTTATGGCCGCAATTCCAAAGGGAATGGCAACATCTTGGGAATCTGATGTTAAAAGACCCTGTTTGCCAGCTTGTAAGAAAACTGGATGGGAAGCATATCCTCGACTCATAGAAGGCGTTTAAGCCGTTTCTGGACGTAAAACCAGAGGAAGATGTGAGCCACAATCACAACTACAATAAATAACTTCTCAGCTTTTGGTTTGATTTGCAATAACTTCATTTCGGTTTAATTTACGTGTTGTTCGATTTGTGTAATTATTCTTGTTTTTTTTTTCTTGGTCTTTTACGGTTGATTTTTCTTCTCTTTTTGATTTTCTTCCTGAAATCACGCAAAAATCTTTTGTTAGGTTAACATTTTCTTCTGACAGGTCAAATACACTTTCGGCGACATTATTACTCTTGTCTGATTCACTACTCAGTCCTCTATATATTACATCATGTACTCATTCTCTTTTAGGCACTAAAAAAAAAAATGGAAAGTACTTCGTCCCAGCGCATTAAAAAAATTTGTGTCTTTGGAGGTGCTTATCCAGGGAAAAATAACATATTTGCTGATGAAGCCATAAGAGTTGGAGTAATACTTGCCCAACAAAAGATCCAGTTGATTTATGGAGGTGGTAGTACGGGTTTAATGGGAGCAGTCGCTACAGCAGCACACGCCGGAGGAAGTCCAGTTCTAGGAATCGTGCCAAAACTATTCACAGATTTTTGTGGACCTACCTTGGGTAAGGAAATAAAAGTCTGGAGTATCCCTGAACGGATAACAATCATGTACCATTCTGCCGATGCAGTCATTGCTTTACCAGGAGGTCTGGGTACATTGGAAGAAATAGCTTGCGTGGCTTCTTGGTCATCTTTGGTCACAAATAAGAAACCCATTGGTTTGCTTAATATTAATGGTTATTTTAGTAATTTGCTTTCATATTTAGATAATGCTGTGGAAAATGGATTCATGTTTTCAGAGGCAAGGAGAACCATAATTTCTGCTACAACCATTCAAGATTTACTCAAAAAGCTCCAAGCTTATGAGTGTTTATCTGCTACGGTTGTTTCGCAAACGCTCGGAAAAAGAAAAAGAGATATGGACGAGTAAGGAGTGGATTGCACTTTGTCTTTGTGACATTATCTAACATTTTGCTTGTTGTGTCTCAGTTATAATAAGTGGTTAGCAACCTCTGCAGGTAATATCTCCTAAATTCTACCTTTAAAATTTGACATTGGGGACAATGTCATATTTTAGTAGGGGGTAAGGGACATATTTTGCTAATTTAAAAAAAAAAAATTTGTTGTGTTTTAAGACATTTAGAAGTATTCATTCTGAACAAGGTCTGAGTAAGGGAGACTTGAGACATACCTTGTCAGTTTGATTTAATCTTCTTCTTCTTCTTCAAAAAAAAAAAAAAAGCATGTTTAGACTTAGTGTGTTTTTAGTGTGTTTTAGTTACTTTCAATACTATGATGAGATATGAATTGCATAAGTCTAAAACAGATTTATTAGTGAGAAGATTTTCGTGAGAATTGAGCTTGATATCAACCTTTTTATGAGCCAATGTTAATATGATATGTTGATTGAGAAAGAAGCATGTTTAGACTTAATCTGACTTGTATAATCATCCTTGTGAGTTTTTGAGCCTATAATGATTGATGCATTATATAAATCAATCTAATTTCTTTCTTGAGTGCTCTTATGATTACATGATTCTCTAGAACTTGCTTTAGACCTTGTTGAGACTATATTGATGCATGTGACAACATGAATATGATAGAGGCATTAGGATTTTTAGCCAGGGCCAAACAGCCATCCCTTATTGATGTTCCAAGAAAACACACCCTTAGTGAACCAATTTGAGCCTACATTGAATAAGCTATCTCTTTGGTAACCATAACTTGTCCCTAACCTAAATATACTTATATCCTTACCTTTGTTCCAAAGATGAATTAGCATGTTTTGAGACAAGTTGCAAAGACAAGGAAGATCTATTGAAAATTTGGGTTAGAAACAAGAAATAAGTGTGGGGGGGGAAAGAAAAGAAAAGTCAAGAGAAAAAAAAAAAGAAATGGAATACTGGCAAATACATTCCTATGTAAAAAAAAAAATATGAATCATCTCTTGAATTTGGGGAAAAAGAAAAAGATGTTACAAAGTTGTTTAGAATGAAGAAAATGCCCAACATGAATATCCGGCCTAGGTGACTATGTACTTGTAAAGAGTTTTGAGAAGTTTCTTTGTATGATCTTATTATGTCTCTAAACTTTATGAACTCTTTGGAACCTTTGTGATATCTTTATCCTTTTGTTCTTCAACCACTGATGCACCCAAAAGAGTGTATCTTATTTAACCTTGCACTAAAAAGATCAATTGTAAGTATAGTAGTTAGCAAGGGTCGAGTCCTCAGGGATTGGGTTTTAGTTTATAAGTTAATAGTTTATAACTTACGTTCAAAGAAAACAATAAAAGAAAAGGGGTTTTTGAAGCCAGATTTAAACTAAAGTAAATAATAAGAATAAGATGCAAGGCGGTATAACCAGCCAATAAAGATATATATACTAAATTAGGCGGTATAACCAGCCAATAAAAATATATATACTAAATTAGGCGGTATAACCAGCCAATAAAAATAAAACAAAGTTAATATACAAATTAGGCGGTATAACCAGCCAATAAAAATAAATATAAAAAATAAGCAAACTAAAAGTAAGAAAACAAATAAGTAAGAAGAATCAAATATGAAAAATATGGTTAAGGTTTCATTCTCCACCACTAGACATCATTAAGAATCAATTTCAGATCTATCAATATCAACCAACTATCAAAGTTAACAACCGTAGATAACAACAAGCTCTGTTACCCCAATCTTTCCTTAGTTTGTCGTTAAATAGAACAAGCTCTCTATTTAATCTCTAACCATTAAACAACCTAGAATAAGCTCTCTAAATTCAATTTAATGGCAGCTTTATGATGAGAAAGATAGGTTGATCTAAGCAACAAACACATAAGCTCGGATTGTTCAACTTAGGTTATGTTCCACTTTGCAATTATTGAAAACTTGACCATAATCATTAATCACAAATTGCCACTTATGAATAGGAAATCAAGACAATTACACGGATCAAGACTCCTAAACTAGCAATAGATAATTATCAAGATCTATCTAGTTGTACACCTAAATAAATCAAGACAACATCATGAACAATTCTTGTAGAAGAACATAAGCAACTTTGATAGAAAATTAATGATAGATAGAATCTGAAAATCAATCACAAAACATGTCTAGGGCTTTGAAATCACCCTTAACCAAATAGAAGTTTAGCCTAGCATAGGCATTATAAACATAAACATAAAATTAAAGAAAATCTAAGAAGAACATAAAAGAAAGAAAGAAGAAGAGGAAGAATATTAATTATCCAACCTCTTGCTCTCTCTAAAGAAAAAGAAAACTATAGAAAAGAAAGAAAACTAGAGAAAAGAAAAAAGAAGAAAACTTAGAGAATTTTATTAAAATGGCTAATATCCTACCTATGTACAATATGATCCCAATACTCATCCAAGGCCCTCTATTTATACACCTTTTGGAGGGCTAAATGACAAGAGACAAGCTTTACAAATTTCAAAGGTAGGTATATGACGATTTTGATCAGCCAACTTGATGGTCGATTTCTTCAATATTGGAGGCCTGATCTGATCACATGGTCTTCTAGACAAAGGTTCCCCTATCAGTTACGGAACCATAGCCTTTGGAATCAGCTCATTTTCTGATGTGGTTAAGCAGATATGGGCAAAATACGAAAACCTGTCAGCACAGACGTCATTGCACATCAGCCACCTTGATGGTCGATTTCTTCAATATTGGAGGCCTGATCTGATCACATGGTCTTCTAGACAAAGGTTCCCCTATCAGTTACGGAACCATAGCCTTTGGAATCAGCTCATTTGCTGATGTGGTTAAGAAGATATGGGCATAATACGAAAACATGTCAGCACAGACGTCATTGCACATCAGCCAACTTGATGGTCGATTTTGCTAGGGAAAACGACTCCGTTTTAAGAAGTGTAAAACATGAAAAAGATAGATATGCCTCTTAGATTTGCATGGCTACAAATTTCAGCCTTATTGCTTCAGTGAAACTCAAGATATAGCTGATATGGAAAAAGGTGTCGGAACTGAAACTGAACTGGATTTGCCCTTAATTCTAGTAATCTGAAATCACTCAAAGAAACTTGTGAAAAACACCAAAATACATAAAAATATAAAAGATCATAAACACAATTAGACTAAACAATAATAACTCGTATTTGACACAAAACATTAATAAAACATAACTAAAAACTATATAATTATACGAGTTATCACACCCCTACACTTAGATTGTTGCTAGTCCCTAGCAACGACTCAATAAGAATAAAATAAGAAAATCTAATCTAATCCATTTTCGTAGGAAATCACGGTGGCACTTAGCATGTGACACAAGCCTTTAAACCCCTAGGTGTCCCTAGTGGACGAGTTTAGTCTCGTGAGGGTTTACTAGAACGATACCCACAAATATTGAAAAACTAAAATATAAATAAACTGCATATACTAAAAATATTTACTACTAATTCTTTCAATACAAATTAGATACAATATTTGAACAAGTCTTATAAACTAATCAATAGCTTAAAGAATTTCACAAAAAATCATGCTTGAATGTAAATTGTTTGAGTTAAGCCAATATTAGCATAACATATCTCAATCAAAATATTGCATGTTCAAATTTAATCTCAACTTCTCACATGGGATACCCTCATGATTTTCACTCTTAAAAGTAGTGGTGAAGTGTTTACACTCAATCAATCTCATGAAAACAGTTCTACCATATTCTTGCTTGTCCACCTATTCTCCACTATTTAGATCATACAACTTCATGAATCAAGAGGTCTTTAATCAAGGTTGTAATGGGGCCAAGGGGTTTGTAATGTGGTTGAAGAACAAAAGGATAAAGATATCACAAAGGTTCCAAAGAGTTCATAAAGTTTAGAGACATAAAAAGATCATACAAAGAAACTTCTCAAAACTCTTTACAAGTACATAGTCACCTAGGCCGGATATTTATGTTGGGCCTTTTCTTCATTCTAAACGACTTTGTAACATCTTTTTCTTTTTCCACAAATTCAAGAGATGATTCATATATATATTTTTTTTTACATAGGAATGTATTTGCCAGTATTTCATTTTTTTTTTCTTGACTTTTCTTTTCTTTCCCCCCCACACTTATTTCTTGTTTCTAACCCAAATTTTTAACTAAAAATATCCCTTGTCTTTGCAACTTGTCTCAAAACATGCTAATTCATCTTTGGAACAAAGGTAAAGATATAAGTATATTTAGGTTAGGGACAAGTTATGGTTACCAAAGAGATAGCTTATTCAATGTAGGCTCAAATTGGTTCACTAAGGGTGTGTTCTCTTGGAACATCAATAAGGGATGGCTGTTTGGCTCTGGCTAAAAATCCTAATGCCTCTATCATATTCATGTTGTCACATGTATCAATATAGTCTCAAACGGTTTAAAGCAAGTTCTAGAGAATCCTGTAATCATAAGAGCACTCAAGAAAGAAATTAGATTGATTTGTATAAAGCATCAATCATTATAGGCTCAAAAACTCACAAGGATGATTATACAAGTCAGATTAAGTCTAAACATGCTTCTTTCTCAATCAACATATTATATTAACATTGGCTCATAAAAAGGTTGACATCAAGCTCAATTCTCATGAAAATCTTCTCACTAATAACCAGTTTAGACCTATGCAATTCATATCTCATCATTGTATTAAAAAGGAACTAAAACACACTAAAAATAATAATAATAATAAAGACTCATAAAAAAAAAATAGTAGACAAAAATAAAAGAAATCCTAAATCATTCCCCCCACACTTAATTCTTACATTGTCCTCAATGTAAGTCTATTAACACAAATGAAAGAATCATGTGTAAGAGAAAAGAACTAATAACATAAGAATAGGAACAACTAAGACTCAAAACAAAACAAACTCATGCAACCTAAATAATCCTAAAATACTAAACAAAAATTAACAAGTAAACATAAAAAGATTAAAATCAAACTGACAAGGTATGTCTCAAGTCTCCCTTACTCAGACCTTGTTCAGAATGAATACTTCTAAATTGCTTAAAACACAACAAATTCTTTTTTTTTTTTTTTTTTTTTTTTTTTTTTTTTTGAAAAGAAGAAATCAAACTGACAAGGTATGTCTCAAGTCTCCCTTACTCAGACCTTGTTCAGAATGAATACTTCTTAATTCTTTTTTTTTTTTTTTTTTTTTTATTAAATTAGCAAAATATGTCCCTTACCTCCTACTAAAATATGACATTGTCCCCAATGTCAAATTTTAAAGGTAGAATTTAGGAGATATTACCTGCAGAGGTTGCTAACCACTTATTATAACTGAGACACAACAAGCAAAATGTTAGATAATGTCACAAAGACAAAGTGCAATCCACTCCTTGCTCGTCCATATCTCTTTTTCTTTTTCCGAGCGTTTGCGAAACAACCGTAGCAGATAAACACTCATAAGCTTGGAGCTTTTTAAGTAAATCTTCAATGGTTGTAGCAGAAATTATGGTTCTCCTTGCCTCTGAAAACATGAATCCATTATGCACAGCATTATCTAAATATAAAAGCAAATTACTAAAATAACCATTAATATTAAGCAAACCAATGGGTTTCTTATTTGTGACCAAAGATGACCAAGAAGCCACGCAAGCTATTTCTTCCAATGTACCCAGACCTCCTGGTAAAGCAATGAATGCATCGGCAGAATGGTACATGATTGTTATCCGTTCAGGGACACTCCAGACTTGTATTTCCTTACCCACGGTAGGTCCACAAAAACTTGTGAATAGTTTTGGCACGATTCCTAGAACTGGACTTCCTCCGGCGTGTGCTGCTGTAGCGACTGCTCCCATTAAACCCGTACTACCGCCTCCATAAATCAAGTGGATCTTTTGTTGGGCAAGTATTACTCCAACTCTTATGGCTTCATCAGCGAATATGTTATTTTTCCCTGGATAAGCACCTCCAAAGACACAAATTTTTTTAATGCGCTGGGATGAAGTACTTTCCATTTTTTTTTTTTTCGAGTGCCTGAAAGAGAATGAGTACATGGTGTAATATATAGAGGACTGAGTAGTGAATCAGACAAGAGTAATAATGTCGCCGAAAGTGTATCTGAGCTGTCAGAAGAAAATGTTAACCTAACAAAAGATTTTTGCGTGATTTCAGGAAGAAAATCAAAAAGAGAAGAAAAAATCAACCGTAAAAGACAAAAAAAACGAGAATAATTACACAAATCGAACAACACGTAAATTAAAACAAAATAAAGTTATTGCAAATCAAACCAAAAGCTGAGAAGTCATTTATTGTAGTTGTGATTGTGGCTCACATCTTCCTCTGGTTTTACGTCCAGAAACGGCTTAAACGCCTTCTATGAGTCGAGGATATGCTTCCCATCCAGTTTTCTTACAAGCTGGCAAACAGGGTCTTTTAACATCAGATTCCCAAGATGTTGCCATTCCCTTTGGAATTGCAGCCATAAATCAAGAATTTCTCTTTGTACGTCTCCACTAGGATGCGTCTCAAGAGAAAGTTGGATATTACCCAAATTCTCCTTACTCAGTCCATCCTTAGTGAATTCAATTTTATCATCTCGATTTAGAGGACGGAATCCCAATAGAACGACATTTACCGTTACACGTCCATCGTGCACATTTGTGGCAATTTGAACTCATGCGCTTTGCTCGTCGCTTCTTTGCAAAAGTGCTTCTACCTGTACCTGGTAAATGCAAAACAGGAAGATATTCATCTTCACGTACCTTGGCTTCAATTATCCAACGTATGTCGTCAGGAATCCCTTTTTGCATAAGCATTCTTAATCTTTCAAGTCGAACTTGGTAAAGCTTCAGTAAAATATTTCGAGGAAAAGGAGGAAATCGTTTCTGCAATCTTGTGAGAATATCATCCATCCTGAAAAAAAAAGAATGAAAAAAAAATTGAAAGAGAAATTGGAAGAGAAATTTATATACAATATCAGTTTTGTGGGTAGCTGATGGAACCGATTTAAATAATCACGGAGTACCGTTATCCGCCATTTAACCGGGGTTAAAAAAAAAATATTTATATTTACATCTAGTTATTTTCAAAACAAGGATCAGAAAGAAAAACAACATAAAAAGACTCAAAAACAAAACACTCTAAATAAAATCCTAAATTCTTCCCCCCACACATAATTCTTACATTGTCATTAATGTAATGCTATTATCCCCCAATGCAAGAATTATATGTAAGAGAAAAGAACTATTAAACAAAAGAAACTTATGCAGCCTAAATGAACTTAAAAACAGTAAACACAATTAACAAAGAAACATAAGAAATAAAAATAAAAACAATAAAAATAATAAAAGAAAAAGGAAAAGAAAGAGAAAGCAAATCTGAATATGGAAGGTTGGCAATTTCATCTTTAATTGGGCTGCCTTCCTAATTAACACTTGAGTTAGTGTTTTGAATCTAACCAACACCCCTTCTTGGCTTTTTAGGCTTGTCAGGCTCATGCATGAAATTTCCCAAATTTATGCGTTTGAGAGGAAGCTTTCTTTGCACAACAGTGGATGCATTCTCCATTACAAGTATTATTCCATCATCCTTGGTGGTGCATATCTCATCGAGGAATGGTGCATATTTTGATACTTGTTGAATGACCTCCACAAACAAGTTGTTTAAGGTTTCCAGCGTGTCTTGTTCATGTTCATCCTCCTTGAACTTTGCGAATCTACTAGGAAAAGGTGGAGAAGAAACATTAGTAAAAATTGGAATCTCAAACGTTACCTCAGGTGCTGAAATACTCTTATTTGGATCATTGGCTTCATTATCCTCAAGAATAGAATTCATCTCTAATTTTGTCTCATCCTCATCTTGTTCCTCATTCCTCAAGGTCACAATAGTAGCATTCTCCTTTGGGTTAACCATCGTTTGGGCTGGGAGTTCTTCAGATCTTTGTGCTACCCATCCCACCATACTACTAACCAATTGGCTCATTTGCTTTTCCAAACTCTGGATGATTGCCCTTGTTTCCTGTTGAAATTGCAAAGAATCAGTAACAAGAGAATAGACAAGATCTTCTAAAGAAGTACCTGAGTTTTGAGTCATATGTGGTGGTTGAAAAAGATCTGGTTCTTGAGACCATGATTGATTGAAGCTAAATGGATGAGTGTAATTGGCATAAGGATCTACTTCTTGGTAATTTTTCGAGTAGCCATAATTAGTATGATCCCACCATCCCTCATGGTAAGTGATTGAGTAATGATCATACTGTTGGTCTTGGAACACTTGATGGCCTTGACATCCTCCCATGGCCAATTGTTGAACTGGGAAGGTGTGATTGGCTTGTTGATTCTCCATGTTCATGTATGCCACCAACTCTTCAAGTGTTAGATTGCTCAATTCCATCGTTTTTTTTTTTTTTTTTTCAAAATTTGATCAGAAAAACTTGTATGTACAAGAAAATAAAACTCATTAGAACTGAAAATAAGAATAAACCAAGTAACAAATAAACTAAAGAAAACAATCCCCGGCAACGGCGCCAAAAATTTGATGCACCCAAAAGAGTGTATCTTATTTAACCTTGCACTAAAAAGATCAATTGTAAGTATAGTAGTTAGCAAGGGTCGAGTCCTCAGGGATTGGGTTTTAGTTTATAAGTTAATAGTTTATAACTTACGTTCAAAGAAAACAATAAAAGAAAAGGGGTTTTTGAAGTCAGATTTAAACTAAAGTAAATAATAAGAATAAGATGCAAGGCGGTATAACCAGCCAATAAAGATATATATACTAAATTAGGCGGTATAACCAGCCAATAAAAATATATATACTAAATTAGGCGGTATAACCAGCCAATAAAAATAAAACAAAGTTAATATACAAATTAGGCGGTATAACCAGCCAATAAAAATAAATATAAAAAATAAGCAAACTAAAAGTAAGAAAACAAATAAGTAAGAAGAATCAAATATGAAAAATATGGTTAAGGTTTCATTCTCCACCACTAGACATCATTAAGAATCAATTTCAGATCTATCAATATCAACCAACTATCAAAGTTAACAACCGTAGATAACAACAAGCTCTGTTACCCCAATCTTTCCTTAGTTTGTCGTTAAATAGAACAAGCTCTCTATTTAATCTCTAACCATTAAACAACCTAGAATAAGCTCTCTAAATTCAATTTAATGGCAGCTTTATGATGAGAAAGATAGGTTGATCTAAGCAACAAACACATAAGCTCGGATTGTTCAACTTAGGTTATGTTCCACTTTGCAATTATTGAAAACTTGACCATAATCATTAATCACAAATTGCCACTTATGAATAGGAAATCAAGACAATTACACGGATCAAGACTCCTAAACTAGCAATAGATAATTATCAAGATCTATCTAGTTGTACACCTAAATAAATCAAGACAACATCATGAACAATTCTTGTAGAAGAACATAAGCAACTTTGATAGAAAATTAATGATAGATAGAATCTGAAAATCAATCACAAAACATGTCTAGGGCTTTGAAATCACCCTTAACCAAATAGAAGTTTAGCCTAGCATAGGCATTATAAACATAAACATAAAATTAAAGAAAATCTAAGAAGAACATAAAAGAAAGAAAGAAGAAGAGGAAGAATATTAATTATCCAACCTCTTGCTCTCTCTAAAGAAAAAGAAAACTATAGAAAAGAAAGAAAACTAGAGAAAAGAAAAAAGAAGAAAACTTAGAGAATTTTATTAAAATGGCTAATATCCTACCTATGTACAATATGATCCCAATACTCATCCAAGGCCCTCTATTTATACACCTTTTGGAGGGCTAAATGACAAGAGACAAGCTTTACAAATTTCAAAGGTAGGTATATGACGATTTTGATCAGCCAACTTGATGGTCGTTTTCTTCAATATTGGAGGCCTGATCTGATCACATGGTCTTCTAGACAAAGGTTCCCCTATCAGTTACGGAACCATAGCCTTTGGAATCAGCTCATTTGCTGATGTGGTTAAGCAGATATGGGCAAAATACGAAAACATGTCAGCACAGACGTCATTGCACATCAGCCACCTTGATGGTCGATTTCTTCAATATTGGAGGCCTGATCTGATCACATGGTCTTCTAGACAAAGGTTCCCCTATCAGTTACGGAACCATAGCCTTTGGAATCAGCTCATTTTCCGATGTGGTTAAGAAGATATGGGCATAATACGAAAACATGTCAGCACAGACGTCATTGCACATCAGCCAACTTGATGGTCGATTTCGCTAGGGAAAACGACTCCGTTTTAAGAAGTGTAAAACATGAAAAAGATAGATATGCCTCTTAGATTTGCATGGCTACAAATTTCAGCCTTATTGCTTCAGTGAAACTCGAGATATAGCTGATATGGCAAAAGGTGTCGGAACTGAAACTGAACTGGATTTGCCCTTAATTCTAGTAATCTGAAATCACTCAAAGAAACTTGTGAAAAACACCAAAATACATAAAAATATAAAAGATCATAAACACAATTAGACTAAACAATAATAACTCGTATTTGACACAAAACATTAATAAAACATAACTAAAAACTATATAATTATACGAGTTATCAACCACATTACAAACCCCTTGGCCCCATCACAACCTTGATTAAAGACCTCTTGATTCATGAAGTTGTATGATCTAAATAGTGGAGAATAGGTGGACAAGCAAGAATATGGTAGAACTGTTTTCATGAGATTGATTGAGTGTAAACACTTTACCACTACTTTAAAGAATGAAAATCATGAGAGTATCCCATGTGAGTAGTTGAGATTAAGTTTGAATATGCACTATTTTGATTGAAATATGTTATGTTAATATTGGCTTAACTCAAACAATTTACATTCAAGCATGATTTTTTGTGAAATTCTTTAAGCTATTGATTAGTTTATAAGACTTGTTCAAAGATTGTCTCTAATGTGTATTGAAAGGATTAGGAGTAAATATTTTTAGTATATATAGTTTATTTATATTTTAGTTTTTCAATGTTTGTGGGTATCGTTCTAGTAAACCCTCACGAGACTAAACTCGTCCACTAGGGACACCTAGGGGTTTAAAGGCTTGTGTCACATGCTAAGTGCCACCGTGATTTCCTACGAAAGTGGATTAGATTAGATTTTCTTATTTTATTTTTATGTGTTTTTGCTCGAGGACTAGCAACAATCTAAGTGTGGGGGTGTGATAACTCGTATAATTATATAGTTTTTAGTTATGTTTTATTATTGTTTTGTGTCAAATACGAGTTATTATTGCTTAGTCTAATTGTGTTTATGATCTTTTATATTTTTATGTAATTTGGTGTTTTTTTACGAGTTTGAGTGATTTCAGATTACTAGGTTAAATCAACAATTAAGGGCAAATTCAGTTCAGTTCCAGTTCCGACACCTTTTGCCATATCAGCTATGTCTGGAGTTTCACTGAAGCAATAAGGCTGCAATTTAACCGTGCAAAGTTAAGAGGCATATCTAACTTTTTCATGTTTTACACTTCTTGAAACGGAGTCGTTTTCCCTAGCGAAATCGACCATCAAGTTGGCTGATGTGCAATGACGTCTGTGCTGACCTGTTTTGGTATTTTGCCCATATCTTCTGATCCACATCAGCAAATGAGCTGATTCCAATGGCTATGGATTACTAACTGATAGGGGAACATTTTTCTAGAAGACCATGTGATCAGATCAAGCTTCCAATATTGACAAAATCGACCATCAAGTTGGCTGATCAAAATTGTCATACAATATGACGAAAATTGTTAGAAAAATGCACCCACCTATAACCTACCTTTGAAATTTGTAAAGCTTGTCTCTTGTCATTTAGTCCTCCAAAATGTGTATAAATAGAGGGCCTTGGATGATTGTATGAGGCATTGTACATTGGTAGGATATTAGCCATTGTAATAAAATTCTCTAAGTTTTCTTCTTCTTTCTTTTCTCTAGTTTTCTTTTTCTTTATTTTCTTCTTCTTCTTTCTTTCTTTTATTTCCTTCTTAGATTCTCTTTAATTTTATGTTTATGTTTACAATGCCTATGCTAGGCTAAACTTCTATTTGATTAAGGGTGATTTCAAAGCCCTAGACATGTTTTGTGATTGATTTTCAGATTCTATCTATCATTAATTTTCTATCAAAGTTGCTTATGTTCTTCTACAAGAATTGTTCATGATGTTGTCTTGATTTATTTAGGTGTACAACTAGATAGATCTTGATAATTATCTATTGCTAGTCTAGGAGTCTTGATCCGTGTAATTGTCTTGATTTCCTATTCATAAGTGGCAATTTGTGATTAATGATTATGGTCAAGTTTTCAATAATTGCAAAGTGGAACATAACCTAAGTTGAACAATCCGAGCTTATGTGTTTGTTGCTTAGATCAACCTATCTTTCTCATCATAAATCCGAGCTTGTTCTATTTAACGACAAACTAAGGAAAGATTGGGATAACAGAGCTTGTTGTTATCCACGGTTGTTAACTTTGATAGTTGGTGATATTGATAGATCTGAAATTGATTCTTAATGATGTCTAGTGGTGGAGAATGAAACCTTAACCATATTTTTCATATTTGATTCTTCTTACTTACTTGTTTTCTTACTTTTCTAGTTTGCTTATTTTTAAAAGTATATTTATTTTTATTGGCTGGTTATACCGCCTAATTTGTATATTAACTTTGTTTTATTTTTATTGGCTGGTTATACCGCCTAATTTAGTATATATATTTTTATTGGCTGGTTATACCGCCTAATTTAGTATATATATTTTTATTGGCTGGTTATACCGCCTTGCATCTTATTCTTATTATTTACTTTAGTTTAAATCTGGCTTCAAAAACCCTTTTTCTTTTATTGTTTTCTTTGAACGTAAGTTATAAACTAATAACTCATAGATTAAAACCCAATCCCTGAGGACTCGACCCTTGCTAATCATTATACTTACAATTGATATTTTTAGTGCAAGGTTAAATAAGATACACTCTTTTGGGTGCATCAAAGGTTAAATAAGATACACTCTTTTGGGTGCATCATATATTGATTGAGAAAGAAGCATGTTTAGACTTAAAATTGACTTGATCATCCTTGTGAGTTTTGAGCCTATATGATTGATGCATTATACGTATCAATCTAATTTCTTTCTTGAGTGCTCTTATGATTACAAGATTCTCTAGAACTTGCTTTAAACCGTTTGAGACTATATTGATACATGTGATAACATGAATATGATAGAGGCATTAGGATTATAACCAGGGCCAAACAGCCATCCATTATTAATGTTCCAAGAGAACATCCCCACTAGTGAGCCAATTTGAGCCTACATTAAATATGCTATTTTATTGGTAACCACAACTTACACCTAGCCTAAATATACTTATATCCTTACCCTTGTTCTAAAGATGGATTACATATTTTGAGACATATTGCAAAAAACGAGGGATATTTTTAGTTAAAAATTTGGGTTGGAAACAAAAGATAAATGTGGGGGAGGAAAAGAAAAAAAAAAGTCAAGAGAAAAAGAAAGGGATCATTGTCAAATACATTCCCATATTGGAAAAAAAATCATCTCTTGAACTTCTAGTTAAAGTAAAGAAAAAGATGTTACAAAGTTGGTTAGAATGAAGCAAAGGCTCAACATGAATATTTAGCCTATGTTATTATGTGCTTTATAAGAGTTTTGAGAAATTTTATTTGCAAAATCTTATTTTATCTCTAAATTCTATGAAGTCTTTGAACTTTTGTAATATCTTTTATCTTTTATTCTTTAACCACATTACAACCCCTTGGCCCCATTACAACCTTGATTAAAGACCTCTTGATTTATGAAGTTGCATGATCTAAATAGTGGATACTATGTGGACAAGCAACCATATGGTATAACTGTTTTCATGAGATTGATTGAGTGTAAACACTTTACACTACTTTAAAGAGTGAAAATCATGAGAGTATCCTAGTGAGAAGTTGAGATTAAGTTTGAATATGCACTATTTTGATTGAAATATGTTATGTTAATATTCGCTTAACTCAAACTATTTACATTCAAGCAAGATTTTTTGTGAATTTCTTTAAGCTATTGATTAGTTTATAAGACTTGTCCAATGATTATCTCTAATTTATATTGGAAGGATTAGTTGTAATTATTATTATTATTTTTTTTAGTTTTTCTTATGTCTTCAATGTTTGTGGGTGATAACTCGTATAATTATATAGTTCTTAGTTATGTTTTATTATTGTTTTGTGTCAAATACGAGTTATTATTGCTTAGTCTACTTGTGTTTATGATCTTTTATATTTTTATGTAATTTGGTGTTTTTCATGAGTTTCTTTGAGTGATTTCAGATTACTAGGTAAAATCAAGAATTAAGGGCAAATCCAATTCAGTTCCAGTTCCGACACCTTTTGCCATATCAGCTATATCTGGAGTTTCACCGAAGCATTAAGGCTGTAATTTTGACAGTGCAAAGTTAAGAGTCATATCTATCTTTTTCATGTTTTACACTTCTTGAAACGGAGTCGTTTTCCCTACCGAAATCAACCATCAAGTTGGCTGATGTGCAATGACGTCTGTTCTGCACCGTTTTGGTATTTTGACCATATCTTCCGATCCACATGAGAAAATTATCTGATTCCAACGGCTGTGGATCAATAACTGGTAGGGGCATATTTTTCTAGAAGACCATTTGATCAGATCGAGCATCCAACATTGACAAAATCGACCATTAAGCTGGCTGATCAGAATTGTCATACAACATGACGAAAATTGTTAGAAAAATGCACCCACCTATTATACCTACCTTTGAAATTTATAAAGCTTGTCTCTTGTCATTTAGCTCTCCAAAATGTGTATAAATAGAGGGCCTTGGATGAGTATTAGGATAAAATATACATTGGTAGGATATTAGCCATTGTAAAAAAATTCTCTAAGTTTTCTTCTTTTTTCCTTTCTCTAGTTTTCTTTTTCTTTATTTACTTATGCTTCTTACATTTCTTTTCATTTTTAGTATGTGCTGCTAATCATATTGTTGAGGTGATGAGGTGAAGCTCTTGGTAAATGCTAAGGTTAGTCTCTTAAACATGAGCTAAAATGAATCATCATTTATAAGTACTAGTATAGATAATATTTTCTTTTGGTTTAAAATCATACTTACAAAGTAGGGATCTTGATTCATTATTGACAAGGAAAATGGCACAGTAAATGCTTGGTTTCATAACCTTGATTTGTTGTAGACATATACCTTGGCATAAGGAATGCTTGGACTCTTTTTATGAGTTTTGAGGACACCAAATGAACATAATATCATATGCTATGGACGTTGGACAATTTGGACTGAATTGCTAAACCTTCCGATTGGAATCTCCCTTATGTGTGAATTTCAATTGTGTAATAAAACAAGATTAATCTTAGCATAACACCAAGAGTGGATTCTCTAACCTCAACATCTTTTCTTATTGTTTTTTTTTATATCTTGTTTAATTTCTTTTATATTTTGTTTATTTTGTTCTCTAATATCTTGTTTATCTTATTTTGTTGTTGATTCCCTAATATCTTGTTTACTTTCTTTGTCTTATATATTTATAAACTTATACTTACTAATACGCTTCCCTGTGGTTCGACCTCGGACACCCGAGAATTTATTACTTGAACATAACCTGCACTTGGGTTTACAACTCTTAATTGAGTCTCCATCAAGTTTTTGGCGCCGTTGCCGGGGAGGCAATACTAAGTATATAAGTTTATAAGTATATTTATTTTTATTGGCTGGTTATACCGCCTAATTTTCTTTTATTGGCTGGTTATACCGCCTAATTTTCTATATATTTATATTTATATTGTATATTAACTTTGTTTTATTTTTATTGGCTGGTTATACCGCCTAATTTTCTTTTATTGGCTGGTTATACCGCCTAATCTGTATATTAACTTTGTTTTATGCTTGTTTGGCGACGTGATTTTAGATCTCGTCGTTTAGTTAGATTTTATTGTGAAATTTTTTCAGGTAATCTTTCTAATACAACTCCGACCATGGCTGACAATGAAAGTGTTCATGCTGAAGATGAGAACAGACAAGTACGCACCATGCGTGACTACTTGCAACCAACTCAAAGCTCATCACCCTCTTGTTTTATTTTTCCTCTCAATGCAAACAACTTTCGTTTTAAACCAGGTATGATAGCTTTGCTTCCAAATTTCCATGGGTTAGAATCGGAAAGTGCTTACTCGTTTCTAAAAGACTTCGAAGATGTATGTGTCACCTTTAATGACCAACAATGTACAAATGAAATTATCAAGCTAAAATTATTTCCTTTTTCTTTAAAAGATAAAGCAAAAGTTTGGCTTCATAATTTAAAACCAAGGTCAATTGGCACATGGCAAGAATTACAAACTGAGTTTCTAAAGAAATTTTACCCAGCACATAAAACTACTGCTTTGAAAAGACAGATTCAAAATTTCAATCAAAATCAAAATGAAGCATTTTTTTCAGTGCTGGGAGCGTTTTAAAGATTTGTTAAGTTCTTGTCCACATCATGGTTTTGAAAAATGGCGTCTTATTAGTTTCTTTTATGAAAGTTTAACTCCCGAAACTAAAAAATGTGTTGAAACAATGTGTAACGGTGAGTTTCTAGAAAAAGAACCTGAAGAAGCCTTTGACTACTTAGACCATTTGGCAGATAACTCTCAAGCCTGGCACACAGATAATTCCTCTGAAAGTTCCAATAGATCTAATCTTTTTTCTAACAGAGGTAAATATCATTTTAGTCAAGAAGATGAAATAAAAGCTAAAGTAGCTAATTTGGCTAGAAAGATTGAAGCCATGGAACTTAGAGAAGTAAAAGAAGTCAAAACGGTTAAAAATGAAGAAAGTTGTGGAATTTGTGAAATCATGGGACACCCCACTTCTGAATGTCCAAACATTCCCATTCTTAAAGAAGCGTTGCATGATCAAGTAAATTCCATAAACACATTTAAAAAGCCTTTTCCTTCTCCTTACTCTGAAACGTATAACCCTGAATGGAGAAATCATCCCAACTTCAGTTGGCGGAATAATAATCATGTTCAGGTACCACAATCTCAAAAGTCGGGCAACACTTTTTCCTATCAACCTTCACGTGTACAAACCTTGGAAGAGACATTGCAAGCATTCATGCAAACACAAGCAAATGTGAATAACCAAACTTCACAGGACATCAATGAGATCAAAAACACCTTGTCCACATTGACAGCTTCATTACGCACTCAAGAAAAAGGTAAGTTTCCTGCTCAACCTCAGCCTAACCCTTCTACTCAATGTCTTGTTTCTTGCTCCAATGAAACTCAACAGGAAAATGCCAGTTCTATCACAACTCTTCGAAGTGGAAAGGCAATTGACAAAAACATTCCATCAAAAGACCAAGATCCTCCTTCCCCTCCGAAAAGTAATGGTAAGGATGATGGTAAGTCTGAACTTCTTGAAAATTTGGACAAAGAAAAAGGTATGCATCCTGCTCCTTTTCCTCAAAGGTTGCAAACAATAAAGAATTTGAATCAAAATGCAGAAATTTATGAACTTTTCGAACAAGTTAAGATTAACATTCCTTTATTGGATGCAATCAAACAAGTTCCATCTTATGCTAAATTTTTGAAGGACATCTGCACATTTAAAAGGAAACATAATGTACAAAAGAAAGCATTTCTGACGGAAAGTGTGAGCTCAATCATTCAGCACCTTACTCCACCAAAATTCAAAGATCCTGGATGTCCAACAATCTCATGCATCATTGGAAACACTAGAATAGAACGTGCATTGCTTGATCTTGGTGCTAGTGTTAATCTTTTGCCTTTTTCTGTTTATCAACAGTTAGGTTTAGGTGAACTCAAGGAAACACCTGTTACACTTCAACTAGCTGATCGTTCTGTAAAAATTCCTCGAGGGATAGTTGAAGATGTTTTGGTTCAAATTGATAATTTTTACTTCCCTGTTGATTTTATTGTTTTGGACACACATCCTGTTTCAAATCCAAATGTTCAAATTCCTGTTATATTAGGCCGTCCATTTCTTGCAACTTCTAATGCTCTGATAAATTGCAGGAATGGTATTTTGAACATTTCTTTTGGAAATATGACTTTAGAATTAAATGTGTTTAACATTTGCAAGCAACCTGATGATGATTCAGAAGTACATGAAGTGGATTTCATTGAAGAACTTGTTCATGAACATCTCACCACTACCACATTCCATGATCCTTTAGAAGCTTATTTAATTGAATGTGAGTTTGATAATGCTTCAGAAATTTCACACACTGATTCTTTGTTAAATTCTTTTCAGGATAAGCATCGTTGGAAACAAAAGTTTGAGGAACTCCCATCACTCACAAATGTCACTGTACCATCAACTATTGAATCGCCCAAGCTGGATTTAAAACCATTGCCATCCGAGCTAAAATATTCCTTTTTGGGAAAAATTCCTTCTCAATGGAGCCCCCAAGATAAAAAGAAGTTTCTGAATGAGGTAAAGAAGTTCTACTGGGATGACCCTTACTTGTTCAAATATTGTCCTGATCAAATTTTTCGAAGATGCATTCCCGACAATGAGGTAAGTAGTGTAATTAAGTTTTGTCATTCCGAGGCATGTGGTGGTCATTAAGTTTTACAGTGTGGATTTTACTGGCCAACTTTATTCAAAGATGCATATGAGAATTCTAAAATTCATAAAGAAAGAACTAAAGCCTTTCATGACAAGTTAATTTCAAGAAAAACATTTGATGTTGGGCAAAAAGTTCTACTTTATAATTCTAGACTTCACATATTTCCTGGTAAGTTGAGATCAAGATGGACTGGCCCATTTGTGGTTAAGCATGTGTATCATTATGGAGCAGTTGACATTGAGAATCCTCAAAATGGTAACGTATTCAAGGTAAATGGACAAAGACTCAAACTCTTTTTGGAAAATCATGTTACTCAAGAAGAGGTTGTTTTTCTTTCTGATCCTTGTTTTGAAAATAACTAGATGTAAATATAAGTTTTTTTTTCCCGGTTAAATGGCGGATAACGGTACTCCGTGATTATTTAAGTCGGTCCCATCAGCTACCCACAAAACTGATATTGTATATAAATTTCTCTTTCAATTTCTCTTTCATTTTTTTTTATTTTTTTTTTCAGGATGGATGATATTCTCAAAAGATTGCAGAAACGATTCCCTCCTTTTCCTCGAAATATTTTACTGAAGCTTTACCAAGTTCGATTTGAAAGATTAAGAATGCTTATGCACAAAGGGATTCCTGAAGACATACGTTGGATAATTGAAGCCAAGGTACGTGAAGATGAATATCTTCCTGTTTTGCATTTACCAGGTACAGGTAGAAGCACTTTTGCAAAGAAGCGACGAGCAAAGCGCATGAGTTCCAATTGCCACAAATGTGCACGATGGACGTGTAACGGTAAATGTCGTTCTATTGGGATTCCGTCCTCTAATCGAGATGATAAAATTGAATTCATTAAGGATGGACTGAGTAAGGAGAATTTGGGTAATATCCAACTTTCTCTTGAGACGCATCCTAGTGGAGACGTACAAAGAGAAATTCTTGATTTATGGTCGCAATTCCAAAGGGAATGGCAACATCTTGGGAATCTGATGTTAAAAGACCCTGTTTGCCAGCTTGTAAGAAAACTGGATGGGAAGCATATCCTCGACTCATAGAAGGCGTTTAAGCCGTTTCTGGACGTAAAACCAGAGGAAGATGTGAGCCACAATCACAACTACAATAAATGACTTCTCAGCTTTTGGTTTGATTTGCAATAACTTTATTTCGGTTTAATTTACGTGTTGTTAGATTTGTGTAATTATTCTCGTTTTTTTTTTTTTTTTTTTGCATTGGTCTTTTACGGTTGCTTTTTCTTTTCTTTTTGATTTTCTTCCTGAAATCACGCAAAAATCTTTTGTTAGGTTAACATTTTCTTCTGACAGGTCAAATACACTTTCGGCGACATTATTACTCTTGTCTGATTCACTTCTCGGTCCTCTATATATTACACCATGTACTCATTCTCTTTCAGGCACTCGAAAAAAAAATGGAAAGTACTTCGTCACAGCGCATTAAAAAAATTTGTCTCTTTGGAGGTGCTTATCCAGGGAAAAATAACATATTCGCTGATGAAGCCATAAGAGTTGGAGTAATACTTGCCCAACAAAAGATCCAGTTGATTTATGGAGGCGGTAGTACGGGTTTAATGGGAGCAGTCGCTACAGCAGCACACGCCGGAGGAAGTCCAGTTCTAGGAATCGTGCCAAAACTATTCACAAATTTTTGTGGACCTACCGTGGGTAAGGAAATACAAGTCTGGAGTATCCCTGAACGGATGACAATCATGTACCATTCTGCCGATGCATTCATTGCTTTACCAAGAGGTCTGGGTACATTGGAAGAAATAGCTTGCGTGGCTTCTTGGTCATCTTTGGTCACAAATAAGAAACCCATTGGTTTGCTTAATATTAATGGTTATTTTAGTAATTTGCTTTCATATTTAGATAATGCTGTGGATAATGGATTCATGTTTTCAGAGGCAAGGAGAACCATAATTTCTGCTACAACCATTGAAGATTTACTCAAAAAGCTACAAGCTTATGAGTGTTTATCTGCTATGGTTGTTTCGCAAACGCTCGGAAAAAGAAAAAGAGATATGGACGAGCAAGGAGTGGATTGCACTTTCTCTTTGTGACATTATCTAACATTTTGCTTGTTGGGTCTCAGTTATAATAAGTGGTTAGCAACCTCTACAGGTAATATCTCCTAAATTCTACCTTTAAAATTTGACATTGGGGACAATGTCCTATTTTAGTAGGGGGTAAGGGACATATTTTTGCTAATAAAAAAAAAAATTGTTGTGTTTTAAGACATTTAGAAGTATTCATTCTGAACAAGGTCTGAGTAAGGGAGACTTGAGACATACCTTGTCAGTTTGATTTAATCTTCTTCTTCTTCTTCAAAAAAAAAAAAAAAAAAAACATGTTTAGTCTTAGTGTGTTTTTTTAGTTACTTTCAATACAATGAGGAGATATGAATTGCATAAGTCTAAAACAGATTTATTAGTGAGAAGATTTTCATGAGAATTGAGCTTGATGTCAACATTTTTATGAGCCAATGTTAATATGATATGTTGATTGAGAAAGAAGCATGTTTAGACTTAATCTGACTTGTATAATCATCCTTGTGAGTTTTTGAGCCTATAATGATTGATGCATTATACAAATCAATCTAATTTCTTTCTTGAGTGCTCTTATGATTACATGATTCTCTAGAACTTGCTTTAAACCGTTTGAGACTATATTGATACATGTGACAACATGAATATGATAGAGGCATTAGGATTATAACCAGAGCCAAACAGCCATCCATTATTAATGTTCTAAGAGAACATCCCCACTAGTGAGCCAATTTGAGCCTACATTAAATATGCTGTTTTATTGGTAACCACAACTTACACCTAGCCTAAATATATTTATATCCTTACCCTTGTTCTAAAGATGGATTTTATATTTTGAGACATATTGCAAAAAAAACAAGGGATATTTTTAGTTGAAAATTTGGGTTAGAAACAAAAGATAAGTGTGGGGGAAGAAAAGAAAAGAAAAAGTCAAGAGAAAAAGAAAGGGATCATTGTCAAATACATTCACATATTAAAAAAAAAAAAAAAATCTTCTCTTGAACTTCTAGAAAAAGATGTTACAAAGTTGGTTAGAATGATGCAAAGGCTCAACATGAATATTTAGCCTATGTTATTATGTGCTTTATAAGAGTTTTGAGAAGTTTTATTTGTATGATCTTATTATGTCTCTAAACTCTATGAACTCTTTGGAACCTTTGTGATATCTTTATCCTTTTGTTCTTTAACCACATTATAACCCTTTGGCCCCATTACAACCTTGAAAAAAGACCTCTTGATTTATGAAGTTGTACGATCTAAATAGTGGAGAATAGGTGGACAAGCAAGCATATGGTAGAACTGTTTTCATGAGATTGATTGAGTGTAAACACTTTACCACTACTTTAAAGAGTGAAAATCATGAGAGTATAGTGAGAAGTTGAGATTAAGTTGAATATGCACTATTTTGATTGAAATATGTTATGTTAATATTGGCTTAACTCATTTATTTACATTCAAGCATGAATTTGTGTGAAATTCTTTGAGCTATTGATTAGTTTATAAGACTTGTTCAAAGATTGTCTCTAATTTATATTGAAAGGATTAGGAGTAAATATTTTTAGTGTATGTAGTTTACTTATATTTTAGTTTTTCAATGTTTGTGGGTATCGTTCTAGCAAACCCTCACGAGACTAAACTCGTCCACTAGGGACACCTAGGGGTTTAAAGGCTTGTGTCACATGCTAAGTGCCACCGTGATTTCCAATGAAAATGGATTAGATTAGATTTTCTTATTTTATTTTTATTGAGTCGTTGCTAGGGACTAGCAACAATCTAAGTGTGGGGGTGTGATAACTCGTATAATTATATAGTTCTTAGTTATGTTTTATTATTGTTTTGTGTCAAATACGAGTTATTATTGCTTAGTCTTCTTGTGTTTATGATCTTTTATATTTTTATGTAATTTGGTGTTTTTCATGAGTTTCTTTGAGTGATTTCAGATTACTAGGTTAAATCAAGAATTAAGGGCAAATCCAATTCAGTTCCAGTTCCGACACCTTTTGCCATATCAGCTATATCTGGAGTTTCACCGAAGCATTAAGGCTGAAATTTTGACAGTGCAAAGTTAAGAGGCATATCTATCTTTTTCATGTTTTACACTTCTTGAAACGGAGTCGTTTTCCCTACCGAAATCAACCATCAAGTTGGCTGATGTGCAATGACGTCTGTTCTGCACCGTTTTGGTATTTTGACCATATCTTCCGATCCACATGAGAAAATGATCGGATTCTAACGGCTATGGATCATTAACTGGTAGGGGCATATTTTTCTAGAAGACCATTTGATCAGATCGAGCCTCCAACATTGCCAAAATGGACCATCAAGCTGGCTGATCAGAATTGTCATACAACATGACGAAAATTGTTAGAAAAATGCACCCACCTATTATACCTACCTTTGAAATTTATAAAGCTTGTCTCTTGTCATTTAGCTCTCCAAAATGTGTATAAATAGAGGGCCTTGGATGAGTATTAGAATAAAATATACATTGGTAGGATATTAGCCATTGTAAAAAAATTCTCTAAGTTTTCTTCTTTTTTCCTTTCTCTAGTTTTCTTTTTCTTTATTTACTTATGCTTCTTACATTTCTTTTCATTTTTAGTATGTGCTGCTAATCATATTGTTGAGGTGATGAGGTGAAGCTCTTGGTAAATGCTAAGGTTAGTCTCTTAAACATGAGCTAAAATGAATCATCATTTATAAGTACTAGTATAGATAATATTTTCTTTTGGTTTAAAATCATACTTACAAAGTAGGGATCTTGATTCATTATTGACAAGGAAAATGGCACAGTAAATGCTTGGTTTCATAACCTTGATTTGTTGTAGACATATACCTTGGCATAAGGAATGCTTGGACTCTTTTTATGAGTTTTGAGGACACCAAATGAACATAATATCATATGCTATGGACGTTGGACAATTTGGACTGAATTGCTAAACCTTCCGATTGGAATCTCCCTTATGTGTGAATTTCAATAGTGTAATAAAACAAGATTAATCTTAGCATAACACCAAGAGTGGATTCTATAACCTCAACTTCTTTTCTTATTGTTTTTTTTATATCTTGTTTAATTTCTTTTATATTTTGTTTATTTTGTTCTCTAATATCTTGTTTATCTTATTTTGTTGTTGATTCCCTAATATCTTGTTTACTTTCTTTGTCTTATATATTTATAAACTTATACTTACTAATACGCTTCCCTGTGGTTCGACCTCGGACACCCGAGAATTTATTACTTGAACATAACCTGCACTTGGGTTTACAACTCTTAATTGAGTCTCCATCAGTGGGTATCGTCCTAGTAAACCCTCACGAGACTAAACTCGTCCACTAAGGACACCTAAGGGTTTAAAGGCTTGTGTCACATGCTAAGTGCCACCGTGATTTCCTACGAAAGTGGATTAGATTAGATTTTTTTATTTTATTTTTATTTTGTTTTGCTCGAGGACTAGCAAAAGCTAAGTGTGGGGGTATTTGATAAGCTCATAAAATATACATTTTATGCCTTTCTACCTTTAGTTTTTGTTATGTTTTCGATCTTTATCTTGTTTACTTATATTATGTTTTTGAATTTTAGGTACAATAAGGAAAATGAAGTCAAAAGATGTCAATAACGATGGTAAAGAGCTTACAAATCATAATCACAAGATGGAAGAAGACTTGGGAGTCAAAAATATCAATTTCTGGTTGAAAAGTAATCAGGCAGATTTGACCTCTGGAGCTTGTTGTAAGGAAAACATGACGTTAGACTCCTTATTTGAAGAAACTTCCTTCTTGACTTTTGAATTTGACTTGATTATCTTTCCAACGATATATTATTGGCTGAAATCGGATAAGAAATAGGCATCCAAAATGGCGCTAAAAGATCTCCCTAAAGAACCCTGCGACCAGAAAAACCCTAATCCCAAATCTGAAAAAAAAAGGCAAAAACGTGATTTTTGCACCTCCAGGCTTACTTGTGCGGCAAAGACTTATTCTCAGGGTTTTAAAGCTCTATAAATACCATCTTTTGAGCCACAAACTAGACATCTTTTGAGGAGACTCAAGGATCATCATTCTTCTTCTTCTTCTCCATTCTTTTATTTTTCTTTTTAGTTTTATGTATATATTATCTATGCCTATGTTAGGCTAAACTTCTATTTGGTTAAGGGTGATTTCAAATCCCTACACATGTTATGTTATTAATTTTCAGAATCTATCTATAATTGTTTTCTATCAAAGTTGCTTATGTTCTTCTATTAAAATTGTTCATGATGATGTTTTGATTTGTTTAGGTGGCCAACTAGATAAATCTTTATAATTGTCTAATGCTAGTTTAGGAGTCTTGGTCCGTGTAATTGTCTTGATTTCCTATTCATAAGTAGCAATTTGTGATTAATTATTATGGTCAAGTTTTCAAGAATTGCAAAGTGGAACATAACCTAAGTTGAACAATCCGAGCTTATGTGTTTGTTGCTTAGATCAACCTATCTTTCTCATCCTAAAACTGCTATTAAATTGAACTTAGAGAGCTTATTCTAGGTTGTATTATAGTTGGAGATTAAATAGAGAGCTTGTTCTATTTAACGACAAACTAAGGAAAGATTAGGGTAACAGAGCTTGTTGTTATCTACGGTTGTTAACTTTGATAGCTAATTAATGTTGATAGATATGAAATTGATTCTTAATGATGTCTAGTGGTGGAGAATGAAACCTTAACCATATTTTTCATATTTGATTCTTCTTAATTACTTGTTTTCTCATTCTTATTGCTAACTTTAGTTTAAATCTGATTTCAAAATCCCCTTTACTTTTGTTTACTTGTTTTTAAGGGATAAACTATTAACTTATAGACTAAAACCCAATCCCTGAGGACTCGACCCTTGCTAATCACTATACTTTACAATTGATTCTTTTTAGTGCAAGGTTAAATAAGATACACTCTTTTGGGTGCATCATTATGTTTATGTTTATAATGCCTATGCTAGGCTAAACTTTTATTTGGTTAAGGGTGATTTCAAAGCCCTAGACATGTTATGTAATTAATTTTCAGAATCTATCTATCATTGTTTTCTATCAAAGTTGCTTATGTTCTTCCATTAAAATTGTTCATGATGAAGTTTTGATTTGTTTAGGTGGCCAACTAGATAAATCTTTATAATTGTCTAATGCTAGTTTAGGAGTCTTGATCCGTGTAATTGTCTTGATTTCCTATTCATAAGTAGCAATTTGTGATTAATGATTATAGTCAAGTTTTCAGTAATTGCAAAGTGGAACATAACCTAAGTTGAACAATCCGAGCTTATGTGTTTGTTGCTTAGATCAACCTATCTTTCTCATCATAAAGGTGCTAATAAATTGAACTTAGAGTGCATATTCTAGGTTGTTTGATAGTTAGAGATTAAATAGAGAGCTTGTTCTATTTAACGACGAACTAAGGAAAGATGGGGGTAACAGAGCTTGTTGTTATCTACGGTTGTTAACTTTGATAGCTAATTAATGTTGATAGATATGAAATTGATTCGTAATGATGTCTAGTGGTGGAGAATGAAACCTTAACCATATTTTTCAAATTTGATTCTTTTTAATTACTTGTTTTCTCATTCTTATTGTTAACTTTAGTTTAAATCTGATTTCAAAATCCCCTTTACTTTTGTTTACTTGTTTTTAAGTGATAAACTATTAACTTATAAACTAAAACCCAATCCCTGAGGACTCGACCCTTGCTAATTAATCTAATCCACTTTCGTAGGAAATCACGGTGGCAGTTAGCATGTGACACAAGCCTTTAAACCCCTAGGTGTCCCTAGTGGACGAGTTTAGTCTCGTGAGGGTTTACTAGAACGATACCCACAAACATTGAAAAACTAAAATATAAATAAACTACATATACTAAAAATATTTACTCCTAATCCTTTCAATACACATTAGAGACAATCTTTGAACAAGTCTTATAAACTAATCAATAGCTTAAAGAATTTCACAAAAAATCATGCTTGAATGTAAATTGTTTGAGTTAAGCCAATATTAACATAACATATTTCAATCAAAATAGTGCATGTTCAAATTTAATCTCAACTTCTCACATGGGATACCCTCATGATTTTCACTCTTTAAAGTAGTGGTGAAGTGTTTACACTCAATCAATCTCATGAAAACAGTTCTACCATATTCTTGCTTGTCCACCTATTCTCCACTATTTAGATCATACAACTTCATGAATCAAGAGGTCTTTAATCAAGGTTGTAATGGGGCCAAATGGTTATAATGTGGTTAAAGAACAAAAGGATAAAGATATCACAAAGGTTCCAAAGAGTTCATAAAGTTTAGAGACATAATAAGATCATACAAATAAAACTTCTCAAAACTCTTATAAAGCACATAATAACATAGGCTAAATATTCATGTTGAGCCTTTGCTTCATTCTAACCAACTTTGTAACATCTTTTTCTTTACTTTAACTAGAAGTTCAAGAGAAGATATTTTTTTTTTTTTAATATGGGAATGTATTTGACAATGATTCCTTTCTTTTTCTCTTGACTTTTTCTTTTCTTTTCTTCCCCCACACTTATCTTTTGTTTCCAACCCAAATTTTCAATAGATCTTCCTTGTCTTTGCAACTTGTCTCAAAACATGCTAATTCATCTTTGGAACAAAGGTAAGGATATAAGTATATTTAGGTTAGGGACAAGTTATGGTTACCAAAGAGATAGCTTATTCAATGTAGGCTCAAATTGGTTCACTAAGGGTGTGTTCTCTTGGAACATCAATAAGGGATGGTTGTTTGGCCCTGGCTAAAAATCCTAATGCCTCTATCATATTCATGTTGTCACATGCATCAATATAGTCTCAACAAGGTCTAAAGCAAGTTCTAGAGAATAATGTAATCATAAGAGCACTCAAGAAAGAAATTAGATTGATTTATATAATGCATCAATCATTATAGGCTCAAAAACTCACAAGGATGATTATACAAGTCAGATTAAGTCTAAACATGCTTCTTTCTCAATCAACATATCATATTAACATTGGCTCATAAAAAGGTTGATATCAAGCTCAATTCTCATGAAAATCTTCTCACTAATAAATCTGTTTTAGACTTATGCAATTCATATCTCATCATAGTATTGAAAGTAACTAAAAAAACACTAAAAACACACTAAGTCTAAACATGCTTTTTTTTTTTTTTTTTTGAAGAAGAAGAAGATTAAATCAAACTGACAAGGTATGTCTCAAGTCTCCCTTACTCAGACCTTGTTCAGAATGAATACTTCTAAATGTCTTAAAACACAACAATATTATTATTTTTTTTTTTTTAACAAATTAGCAAAATATGTCCCTTACCCCTACTAAAATATGACATTGTCCCCAATGTCAAATTTTAAAGGTAGAATTTAGGAGATATTACCTGCAGAGGTTGCTAACCACTTATTATAACTGAGACACAACAAACAAAATGTTAGATAATGTCACAAAGACAAAGTGCAATCCACTCCTTGCTCGTCCATATCTCTTTTTCTTTTTCCGAGCGTTTGCGAAACAACCGTAGTAGATAAATACTCATAAGCTTGGAGCTTTTTGAGTAAATCTTCAATGGTTGTAGCAGAAATTATGGTTCTCCTTGCCTCTGAAAACATGAATCCATTTTCCACAGCATTATCTAAATATGAAAGCAAATTACTAAAATAACCATTAATATTAAGCAAACCAATGGGTTTCTTTTTTGTGACCAAAGATGACCAAGAAGCCACGCAAGCTATTTCTTCCAATGTACCCAGACCTCCTGGTAAAGCAATGAATGCATCGGCAGAATGGTACATGATTGTCATCCGTTCATGGATACTCCAAACTTGTATTTCCTTACCCAAGGTAGGTCCACAAAAATCTGTGAATAGTTTTGGCACGATTCCTAGAACTGGACTTCCTCCGGCGTATGCTGCTGTAGCGACTGCTCCCATTAAACCCGTACTACCACCTCCATAAATCAACTGGATCTTTTGTTGGGCAAGTATTACTCCAACTCTTATGGCTTCATCAGCGAATATGTTATTTTTCCCTGGATAAGCACCTCCAAAGACACAAATTTTTTTAATGCGCTGGGACGAAGTACTTTCCATTTTTTTTTTCCTAGTGCCTGAAAGAGAATGAGTACATGGTGTAATATATAGAGGACTGAGTAGTGAATCAGACAAGAGTAATAATGTCGCCGAAAGTGTATCTGACCTGTCAGAAGAAAATGTTAACCTAACAAAAGATTTTTGCGTGATTTCAGGAAGAAAATCAAAAAGAGAAGAAAAATCAACCGTAAAAGTTAAGAGTAATAGTGTCGCCGAAAGTGTATTTGGCATTTTCCTCTGGTTTTACGTCCAGAAACGGCTTAAACGCCTTCTATGACTCGAGGATATGTTTCCCATCCAGTTTTCTTTCAAGCTGGCAAACAGGGTCTTTTAACATCAGATTCCCAAGATGTTTCCATTCCCTTTGGAATTGCGGCCATAAATCAAGAATTTCTCTTTGTACGTCTCCACTAGGATACGTCTCAAGAGAAAGTTGGATATTACACAAATTCTCCTTACTCAGTCCATCCTTAATGAATTCAATTTTATCATCTCGATTAGAGGACGGAATCCCAATAGAACGACATTTACCGTTACACGTCCATCGTGCACATTTGTGGCAGTTTGAACTCATGCGCTTTGCTCGTCGCTTCTTTGCAAAAGTGCTTCTACCTGTACCTGGTAAATGCAAAACAGGAAGATATTCATCTTCACGTACCTTGGCTTCAATTATCCAACGTATGTCTTCAGGAATCCCTTTGTGCATAAGCATTCTTAATCTTTCAAATCGAACTTGGTAAAGCTTCAGTAAATATTTCGAGGAAAAAGAGGAAATCGTTTCTGCAATCTTGTGAGAATATCATCCATCCTGAAAAAAAAATGAAAAAAATTGAAAGAGAAATTGGAAGAGAAATTTATATACAATATCAGTTTTGTGGGTAGCTGATGGAACCGATTTAAATAATCACGGAGTACCGTTATCCGCCATTTAACCGGGGTTAAAAAAATAAAAAATTATATTTACATCTAGTTATTTTCAAAACAAGGATCAGAAAGAAAAACAACATAAAAAGACACAAAAACAAAACACTCTAAATAAAATCCTAAATTCTTCCCCCCACACATAATTCTTACATTGTCATTAATGTAATGCTATTAATCCCAAATGAAAGAATCATGTGTAAGTGAAAAGAACTAATAAACAAAATAAACTTATGCAGCCTAAATGAACTTAGAAACACTAAACACAATTAGCAAAGAAACATAAGAAAAAGAGAAAGAAAAAGAGAGCAAATCTGAGGATGGCAGTTTGGCAATGCTTTCACTAATTAGGCTGCCTCCCCCAATTAGCACTTGATTGATTGTTTTCAGCCTAGCCAATTCCCCTTCTTGGCTTTTTAGGATCTTTTGGCTTAGACATGAAACTTCTCGGATTTTTGCGTTTTGGAGGAAGTTTTCTTTGCACAACAGCCAATGCCTTCTCCCCCACACGTGTTATTTCATCATTCTTGGCGGGGTATAGCTCTTTGAGGAATTGTGCATATCTTGGTACTTGTCTAATGGCATCCACAAGCAAGCTGTTTAAGGTTTCCAAAAATTGTTGTTCATGTTCCTCCTTTTTGGACTTTGCAAATCTGCTAGGAAAAAGTGGAGAAGGAACATTAGTAGAAATAAGAACCTTAAAAGCTACCTGAGGTGTCAGAGTACTCTTAATTTGAATGGTGGCTTCATTATCCTCAAGAAGTGAATCCATCTTTGGTTTTGTCTCATCCTCATCTTGTTCCTCATTTCTCAAGGTCACAATAGTAGCATTCTCCTTTGGGTTAATCACCGTTTGGGAAGGGAGTGCTAGAGATCTTTCTGCTACTAATTCCACCGTACTACTAGCCAATAGGCTCATTTGCCTTTCCAAACTCTCGATGCTTGCCCTTGTTTCCTGTTGAAATTGAAAAGTATCAGTAACAAGAGAATATACAAGAGCTTCTAAAGAAGTACCTGAGTTTTGAGTCATATGTGGTGGTTGAAAAAGATCTGGTTCTTGAGACCATGATTGATTGAAGCTAGATGGATAAGTGTAATAGGCATAAGGATCTACTTCTTGGTAATTTTTCGAGTAGCCATAATTAGTATGATCCCACCATCCCTCATGGTAAGTGTTTGAGTAATGATCATACTGTTGGTCTTGGAACACTTGATGGCCTTGACATCCTCCCATGGCCAATTGTTGAACTGGGGAGGTGAGATTGGCTTGTTGATTCTCCATGTTCATGTATGCCACCAACTCTTCAAGTGTTAGATTGCTCAATTCCATTGTTTATTTATTTATTTTTTTTTTAAATTTGAAAAGAAAAACTTGTATGTACAAGAAAATAAAACTAATTAGAACTGAAAATAAGAATAAACCAAGTAACAAATAAACTAAAGAAAACAATCCCCGGCAACGGCGCCAAAAATTTGATGCACCCAAAAGAGTGTATCTTATTTAACCTTGCACTAAAAAGATCAATTGTAAGTATAATGATTAGCAAGGGTCGAGTCCTCAGGGATTGGGTTTTAATCTATGAGTTATTAGTTTATAACTTACGTTCAAAGAAAACAATAAAAGAAAAGGGGTTTTTGAAGCCAAATTTAAACTAAAGTAAATAATAAGAATAAGATGCAAGGCGGTATAACCAGCCAATAAAAATATATATACTAAATTAGGCGGTATAACCAGCCAATAAAAATAAAACAAAGTTAATATACAAATTAGGCGGTATAACCAGCCAATAAAAATAAATATACTTTTAAAAATAAGCAAACTAGAAAAGTAAGAAAACAAGTAAGTAAGAAGAATCAAATATGAAAAATATGGTTAAGGTTTCATTCTCCACCACTAGACATCATTAAGAATCAATTTCAAATCTATTAATATCAATCAACTATCAAAGTTAACAACCGTAGATAACAACAAGCTCTGTTATCCCAATCTTTCCTTAATTTGTCGTTAAATAGAACAAGCTCTCTATTTAATCTCTAACCATTAAACAACCTAGAATAAGCTCTCTAAATTCAATTTAATGGCAGCTTTATGATGAGAAAGATAGGTTGATCTAAGCAACAAACACATAAGCTCGGATTGTTCAACTTAGGTTATGTTCCACTTTGCAATTATTGAAAACTTGACCATAATCATTAATCACAAATTGCCACTTATGAATAGGAAATCAAGACAATTACACGGATCAAGACTCCTAGACTAGCAATAGATAATTATCAAGATCTATCTAGTTGTACACCTAAATAAATCAAGACAACATCATGAACAATTCTTGTAGAAGAACATAAGCAACTTTGATAGAAAATTAATGATAGATAGAATCTGAAAATCAATCACAAAACATGTCTAGGGCTTTGAAATCACCCTTAACCAAATAGAAGTTTAGCCTAGCATAGGCATTGTAAACATAAACATAAAATTAAAGAGAATCTAAGAAGGAAATAAAAGAAAGAAAGAAGAAGAAGAAAATAAAGAAAAAGAAAAAGAAAACTGGAGAAAAGAAAGAAGAAGAAAACTTAGAGAATTTTATTACAATGGCTAATATCCTACCAATGTACAATGTCTCTTACAATCATCCAAGGCCCTCTATTTATACACATTTTGGAGAGTTAAATGACAAGAGACAAGCTTTATAAATTTCAAAGGTACGTATAATAGGTGGGTGCATTTTTCTAACAATTTTCGTCATATTGTATGACAATTCTGATCAGCCAGCTTGATGATCGATTTTGTCAATATTGGAGGCTTGATCTGATCAAATGGTCTTCTAGCAAAATGTTCCCCTATCAGTCGGTGATCCATAGCCGTTAGAATCAGCTCATTTACTGATGTGGATCAGAAGATATGGGCCAAATACCAAAACAGGTCAGCACAGACGTCATTGCACATCAGCCAACTTGATGGTCGATTTCGCTAGGGAAAACGACTCCGTTTCAAGAAGTGTAAAACATGAAAAAGTTAGATATGCCTCTTAACTTTGCACGGTTAAAGTTTCAGCCTTATTTCTTCAGTGAAACTCCAGATATAGCTGATATGGCAAAAGGTGTCGGAACTGGAACTGAACTGAATTTGCCCTTAATTGTTGATTTAACCTAGTAATCTGAAATCACTCAAAGAAACTCGTAAAAAAAACACCAAATTACATAAAAATATAAAAGATCATAAACACAATTAGACTAAACAATAATAACTCGTATTTGACACAAAACAATAATAAAACATAACTAAAAACTATATAATTATACGAGTTATCACTAATCACTATACTTTTCAATTGATTCTTTTTAAGTGCAAGGTTAAATAAGATACACTCTTTTGGGAGCATCAAGTTTTTGGCGCCGTTGCCGGGGATTGCTTTCTTTAGTTTATTAGTTTATTGGTTTACTCTTATTCTTTGTTCTCATTATTTACTTTCTTATTTTTTGTTTATTAGTGAATGTTCCAAGATCCCGAAGAAGATTAAAGATTTAGGAGAATTCAGGAATTTATAACTTCTCACCAACAACTAATCGAGAGTTGATCCAAAACATCCAAGAGGAGAAAGGAGAGATGTCAGCAGCTGACAACCGAACTCTCAAAGAGCTAGCCACTCCGGACTTGGGTCAACAACCATTATGCATTGAATATGCTAATCTTGAGGTAGCCCTTTAATTAAAATCTGGTTTGATTCATCTTCTCCCAACTTTTCATGGTTTTGTTGGATAGGATCCAAATAAGCATCTCAAGGAATTCCATGTAGTTTGCTCAAGCATGAGACCAACAGGGGTCACGGAAGAGCAAGTTAAGTTGAGAGCCTTCCCATTCTCTCTAGCTGATTCAGCAAAGGAATGGCTCTACTATCTACCATCCGTGACCATCACTACATGGAATGATATGAAGAAAGCATTCTTGGAAAGGTATTTCCCAGCATCTAAGGCTGCCAACATTAGAAAAGAGATATGTGGGATTCGACAATACAACGGAGAGTCCTTATATGAATATTAGGAGAGGTTCAAGAAACTTTGTGCATCATGTCCACACCATCAGATAAGTGAACAACTTCTCATCCAATACTTCTATGAAGGTCTCATGCCCATGGAGAGAAGTATGATAGATGCTGCTAGTGGGGGAGCTCTAGTTGATAAGACTCCCGGGCTTCTAGAACATTAATCTCCAACATGGCAGCTAATTCTCAACAATTCTCAATGAGACATGATCCACCACCACAACCCAAGAAAGTCAGTGAGGTAAGTATATCATCCCTTGAACAAAAAATTGATAAACTGACTTCTCTTGTTCAACAATTGGCTATAGGTAATATACAACAAATAAAGGCTTGTGGCATATGTTCAAACATGGGGCACTAAATCGATATGTGTCCAACACTTCAAGAGGACACCAATGAACATGTGAATGCCATGGGTGGATTTCAGAGCCAATCAAGGAAATATGATCCCTACTCAAACACTTACAATCCAAGACGGAGGGATCATCCAAACTGCAATTATAGAGGGAACCAATCACAAACTATTCCTCCACCATTTGACAACAGGCCACTGGGTTTTCAGCAAAGAGTGCAACAACCATACAAAACCCGACAACAAGTGCCACCCACCCAAAATTCAGGTACTTCTCTTGCAGATCTTGTTAAAGCTCTTTCTACTAATACAATTCAATTCAATAGGAAATAATGACAAGTATCCGAAATTTGGAGACTCAAATTGGGCAATTGGCAACAACCATGAGTCAAATGCAGGCAAGGGATTCCGGGAAATTACCTCCGCAAACCATAGTGAATCCAAGAGAGAATGCCAATGCTATAACTCTAAGAAGTGGGAAACAACTTGAGACACCACAAAAGGATACTACTCAAGCGGAGGACAACACCATGGCATCATCTTCACATCCCAATGAGCCATTACAAAAGGTAGCTCCTAAACCATCCTTTCCTTCTTATATAACTCCTCCACCTTTTCCTAGCAGGTTAGCAAAGTCCAAGAAGGAGAAGCAAGAGAAGAAAATTTGGAAACCTTCCGGAAAGTAGAGGTGAACATTCCTTTACTAGATGCTATCAAGCAAGTGCCAAGATATGCCAAGTTCCTAAAATAGTTGTGCACATCTAAACGGAAGTTGAAATGGAATGAAAAGGTAAGTGTGGGGTAGAATGTGTCAGCTGTTCTTCAAAAGAAGCTCCCACCTAAATGCAAGGATGCAGGTATGTTTACCATTCCTTGTAAGATAGCAACACCAGGTTTGAGCGTGCTATGCTAGATCTAGGGGCATCTATTAATGTCATGCCATATTCAATTTATGCTTCATTGAGTCTAGGACCATTAGAGGAAACCGGTGTTATAATACAACTTGCTGACCGATCGAACACTTATCCAAGAGGAGTTGTAGAAGACTTTCTTGTACAGGTTAATGAATTGGTTTTTCCCGCTGACTTTTATGTTATTGAGATGTCTTCTAATCCCACACCTATTCTATTAGGGAGACCATTCTTGAAAATAGCAACAACTAAAATAGATGTACATGATGGCTCTTTAACTTTGGAATTTGATGGTGAAATAATTCGCTTTAACATTTTGAGGCCATGAGATATCCTACTGATGTGCATTCTGTTTTTAATATTGATATAATTGACTCACTAGTGCAGCAAGCTTATGAGCTAGATGGTGAAGATAGTGTGAACATGCAAGGTTTGATGTTTTATTTATTGATTTGCCTTTATCTAATGAGAAACTTCTACCTTCCATTTTGCAGGCACCAAGTTTAGAGTTGAAACCACTACCGAACCACTTGAAATATGTGTTCTTAGGTGAAAAGGACACGCTACCGGTCATCATTGCCAAAGAGCTCAAACCTTTGCAAGAAGAGCGACTTATCCGGGTGCTTAGAGAGCATAAAATAGCAATTGGTTGGACAATTGCCGATATCAAGGGAATAAGCCCATCCTTGTGCATGCACCGGATTTTGTTAGAGGAGGCGTCCAAACCAACAAGAGAAGCACAAAGGAGATTGAACCCTCCTATGATAGGTTGTGAAAAAGGAGATACTGAAGCTCCTAGATTTTGGAGTGATCTATCCTATCTCGGATAGCAAATGGGTGAGCCCGGTCCAAGTGGTTCCAAAGAAATCAGGTGTAACGGTGGTAACAAATAATGAGAATGAACTTGTTCCTACTAGAATTCAAACAGGGTGGCGAGTTTGTATTGATTATCGTAAACTTAATTCCACAACTCGCAAAGACCATTTTCCTTTACCTTTTATTGATCAAATGCTTGAAAGGTTGCTGGCCATTCTCATTATTGTTTTCTTGATGGTTTTTCAGGTTATAATCAGATAGCCATTGCTCCGGAGGACCAAGAGAAAACAACATTCACATGTCCATTTGGTACTTTTGCATACCGGCATATGCCATTTGGTTTTTGTAATGCACCAGCTACATTCCAAAGGTGTATGGTTAATATATTTTCAGATTATGTAGAGCACATCATAGAAGTGTTTATGGATGATTTTATTTTCTATGGTGATTCTTTTGATAAATGTCTAGAGAACCTTACAGTTTACTTGAAAGATGCATGAAACTAACCTTGTCTTAAATTGGGAAAAATATCACTTTATGGCAGAATAAGGAATAGTTTTGGGCCATGTTATTTCTTTTAGAGGGATAGAGGTTGATAAATCTAAAATAGATATTATGCATTCATTACCACCTCCCACAAATGTGAGAGAGGTTCGTTCTTTTCTTGGACATACAGGTTTCTATAGGAGATTTATCAAAGACTTCTCGAAGATCACATTACCTCTTTGCAAGCTACTACAAAAAGATGTGGTTTTCCACTTTGATGATAAATGCAAAGAGGCGTTTGAAACATTGAAGGGACTCTTGACATCAACTCCTATCATGCAACCACCATATTGGAATGTACCTTTTGAAATCATGTGTGATGCTAGTGACTATGCCATTGGAGCTGTTTTGGGCCAAAGGGTTGGCAAAGCCTCACATGCCATTTGTTATGCCTCTCGAACTCTTAATGATGCTCAATTAAACTATTCCACTACTGAAAAAGAACTTTTGGCTGTTGTATTTGCTTTAGAAAAATTTCGATCTTATTTAATTGGTACAAAAGTAATCGTATTTTCTGACCATGCAACCCTTAGGTACTTACTCACTAAGAAGGAGGCCAAACCAAGGTTGATTAGATGGATACTTTTCTTACAAGACTTTGATTTGGAGATAAAAGATAAGAGAGGTAGTGACAACCTGGTTGCGGACCATCTTAGCCGTTTAGTTCATGAAGAGGATGCACTACCCTTGAATGAGAACTTTCCGGATGAGCAACTTCTTTTTATAAGTACAACAACTCCTCGGTATACCGATATTGTTAATTACTTAGTTACCCAGAAGTTGCCACAAGAGTTGACACAAGCTCGAAGAAATAAGATCAAGACTGATGCCAAATACTACATATGGGATGATCCTTACCTTTGGAAGCATCGCTCCGATCAGATTATAAGAAGGTGTGAACTCGAATCTGAATTTCAATCTATTCTCACCTTTTGTCACTCTTATGCATGTGGAGGACACTTTGGATCCAAAAGAACATCCATGAAAGTTCTTGATTCTGGATTTTATTGGCCAACTATATTCAAAGATGCATACCTCTTTTGCAAGTCCTGTGATCGTTGCCAAAGAACTGGTAACTTAGGTGCTAGAAATCAAATGCCTCAAACTCCAATACTTATTGTTGAAATTTTTGATGTATGGGGCATGGATTTCATGGGACCTTTTCCTTCTTCTTTTGGAAATCTTTATATTTTACTTGCCGTTGATTATGTTTCAAAGTGGGTGGAAGCAAAAGCCACTAGGACTAATCACTCTAAAGTTGTTTCAGATTTTGTCAAGACTAGCATCTTTGCTAGGTTTGGAACACCAAAGGCCATAATCAGCGATGGAGGTACTCACTTTTGCAATTGGACTATGGAAGCACTTTTGAGGAAGTATAATATCACACACAAGGTCTCCACCTCATACCATCCTCAAACTATAGGGCAAGATGAAGTGTCAAATCGAGAAGTAAAGTCCATCCTTGAAAAGATAGTTAACCCAAATAGGAAGGATTGGAGTTCACGACTTGATGATGCACTTTGGGCTTGTAGGATAGCATATAAGACACCCATTGGTATGTCTCTTATTGACTTGTTTATGGTAAGCCTTGTCATCTTCGGGTTGAATTGGAACATAAATCATATTGGGCTATCAAATAATGAACATGGAGATGGATGAGACAGTAAGCAAAGAAAACTTGACCTACAAGAATTATAGGAGATAAGGAATGATGCCTATGAGAATTCTAAGATTTACAAGGAAAAGACTAAGGCATTCCATGACAAGATGATATCAAGAAAGGACTTTGTTGTTGGACAAAAAGTTCTTCTCTTCCATTCACGCCTTAAGTTATTTCTAGGTAAGTTACGTTCTCGTTGGGTTGGACCTTTTGTTATTACTAATGTATTTACTCATGGTGTAGGTGAAATCCAAAGCCCAAAAACAGATAAGGCATTCAAAGTGAATGGTCATAGATTGAAGCCTTACTATGAGAACTTTCCAATACAAGATGTGGAGGAGTTACCACTTTTTGAGCCAAATTATGTTGAATAATAATGGCATGGGTCTAAGTCAGGCTGAGGATAATAAACCAAGCGCTTCTTGGGAGGCAACCCAAAGGATGGAGAGCATCCATTATAATCAGATTTGCATATTCCATACTCTCTATCATTCTATCTTTTATTGTTTTTCTTTAGTTTGTTTTGTTTAGTAGTTATTTTCTCTTACATATAATTCTTGCATTGTGGATAATAGCATTACATTGAGGACAATGTAAAAATCAAGTGTGGGGGGAAGAATTTAGGATTTTTTTTTGTGTGTTTTGTTTTTGATTCTTTTTATGTTGTTTTTAGTGGTGCTTTAGTTACTTTCAATACTATGATGAGATATGAATTGCATAAGTCTAAAACTGATTTATTAGTGAGAAGATTTTCATGAGAATTGAGCTTGATGTATTTTTTTTTTTTTGAGCAATGTTAATATGATATGTTGATTGAGAAAGAAGCATGTTTAGACTTAAATCTGAGTTGTATAATCATCCTTGTGAGTTTTTGAGCCTATATGATTGATGCATTATACATATCAATCTAATTTCTTTCTTCAGTGCTCTTATGATTACATGATTCTCTAGAACTTGCTTTAAACCTTGTTGAGACTATATTGATGCATGTGACAACATGAATATGATAGAGGCATTAGGATTTTTAACCAGGGCCAAACAGCCATCCCTTATTGATGTTCCAAGAGAACATCCCCCTTAATGAACCAATTTGAGCCTACATTGAATAAGCTATTTCTTTGGTAACCATAACTTGTCCCTAACCTAAATATATTTATTTATATCTTTACCCTTGTTCCAAAGATGAATTAGCATGTTTTGAGACATGTTGAAAAGACAAGGAAGATCTATTGAAAATTTGGGTTAGAAACAAGAAATAAGTGTGGGGGAAAAAAAAGAAAAGTCAAGAGAAAAAGAAAGGGAATATTGGCAAATACATTCCTATGAAAAAGAATATATATAGATGAATCATCTCTTGAACTTGTGGAAAAAGAAAAAGATGTTACAAAATTGTTTAGAATGAAGAAAAGGCCCAACATGAATATTCGGCCTATGTATTATGTGCTTTGTAAAGAGTTTTGAGAAGTTTTCTTTGTATGAATATTATTTTGTCTCTAAACTCTATGAAATCTTTGGAACCTTTGTAATATCCTTTTCCTTTTATTCTTTAACCACATTTATTCCCCCTGGCCCCATTACAACCTTGAATAAAGACCTCTTGATTTATGAAGTTGCATGATCTAAATAGTGGATAATAGGTGGACAAGTAAGCATATGGTAGAACTGTTTTCATGAGATTGATTGAGTGTAAACACTTTACCACTACTTTAAAAAGTGAAAATCATGAGAGTATCCCATGTGAGAAGTTGAGATTAAGTTTGGACATGCACTATTTTGATTGAGATATGTTATGTTAACTTAACTCAAACCCTTTACTATCAAGAATGATTCTTTGTGAAACTCTTTAAGCTATTGATTAGTTTGTAAGACATGTTCAATGATTATCTATAAGTTGTATTGAAAGTGAACTAGATTCGGTTTTCTTACCTTGTTTCTATTTCATTTTGGTCGAGGACTAGCAAAAGATTAAGTGTGGGGGAATTTGATACGTGCTTAATTTCATACATTTTCCTATTTAATTTTCTTATACTTTGTGTTTTGATGCTTACTTCATTGACATTTTACTATGTTTTTATGATTTGTAGGTATTTTGGAGGAGATGAAGTCAAAACATGTCACTTAGGATCTTAAAGAGCTTACAAAATCACAATCACAAGATGGAAAAACAGTTGGGAGTCAAAAAGATCAAATTCTTGTTGCAAAGCAAGAAGATATATTTGACCTCCGGAGCTTGTTGCTAAGAAAACATGATGTTAGAATCTTTATTCGAAGAAACTTTCTGCTTGACTTTTGAAGATCACTTGATTACCTTTCCAACGGTTAGTCATGGGCCTAAATCAGATAAGAAATGGTCATCCAAATCGGCATTGGAATATCTCCCTAAAAACCCTGGTGGCAGAAAAAACCCTAGCCGCAAATCACATCCTTTTCTTAATACCCTAGCTGACATTTATGTTTATCCTTGTCAAAGAAGGATTAGTGGCTATCAACTTGCATTAATTGCATTAATTGCAAGTATCTTTCCTTAAAGCTAATCATAGTCAAAGTAGAAGAATTAAATCAGCCAAGACTTTCCTTCCTTACACTTACTTTGGCTGCAAGTTTGTAATCTCTCTTCATTAAAGAGTGCTTTGACTAAAACTTTCCTACTTTATTCAAACTTGACTGCCAAGGCTTATATCTTTCCTTAAAACATAAAAGTCAGCCACTTTTCCTTAACTTTAGCCACAAGTCAGAATTTATTGAAGGGAGAGAGCTGAAATTCACTTGTTTGATGCCCTAGCTATTGCCTATAAATAGAGATCAAGGGGGCAAACGAAATTGACACTTCTCCAAGCATCAAAGTTTTGATTTCTTCTTTGTTTATTTGTTTTGAGAGAGCAAGAGGCTGGATAATTAATATTCTTCTTCTTCTTCTTTCTTTCTTTTATTTTCTTCTTAGATTCTCTTTAATTTTATGTTTATGTTTACAATGCCTATGCTAGGCTAAACTTTTATTTGGTTAAGGGTGATTTCAAAGCCCTAGACATGTTATGTAATTAATTTTTAGAATCTATCTGTCATTGTTTTCTATCAAAGTTGCTTATGTTCTTCCCTTAAAATTGTTCATGATGATGTTTTGATTTATTTAGGTGGCCAACTAGATAAATCTTGATAATTGTCTAATGCTAGTTTAGGAGTCTTGATCCGTGTAATTGTCTTGATTTCCTATTCATAAGTGGCAATTTGTGATTAATGATTATGATCAAGTTTTCAATAATTGCAAAGTGGAACATAACCTAAGTTGAACAATCCGAGCTTATGTCTTTGTTGCTTAGATCAACCTATCATTCTCATCATAAAGCTGCTATGAAATTGAACTTAGAGAGCTTATTCTAGGTTGTTTGATAGTTAGAGATTAAATAGAGAGCTTGTTCTATTTAACAACAAACTAAGGAAAGATATGGGTAACAGAGCTTGTTGTTATCTATGGTTGTTAACTTTGATAGCTAATTAATGTTGATAGATATGAAATTGATTCTTAATGATGTCTAGTGGTGGAGAATGAAACCTTAACCATATTTCTCATATTTGATTCTTCTTAATCACTTATTTTCTCATTCTTATTGTTAACTTTAGTTTAAATCTAATCTCAAATACCCTTTTCTTTTATTCTTCTGGAATTTAAGTTTTAAACTATTAACTTATAAACTAAAACCCAATCCCTGAGGACTCGACCCTTGCTAATCACTATACTCTACAATTGATTTTCTTTAAGTGCGAGGTTAAATAAGATACACTCTTTTGGGTGCATCACACTCGAAAGAGTATATCTTATTTAATCCTTGCACTAAAAATATCAATTGTAAAGTATAGTGATTAGCAAGGGTCGAGTCCACAGGGATTGGTGTTTAGTTTAAGAATTATTAGTTTAAACTTAAATTCAATGAAAACAAAATAAAAGGGTTTTTTTTTTTTTTAAATCAGTTTAAAAATAAAGCAATCAATAAAAAGTAAGAAAGCAAATAAATAAGAAGTGATCAGATGTGAGAAATATGGCTAAAGGTTCATTCTCCACCACTCGACATCATTAAGAATAAAATTCAGATCTATCAATATCAATTATCTATAAAAGTTAACAACCGTAGATAACAACATCCTGTGTTACTCCAATCCTTCCTTAGTTTATCGTTAAGCAGGACAAACGCCACTACTTAATCTCTAACTATCAAATAACTTAAGATAAACATCATTAGATTCAAAGTGATAGCAGCTTTATGATGAGAAAGATAGGTTTATCTAAGCAACAAACATATAAACATAGATTCATTCAAGTTATGTTATGTTCCACTTCATAATTCTTGAAAACCCAACATAATCATGAATTAAAAATTACCACTATTGAATAGAAATCAAGACAATTACACGGATCAAGATTCCTAAACTAAAATTAGATAATTATCAACATCTATCTAGATAACTGATCATCTAGCACTAATAAATTGATCTTTTTGACTCCCAAGTCTTCTTCCATCTTTTGATTATGATTTTGTAAGCTCTTTACCATCATAATTGACATGTTTTGACTTCATTTCTTCCAAAATACCTATAATTCATAAAAATATAATAATTTTTCAAGGAACTTAAGAATTAAAGAACAAAGTATAAGGAAATAATACATGAAAATGTATGCAATTACGCACTTATCAATAGTTTATTCAATGTAGGCTCAAATTGGTTCACTAGGGGGGATGTTCTCTTCGAACATCAATAGGGGATGGCTGATTTGGCCTTGGTGGAAATCCTATTGCCTCTATCATATCCATGTTTTCATATGTATAAATATAGTCTCAAATAGTTTAAAGCAAGTTCTAGAGAAACATGTTATCATAAGAGCCCACAAGAATGAAATTGGATTGATATGTATAATGCATCAATCATATAGGCTCAAAAACTCACAAGTATGTTTATACAAGTCAATATTAAGTCTAAATATGCTTCTTTATCAATCAACAAATCATATTAATATTGGCTTATAAAAAATGATATTCAAGCTTAATTCTTATGAAAAAATTTCTCACTAATAACCAGTTTTAGACCTACACAATTTATGTCTCATCATTGTATTGAAAGTAACTAAAAACACACTAAAAGTAAATAAGACTCAAAGCAAACCAAAATAACAACCTACCATAAAAAAAAATCCTAAATCCTTCCCCTCACACTTAATTCTTACATTGTCCTCAATGTAATGCTTGTTATCCCAAATGAAAGAATTATGTGTAAGAGAAAAGAACTAATAACAAAATAAGAAGCATAACTAAGGAAAATAATAAAATATAGAATGATGGAGAGTAAGAAGGATCAAATCTGTTTATGATGTGTGCTCTCTATTCTTTTGGGTTGCCTCCCAAGAAGCGCTTGGTTTTGTGTCCTCAGCCTGACTTACTAAAACACACAAACAAACAAAAATATTAAAAACTCAAAACAAATCAAAACTAATGAAACTTAAATAAAGTTAAAACACTAAACAAACAATTAACAAAGAAACATAATAAAAAGATGGAGAAAAAGAGAGCAAATCTGAGGATGGCAGGTTGGCAATGCTTTCATCAATTGGGCTTCCTCCCAATTAACACTTGATTTAATGTCTACAACCTAACCAATACCCCTTCTTGGCCTTTTGGGATTTTTTGGGTTTAAGCATGAAACTTCCAGGATCTGTGTGTTTTGTAGGCTTTCTTTGTAACACAGCAAATGCATTCTCCCCCACCTTATTATCTCATCACACTTTAATTAGCTTTCGGTGGTGCATAGCTCATCGAGAAATGGTGCATATTTGGGTACATGGATAATGGCATCTAGAAGAGGTATATTTACTTGCACCTTCTTATAATCTGATCAGGGCCATGCTTCCATAAGGATCACCCTAAATATAGTATTTGTCATCACTCTTGATCTTATTTCGTTGGGCTATAGTCATCTCTTGTGGAAGTAATTAACAATATCAGCATACCAAGGAGTTGTTGTGCTCAAGGAAAAGAGTTGCTCATCCGGAAAGTTCTCATGCAACGGTTTTGCATCCTCTTCATGAACTAAACGGCTAAGATGGTCTGCAACCAAGTTGTCACTACCTCTCTTATCTCTTATCTCCAAATCAAACTCTTGTAAGAGAAGTATCCATCTAATCAACCTTGGTTTGGCCTCTTTCTTAGTGAGCTTTAGTACAATTACTTTAGTACCAATTAAATAAGAACGAAATTTTTCTAAAGCAAATACAACAGCCAAAAGTTCATTTTCAGTAGTGGAATAGTTTAATTGAGCATCATTAAGTGTTCAGGAGGCATAATATATGGCATGTGAGGCTTTGCCAACCCGTTGGCCCAAAACAGCTCAAATGGCATAGCCACTCGCATCACACATGATTTAAAAAGGTACATTCCAAATCTGGTGGTTGCATGATAGGAGCTGATGTCAAGAGTCCCTTCAATGTTTCAAATGCCTCTTTGCATTTATCATCAAAGTGGAAATCCACATCTTTTTGTAACAACTTGCAAAGAGGTAGTGTTATATTTAAGAAGTCCTTGATAAATCTTCTATAGAAACCTGCATGTCCAAGAAAAGAACGGACCTCTCTCACATTTGTGGGAGGAGGTAAAGAATGCATATGTCCATTTTAGATTTATCCACTTCTATTCCCTTAGAAGAAATACCTAAAACTATTACTTGTTCTACCATAAAGTGACATTTTTCCCAATTCAATACAAGGTTAGTTTCCATGCATCTTTTAAGTACAAGGGTAAGGTTCTCTAAGCATCTATCAGAAGAATCACCATAGACACTAAAATCATCCATAAAAACTTCTATGATGTTCTCTACATAACCTGAAAATATGCTCACCATACACCTTTGGAATGAATCTGGTGCATTACAAAGACCAAATGGCATACAGTGGTATGCAAATGTCCCAAACGGACATGTGAAGGTGGTTTTCTCTTGGTCCTCTGGAGCAATTGCAATCTGATTATATGAGAATGGCCAGCTAACCTTTCAAGCATTTGATCAATAAAAGGTAAAGGAAAGTGGTCTTTGCGAGTTGTGAAATTAAGTTTGCGATAGTCAATACAAACTCGCCACCCTATTTGAATTCTAGTAGGAACAAGTTCATTCTCATTATTTTTTACAATAGTTACACCGGACTTTTTAGGAACTACTTTGACCGGGCTCACCCATTTGCTATCCGAGATTGGATAGATCACTCCAACATCTAGGAGCTTCAATATCTCCTTTTTCACCACCTCTATCATAGGAGGATTCAATCTACGTTGTACTTCTCTTGTTGGTTTGTGATGCACCCAAAAGAGTGTATCTTATTTAACCTTGCACTAAAAAGATCAATTGTAAGTATAATGATTAGCAAGGGTCGAGTCCTCAGGGATTGGGTTTTAATCTATGAGTTATTAGTTTATAACTTACGTTCAAAGAAAACAATAAAAGAAAAGGGGTTTTTGAAGCCAGATTTAAACTAAAGTAAATAATAAGAATAAGATGCAAGGCGGTATAACCAGCCAATAAAAATATATATACTAAATTAGGCGGTATAACCAGCCAATAAAAATATATATACTAAATTAGGCGGTATAACCAGCCAATAAAAATAAAACAAAGTTAATATACAAATTAGGTGGTATAACCAGCCAATAAAAATAAATATACTTTTAAAAATAAGCAAACTAGAAAAGTAAGAAAACAAGTAAGTAAGAAGAATCAAATAGGAAAAATATGGTTAAGGTTTCATTCTCCACCACTAGACATCATTAAGAATCAATTTCAGATCTATCAATATCAACCAACTATCAAAGTTAACAACCGTAGATAACAACAAGCTCTGTTATCCCAATCTTTCCTTAGTTTGTCGTTAAATAGAACAAGCTCTCTATTTAATCTCTAACCATTAAACAACCTAGAATAAGCTCTCTAAATTCAATTTAATGGCAGCTTTATGATGAAAAAGATAGGTTGATCTAAGCAACAAACACATAAGCTCGGATTGTTCAACTTAGGTTATGTTACACTTTGCAATTATTGAAAACTTGACCATAATCATTAATCACAAATTGCCACTTATGAATAGGAAATCAAGACAATTACACGGATCAAGACTCCTAGACTAGCAATAGATAATTATCAAGATCTATCTAGTTGTACACCTAAATAAATCAAGACAACATCATGAACAATTCTTGTAGAAGAACATAAGCAACTTTGATAGAAAATTAATGATAGATAGAATCTGAAAATCAATCACAAAACATGTCTAGGGCTTTGAAATCACCCTTAACCAAATAGAAGTTTAGCCTAGCATAGGCATTATAAACATAAAATTAAATAGAATCTAAGAAGAAAATAAAAGAAAGAAAGAAGAAGAAGAATAATATTAATTATCCAACCTCTTGCTCTTTCTAAAGAAAAAGAAAACTAGAGAAAAGAAAGAAGAAGAAAACTTAGAGAATTTTATTACAATGGCTAATATCCTACCTATCTACAATATGATCCTCTACAATCATCCAAGGCCCTCTATTTATACACATTTTGGAGGGCTAAATGACAAGAGACAAGCTTTACAAATTTCAAAGGTAGGTATAATAGGTGGGTGCATTTTTCTAACAATTTTCGTCATATTGTATGACAATTTTGATCAACCAACTTGATGGTCGATTTTGTCAATATTGGAGACCTGATCTGATCACATGGTCTTCTAGAAAAATGTTCCCCTATCCGTTTCTGATCCATAGCCGTTGGAATCAGCTCATTTGCTGATGTGGATAAGAAGATATGGGCAAAATACGAAAACGGGTCAGCACAGACGTCATTGCACATCAGCCAACTTGATGGTCGATTTCGCTAGGGAAAACGACTCCGTTTCAAGAAGTGTAAAACATGAAAAAGATAGATATGCCTCTTAGCTTTGCACGGTTAAAATTTCAGCCTTATTGCTTCAGTGAAACTCGAGATATAGCTGATATGGCAAAAGGTGTCGGAACTGGAACTGAACTGGATTTGCCCTTAATTCTAGTAATCTGAAATCACTCAAAGAAACTTGTGAAAAACACCAAATTACATAAAAATATAAAAGATCATAAACACAATTAGACTAAACAATAATAACTCGTATTTGACACAAAACAATAATAAAACATAACTAAAAACTATATAATTATACGAGTTATCACACCCCCACACTTAGATTGTTGCTAGTCCCTAGCAACGACTCAATAAAAATAAAATAAGAAAATCTAATCTAATCCACTTTCGTAGGAAATCACGGTGGCACTTAGCATGTGACACAAGCCTTTAAACCCCTAGGTGTCCCTAGTGGACGAGTTTAGTCTCGTGAGGGTTTACTAGGACGATACCCACAAATATTGAAGACATAAGAAAAACTAAAAATAATAATTATAACTAATCCTTCCAATATAAATTAGAGATAATCATTGGACAAGTCTTAAAAACTAATCAATAGCTTAAAGAAATTCACAAAAAATCTTGCTTGAATGTAAATTGTTTGAGTTAAGCCAATATTAACATAACATATTTCAATCAAAATAGTGCATATTAAAACTTAATCTCAACTTCTCACATGGGATACTCTCTTGATTTTCACTTTTTAAAGTAGTGGTAAAGTGTTTACACTCAATCAATCTCATGAAAACAGTTCTACCATATTCTTGCTTCTCCACCTATTCTCCACTATTTAGATCATACAACTTCATGAATCCAGAGGTCTTTAATCAAGGTTGTAATGGGGCCAAGGGGTTTGTAATGTGGTTGAAGAACAAAAGGATAAAGATATCACAAAGGTTCCAAAGAGTTCATAGAGTTTAGAGACATAATAAGATCATACAAATAAAACTTCTCAAAACTCTTATAAAGCACATAATAACATAGGCTAAATATTCATGTTGAGCCTTTGCATCATTCTAACCAACTTTGTAACATCTTTTTCTTTACTTTAACTAGAAGTTCAAGAGAATTTTTTTTTTTTTTTTTAATATGGGAATGTATTTGACAATGATCCCTTTCTTTTTCTCTTGACTTTTTTTCTTTCTTTTCCCCCCACACTTATTTCTTGTTTCTAACCCAAATTTTCAATAAATCTTTCTTGTTTTTGCAACTTGTCTCAAAACATGCTAATTTATCTTTGGAACAAAGGTAAAGATATAAGTATATTTAGGTTAGGGACAAGTTATGGTTACCAAAGAGATAGCTTATTCAATGTAGGCTCAAATTGGTTCACTAAGGGTGTGTTCTCTTGGAACATTAATAATGGATGGCTGTTTGGCTCTGGTTATAATCCTAATGCCTCTATCATATTCATGTTGTCACATGTATCAATATAGTCTCAAACGGTTTAAAGCAAGTTCTAGAGAATCATGTAATCATAAGAGCACTCAAGAAAGAAATTAGATTGATTTGTATAATGCATCAATCATTATAGGCTCAAAAACTCACAAGGATGATTATACAAGTCAGATTAAGTCTAAACATGCTTCTTTCTCAATCAACATATCATATTAACATTGGCTCATAAAAAGGTTGACATCAAGCTCAATTCTCATGAAAATCTTCTCACTAATAAATCTGTTTTAGACTTATGCAATTCATATCTCATCATTGTATTAAAAAGGAACTAAAACACACTAAAAAAAATAATAATAATAATAAAGACTCATAAAAGAAAATAGTAGACAAAAATAAAAGAAATCCTAAATCATTCCCCCCACACTTAATTCTTACATTGTCCTCAATGTAAGTCTATTAACCCAAATGAAAGAATCATGTGTAAGAGAAAAGAACTAATAACATAAGAATAGGAACAACTAAGACTCAAAACAAAACAAACTCATGCAACCTAAATAATCCTAAAATACTAAACAAAAATTAACAAGTAAACATAAAAAGATTAAAATCAAACTGACAAGGTATGTCTCAAGTCTCCCTTACTCAGACCTTGTTCAGAATGAATACTTTTGAATGACTTAAAACACAATATATTTTTTTTTTGAAGGTAAAATTTAGGAGATATTACCTGTAGAGGTTGCTAACCACTTATTATAACTGAGACACAACAAACAAAATGTTAGATAATGTCACAAAGACAAAGTGCAATCCACTCCTTGCTCGTCCATATCTCTTTTTCTTTTTCCGAGCGTTTGCGAAACAACTGTAGCAGAAAAATACTCATAAGCTTGGAGCTTTTTGAGTAAATCTTCAATGGTTGTAGCAGAAATTATGGTTCTCCTTGCCTCTGAAAACATGAATCCATTATCCACAGCATTATCTAAATATGAAAGCAAATTACTAAAATAACCATTAATATTAAGCAAACCAATGGGTTTCTTATTTGTGACCAAAGATGACCAAGAAGCCACGCAAGCTATTTCTTCCAATGTACCCAGACCTCCTGGTAGAGCAATGAATGCATCGGCAGAATGGTACATTATTGTCATCCGTTCAGGGATACTCCAGACTTGTATTTCCTTACCCACGGTAGGTCCACAAAAATCTGTGAATAGTTTTGGCACGATTCCTAGAACTGGACTTCCTCCGGCGTGTGCTGCTGTAGAGACTGCTCCCATTAAACCCGTACTATCGCCTCCATAAATCAACTGGATCTTTTGTTGGGCAAGTATTACTCCAACTCTTATGGCTTCATCAGCGAATATGTTATTTTTCCCTGGATAAGCACCTCCAAAGACACAAATTTTTTTAATGCGTTGGGACGAAGTACTTTCCATTTTTATTTTTTTTTCGAGTGCCTGAAAGAGAATGAGTACATGGTGTAATATATAGAGGACTGAGTAGTGAATCAGACAAGAGTAATAATGTCGCCGAAAGTGTATCTGACCTGTCAGAAGAAAATGTTAACCTAACAAAAGATTTTTGCGTGATTTCTGGAAGAAAATCAAAAAGAGAAGAAAAATCAACCGTAAAAGTCATGAGTAATAATGTCGCCGAAAGTGTATTTGACCTGTCAGAAGAAAATGTTAACCTAACAAAAGATTTTTGCGTGATTTCAGGAAGAAAATCAAAAAGAGAAGAAAAATCAACCGTAAAAGACAAATAAAAAAAACAGAATAATTACACAAATCGAACAACACGTAAATTAAACCAAAATGAAGTTATTGCAAATCAAACCAAAAGCTGAGAAGTCATTTATTGTAGTTGTGATTGTGGCTCACATCTTCCTCTGGTTTTACGTCCAGAAACGGCTTAAACGCCTTCTATGAGTCGAGGATATGCTTCCCATCCAGTTTTCTTACAAGCTGGCAAACAGGGTCTTTTAACATCAGATTCCCAAGATGTTGCCATTCCCTTTGGAATTGCGGCCATAAATCAAGAATTTCTCTTTGTACGTCTCCACTAGGATGCGTCTCAAGAGAAAGTTGGATATTACCCAAATTCTCCTTACTCAGTCCATCCTTAATGAATTCAATTTTATCATCTCGATTAGAGGACGGAATCCCAATTGAACGACATTTACCGTTACACGTCCATCGTGCACATTTGTGGCAATTTGAACTCATGTGCTTTGCTCGTCGCTTCTTTGCAAAAGTGCTTCTACCTGTACCTGGTAAATGCAAAACAGGAAGATATTCATCTTCACGTACCTTGGCTTCAATTATCCAACGTATGTCTCCAGGAATCCCTTTGTGCATAAGCATTCTTAATCTTTCAAATCGAACTTGGTAAAGCTTCAGTAAAATATTTCGAGGAAAAGGAGGAAATTGTTTCTGCAATCTTGTGAGAATATCATCCATCCTGAAAAAAAATGAAAAAAATTGAAAGAGAAATTGGAAGAGAAATTTATATACAATATAAGTTTTGTGGGTAGCTGATGGAACCGATTTAAATAATCACGGAGTACCGTTATCCGCCATTTAACCGGGGTTAAAAAAATTAAAAATTATATTTACATCTAGTTATTTTCAAAACAAGGATCAGAAAGAAAAACAACATAAAAAGACACAAAAACAAAACACTCTAAATAAAATCCTAAATTCTTCCCCCCACACATAATTTTTACATTGTCCTTAATGTAATGCTATTAATCCCAAATGAAAGAATCATGTGTAAGTGAAAAGAACTAATAAACAAAATAAACTTATGCAGCCTAAATGAACTTAGAAACACTAAACACAATTAGCAAAGAAACATAAGAAAAAGATAAAGAAAAAGAGAGCAAATCTGAGGATGGCAGTTTGGCAATGCTTTCACTAATTAGGCTGCCTCCCCCAATTAGCACTTGATTTAGTGTTTTGAACCTAACCAACACCCCTTCTTGGCATTTTAAGCTTGTCAGGCTCATACATGAAATTTCCCAAATTTATGCGTTTGAGAGGAAGCTTTCTTTGCACAACAGTGGATGCATTCTCCATTACAAGTATTATTCCATCATCCTTTGTGGTGCATATGTCATCGAGGAATGGAGCATATTTTGATAGTTATTGAATGACCTCCACAAACAAGTTGTTTAAGGTTTCCGGCATGTGTTGTTCATGTTCTTCCTCCTTGAACTTTGCAAATCTACTAGGAAAATGTGGAGAAGAAACATTAGTAAAAAGTGAAACCTTAAACGTTACCTCAGGTGCCGAAATACTCTTATTTGGATCTTTGGCTTCATTATCCTCAAGAATAGAATCCATCTCTAATTTTGTTTCATCCTCATCTTGTTCCTCATTCTTCAAGGTCACAATAGTAGCATTCTCCTTTGGGTTAACCATCGTTTGGGCTGGGAGTTCTTCAGATCTTTGTGCTACCCATCCCACCATACTACTAGCCAATTGGCTCATTTGCTTTTCCAAACTCTGGATGCTTGCCCTTGTTTCCTGTTGAAATTGCAAAGAATCAGTAACAAGAGAATAGACAAGATCTTCTAAAGAAGTACCTGAGTTTTGAGTCATATGTGGTGGTTGAAAAAGATCTGGTTCTTGAGACCATGATTGATTGAAGCTAGATGGATGAGTGTAATTGGCATAAGGATCTACTTCTTGGTAATTTTTCGAGTAGCCATAATTAGTATGATCCCACCATCCCTCATGGTAAGTGTTTGAGTAATGATCATACTGTTGGTCTTGGAACACTTGATGGCCTTGACATCCTCCCATGGCCAATTGTTGAACTGGGGAGGTGAGATTGGCTTGTTGATTCTCCATGTTCATGTATGCCACCAACTCTTCAAGTGTTAGATTGCTCAATTCCATTGTTTTTTTTTTTTTTTTTAAATTTGAAAAGAAAAACTTGTATGTACAAGAAAATAAAACTAATTAGAACTGAAAATAAGAATAAACCAAGTAACAAATAAACTAAAGAAAGCAATCCCCGGCAACGGCGCCAAAAATTTGATGCACCCAAAAGAGTGTATCTTATTTAACCTTGCACTAAAAAGATCAATTGTAAGTATAATGATTAGCAAGGGTCGAGTCCTCAGGGATTGGGTTTTAATCTATGAGTTATTAGTTTATAACTTACGTTCAAAGAAAACAATAAAAGAAAAGGGGTTTTTGAAGCCAGATTTAAACTAAAGTAAATAATAAGAATAAGATGCAAGGCGGTATAACCAGCCAATAAAAATATATATACTAAATTAGGCGGTATAACCAGCCAATAAAATATATATACTAAATTAGGCGGTATAACCAGTCAATAAAAATAAAACAAAGTTAATATACAAATTAGGCGGTATAACCAGCCAATAAAAATAAATATACTTTTAAAAATAAGCAAACTAGAAAAGTAAGAAAACAAGTAAGTAAGAAGAATCAAATATGAAAAATATGGTTAAGGTTTCATTCTCCACCACTAGACATCATTAAGAATCAATTTCAGATCTATCAATATCAACCAACTATCAAAGTTAACAACCGTAGATAACAACAAGCTCTGTTATCCCAATCTTTCCTTAGTTTGTTGTTAAATAGAACAAGCTCTCTATTTAATCTCTAACCATTAAACAACCTAGAATAAGCTCTCTAAATTCAATTTAATGGCAGCTTTATGATGAGAAAGATAGGTTGATCTAAGCAACAAACACATAAGCTCGGATTGTTCAACTTAGGTTATGTTCCACTTTGCAATTATTGAAAACTTGACCATAATCATTAATCACAAATTGCCACTTATGAATAGGAAATCAAGACAATTACACGGATCAAGACTCCTAGACTAGCAATAGATAATTATCAAGAGCTATCTAGTTGTACACCTAAATAAATCAAGACAACATCATGAACAATTCTTGTAGAATAACATAAGCAACTTTGATAGAAAATTAATGATAGATAGAATCTGAAAATCAATCACAAAACATGTCTAGGGCTTTGAAATCACCCTTAATCAAATAGAAGTTTAGCCTAGCATAGGCATTATAAACATAAAATTAAATAGAATCTAAGAAGAAAATAAAAGAAAGAAAGAAGAAGAAGAATAATATTAATTATCCAACCTCTTGCTCTTTCTAAAGAAAAAGAAAACTAGAGAAAAGAAAGAAGAAAACTTAGAGAATTTTATTACAATGGCTAATATCCTACCTATCTACAATATGATCCTCTACAATCATCCAAGGCCCTCTATTTATACACATTTTGGAGGGCTAAATGACAAGAGACAAGCTTTACAAATTTCAAAGGTAGGTATAATAGGTGGGTGCATTTTTCTAACAATTTTCGTCATATTGTATGACAATTTTGATCAGCCAACTTGATGGTCGATTTTGTCAATATTGGAAGCCTGATCTGATCACGTGGTCTTCTAGAAAAATGTTCCCCTATCCGTTACTGATCCATAGCCATTGGAATCAGCTTATTTGCTGATGTGGATAAGAAGATATGGGCAAAATACGAAAACAGGTCAGCACAGACGTCATTGCACATCAGCCAACTTGATGGTCGATTTCGCTAGGGAAAACGACTCCGTTTCAAGAAGTGTAAAACATGAAAAAGCTAGATATGCCTCTTATCTTTGCACGGTTAAAATTTCAGCCTTATTGCTTCAGTGAAACGCGAGATATAGCTGATATGGCAAAAGGTGTCGGAACTGGAACTGAACTGGATTTGCCCTTAATTCTAGTAATCTGAAATCACTCAAAGAAACTTGTGAAAAACACCAAATTACATAAAAATATAAAAGATCATAAACACAATTAGACTAAACAATAATAACTCGTATTTGACACAAAACAATAATAAAACATAACTAAAAACTATATAATTATACGAGTTATCAGTTTGGACCCTTCCTCTAACAAAATCAAGTGCATGCACATGGATGTGCTTATTCCCTTGATATAGGCAATTGTCCAACCAATTGCTGTCTTATGCTCTCTAAGCACCCGGATAAGTCTCTCTTCTTGCAAAGGTGTGAGTTCTTTGGCAATGATAACCGGTAGTGTGTCATTTTCACCTAAGAACACATATTTCAAGTGGTTCGGTAATCGTTTCAATTCCAAAGTTGGTAATGCTTGTAACATGAAACATGAAACCTTGCATCTTAGGTGGTAATACTTGTAACGATGGTACTGCTTCTTCCACTTGTTCACTAAAGGCGAGTTTCTCTTCTCCTTTAGAATTCTCCAAGCCAAGGTACCTGTTAATGGCTACTTCCAAACTATCTTCACCATCTAGTTCTAAAGCTTTCTATACCAAAGAGTCAATTATATCAATAGTAAAAACAGAGTGTACATGACTAGGTTATCTCATGGCCTCAAAAATATTAAGGCGAATTATCTCGCCATCAAATTCCGTAGTTAAAGTTCCATCATGCACATCTATTTTAGTCCTAGCTGCTTTTAAGAATAACCTCACTAAAAGAAGGGTGTTGGATTAGAATAAATCTCATCTTCCTTCTCAATAACATAAAAATCAGTAGGAAAAACCAACTCATTAACTTGGACAAGGACATCTTCTACAACTCCTCTTGGATATGTGTTAGAACGTTCAACAAGTTGTATTATTATACCGGTTTCCTCTAATGGTCCTAGGTTCAATGAAGCATAAATTGAATATGGCATGACATTAATAGATGCTCCTAAATCTAGCGTAGCACGCTCAAACCTGGTGTTTCCTATCTTACAAGGAATGGTAAACATACCTGGATCCTTGCATTTAGGTGATAGTTTCTTTTGAAGAACAGCTGATACATTCTCTCCCACACTTACCTTTTCCTTCCCTTTGAGCTTCCTCTTAGAAGTGCACAATTCTTTCAAAAACTTTGCATATTATGGCACTTGCTTTATGGCATCTAATAGAGGAATGTTTACCTCAACTTTGGCAATGATGACCGATACTGTGTCCTTTTCACCTAAGAACACATATTTCAAGTGGTTCGGTACTAGGTTTCGACTCTAAAGTTGGTGCCTGCAAAATGGAAGGTAGAAGTTTCTCATTAGATAAAGGCAAATCATTAAATGAAACATCAAACCTTGCATCTTTAGGTGGCAGTGAGTGTAAAGATTATACTGCCCCTTCCACATGGTCACTCAAGGCTAGTTCCCCTTTAGCATTCCCATTCTGAGATGTTTGCTAAAGACTTTCTCCACACTATCTTCACCATCTAGCTCATAAGCTTGCTGCACTAGTGAATCAATTATATCAATATTAAAAACAGAATGCACATCACTTGGATATCTTATGGCCTCAAAAATGTTAAAGCGAATTATTTCACCATCAAATTCCATAGTTAAAGAGCCATCATGTACATCTATTTTAGTTCTTGCTATTTTCAAGAACGGTCTCCCTAATAGAATAGGTGTGGGATTAGAAGACATCTCATCTTCCATCGCAATAACATAAAAGTAAGGGGGAAAAACCAATTCATTAACCTGTACAAGAACGTCTTCTACAACTCCTCTTAGATAAGTGTTAGAACGGTCAGCAAGTTGTATTATAACATCGGTTTCCTCTAATTGTCCTAGATTCAATGAAGCATAAATTGAATATGGCATGACATTAATAGATGCCCCTAGATCTAGCATAGCACGCTCAAACCTGGTGTTGCCTATCTTACAAGGAATGGTAAACATACCTGGATCCTTGCATTTAGGTGGGAGTTTCTTTTGAAGAACAACTGACACATTCTCCCACAAACTTACCTTTTCATTCTATTTCAACTTTCATTTAGATGTGCACAACTCTTTTAGGAACTTGGCATATCTTGGCACTTGCATCTAGAGGAATGTTCACCTCTACTTTCTGGAAGGTTTCCAAAATTTCCTTCTCTTGCTCCTCCTTCTTGGACTTTGCTAACCTACTAGGAAAAAGTGGAGGAGTTATATAAGAAGGAAAGGATGGTTTTGGAATTACCTTTTTTAGTGGCTCGTTGGGATGTGAAGAGGATGCATTGTGTTGTTCTCTCCTTGAGCATTATCCTTTTGTGGTGTCTCTAGTTGTTTCCCACTTCTTAAAGTTATAGCATTGGCATTCTCTCTTGGATTCACTATGGTTTGGGAAGGTAATTTTCCGGAATCCCTTGCTTGCATTTGACTCATGGTTGTTGCCAATTGCTCCATCTGAGCCTCTAAGTTTCGGATACTTACCTTTGTCTCCCTTGATTCCTGTTGAAGTTGAATTGCATTAGTAGTAAGGGTTTTGACAAGATCTTCAAGAGTCTCACTTGAATTTTTTTATGGTGGTACTTGTTGTCGGATTTGATATGGTCGTTGCACTCTTTGCTGAAAACCCGGTGGCCTGTTGTCAAATGGTGGAGGAACAACTTGTGATTGGTTCCCTCCATAATTGAAGTTTGGATGATCCCTCCATCTTGGATTATAAGTGTTTGAGTAGGGATCATATTTCCTTGGTTGGTTCTGAAATCCACCCATGGCATTCACATGTTCATTGGTGTCTTCTTGAAGTGTTGGACACATATCAGTTTGGTGCCCCATGTTTGAACATATGCCACAAGCCTTTATTTGCTATATATTACCTACAGCCAATTGTTGAACAAGAGAAGTCAGTTTATCAAATTTTTGTTCAAGGGATGATATACATACCTCATTAACTCTCTAAGGTTGTGGTGGTGGATCTTTTCTCATTGAGAATTGTTGAGAATTGCCTGCCATGTTGGAGATTAGAGTTCTAGTAGCCCCGGGAGTCTTATCAGCTAGAGCTCCCCCACTAGCGGCATCTATCATACTTCTCTCCATGGGCAAGAGACCTTCATAGAAGTATTGGATGAGAAGTTGTTCACTTATCTGATGGTGTGGCCATGATGCACAAAGTTTCTTAAACCTCTCCCAATATTCATATAAGGACTGTCCATTGTATTGCCTAATCCCACATATCTCTTTTCTAAACTTGGCAGCCTTAGATGCTGGGAAATACCTTTCCAAGAATGCTTTCTTCATATCATTCTGATAAGCTCATAAAATATACATTTTCTGCCTTTCTACCTTTAGTTTTTGTTATGTTTTCGATCTTTATCTTGTTTACTTATAATATATTTTTGAATTTTAGGTACAATAAGGAGAATGAAGTCAAAAGATGTCAATAATGATGGTAAAGAGCTTACAAAATCGTAATCACAAGATGGAAGAAGACTTAGGAGTCAAAAATATCAATTTCTGGTTGAAAAGCAATTAGGCAGATTTGACCTCCAGAGCTTGTTATAAGGAAAACATGATGATAGACTCTTTATTTGAAGAAACTTCCTTCTTGACTTTTTTAGTTGACTTGATTATCTTTCCAACGATATATTATGGGCCCAAATCCGATAAGAAATGGGTATTCAAAATGGCGCTAGAAGATCTCCCTAAGGAACCCTGCAGCCAGAAAAACCCTAATCGCAAATCTGAAGAAAAAAAAGGCAAAAACGTGATTTTTGCACCTCCAGGCTTACTTGTGCGGCAAGGACTGATTGTCAGGGTTTGAAAGCTCTATAAATACCATCTTTTGAGCCACAAACTAGACATCTTTTGAGGAGACTCAAGGATCATTATTATTATTCTTCTTCTTCTCCATTCTTTTATTTTTCTTTTTAGTTTTATGTATATATTATCTATGCCTATGTTATGCTAAACTTTTATTTGGTTAAGGGTGATTTCAAAGCCTTAGACATGTTTTGTAATTGATTTTCAGAATCTATCTATCATTGTTTTCTATCAAAGTTGCTTATGTTCTTCTATTAAAATTGTTCATGATGATGATTTGATTTGTTTAGGTGGCCAACTAAATAAATCTTGATAATTGTCTAATGCTAGTTTGGGAGTCTTGATCCGTGTAATTGTCTTGATTTCCTATTCATAAGTGGCAATTTGTGATTAATGATTATGGTCAAGTTTTCAATAATTGCAAAGTGGAACATAACCTAAGTTGAACAATCCGAGCTTATGTGTTTGTTGCTTAGATCAACCTATCTTTCTCATCATAAAGCTGCTATTAAATTGAATTTAGAGAGCTTATTCTAGGTTGTTTGATAGTTAGAGATTAAATAGAGAGCTTGTTCTATTTAACGACGAACTAAGGAAAAATTGGGGTAACAGAGCTTGTTGTTATCTACGGTTGTTAACTTTGATAGATAATTAATGTTGATAGTTATGAAATTGATTCTTAATGATGTCTAGTGGTGGAGAATGAAACCTTAACCATATTTCTATCATATTTGATTTCTTATTTCTTACTTGTTTTCTTACTTTTCTTGTTTGCTAATTTTTAACACTATTTCAAAACCCCCTTTTATTTTGTAATCTTTGAACGTAAGTTATAAACTAATAACTCATAGATTAAAACCCAATCCCTGAGGACTCGACCCTTGCTAATTACTATACTCTACAATTGATTCTTTTTAAGTGCAAGGTTAAATAAGATACACTCTTTTGGGTGCATCAAATTTTTGGCGCCATTGCCGGGGATTGTTTTCTTTAGTTTATTTGTTACTTGGTTTATTCTTATTTTCAGTTCTAATTAGTTTTATTTTCTTGTACATACAGGTTTTTCTTATCAAATTTTGAAAAAAAAGAAAAAAAAAACGATGGAATTGAGCAATCTAACACTTGAAGAGTTGGTGGCATACATGAACATGGAGAATCAACAAGCCAATCTCACCTCCCCAGTTCAACAATTGGCCATGGGAGGATGTCAATGCCATCAAGTGTTCCAAGACCAACAGTATGATCATTACTCAAACACTTACCATGAGGGATGGTGGGATCATACTAATTATGGCTACTCGAAAAATTACCAAGAAGTAGATCCTTATGCCAATTACACTCATCCATCTAGCTTCAATCAATCATGGTCTCAAGAACCAGATCTTTTTCAACCACCACATATGACTCAAAACTCAGGTACTTCTTTAGAAGATATTGTCTATTCTCTTGTTACTGATACTTTGCAATTTCAACAGGAAACAAGGGCAAGCATCCAGAGTTTGGAAAATCAAATGAACCAATTGGCTAGTAGTATGGTGGGATGGGTAGCACAAAGATCTGAAGAACTCCCATCCCAAACGATGATTAACCCAAAGGAGAATGCTACTATGTGACCTTGAAGAATGAGGAACAAGATGAGGATGAGACAAAATTAGGGATGGATTGTATTCTTGAGTATAATGAAGCCACAAATCCAAATAAGAGTATTTCGGCACCTGAGGTTACGTTTAAGATTCCAATTTTTACTAATGTTTCTTCTCCACCTTTCCCTAGTAGATTCGCAAAGTTCAAGCAGGAGGAACATGAACAAAACATGCTGGAAACCTTAAACAGTTTGTTTGTGGATGCCACTCAACAAGTACCAAAAGATGCACTATTCCTCGATGAGCAATGCACTACAAAGGATGGAATAATACTTGTAATGGACAATGCATCCACTTTTGTGCAAAGAAAGCTTCCTATCAAACGCTCAAATTTGGGAAGTTTCATGTATGAGCCTAACAAGCCTAAAAAGCCAAGAAGGGGTGTTGGTTAGGTTGGACAACTTAACTCAAGTACTAATTGGGAAGGCAGCCCAATTAATGAAGAAATTACCAACCTGCCATACTCAGATTTGCTTTCTTTTCCTTTTCCTTTTATTATTTTTATTGTTTTTATTTATTTTTATGTTTATTTGTTAATTATTTGTTTAGTATTTTAGGATTATTTAGGTTGCATGAATTTGTTTTGTTTTGAGTCTTAGTTATTTCTATTCTTATGTTATTAGTTCTTTTCTCTTACACATGATTCTTTCATTTGGACTAATAGCATTACATTGAGGACAATGTAAGAATTAAGTGTTGGGGGAAGGATTTAGGATTTCTTTTATTTTTGTCTATTACTTTTTTTAAGTCTTTAATATTATTATTATTATTATTTTTAGTGTGTTTTAGTTTTTTTTTAATACAATGATGAGATATGAATTGCATAGGTCTAAACTGGTTACTAGTGAGAAGATTTTCATGAGAATTAAGCTTGATACTAATTTTTATGAGCCAATGTTGATATGATATGTTGATTGAGAAAGAAGCATGTTTAGACTTAAAATTGACTTGTATAATCATCCTTGTCAGTTTTGAGCCTATATGATTGATGCATTATACATATCAATCTAATTTATTTCTTGAGTGCTCTTATGATTGCATGATTCTCTAGAACTTGCTTTAAACCGTTTGAGACTATATTGATACATGTGATAACATGAACATGACAGAGGCATTAGGATTATAACCAGAGCCAAACAGCCATCCATTATTAATGTTCTAAGAGAACATCCCCACTAGTGAGCCAATTTTAGCCTACATTAAATATGCTATTTTATTGGTAACCACAACTTACACCTAGCCTAAATATACTTATATCCTTACCCTTGTTCTAAAGATGGATTATATATTTTGAGACATATTGCAAAAAACAAGGGATGTTTTTAGTTGAAAATTTGGGTTGGAAACAAAAGATAAGTGTGGGGGAAGAAAAGAAAAGAAAAAGTCAAGAGAAAAAGAAAGGGATCATTGTCAAATACATTCCCATATTAAAAAAAAAAATTCTTCTCTTGAACTTCTAGTTAAAGTAAAGAAAAAGATGTTACAAAGTTGGTTAGAATGAAGCAAAGGCTCAACATGAATATTTAGCTTATGTTATTATGTGCTTTATAAGAGTTTTGAGAAGTTTTATTTGTATGATCTTATTATGTCTCTAAACTCTATGAACTCTTTGGAACCTTTGTGTTATCTTTATCCTTTTGTTCTTTAACCACATTATAACCCTTTGGCCCCATTACAACCTTGATTAAAGACCTCTTGATTTATGAAGTTGCGTGATCTAAAATAGTGGAAAATAGGTGGACAAGCAAGCATATGGTAGAACTGTTTTCATGAGATTGATTGAGTGTAAACACTTTACCACTACTTTAAAGAGTGAAAATCATGAGAGTATCCCATGTGAGAAGTTGAGATTAAGTTTGAATATGCACTATTTTGATTGAAATATGTTATGTTAATATTGGCTTAACTCAAACAATTTACATTCAAGCATGGTTTTTTGTGAAATTCTTTGAGCTATTGATTAGTTTATAGACTTGTTCAAAGATTGTCTCTAATTTATATTGAAAAGATTATGAGTAAATTTTTTTAGTATATGTAGTTTATTTATATTTTAGTTTTTCAATGTTTGTGGGTATCGTTCTAGTAAACCCTCACGAGACTAAACTCGTCCACTAGGGACACCTAGGGGTTTAAAGGCTTGTGTCACATGCTAAGTGCCACCATGATTTCCTACGAAAGTGGATTAGATTAGATTTTCTTATTTTATTTTTATTTTGTTTTGCTCGAGGACTAGCAAAAATCTAAGTGTGGGGGTATTTGATAAGCTCATAAAATATACATTTTATGCCTTTCTACCTTTAGTTTTTGTTATGTTTTCGATCTTTATCTTGTTTACTTATAATATATTTTTGAATTTTAGGTACAATAAGGAGAATGAAGTCAAAAGATGTCAATAATGATGGTAAAGAGCTTACAAAATCGTAATCACAAGATGGAAGAAGACTTGGGAGTCAAAAATATCAATTTCTGGTTGAAAAGCAATCAGGCAGATTTGAACTCCAGAGCTTGTTATAACGAAAACATGATGATAAACTCTTTATTTGAAGAAACTTCCTTCTTGACTTTTGAATTTGACTTGATTATCTTTCCAACGATATATTATGGGCCCAAATCGGATAAGAAATGGGCATTCAAAATGGCGCTAGAAGATCTCCCTAAGGAACCCTGCAGCCAGAAAAACCCTAATCGCAAATCTGAAGAAAAAAAAGAGGCAAAAACGTGATTTTTGCACCTCCAGGCTTACTTGTGCGGCAAGGACTTATTGTCAGAGTTTGAAAGCTCTATAAATACCATCTTTTGAGCCACAAAATAGACATCTTTTGAGGAGACTCAAGGATCATTATTATTCTTCTTCTTCTCCATTCTTTTATTTTTCTTTTTAGTTTTATGTATATATTATCTATGCCTATGTTATGCTAAACTTTTATTTGGTTAAGGGTGATTTCAAAGCCTTAGACATGTTTTGTAATTGATTTTCAGAATCTATCTATCATTGTTTTCTATCAAAGTTGCTTATGTTCTTCTATTAAAATTGTTCATGATGATGTTTTGATTTGTTTAGGTGGCCAACTAAATAAATCTTGATAATTGTCTAATGCTAGTTTAGGAGTCTTGATCCGTGTAATTGTCTTGATTTCCCATTCATAAGTGGCAATTTGTGATTAATGATTATGGTCAAGTTTTCAATAATTGCAAAGTGGAACATAACCTAAGTTGAACAATCCGAGCTTATGTGTTTGTTGCTTAGATCAACCTATCTTTCTCATCATAAAGCTGCTATTAAATTGAATTTAGAGAGCTTATTCTAGGTTGTTTGATAGTTAGAGATTAAATAGAGAACTTGTTCTATTTAACAATGAACTAAGGAAAGATTGGGGTAACAGAGCTTGTTGTTATCTACGGTTGTTAACTTTGATAGCTAATTAATGTTGATAGTTATGAAATTGATTCTTAATGATGTCTAGTGGTGGAGAATGAAACCTTAACCATATTTCTATCATATTTGATTTCTTATTTCTTACTTGTTTTCTTACTTTTCTTGTTTGCTAATTTTTAACACTATTTCAAACCCCCTTTTATTTTGTTTTCTTTGAACGTAAGTTATAAACTAATAACTCATAGATTAAAACCCCATCCCTGAGGACTCGACCCTTGCTAATTACTATACTCTACAATTCATTCTTTTTAAGTGCAAGGTTAAATAAGATACACTCTTTTGGGTGCATCACATTCCATGTAGTGATGGTCCCACATGGTAGATAGTAGAGCCATTTTTTTGCTGAATCAGCTAGAGAGAATGTGAAGGCTCTCAACTTAACTTGCTATTCCATGACTCCTGTTGGTCTCATGCTTGAGCAAACGACATGGAATTCCTTGAGGTGCTTATTTGGATCCTCTCCTGCAAAACCATGAAAAGTTGGGAGAAGATGTGATAAGCTCATAAAATATACATTTTATGCCTTTCTACCTTTAGTTTTTGTTATGTTTTCAATCTTTATCTTGTTAACTTATATTATATTTTTGAATTTTAGGTACAATAAGGAGAATGAATTCAAAATATGTCAGTAATGATGGTAAAGAGTTACAAAATCATAATCACAAGATGGAAGAAGACTTAGGAGTCAAAAAGATCAAATTCTTAGTGCTAAGTGATCAGGGAGATTTGACCTCCGGAGCTTGTTGCAAGGAAAACATGATGTTAGATTCTTTATTTGAAGAATCTTTCTTCTTGACTTTTGAAGTTCACTTGGTTATCTTTCCAACGATATATTATAGGTCCAATTTGGATAAGAAATGGCACCCAAATTGGCGCTGGAAGATCTCCCTAAAGAACCCTACGACCAGAAAAACCCTAACCGCAAATTTGAAAAAAATAGAGGCAAAAACATGATTTTTCTGCCTCCAGGCTTACTTGCGTGGCAAGGACTTATTCTCATGGTTTCAAAGCTCTATAAATACCATCTTTTGAGCCACAAACTAGACATATTTTTAGGAGACTCAAAGGATCATCATTCTTCTTCTTCTTCTTCTTCTCCATTCTTTTATTTTTCTTTTTAGTTTTATGTATATTGTCTATGCCTATGCTAGGCTAAACTTCTATTTGGTTAAGGGTGATGTCAAAGCCCTAGACATGTTTTGTAATTGATTTTCAGATTCTATCTATCATTAATTTTCTATCAAAGTTACTTATGTTCTTCTACAAGAATTGTTTATGATGTTGTCTTGATTTATTTAGGTGTACAACATAGATCTTGATAATTATCTATTGCTAGTTTAGGTGTCTTGATCCGTGTAATTGTCTTGATTTCCTATTGATAAGTGGAAATTTGTGATTAATGATTATGGTCAAGTTTTTGATAATTGCAAAGTGGAACATAACCTAAGTTGAACAATCCGAGCTTATGTGTTTGTTGCTTAGATCAACCTATCTTTCTCATCATAAAGCTTCCATTAAATTGAATTTAGAGAGCTTATTCTAGGTTGTTTGATGGTTAGAGAGAGCTTATTCTATTTAACGACAAACTAAGGAAAGATTGGGGTAACAGAGCTTGTTGTTATCTACAGTTGTTAACTTTGATAGTTGGTTGATATTGATAGATTTGAAATTGATTCTTAATGATTTCTAGTGGTGGAGATTGAAACCTTAACCATATTTCTCTCATATTTGATTTCTTATTTCTTACTTGCATCTTACTCTTCTTGTTTGCTTATTTTTAAAACTATTTCAAAACCCCCTTTTCTTTTGTTTTCATTGAATGTAAGTTTTAAACTATTAACTTATAAACTAAAACCCAATCCCTGAGGACTTGACCCTTGCTAACTACTATACTTACAATTGATCTTTTTAGTGTAAGGTTAAATAAGATATACTTTTTTGAGTGCATCAAGATGCATGAAACCAGATTTTAATTCAAAAGCTACCTCAAGATTAGCATATTCAATGCATAATGGTTGTTGACCCAAGTCTGGAGCGGCTTGAGATCAGATTTAAACTAAAGTTAACAATAAGAAAGAGAAAACAAGTAATTAAGAAGAATCAAATATGAGAAATGTGGCTAAAGGTTCATTCTCCACGACTAGACATCATTAAGAATCAATTTCATATCTATCAACATCAATTAACTATCAAAGTTAATAACCGTAGATAACAACAAGTTCTTTTACCCCAATCTTTTCTTAGTTCGTCGTTAAATAGAAAAAAGCTCTCTATTTGATCTCTAACTATCAAACAACCTAGAACAAGCTCTCTAAGTTCAATTTCATAACAGCTTTATGATGAGAAAGATAGGTTGATCTAAGCAACAAACACATAAGCTCGGATTGTTCAACTTAGTTTATGTTCCACTTTGCAATTATTGAAAACTTAACCATAATCATTAATCACAAATTGCTACTTACGAATAGGAAATCAAGACAATGACACAGATCCAGACTCCTAAACTAGCATTAGACAATTATCAAGATTTATCTAGTTAGCCACCTAAACAAATCAAAACATCTTCATCAGCAATTTTAATAGAAGAACATAAGCAACTTTGATAGAAAACAATGATAGATAGATTCTGAATATTAATTACATAACATGTCTAGGGCTTTGAAATCACCCTTAAACAAATAAAAGTTTAGCCTAGCTTAGGCATTGTAAACATAAACATAAAATTAAAGAGAATCTAAGAAGAAAATAAAAGAAAGAAAGAAGAAGAAGAATATTAATTATCCAGCCTCTTGTTCTCTCAAAAACTCTAAAACAAAGAAGAAATCAGAATTTTGATGCTTGGAGAAGTGTAAATTTCGTTTGCCCCTTGATCTCTATTTATAGGCAATAGCTAGAGCATCAAACAAGTGAATTTCAGCTCTCTCCCTTCAATAAATGCTGACTTGTGGCTAAAGTTAAGGAAAAGTGGCTGACTTTTGTGTTTTAAGGAAAGATATAAGCCTTGGCAGCCAAGTTTGGATAAAGTAGAAAAGTTTTAGTCAAAGCACTCTTTAATGAAGAGAGATTACAAACTTGCAGCCAAAGTAAGTGTAAGGAAGGAAAGTCTTGGCTGATTTAATTCTCCTACTTTGACTAGGATTAGCTTTAAGGAAAGATACTTGCAATTAATGCAATTAATGCAAGTTGACAGCCACTAATCCTTCTTTGACAAGGATAGACATAATTGTCAGCTAGGGTATTAAGAAAAAAATGTGATTTGCGGCTAGGGTTTTTATGCCACTAAGGTTGTTTAGGGAGATATTCCAATGCCGATTTGGATGTCCATTTCTTATCCAATTTAGGCCTATGACCAACCGTTGGAAAGGTAATCAAGTGATATTCAAAAGTCAAGAAGGAAGTTTCTTCGAATAAAGAATCTAACATCATGTTTTCTTAGCAAAAAGCTCCGGAGGTCAAATCTGTCTTCTTGCTTTGCACCAAAAATTTGATCCTTTTGACTCTCAAGTCTTTTTCCATCTTGTGATTGAAATTTTGTAAGCTCTTTAATATCCTAATTGACATGTTTTGACTTCATCTCTTCCAAAATACCTATAAAGCATAAAAACCTAGTAAAATGCCAAGGAACTTAAGAATCAAAACACAAAGTATAAGAAAATTGAACAGGAAAATGAATGAAATTAAGCACTTATCAGGTGGCGGCTGAACTTCTTCAAGGTTCAAAAACTTTACCCGCTAGCCCTAATATGGGTGTGAGAATGTGTTTTCCAACTAGTATTTTTATGGATAAAGAGTATATGATAAGCCACTAGTTTATTTACGGAAAGTTAGGGTTTTGTTTAGCCACATGGTGTCTCCTTGGCAGGCAGCTTTCCTTTTTGCTTGAAGCTTCATTTCTTGTCCAAATTCAATCTTTTCAACTCCATAGCATTCCTTAGCTTCCAAAACGCCTACAAAACACAAAATCATAGTAAACTATCAAGGAATTTAAGAAACTAAGCATAAAATATAAGGAATTGATGTAAGAAAATTCATGAATGTAAGCACTTATCAGTTATTTGATAGTTAGAGATTAAGTAGTGGAGTTTGTCCTATTTAACTACAAACTAAGGAAGGATTGTGGTAACATGGGAGGTTGTTATCTACGGTTGTTAGCTTTGATAAATAATTGATATTGATAGGTCTGAATTTGATTCTTAATGATGTCTAGTGGTGGAGAATGCATTTAGCCATATTTCTCATATCTGATTACTTCTTATTTACTTGCTTTCTTATTTTTATTGTTTGCTTAAGTTTAAACTGATTTCAAAACCCCCCTTTAACTTTTGTTTTCTTTGAATTTAAGTTTTAAACTAGTGATTTATAAACTAAAACCCAATCCCTGTGGACTTGACCCTTGCTAATCACTATACTCTACAATTGATTCTTTTTAAGTGCAAGGTTAAATAAGATACACTCTTTTTAGTACATCAAATTTTATTGTCTATGCTTTCACCTTTTCCTTCTACAAGGAACATAAAGAAATTTGGTTTTAATCCTTTTGCTTTTCCTTATTTCTTGACAAGGTTCATCATTTTCAATTTGTTCTAATGGAATTTATTTCTCATTTGTAGAATGATTTAATTGCTGTGGCTGTAGTTGTCTTGAAATAGATTTAAATCTAGTTTCATCAAAAATTACATCTCTTGATTCAATTACCATGAACATATATGCTTTACTGTTATGTGCATATCCTATAAATATACATTTGATTCCTCTACCTAACATTTTCTTTTAGGTTCTGGAATTTTAGCTCTACAGCCCCAAACCTTCAAATAATCAAGGTTTTGTTTCTTTTTCTTCTATACCACTGTTTGATTTTGACTTATCAAATCTGAGATCACTGAGGAAGAGTTCAGGTTACTTATTTGTCTTCTTATGCAATGCTCACTTGTGTGGATATGAGTAATAAACTCAACCGAATGGCTAGGGCACTCTTGTAATCAACCAGTTAAGGTAACTACAAGAACCGTTCCACAACCTATCTTGCTCGTCCAAACCAAAACGCTTTATGCCTTGCTTCTTGATAATTCAAGTAATCAAGAACTCCTCACTCACTAAGCAATTGCACTTAGCAATCTGCCTCTCAGTTGTGTCTTACACAATTGTCTAATTATTGGTGTCTTGTGTGTGTGTCTTGGCCGAACCCCTCTCCTATTTATAGCCTCTCTAGGGTTGCTTCATGAAAGGGTTAAAGGACACAACCCCTTCTAGAATAGCACCCTACATTTGGACATAATGGTTCGGTCAACAGAACCATTCCCTTCCAAATGAACATGACCATTCGGCTAATAAGAGGGATCCTCTCAACCAGAAACAACATGTTGTTTCGATCACATGTGGCAGCCACATGATAAATGATGTCACATGTCACAATCTCATTGGTGACACTTGTACACGATGGTGCTGATGTGTCACACCTATGTGCCACATCATCTAGGTTACTTAGCTACCACTAGCTAGTGTCACTCCACCTCATAGAGTGTCACTCACCTAGCTACCCTTCAGCTACATCTAGCCAAGTGAGTTGGTGTCCAGCTCCTTGAGTTGAGCTAGTTGGTGTCCAGCTACCTTGAGCTGACTTGAGCTGAGTAAGCTTTCACTTTGAGCTCCTTATGAGCTTCCATAAGCTTATCTCATCTCCTTGCTAGTTTACCATCATCATATATCATTCATATCAAGTTAATCTTATGCTTATTTAGTGTATTTGTTCACTTATGTCCAAATACTTCGAACAGCTATGTATATTTTTTGCATTCAAAGGATGAAGTACTTGATAAATTTAAAATTTATAAATCTGAAGTTGAGCTTCATTGTGAAACTTTTATCAAGTGCTTGAGATCGGATAGAGATGGAGAATATTATAGTCCAAGATATTTTAAATCCACCGGGATAGTCCATCAAGTTTCAGCACCATACACACCACAGAAAATGGTGTGGCTGAGAGGAAAAATAGGGTATTGACTGAAATGGTAAATTCTATGTTATCATATTCTGGTCTTGGATAAGGTTTTTCGGGAGAAGCTGTATTAACAACTTGTCATATATTAAATAGAGTTCCTAACAAGGAAACTAAAATAACACCATATGAACAATGGAAGAAAAAGAAACCAAACCTTGATTATTTGAAGGTTTGGGGCTGTAGAGCTACAGTGAAAATTCCAAAACCTAAAAGGACAAAGTTAGGTGGAAGAGGAATCGAATGCATATTTATAGGATATGCACATAATAGTAAAGCATATAGGATCATGGTAATTGAACCTAATGATTCAATTTCAATTCATATTGTTATTGAATCAAGAGATGCAATATTTGATGAAACTAGATTTAAATCTGTTTCAAGACAACTACAGCCACAATGATGCACCCAAAAGAGTGTATCTTATTTAACCTTGCATTAAAAAGATCAATTGTAAGTATAATGATTAGCAAGGGTCGAGTCCTCAGGGATTGGGTTTTAATCTATGAGTATTTATAACTTACGTTCAAAGAAAACAATAAAAGAAAAGGGGTTTTTGAAGCCAGATTTAAACTAAAGTAAATAATAAGAATAAGATGCAAGGCGGTATAACCAGCCAATAAAAATATATATACTAAATTAGGTGGTATAACCAGCCAATAAAAATATATATACTAAATTAGGCGGTATAACCAGCCAATAAAAATAAAACAAAGTTAATATACAAATTACGCGGTATAACCAGCCAATAAAAATAAATATACTTTTAAAAATAAGCAAACTAGAAAAGTAAGAAAACAAGTAAGTAAGAAGAATCAAATATGAAAAATATGGTTAAGGTTTCATTCTCCACCACTAGACATCATTAAGAATCAATTTCAGATCTATCAATATCAACCAACTATCAAAGTTAACAACCGTAGATAACAACAAGTTCTGTTATCCCAATCTTTCCTTAGTTTGTCGTTAAATAGAACAAGCTCTCTATTTAATCTCTAACCATTAAACAACCTAGAATAAGCTCTCTAAATTCAATTTAATGGCAGCTTTATGATGAGAAAGATAGGTTGATATAAGCAACAAACACATAAGCTCGGATTGTTCAACTTAGGTTATGTTCCACTTTGCAATTATTGAAAACTTGACCATAATCATTAATCACAAATTGCCACTTATGAATAGGAAATCAAGACAATTACACGGATCAAGACTCCTAGACTAGCAATAGATAATTATCAAGATCTATCTAGTTGTACACCTAAATAAATCAAGACAACATCATGAACAATTCTTGTAGAAGAACATAAGCAACTTTGAAAGAAAATTAATGATAGATAGAATCTGAAAATCAATCACAAAACATGTCTAGGGCTTTGAAATCACCCTTAACCAAATAGAAGTTTAGCCTAGCATAGGCATTGTAAACATAAACATAAAATTAAAGAGAATCTAAGAAGGAAATAAAAGAAAGAAAGAAGAAGAAGAAAATAAGAAAAAGAAAACTAGAGAAAAGAAAGAAGAAGAAAACTTAGAGAATTTTATTACAATGGCTAATATCCTACCAATGTACAATATGATCCTCTACAATCATCCAAGGCCCTCTATTTATACACATTTTGGAGGGCTAAATGACAAGAGACAAGCTTTACAAATTTCAAAGGTAGGTATAATAGGTGGGTGCATTTTTCTAACCATTTTCGTCATATTGTATGACAATTTTGATCAACCAACTTGATGGTCGATTTTGTCAATATTGGAGGCCTGATCTGATCACATGGTCTTCTACAAAAATGTTCCCCTATCAGTTACTGATCCATAGCCGTTGGAATCAGCTCATTTGCTGATGTGGATAAGAAGATATGGGCAAAATACGAAAACAGGTCAGCACAGACGTCATTGCACATCAGCCAACTTGATGGTCGATTTCGCTAGGGAAAACGACTCCGTTTCAAGAAGTGTAAAACATGAAAAAGTTAGATATGCCTCTTAACTTTGCACGGTTAAAATTTCAGCCTTATTACTTCAGTGAAACTCCAGATATAGCTGATATGGCAAAAGGTGTCGGAATTGGAACTGAACTGAATTTGCCCTTAATTGTTGATTTAACCTAGTAATCTGAAATCACTCAAAGAAACTCGTGAAAAACACCAAATTACATAAAAATATAAAAAATCATAAACACGATTAGACTAAGCAATAATAACTCGTATTTGACACAAAACAATAATAAAACATAACTAAAAAATATATGATTATACGACTTATCACACCCCCACACTTAGCTTTTTGCTAGTCCTCGAGCAAAACAAATAAAAATAAAATAAGAAAATCTAATCTAATCCACTTTCGTAGGAAATCACGGTGGCACTTAGCATGTGACACAAGCCTTTAAACCCCTAGGTGTCCCTAGTGGACGAGTTTAGTCTCGTGAAGGTTTACTAGAACGATACCCACAAACATTGAAAAACTAAAATATAAATAAACTACATATACTAAAAATATTTACTCCTAATCTTTTCAATACAAATTAGAGACAATCTTTGAACAAGTCTTATAAACTAATCAATAGCTTAAAGAATTTCACAAAAAATCATGCTTGAATGTAAATTGTTTGAGTTAAGCCAATATTAACATAACATATTTCAATCAAAATAGTGCATATTCAAACTTAATCTCAACTACTCACATGGGATACCGTCATGATTTTCACTCTTTAAAGTAGTGGTGAAGTGTTTACACTCAATCAATCTCATGAAAACAGTTCTACCATATTCTTGCTTGTCCACCTATTCTCCACTATTTAGATCATACAACTTCATGAATCAAGAGGTCTTTAATCAAGGTTGTAATGGGGCCAATGGGTTTGTAATGTGGTTGAAGAACAAAAGGATAAAGATATCACAAAGGTTCCAAAGAGTTCATAAAGTTTAGAGACATAAAAAGATCATACAAAGAAACTTCTCAAAACTCTTTACAAGTACATAGTCACCTAGGCCGGATATTCATGTTGGGCCTTTTCTTCATTCTAAACAACTTTGTAACATCTTTTTCTTTTTCCACAAATTCAAGAGATGATTCATATTTTTTTTTTTTTACATAGGAATGTATTTGCCAGTATTCCATTTCTTTTTCTCTTGACTTTTCTTTTCTTTTCCCCCCACACTTATTTCTTGTTTTTAACCCAAATTTTTAACTAAAAATATCCCTTGTTTTTTTGCAATATGTCTCAAAATATATAATACATCTTTAGAACAAGGGTAAGGATATAAGTATATTTAGGCTAGGTGTAAGTTGTGGTTACCAATAAAACATCATATTTAATGTAGGCTCAAATTGGCTCACTAGTGGGGATGTTCTCTTAGAACATTAATAATGGATGGCTGTTTGGCTCTGGTTATAATCCTAATGCCTCTATCATATTCATGTTGTCACATGTATCAATATAGTCTCAAACGGTTTAAAGCAAGTTCTAGAGAATCATGTAATCATAAGAGCACTCAAGAAAGAAATTAGATTGATTTGTATAATGCATCAATCATTATAGGCTCAAAAACTCACAAGGATGATTATACAAGTCAGATTAAGTCTAAACATGCTTCTTTCTCAATCAACATATCATATTAACATTGGCTCATAAAAAGGTTGACATCAAGCTCAATTCTCATGAAAATCTTCTCACTAATAAATCTGTTTTAGACTTATGCAATTTATATCTCATCATTGTATTAAAAAGGAACTAAAACACACTAAAAAAATTAATAATAATAATAATAAAGACTCATAAAAAAAATAGTAGACAAAAATAAAAGAAATACTAAATCATTTCCCCCACACTTAATTCTTACATTGTCCTCAATGTAAGTCTATTAACCCAAATGAAAGAATCATGTGTAAGAGAAAAGAACTAATAACATAAGAATAGGAACAACTAAGACTTAAAACAAAACAAAACAAACCCATGCAACCTAAATAATCCTAAAATTCTAAACAAAAATTAACAACATAAAAATTTAAAATCAAACTGACAAGGTATGTCTCAAGTCTCCCTTACTCAGACCTTGTTCATAATGAATACTTCTAAATTGCTTAAAACACAACAAACTTTTTTTTTTTAAATTAGCAAAATATGTCCCTTACCCCCTACAAAAATATGACATTGTCCCCAATGTCAAATTTTAAAGGTAGAATTTAGGAGATATTACCTGCAGAGGTTGCTAACCACTTATTATAACTGAGACACAACAAGCAAAATGTTAGATAATGTCACAAAGACAAAGTGCAATCCACTCCTTGCTCGTCCATATCTCTTTTTCTTTTTCCGAGCGTTTGCGAAACAACCGTAGCAGATAAACACTCATAAGCTTGGAGCTTTTTGAGTAAATCTTCAATGGTTGTAGCAGAAGTTATGGTTCTCCTTGCCTCTTAAAACATGAATCCATTTTCCACAGCATTATCTAAATATGAAAGCAAATTACTAAAATAACCATTAATATTAAGCAAACCAATGGGTTTCTTATTTGTGACCAAAGATGACCAAGAAGCCACGCAAGCTATTTCTTCCAATGTACCCAGACCTTCTGGTAAAGCAATGAATGCATCGACACAATGGTACATGATTGTCATCCGTTCAGGGATACTCCAGACTTGTATTTCCTTACCCACGGTAGGTCCACAAAAACCTGTGAATAGTTTTGGAACGATTCCTAGAACTGGACTTCCTCCGGCGTGTGCTGCTGTAGCGACTGCTCCCATTAAACCCGTACTACCACCTCCATAAATCAACTGGATCTTTTGTAGGGCAAGTATTACTCCAACTCTTATGGCTTCATCAGCAAATATGTTATTTTTCCCTGGATAAGCACCTCCAAAGACACAAATTTTTTTAATGCGCTGGGACGAAGTACTTTCCATTTTTTTTTTCGAGTGCCTGAAAGAGAATGAGTACATGGTGTAATATATAGAGGACTGAGTAGTGAATCAGACAAGAGTAATAATGTCGCCGAAAGTGTATTTGACCTGTCAGAAGAAAATGTTAACCTAACAAAAGATTTTTGCGTGATTTCAGGAAGAAAATCAAAAAGAGAAGAAAAATCAACCGTAAAAGACCAATAAAAAAAACGAGAATAATTACATAAATCGAACAACACGTAAATTAAACCGAAATGAAGTTATTGCAAATCAAACCAAAAGCTGAGAAGTCATTTATTGTAGTTGTGATTGTGGCTCACATCTTCCTCTGGTTTTACGTCCAGAAACGGCTTAAACGCCTTCTATGAGTCGAGGATATGCTTCCCATCCAGTTTCTTACAAGCTGGCAAACAGGGTCTTTTAACATCAGATTCCCAAGATGTTGCCATTCCCTTTGGAATTACGGCCATAAATCAAGAATTTCTCTTTGTACGTCTCCACTAGGATGCGTCTCAAGAGAAAGTTGGATATTACCCAAATTCTCCTTACTCAGTCCATCCTTAATGAATTCAATTTTATCATCTCGATTAGAGGACGGAATCCCAATAGAACGACATTTACCGTTACACGTCCATCGTGCACATTTGTGGCAATTTGAACTCATGCGCTTTGCTCGTCGTTTCTTTGCAAAAGTGCTTCTACCTGTACCTGGTAAATGCAAAACAGGAAGATATTCATCTTCACGTACCTTGGCTTCAATTATCCAACATATGTCTTCAGGAATCCCTTTGTGCATAAGCATTCTTAATCTTTCAAATCGAACTTGGTAAAGCTTCAGTAAAATATTTCGAGGAAAAGGAGGAAATCGTTTCTGCAATCTTGTGAGAATATCATCCATCCTGAAAAAAAAATGAAAAAAATTGAAAGAGAAATTGGAAGAGAAATTTATATACAATATCAGTTTTGTGGGTAGCTGATGGAACCGATTTAAATGATCACGGAGTACCGTTATCCGCCATTTAACTGGGGTTAAAAAAAATTAAAAATTATATTTACATCTAGTTATTTTCAAAACAAGGATCAAAAAGAAAAACAACATAAAAAGACTCAAAAACTTTCTCTAAATAAAATCCTAAATTCTTCCCCCCACACATAATTCTTACATTGTCATTAATGTAATGCTATTAATCCCAAATGAAAGAATCATGTGTAAGTGAAAAGAACTAATAAACAAAATAAACTTATGCAGCCTAAATGAACTTAGAAACACTAAACACAATTAGCAAAGAAACATAAGAAAAAGATAAAGAAAAAGAGAGCAAATCTGAGGATGGCAATTTGTCAATGCTTTCACTAATTAGGCTGCCTCCCCCAATTAGCACTTGATTTAGTGTTTTGAACCTAACCAACACCCCTTCTTGGCATTTTAGGCTTGTCAGGCTCATACATGAAATTTCCAAAATTTATGCGTTTGAGAGGAAGCTTTCTTTGCACAACAGTGGATGCATTCTCCATTACAAGTATTATTCCATCATCCTTTGTGGTGCATATGTCATCGAGGAATAGAGCATATTTTGATACTTGTTGAATGACCTCCACAAACAAGTTGTTTAAGGTTTCCGGCATGTGTTGTTCATGTTCTTCCTCCTTGAACTTTGCAAATCTACTAGGAAAAGGTGGAGAAGAAACATTAGTAAAAAGTGAAACCTTAAACGTTACCTCAGGTGCCGAAATACTCTTATTTGGATCTTTGGCTTCATTATCCTCAAGAATAGAATCCATCTCTAATTTTGTTTCATCCTCATCTTGTTCCTCATTCTTCAAGGTCACAATAGTAGCATTCTCCTTTGGGTTAACCATCGTTTGGGCTGGGAGTTCTTCAGATCTTTGTGCTACCCATCCCACCATACTACTAGCCAATTGGCTCATTTGCTTTTCCAAACTCTGGATGCTTGCCCTTGTTTCCTATTGAAATTGCAAAGAATCAGTAACACGAGAATAGACAAGATCTTCTAAAGAAGTACCTGAGTTTTGAGTCATATGTGGTGGTTGAAAAAGATCTGGTTCTTGAGACCATGATTGATTGAAGCTAGATGGATGAGTGTAATTGGCATAAGGATCTACTTCTTGGTAATTTTTCGAGTAGCCATAATTAGTATGATCCCACCATCCCTCATGGTAAGTGTTTGAGTAATGATCATACTGTTGGTCTTGGAACACTTGATGGCCTTGACATCCTCCCATGGCCAATTGTTGAACTGGGGAGGTGAGATTGGCTTGTTGATTCTCCATGTTTAAGTATGCCACCAACTCTTCAAGTGTTAGATTGCTCAATTCCATTGTTTTTTTTTTTTTTTAAATTTGAAAAGAAAAACTTGTATGTACAAGAAAATAAAACTAATTAGAACTGAAAATAAGAATAAACCAAGTAACAAATAAACTAAAGAAAGCAATCCCCGGCAACGGCGCCAAAAATTTGATGCACCCAAAAGAGTGTATCTTATTTAACCTTGCATTAAAAAGATCAATTGTAAGTATAATGATTAGCAAGGGTCGAGTCCTCAGAGATTGGGTTTTAATCTATGAGTTATTAGTTTATAACTTACGTTCAAAGAAAACAATAAAAGAAAAGGGGTTTTTGAAGCCAGATTTAAACTAAAGTAAATAATAAGAATAAGATGTAAGGCGGTATAACCAGCCAATAAAAACATATATACTAAATTAGGCGGTATAACCAGCCAATAAAAATAAAACAAAGTTAATATACAAATTATGCGGTATAACCAGCCAATAAAAATAAATATACTTTTAAAAATAAGCAAACTAGAAAAGTAAGAAAACAAGTAAGTAAGAAGAATCAAATATGAAAAATATGGTTAAGGTTTCATTCTCCACCACTAGACATCATTAAGAATCAATTTCAGATCTATCAATATCAACCAACTATCAAAGTTAACAACCGTAGATAACAACAAGCTCTGTTATCCCAATCTTTCCTTAGTTTGTCGTTAAATAGAACAAGCTCTCTATTTAATCTCTAACCATTAAACAACCTAGAATAAGCTCTCTAAATTCAATTTAATGGCAGCTTTATGATGAGAAAGATAGGTTGATCTAAGCAACAAAGACATAAGCTCGGATTGTTCAACTTAGGTTATGTTCCACTTTGCAATTATTGAAAACTTGACCATAATCATTAATCACAAATTGCCACTTATGAATAGGAAATCAAGACAATTACACGGATCAAGACTCCTAGACTTGCAATAGATAATTATCAAGATCTATCTAGTTGTACACCTAAATAAATCAAGACAACATCATGAACAATTCTTGTAGAAGAACATAAGCAACTTTGATAGAAAATTAATGATAGATAGAATTTGAAAATCAATCACAAAACATGTCTAGGGCTTTGAAATCACCCTTAACCAAATAGAAGTTTAGCCTAGCATAGGCATTGTAAACATAAACGTAAAATTAAAGAGAATCTAAGAAGGAAATAAAAGAAAGAAAGAAGAAGAAGAAAATAAAGAAAAAGAAAACTAGAGAAAAGAAAGAAGAAGAAAACTTAGAGAATTTTATTACAATGGCTAATATCCTACCAATGTACAATATGATCCTCTACAATCATCCAAGGCCCTCTATTTATACACATTTTGGAGGGCTAAATGACAAGAGACAAGCTTTACAAATTTCAAAGGTAGGTATAATAGGTGGGTGCATTTTTCTAACCATTTTCGTCATATTGTATGACAATTTTGATCAACCAACTTGATGGTCGATTTTGTCAATATTGGAGGCCTGATCTGATCACATGGTCTTCTAGAAAAATGTTCCCCTATCAGTTACTGATCCATAGCCATTGGAATCAGCTCATTTTCTGATGTGGATAAGAAGATATGGGTAAAATACGAAAACAGGTCAGCACAGACGTCATTGCACATCAGCCAACTTGATGGTCGATTTCGCTAGGGAAAACGACTCCGTTTCAAGAAGTGTAAAACATGAAAAAGTTAGATATGCCTCTTAACTTTGCACGGTTAAAATTTCAGTCTTATTGCTTCAGTGAAACTCCAGATATAGCTGATAAGGCAAAAGGTGTCGGAATTGGAACAGAACTGGATTTGCCCTTAATTGTTGATTTAACCTAGTAATCTGAAATCACTCAAATAAACTCGTGAAAAACACCAAATTACATAAAAATATAAAAAATCATAAACACGATTAGACTAAGCAATAATAACTCGTATTTGACACAAAACAATAATAAAACATAACTAAAAACGATATAATTATACGAGTTATCACACAACAATTAAATCATTCTACAAATGAGAAAGAAATTCCATTGGAACAAATTGAAAATGATGAACCTTGTCAAGAAATAAAGAAAAGCAAAAAGATTAAAAAGATAAGAGATTTTGTACCAGATTTCTTTATGTTCCTTGTAGAAGGAAAAGGTGAAAGCATAGACACTAAAATTCCTTATTGTTTTAATGAGGAATCTGACCCTGTTACATATGAAGAGGCAATGAAATCTCACGATTATGCTTTTTGGAAAGAAGCAATAAGCGATGAGATGGATTCAATAATGGGAAATAAAACTTGGATCTTAGTTGATCTTCCACCAGGTTCCAAACCAATAGGTTGTAATGGATTTTCAAAAAGAAATTGAAGGTGGATGGAACCATAGACAAATTCAAAGCAAGTGATAAGCTCATAAAATATACATTTTATGCCATTCTACCTTTAGTTTTTGTTATGTTTTCGATCTTTATCTTGTTTACTTATATTATGTTTTTGAATTTTAGGTAAAATAAGGAGAATGAAGTCAAAAGATGTCAATAATGATGGTAAAGAGCTTACAAAATCATAATTACAAGATGGAAGAAGACTTGGGAGTCAAAAATATCAATTTCTGGTTGAAAAGCAATAAGGCAGATTTGACCTCTGGAGTTTGTTGTAAGGAAAACATGATGTTTGATTCTTTATTTGAAGAAACTTCCTTCTTGACTTTCGAAGCTGACTTGATTATCTTTCCAACGATATATTATGGGCCCAAATCGGCTAAGAAATGGGCATTCAAAATGGCGCTAGAAGATCTCCCTAAAGAATCCTGCAGCCAGAAAAACCCTAATCGCAAATCTGAAAAAAAAAGGCAAAAACGTGATTTTTGCACCTCCAGGCTTACTTGTGCGGCAAGGACTTATTCTTAGGGTTTTAAAGCTCTATAAATACCATCTTTTGAGCCACAAACTAGACATCGTTTGAGGAGACTCAAGGGATCATCATTATTATTATTCTTCTTCTCCATTCTTTTATTTTTCTTTTTAGTTTTATGTATATATTATCCATGCTATGCTAGGCTAAACTTTTATTTGGTTAAGGGTGATTTCAAAGCCCTAGACATGTTTTGTAATTGATTTTCAGATTCTATCTATCATTAATTTTCTATCAAAGTTACTTATGTTCTTCTACAAGAATTGTTTATGATGTTGTCTTGATTTATTTAGGTGTACAACTAGATAGATCTTGATAATTATCTATTGCTAGTTTAGGAGTCTTGATCCGTGTAATTGTCTTGATTTCCTATTCATAAGTGGCAATTTGTGATTAATGATTATGGTCAAGTTTTTGATAATTGCAAAGTGGAACATAACCTAAGTTGAACAATCCGAGCTTATGTGTTTGTTGCTTAGATCAACCTATCTTTCTCATCATAAAGCTGCCATTAAATTGAATTTAGAGAGCTTATTCTAGGTTGTTTGATGGTTAGAGATTAAATAGAGAGCTTATTCTATTTAACAACAAACTAAGGAAAGATTGGGATAACAGAGCTTGTTGTTATCTACGGTTGTTAACTTTGATAGTTGGTTGATATTGATAGATCTGAAATTGGTTCTTAATGATGTCTAGTGGTGGAGAATGAAGCCTTAACCATATTTCTCTCATATTTGATTTCGTATTTCTTACTTGCATCTTACTTTTCTTGTTTGCTTATTTTTAAAACTATTTCAAAATCCCCTTTACTTTTGTTTACTTGTTTTTAAGTTTTAAACTATTAACTTATAAACTAAAACCCAATCCCTGAGGACTCGACCCTTGCTAATCACTATACTTTACAATTGATTCTTTTTAAGTGCAAGGTTAAATAAGATACACTCTTTTGGGTGCATCAAGTTTTTGGCGCCGTTGCCGGGGATTGCTTTATTTAGTTTATTAGTTTATTGGTTTATTCTTATTTTCAATTTTAATTAATTTTATTTTTCTTGTACATACAGGTATTTGTTTCCAAATTTCAAGCAAGAAGAGATGGCAGGTGCTACATCAAAACTTCAGAACCTTCAGAACCAACTAGACAATCTCATCTCCATAGTTCAACAAGTGGCCATAAGTAAGATTCAACAATCAAAGCAGTGTGGAGTGTGCTTCATGATGGATCATCCAACCAATTGGTGCCCATACTACCGAAAATATAATTTTGAAGCAGCCTATGATGTGGGAGAATACCAAAGCCATCAAGGGTTCCAAGGACAACAGTATGATGCTTTCCCAAACACTTACAATGAGGGATGGTGGAATCATACTCATTATGGCTACTCGGGAGATTATCAAGAAGTAGATCCTTATGCTAATTACACTAATCAATTTGTCTTCAATCAACAATGGGATCAACAACAAGATCTTTTTGAGCCACCACCTCAAAACTCAGGTAATTCTTTAAAAGAACTTGTCAATTTTGTTGTTATTAATACTCTGCAACTTCAACAGAAAACAAGGGAAACAAAGGCAAGTATCCAGAGTTTGGAAAGGCAAATGAGCCTATTGGCTAGTAGTACGGTGGAATTAGTAGCACAAAGATCTCAAGCACTCCCTTCCCAATCGATGATTGATCCAAAGGAGAGTGTTAGTGCCACACAACTTGAGGATGAACCAGAAAATCAAAGGGATCCCGAGGATGAGAAAGAACTAAAGATGGATTCAACTATTGAAGATAATGAAGCTTCAATTCCGAAAGAAAGTACTTCGGCACCTGAAGTAACGTTTAAGGTTCCACTTTTTACTAATGTTTCTTCTCCACCTTTTCCTAGTAGATTTGCAAAGTTGAAGGAGGAAGAACATGAACAACACATGCCGGAAACCTTAAACAACTTGTTTGTGGATGCCATTCAACAAGTATCAAAATATGCTCTATTCCTCGATGAGATATGCACCACAAAGGATGATGAAGTAATACTTGTATTGGAGAATGCATCTACTGTTGTGCAAAGAAAGCTTCCTATCAAACGCATAAATTTGGAAAATTTCATGTATGAGCCTGACAAGCCTAAAGAGCCAAGAAGGGGTGTTGGTTAGGTTCAAAACACTAACTCAAGTGTTAATTGGGAATGCAGCCCAATTAAAGAAGAAATTGCCAACTTGCCATACTCAGATTTGCTTTCTTTTCCTTTTTCTTTTATTATTTTTATTGTTTTTATTTATTTATTTTTATGTTTATTTGTTAATTATTTGTTTAGTATTTTAGGATTATTTAGGTTGCATGAATTTGTTTTGTTTTGAGTCTTAGTTATTTCTTTTCTTATGTTATTAGTTCTTTTCTCTTACACATGATTCTTTCATTTGGGTTAATAGCATTACATTGAGGACAATGTAAGAATTAAGTGTGGGGGGAAGGATTTAGGATTTCTTTTGTTTTTGTCTATTATTTTTTTTTATGAGTCTTTAATTTTATTATTATTATTTTTAGTGTGTTTTAGTTCCTTTTTAATACAATGATGAGATATGAATTGCATAGGTCTAAACTGGTTATTAGTGAGAAGATTTTCATGAGAATTAAGCTTGATACTAATTTTTATGAGCCAATATTGATATGATATGTTGATTGAGAAAGAAGCATGTTTAGACTTAAAATTGACTTGTATAATCATCCTTGTGAGTTTTGAGCCTATATGATTGATGCATTATACATATCAATCTAATTTCTTTATTGGGTGTTCTTATGATTACATGTTTCTCTAGAACTTGCTTTAAACCTTATTGAGACTATATTGATGCATGTAACAACATGAAAATGATAGAGGTATTAGAATTATAACCAGGGCCAAACAGCCATTCCTTATTGATGTTCCAAGAGAACATCCCACTAGTGAGCCAATTTGAGCCTACAATGAATAAGCTATTTCTTTGGCAACCATATCTTACACCTAGCCTAAATACATTTATATCTTTACTCTTGTTCTAAATATGGACTAGAATGTTTGAGACATATTGCAAAAACAAGGGATACTTTTTGAAAATTTGGGTTAGAACAAAAGATAAGTGTGGGGGAGGAGAGAGGCAAAAGTCAAGAGAAAAAGAAAAGGGAACATTGTAAAAATACATTCCCATGAAAAAAAAAATTGAAAAAAATTGAATCATCTCTTGGACTTTTGGTTAAAGAAAAGAAAAAGAATGTTACAAGGTTGGTTAGAATGAAGTAAAGGCTCAATATGAAATATTCAGGCTATGTGATTATGTACTTCTAAGGAATATTGAGAAAGTTTTATTTGCAAAATCTTATTTTGTCTCTAAATTCTATGAAGTCTTTGGAACGTTTCTGATATCTTTTCCTTTTTATTCTTTAACCACATTATTACCCCTTGGCCCCATTACAACCTTGATTAAAGACCTCTTGATTTATGAAGTTGCATGATCTAAATAGTGGATAATAGGTGGACAAGCAATAATATGGTAGAACTGTTTTCATGAGATTGATTGAGTGTAAACACTTTACCACTACTTTAAAGAGTGAAAATCATGAGAGTATAGTGAGAAGTTGAGATTAAGTTTGAATATGCACTATTTTGATTGAAATATGTTATGTTAATATTGGCTTAACTCAAACTATTTACATTCAAGCAAGATTTTTTGTGAATTTCTTTAAGCTATTGATTAGTTTATAAGACTTGTCCAATGATTATCTCTAATTTATCTTGGAAGGATTAGTTGTAATTATTATTATTATTTTTTTAATTTTTTAGTTTTTCTTATGTCTTCAATGTTTGTGGGTATCGTCCTAGTAAACCCTCACGAGACTAAACTCGTCCACTAGGGACACCTAGGGGTTTAAAGGCTTGTGTCACATGCTAAGTGCCACCGTGATTTCCTACGAAAGTGGATTAGATTAGATTTTATTATTTTATTATTTTATTTTGTTTTGCTCGAGGACTAGCAAAAAGCTAAGTGTGGGGGTATTTGATAAGCTCATAAAATATACATTTTATGCCGTTCTACCTTTAGTTTTTGTTATGTTTTCGATCTTTATCTTGTTTACTTATATTATGTTTTTGAATTTTAGGTACAATAAGGAGAATGAAGTCAAAAGATGTCAATAATGATGGTAAATAGCTTACAAAATCATAATTACAAGATGGAAGAAGACTTGGGAGTCAAAAATATCAATTTCTGGTTGAAAAGCAATAAGGCAGATTTGACCTCTGGAGCTTGTTGTAAGGAAAACATGATGATAGACTCTTTATTTGAAGAAACTTCCTTCTTGACTTTTGAATTTGACTTGATTATCTTTCCAACGATATATTATGGGCCCAAATCGGATAAGAAATGGGCATTCACAATGGCGCTAGAAGATCTCCCTAAAGAATCCTGCAGCCAGAAAAACCCTAATCGCAAATCTGAAGAAAAGAGAGAGGCAAAAACGTGATTTTTGCACCTCCAGGCTTACTTGTGCGGCAAGGACTTATTGTCAGGGTTTGAAAGCTCTATAAATACCATCTTTTGAGCCACAAAATAGACATCTTTTGAGGAGACTCAAGGATCATTATTATTCTTCTTCTTCTTCTCCATTCTTTTATTTTTCTTTTTAGTTTTATGTATATATTATCTATGCCTATGTTATGCTAAACTTTTATTTGGTTAAGGGTGATTTCAAAGCCTTAGACATGTTTTGTAATTGATTTTCAGAATCTATCTATCATTGTTTTCTATCAAAGTTGCTTATGTTCTTCTATTAAAATTGTTCATGATGATGTTTTGATTTGTTTAGGTGGCCAACTAAATAAATCTTGATAATTGTCTAATGCTAGTTTAGGAGTCTTGATCCGTGTAATTGTCTTGATTTCCTATTCATAAGTGGCAATTTGTGATTAATGATTATGGTCAAGTTTTCAATAATTGCAAAGTGGAACATAACCTAAGTTGAACAATCCGAGCTTATGTGTTTGTTGCTTAGATCAACCTATCTTTCTCATCATAAAGCTGCTATTAAATTGAATTTAGAGAGCTTATTCTAGGTTGTTTGATAGTTAGAGATTAAATAGAGAGCTTGTTCTATTTAACGATGAACTAAGGAAAGATTGGGGTAACAGAGCTTGTTGTTATCTACGGTTGTTAACTTTGATAGCTAATTAATGTTGATAGTTATGAAATTGATTCTTAATGATGTCTAGTGGTGGAGAATGAAACCTTAACCATATTTCTATCATATTTGATTTCTTATTTCTTACTTGTTTTCTTACTTTTCTTGTTTGCTAATTTTTAACACTATTTCAAAACCCCCTTTTATTTTGTTTTCTTTGAACGTAAGTTATAAACTAATAACTCATAGATTAAAACCCAATCCCTGAGGACTCGACCCTTGCTAATTACTATACTCTACAATTCATTCTTTTTAAGTGCAAGGTTAAATAAGATACACTCTTTTGGGTGCATCATATTCCATGTAGTGATGGTCCCAGATGGTAGATAGTAGAGCCATTTTTTTGCTGAATCAGCTAGAGAGAATGTGAAGGCTCTCAACTTAACTTGCTCTTCCATGACTCCTGTTGGTCTCATGCTTGAGCAAACGACATGGAATTCCTTGAGGTGCTTATTTGGATCCTCTCCTGCAAAACCATGAAAAGTTGGGAGAAGATGTGATAAGCTCATAAAATATACATTTTATGCCTTTCTACCTTTAGTTTTTGTTATGTTTTCAATCTTTATCTTGTTAACTTATATTATATTTTTGAATTTTAGGTACAATAAGGAGAATGAATTTAAAATATGTCAGTAATGATGGTAAAGAGCTTACAAAATCATAATCACAAGATGGAAGAAGACTTAGGAGTCAAAAAGATCAAATTCTTAGTGCTAAGTGATCAGGCAGATTTGACCTCCGGAGCTTGTTGCAAGGAAAACATGATGTTAGATTCTTTATTTGAAAAATCTTTCATCTTGACTTTTGAAGTTCACTTGGTTATCTTTCCAACGATATATTATAGGTCCAATTTGGATAAGAAATGGCACCCAAATTGGCGCTGGAAGATCTCCCTAAAGAACCCTACGACCAGAAAAACCCTAACCGCAAATTTGAAAAAAATAGAGGCAAAAACATGATTTTTCTGCCTCCAGGCTTACTTGCGTGGCAAGGACTTATTCTCATGGTTTCAAAGCTCTATAAATACCATCTTTTGAGCCACAAACTAGACATATTTTTAGGAGACTCAAAGGATCATCATTCTTCTTCTTCTTCTTCTTCTCCATTCTTTTATTTTTCTTTTTAGTTTTATGTATATTGTCTATGCCTATGCTAGGCTAAACTTCTATTTGGTTAAGGGTGATGTCAAAGCCCTAGACATGTTTTGTAATTGATTTTCAGATTCTATCTATCATTAATTTTCTATCAAAGTTACTTATGTTCTTCTACAAGAATTGTTTATGATGTTGTCTTGATTTATTTAGGTGTACAACATAGATCTTGATAATTATCTATTGCTAGTTTAGGTGTCTTGATCCGTGTAATTGTCTTGATTTCCTATTGATAAGTGGAAATTTGTGATTAATGATTATGGTCAAGTTTTCGATAATTGCAAAGTGGAACATAACCTAAGTTGAACAATCCGAGCTTATGTGTTTGTTGCTTAGATCAACCTATCTTTCTCATCATAAAGCTTCCATTAAATTGAATTTAGAGAGCTTATTCTAGGTTGTTTGATGGTTAGAGAGAGCTTATTCTATTTAACGACAAACTAAGGAAAGATTGGGGTAACAGAGCTTGTTGTTATCTACAGTTGTTAACTTTGATAGTTGGTTGATATTGATAGATTTGAAATTGATTCTTAATGATTTCTAGTGGTGGAGAATGAAACCTTAACCATATTTCTCTCATATTTGATTTCTTATTTCTTACTTGCATCTTACTCTTCTTGTTTGCTTATTTTTAAAACTATTTCAAAACCCCCTTTTCTTTTGTTTTCCTTGAATGTAAGTTTTAAACTATTAACTTATAAACTAAAACCCAATCCCTGAGGACTTGACCCTTGCTAACTACTATACTTACAATTGATCTTTTTAGTGTAAGGTTAAATAAGATATACTTTTTTGAGTGCATCAAGATGAATGAAACCAGATTTTAATTCAAAAGCTACCTCAAGATTAGCATATTCAATGCATAATGGTTGTTGACCCAAGTCTGGAGCGGCTAGCTCCTTGAGAGTTCGGTTCGCAGCTGCTGCCATTTCTCCTTGCTCCTCTTGGATGTTTTGGATCAACTCCTCGATTGGTTGTTGGTGAGAAGTTATAAATTCTCGAATTCTCCTAAGTCTTAAGTCTTCTTCGAGAGCTTGGAACATTCACTTATAAAAAAAAAGAAAGTAAATAATTAGAACAAATAATAAGAATAAACCAATAAACTAATAAACTAAAGAAAGCAATCCTCGGCAACGGCGCCAAAAACTTGATGCACCCAAAAGAGTGTATCTTATTTAACCTTGCAATTAAAAAGAATCAATTGTAGAGTATAGTGATTAGCAAGGGTCGAGTCCTTAGGGATTGGGTTCTAGTTTATAAGTTAATAGTTTATCACTTAATAACAAGTAAACAAAAGTAAAGGGGATTTTGAGATCAGATTTAAACTAAAGTTAACAATAAGAAAGAGAAAACAAGTAATTAAGAAGAATCAAATATGAGAAATGTGGCTAAAGGTTCATTCTCCACGACTAGACATCATTAAGAATCAATTTCATATCTATCAACATCAATTAACTATCAAAGTTAATAACAATAAGAAAGAGAAAACAAGTTCTTTTACCCCAATCTTTTCTTAGTTCGTCGTTAAATAGAAAAAACCTCTCTATTTGATCTCTAACTATCAAACAACCTAGAACAAGCTCTTTAAGTTCAATTTCATAGCAGCTTTATGATGAGAAAGATAGGTTGATCTAAGCAACAAACACATAAGCTCGGATTGTTCAACTTAGTTTATGTTCCACTTTGCAATTATTGAAAACTTAACCATAATCATTAATCACAAATTGCTACTTACGAATAGGAAATCAAGACAATGACACAGATCCAGACTCCTAAACTAGCATTAGACAATTATCAAGATTTATCTAGTTAGCCACCTAAACAAATCAAAACATCTTCATGAGCAATTTTAATAGAAGAACATAAGCAACTTTGATAGAAATCAATGATAGATAGATTCTGAATATTAATTACATAACATGTCTAGGGCTTTGAAATCACCCTTAAACAAATAAAAGTTTAGCCTAGCTTAGGCATTGTAAACATAAACATAAAATTAAAGAGAATCTAAGAAGAAAATAAAAGAAAGAAAGAAGAAGAAGAATATTAATTATCCAGCCTCTTGTTCTCTCAAAAACTCTAAAACAAAGAAGAAATCAGAATTTTGATGCTTGGAGAAGTGTAAATTTCGTTTGCCCCTTGATCTCTATTTATAGGCAATAGCTAGAGCATCAAACAAGTGAATTTCAGCTCTCTCCCTTCAATAAATGCTGACTTGTGGCTAAAGTTAAGGAAAAGTGGCTAACTTTTGTGTTTTAAGGAAAGATATAAGCCTTGGCAGCCAAGTTTGAATAAAGTAGGAAAGTTTTAGTCAAAGCACTCTTTAATGAAGAGACATTACAAACTTGCAGCCAAAGTAAGTGTAAGGAAGGAAAGTCTTAGCTGATTTAATTCTCCTACTTTGACTAGGATTAGCTTTAAGGAAAGATACTTGCAATTAATGCAATTAATGCAAGTTGACAGCCACTAATCCTTCTTTGACAAGGATAAACATTATTGTCAGCTAGGGTATTAAGAAAAAAATGTGATTTGCGGCTAGGGTTTTTATGCCACTAAGGTTGTTTAGGGAGATATTCCAATGCCGATTTGGATGTCCATTTCTTATCCAATTTAGGCCTATGACCAACCGTTGGAAAGGTAATCAAGTGATATTCAAAAGTCAAGAAGGAAGTTTCTTCGAATAAAGAATCTAACATCATGTTTTCTTAGCAAAAAGCTCCGGAGGTCAAATCTGTCTTCTTGCTTTGCACCAAAAATTTGATCTTTTTGACTCTCAAGTCTTTTTCCATCTTGTGATTGAAATTTTGTAAGCTCTTTAATATCCTAATTGACATGTTTTGACTTCATCTCTTCCAAAATACCTATAAAGCATAAAAACCTAGTAAAATGCCAAGGAACTTAAGAATCAAAACACAAAGTATAAGAAAATTGAACAGGAAAATGAATGAAATTAAGCACTTATCAGGTGGCGGCTGAACTTCTTCAAGGTTCAAAAACTTTACCCGATAGCCCTAATTTGGGTGTGAGAATGTGTTTTCCAACTAGTATTTTTATGGATAAAGAGTATATGATAAGCCACTAGTTTATTTACGGAAAGTTAGGGTTATGTTTAGCCACATGGTGTCTCCTTGGCAGGCAGCTCTCCTTTTTGCTTGAAGCTTCATTTCTTGTCCAAATTCAATCTTTTCAACTCCATAGCATTCCTTAGCTTCCAAAACGCCTACAAAACACAAAATCATAGTAAACTATCAAGGAATTTAAGAAACTAAGCATAAAATATAAGGAATTGATGTAAGAAAATTCATGAATGTAAGCACTTATCAGTTATTTGATAGTTAGAGATTAAGTAGTGGAGTTTGTCCTATTTAACTATAAACTAAGGAAGGATTGTGGTAACATGGGAGGTTGTTATCTACGGTTGTTAGCTTTGATAAATAATTGATATTGATAGGTCTGAATTTGATTCTTAATGATGTCTAGTGGTGGAGAATGCATTTAGCCATATTTCTCATATCTGATTACTTCTTATTTACTTGCTTTCTTATTTTTATTGTTTGCTTAAGTTTAAACTGATTTCAAAACCCCCCTTTAACTTTTGTTTTCTTTGAATTTAAGTTTTAAACTAGTGATTTATAAACTAAAACCCAATCCCTGTGGACTTGACCCTTGCTAATCACTATACTCTACAATTGATTCTTTTTAAGTGCAAGGTTAAATAAGATACACTCTTTTTAGTACATCAAATTTTATTGTCTATGCTTTCACCTTTTCCTTCTACAAGGAACATAAAGAAATTTGGTTTTAATCCTTTTTCTTTTCCTTATTTCTTGACAAGGTTCATCATTTTCAATTTGTTCTAATGGAATTTATTTCTCATTTGTAGAATGATTTAATTGCTGTGGCTGTAGTTGTCTTGAAATAGATTTAAATCTAGTTTCATCAAAAATTACATCTCTTGATTCAATTACCATGAACATATATGCTTTACTGTTATGTGCATATCCTATAAATATACATTCGATTCCTCTACCTAACATTTTCTTTTAGGTTCTGGAATTTTAACTATAGCTCTACAGCCCCAAACCTTCAAATAATCAAGGTTTTGTTTCTTTTTCTTCTATACCAATGTTGGATTTTGACTTATCAAATCTGAGATCACTGAGGAAGAGTTCAGGTTACTTATTTGTCTTCTTATGCAATGCTTACTTGTATGGATATGAGTAATAAACTCAACCGAATGGCTAGGGCACTCTTGTAATCAACCAGTTAAGGTAACTACAAGAACCGTTCCACAACCTATCTTGCTCGTCCAAACCAAAACGCTTTATGCCTTGCTTCTTGATAATTCAAGTAATCAAGAACTCCTCACTCACTAAGCAATTGCACTTAGCAATCTGCCTCCCAGTTGTGTCTTACACAATTGTCTAATTATTGGTGTCTTGTGTGTGTGTCTTGGCCGAACCCCTCTCCTATTTATAGCCTCTCTAGGGTTGCTTCATGAAAGGGTTAAAGGACACAACCCCTTCTAGAATAACACCCTATATTTGGACATAATGGTTCGGTCAACAGAACCATTCCCTTCCAAATGAACATGACCATTCGGCTAATAAGAGGGATCCTCTCAACCAGAAACAACATGTTGTTTCGATCACATGTGGCAGCCACATGATGAATGATGTCACATGTCACAATCTCATTGGTGACACTTGTACACGATGGTGCTGATGTGTCACACCTATGTGCCACATCATCTAGGCTACTTAGCTACCACTAGCTAGTGTCACTCCACCTCATAGAGTGTCACTCACCTAGCTACCCTTCAGCTACATCTAGCCAAGTGAGTTGGTGTCCAGCTCCTTGAGTTGAGCTAGTTGGTGTCCAGCTACCTTGAGCTGACTTGAGCTGAGTAAGCTTTCACTTTGAGCTCCTTATGAGCTTCCATAAGCTTATCTCATCTCCTTGCTAGTTTACCATCATCATATATCATTCATATCAAGTTAATCTTATGCTTATTTAGTGTATTTGTTCACTTATGTCCAAATACTTCCAACAGCTATGTATATTTTTTGCATTCAAATGATGAAGTACTTGATAAATTTAAAATTTATAAATCTGAAGTTGAGCTTCGTTGTGAAACTTTTATCAAGTGCTTGAGATTGGATAGAGATGGAGAATATTATAGTCCAAGCTATTTTAAATCCACCGGGATAGTCCATCAAGTTTCAGCACCATACACACCACAGAAAATGGTGTGGCTGAGAGGAAAAATAGGGTCTTGACTGAAATGGTAAATTCTATGTTATCATATTCTGGTCTTGGATAAGGTTTTTCGGGAGAAGCTGTATTAACAACTTGTCATATATTAAATAGAGTTCCTAACAAGGAAACTAAAATAACACCATATGAACAATGGAAGAAAAAGAAACCAAACCTTGATTATTTGAAGGTTTGGGGCTGTAGAGCTACAGTTAAAATTCCAAAACCTAAAAGGAAAAAGTTAGGTGGAAGAGGAATCGAATGCATATTTATAGGATATGCACATAATAGTAAAGCATATAGGTTCATGGTAATTGAACCTAATGATTCAATTTCAATTCATATTGTTATTGAATCAAGAGATGCAATATTTGATGAAACTAGATTTAAATCTGTTTCAAGACAACTACAGCCACAACAATTAAATCATTCTACAAATGAGAAAGAAATTCCATTGGAACAAATTGAAAATGATGAACCTTGTCAAGAAATAAAGAAAAGCAAAAAGATTAAAAATACAAGAGATTTTGTACCAGATTTCTTTATGTTCCTTGTAGAAGGAAAAGGTGAAAGCATAGACACTAAAATTCTATATTGTTTTAATGAGGAATCTGACCCTGTTACATATGAAGAGGCAATGAAATCTCACGATTATGCTTTTTGGAAAGAAGCAATAAGCGATGAGATGGATTCAATAATGGGAAATAAAACTTGGATCTTAGTTGATCTTCCACCAGGTTCCAAACCAATAGGTTGTAATGGATTTTCAAAAAGAAATTGAAGGTGGATGGAACCATAGACAAATTCAAAGCAAGTGATAAGCTCATAAAATATACATTTTATGCCATTCGACCTTTAGTTTTTGTTATGTTTTCAATCTTTATCTTGTTTACTTATATTATGTTTTTGAATTTTAGGTACAATAAGGAGAATGAAGTCAAAAGATGTCAATAATGATGGTAAAGAGCTTACAAAATCATAATTACAAGATGGAAGAAGACTTGGGAGTCAAAAATATCAATTTCTGGTTGAAAAGCAATAAGGCAGATTTGACCTCTGGAGTTTGTTGTAAGGAAAACATGATGTTTGAGTCTTTATTTGAAGAAACTTCCTTCTTGACTTTCGAAGCTGACTTGATTATCTTTCCAACGATATATTATGGGCCCAAATCGGATAAGAAATGGGCATTCAAAATGGCGCTAGAAGATCTCCCTAAGGAATCTTGCAGCCAGAAAAACCCTAATCGCAAATCTGAAAAAAAAAAGGCAAAAACGTGATTTTTGCACCTCCAGGCTTACTTGTGCGGCAAGGACTTATTCTTAGGGTTTTAAAGCTCTATAAATACCATCTTTTAAGCCACAAACTAGACATCGTTTGAGGAGACTCAAGGGATCATCATTATTATTCTTCTTCTTCTCCATTCTTTTATTTTTCTTTTTAGTTTTATGTATATATTATCCATGCTATGCTAGGCTAAACTTTTATTTGGTTAAGGGTGATTTCAAAGCCCTAGACATGTTTTGTAATTGATTTTCAGATTCAATCTATCATTAATTTTCTATCAAAGTTACTTATGTTCTTCTACAAGAATTGTTTATGATGTTGTCTTGATTTATTTAGGTGTACAACTAGATAGATCTTGATAATTATCTATTGCTAGTTTAAGAGTCTTGATCCGTGTAATTGTCTTGATTTCCTATTCATAAGTGGCAATTTATGATTAATGATTATGGTCAAGTTTTTGATAATTGCAAAGTGGAACATAACCTAAGTTGAACAATCCGAGCTTATGTGTTTGTTGCTTAGATCAACCTATCTTTCTCATCATAAAGCTGCCATTAAATTGAATTTAGAGAGCTTATTCTAGGTTGTTTGATGGTTAGAGATTAAATAGAGAGCTTATTCTATTTAACAACAAACTAAGGAAAGATTGGGATAACAGAGCTTGTTGTTATCTACGGTTGTTAACTTTGATAGTTGGTTGATATTGATAGATCTGAAATTGGTTCTTAATGATGTCTAGTGGTGGAGAATGAAACCTTAACCATATTTCTCTCATATTTGATTTCGTATTTCTTACTTGCATCTTACTTTTCTTGTTTGCTTATTTTTAAAACTATTTCAAAATCCCCTTTACTTTTGTTTACTTGTTTTTAAGTTTTAAACTATTAACTTATAAACTAAAACCCAATCCCTGAGGACTCGACCCTTGCTAATCACTATACTTTACAATTGATTCTTTTTAAGTGCAAGGTTAAATAAGATACACTCTTTTGGGTGCATCAAGTTTTTGGCGCCGTTGCCGGGGATTGCTTTATTTAGTTTATTAGTTTATTGGTTTATTCTTATTTTCAGTTTTAATTAATTTTATTTTTCTTGTACATACAGGTCTTTGTTTCCAAATTTCAAGCAAGAAGAGATGGCAGGTGCTACATCAAAACTTCAGAACCTTCAGAACCAACTAGACAATCTCATCTCCATAGTTCAACAAGTGGCCATAAGTAAGATTCAACAATCAAAGCAGTGTGGATTGTGCTTCATGATGGATCATCCAACCAATTGGTGCCCATACTACCGAAAAGATAATTTTGAAGCAGCCTATGATGTGGGAGAATACCAAAGCCATCAAGGGTTCCAAGGACACCAGTATGATGCTTTCCCAAACACTTACAATGAGGGATGGTGGAATCATACTCATTATGGCTACTCGGGAGATTATCAAGAAGTAGATCCTTATGCTAATTACACTAATCAATTTGTCTTCAATCAACCATGGGATCAACAACAAGATCTTTTTGAGCCACCACCTCAAAACTCAGGTAATTCTTTAGAAGAACTTGTCAATTTTGTTGTTATTAATACTCTGCAACTTCAACAGAAAACAAGGGAAACAAAGGCAAGTATCCAGAGTTTGGAAAGGCAAATGAGCCTATTGGCTAGTAGTACGGTGGAATTAGTAGCACAAAGATCTCAAGCACTCCCTTCCCAATCGATGATTGATCCAAAGGAGAGTGTTAGTGCCACACAACTTGAGGATGAACCAGAAAATCAAAGGGATCCCGAGGATGAGAAAGAACTAAAGATGGATTCAACTATTGAAGATAATGAAGCTTCAATTCCGAAAGAAAGTACTTCGGCACCTGAGGTAACGTTTAAGGTTCCACTTTTTACTAATGTTTCTTCTCCACCTTTTCCTAGTAGATTTGCAAAGTTCAAGGAGGAAGAACATGAACAACACATGCCGGAAACCTTAAACAACTTGTTTGTGGATGCCATTCAACAAGTATCAAAATATGCTCCATTCCTCGATGAGATATGCACCACAAAGGATGATGAAATAATACTTGTATTGGAGAATGCATCTACTGTTGTGCAAAGAAAGCTTCCTATCAAACGCATAAATTTGGAAAATTTCATGTATGAGCCTGACAAGCCTAAAGAGCCAAGAAGGGGTGTTGGTTAGGTTCAAAACACTAACTCAAGTGTTAATTGGGAAGGCAGCCCAATTAAAGAAGAAATTGCCAACCTGCCATACTCAGATTTGCTTTCTTTTCCTTTTTCTTTTATTATTTTTATTGTTTTTATTTATTTATTTTTATGTTTATTTGTTAATTATTTGTTTAGTATTTTAGGATTATTTAGGTTGCATGAATTTGTTTTGTTTTGAATCTTAGTTATTTCTATTCTTATGTTATTAGTTCTTTTCTCTTACACATGATTCTTTCATTTGGGTTAATAGCATTACATTGAGGACAATGTAAGAATTAAGTGTGGGGGGAAGGATTTAGGATTTCTTTTGTTTTTGTCTATTATTTTTTTATGAGTCTTTAATTTTATTATTATTATTTTTAGTGTGTTTTAGTTCCTTTTTAATACAATGATGAGATATGAATTGCATAGGTCTAAACTGGTTATTAGTGAGAAGATTTTCATGAGAATTAAGCTTGATACTAATTTTTATGAGCCAATGTTGATATGATATGTTGATTGAGAAAGAAGCATGTTTAGACTTAAAATTGACTTGTATAATCATCCTTGCGAGTTTTGAGCCTATATGATTGATGCATTATACATATCAATCTAATTTCTTTATTGAGTGTTCTTATGATTACATGTTTCTCTAGAACTTGCTTTAAACCTTCTTGAGACTATATTGATGCATGTAACAACATGAAAATGATAGAGGTATTAGAATTATAACCAGGGCCAAACAGCCATTCCTTATTGATGTTCCAAGAGAACATCCCACTAGTGAGCCAATTTGAGCCTACAATGAATAAGCTATTTCTTTGGCAACCATATCTTACACCTAGCCTAAATACATTTATATCTTTACTCTTGTTCTAAAGATGGACTAGAATGTTTGAGACATATTGCAAAAACAAGGGATACTTTTTGAAAATTTGGGTTAGAACAAAAGATAAGTGTGGGGGAGGAGAGAGGCAAAAGTCAAGAGAAAAAGAAAAGGGAACATTGTCAAAATACATTCCCATGAAGAAAAAAATGAAAAAAAATTGAATCATCTCTTGGACTTTTGGTTAAAGAAAAGAAAAAGAATGTTACAAGGTTGGTTAGAATGAAGTAAAGGCTCAATATGAAATATTCAGGCTATGTGATTATGTACTTCTAAGGAATATTGAGAAAGTTTTATTTGCAAAATCTTATTTTGTCTCTAAATTCTATGAAGTCTTTGGAACGTTTCTGATATCTTTTCCTTTTTATTCTTTAACCACATTATTACCCCTTGGCCCCATTACAACCTTGATTAAAGACCTCTTGATTTATGAAGTTGCATGATCTAAATAGTGGATAATAGGTGGACAAGCAATAATATGGTAGAACTGTTTTCATGAGATTGATTGAGTGTAAACACTTTACCACTACTTTAAAGAGTAAAAATCATGAGAGTATAGTGAGAAGTTGAGATTAAGTTTGAATATGCACTATTTTGATTGAAATATGTTATGTTAATATTGGCTTAACTCAAACTATTTACATTCAAGCAAGATTTTTTGTGAATTTCTTTAAGCTATTGATTAGTTTATAAGACTTGTCCAATGATTATCTCTAATTTATCTTGGAAGGATTAGTTGTAATTATTATTATTATTTTTTTAATTTTTTAGTTTTTCTTATGTCTTCAATGTTTGTGGGTATCGTCCTAGTAAACCCTCACGAGACTAAACTCGTCCACTAGGGACACCTAGGGGTTTAAAGGCTTGTGTCACATGCTAAGTGCCACCGTGATTTCCTACGAAAGTGGATTAGATTAGATTTTATTATTTTATTTTTATTTTGTTTTGCTCGAGGACTAGCAAAAAGCTAAGTGTGGGGGTATTTGATAAGCTCATAAAATATACATTTTATGCCATTCTACCTTTAGTTTTTGTTATGTTTTCGATCTTTATCTTGTTTACATATATTATGTTTTTGAATTTTAGGTACAATAAGGAGAATGAAGTCAAAAGATGTCAATAATGATGGTAAATAGCTTACAAAATCATAATTACAAGATGGAAGAAGACTTGGGAGTCAAAAATATCAATTTCTGGTTGAAAAGCAATAAGGCAGATTTGACCTCTGGAGCTTGTTGTAAGGAAAACATGATGTTTGATTATTTATTTTAAGAAACTTCCTTCTTCACTTTCGAAGATTACTTGATTATCTTTCCAACGATATATTATGGGCCCAAATCGGATAAGAAATGGGCATTCAAAATGGCGCTAGAAATCTCCCTAAAGAATCCTGCAGCCAGAAAAACCCTAATCGCAAATCTGAAAAAAAAAGTCAAAAACGTGATTTTTGCACCTCCAGGCTTACTTGTGCGGCAAGGACTTATTCTCAGGGTTTTAAAGCTCTATAAATACCATCTTTTGAGCCACAAACTAGACATCGTTTGAGGAGACTCAAGGGATCATCATTATTATTCTTCTTCTTCTCCATTCTTTTATTTTTCTTTTTAGTTTTATGTATATATTATCCATACTATGCTAGGCTAAACTTTTATTTGGTTAAGGGTGATTTCAAAGCCCTAGACATGTTTTGTAATTGATTTTCAGATTCTATCTATAATTAATTTTCTATCAAAGTTACTTATGTTCTTCTACAAGAATTGTTTATGATGTTGTCTTGATTTATTTAGGTGTACAACTAGATATATCTTGATAATTATCTATTGCTAGCTTAGGAGTCTTGATCCGTGTAATTGTCTTGATTTCCTATTCATAAGTGGCAATTTGTGATTAATGATTATGGTCAAATTTTCGATAATTGCAAAGTGGAACATAACCTAAGTTGAACAATCCGAGCTTATGTGTTTGTTGCTTAGATCAACCTATCTTTCTCATCATAAAGCTGCCATTAAATTGAATTTAGAGCGCTTATTCTAGGTTGTTTGATGGTTAGAGATTAAATAGAGAGCTTGTTCTATTTAACAACAAACTAAGGAAAGATTGGGATAACAGAGCTTGTTGTTATCTACGGTTGTTAACTTTGATAGTTGGTTGATATTGATAGATCTGAAATTGGTTCTTAATGATGTCTAGTGGTGGAGAATGAAACCTTAACCATATTTCTCTCATATTTGATTTCGTATTTCTTACTTGCATCTTACTTTTCTTGTTTGCTTATTTTTAAAACTATTTCAAAATCCCCTTTACTTTTGTTTACTTGTTTTTAAGTTTTAAACTATTAACTTATAAACTAAAACCCAATCCCTGAGTACTCGACCCTTGCTAATCACTATACTTTACAATTGATTCTTTTTAAGTGCAAGGTTAAATAAGATACACTCTTTTGGGTGCATCAGCAAGGTTGGTAGCCAAAGGCTTTACACAAAAGCAAAGAGTTGACTACTTTGATACTTATGCTCCAGTAGCAAGAATTGCTACAATCAGACTCTTAATTTCACTTACCTCTATCTACAATTTGGTTATTCACCAAATGGATGTTTAGACAGCATTTTTAATTGGTGAATTAGAAGAGGAAGTATACATGGAACAACTAGAAGGGTTTGTTATTTCAGGTCAAGAGCATAAGGTTTGTAAGCTTGTTAAATCCTTATACGGGCTCAAGCAAGCACCAAAGCAATGGCACCAAAAATTTGATGACGTTGTTTTAGCTAATGGCTATACAATAAATGAAGCCCATAAATGCATATATTGTTGGTGTATGCCCTAGAGCCAATCAGATTGAGCTTGGGATACACAGTCAATAAAGCATAGCCTTCACTATTATTATGGTGATACAAGATTTTCCTTCATGTTAGTACAATAATGAGTTATTCAGTACAATAAAGAGTTATAATTATGAGATTGTTATGCATCAAAGCCTTGTTCTTCAAACTGCTCCTGGTCATCATATTGCCAAGACGGGGCATTGGCAATGCTCACAGACTAGTATATGTTAAGCCTTCTTACTTATGAAGTAAGCAACCGATCTCATACAGGTTGAAGTATGGGATACTTGATGCACTTAAAAAGAATAAATTGTAGAGTATAGTGATTAGCAAGGGTCGAGTCCTCAGGGATTGAGTTTTAGTTTATAAGTTAATAGTTTATCACTTAATAACAAGTAAACAAAAGTAAAGTGGATTTTGAGATCAGATTTAAACTAAAGTTAACAATAAGAATGTGAAAACAAGTAATTAAGAAGAATCAAATATGAGAAATATGGTTAAGGTTTCATTCTCCACCACTAGACATCATTAAGAATCAATTTCATATCTATCAACATCAATTAACTATCAAAGTTAACAACCTTAGATAACAATAAGTTCTGTTACCCCAATCTTTTCTTAGTTCGTCGTTAAATAGAACAAGCTCTCTATTTAATCTCTAACTATTCAAACAACCTAGAATAAGCTCTCTAAGTTCAATTTAATAGCAGCTTTATGATGAGAAAGATAGGTTGATCTAAGAAACAAACACATAAGCTTAGATTGTTCAACTTAGGTTATGTTCCACTTTGCAATTATTGAAAACTTGACCATAATCATTAATCACAAATTGTTACTTATGAATCAAAAATCAAGACAATTACACGGATCAAGACTCCTAAACTAGCATTAGACAATTATCAAGATTTATCTAGTTGGCCACCTAAACAAATCAAAACATCATCATGAACAATTTTAATGGAAGAACATAAGCAACTTTGATAGAAAACAATGATAGATAGATTCTGAAAATCAATTACAAAACATGTCTAGGGCTTTGAAATCACACTTAACCAAATAAAAGGTTAGCCTAACATAGGCATTGTAAACATAAACATAAAATTAAAGAGAATCTAAGAAGAAAATAAAAGAAAGAAAGAAAGAAGAAGAAGAACAATATTAATTATCCAGCCTCTTGCTCTCTCAAAAACAAAGAAACAAAGAAGAAATAATAACTTTGATGCTTGGAGAAGTGTAAATTTCGTTTGCCCCCTTGTTCTCTATTTATAGGCAATAGCTAGGGCATCAAACAAGTGAATTTCAGCTCTCTCCCTTCAATAAATGCTGACTTGTGGCTAAAGTTAAGGAAATGTGGCTGACTTTTGTGTTTTAAGGAAAGATATAAGCCTTGGCAGCCAAGTTTGAATAAAGTAGGAAAGTTTTAGTCAAAGCACTCTTTAATGAGGAGAGATTACAAACTTGCAGCCAAAGTAAGTGTAAGGAAGGAAAGTCTTGGCTGATTTAATTCTCGTAGTTTGACTAGGATTAGCTTTAAGGAAAGATACTTGTAATGAATGCAATTAATGCAAGTTTTGACAGCCAATAATATTAGGAGATGCTGCCTCCTTTTATTTATCTAAGAAACCATGTAATCAACTAGGGTATTTAAAAGAAGAATTAGGGCAACCCATAATAATGCAAAAGGAAGGTGGCAAGTGACATTATTCATGGTGGAATAAAAGCTGCCGCTAGCCCTAATTTGTTTGTGGGAATGGTGTTTTCAACTAGGGTTTTCATGGATAAAGAGTATATAATACACCACTAGTTTATTTATGGAAGGTTTAGCATAAGTTTAGCCACATAGTGTCTCCTTGATGGGCAATCAACTTTGCTTTGTGCTTGAAGCTTTATTTTTTGTCCAAATTCATTCTTTTCAACTCCATAGCAATCCTTATCTTCCAAAACACCTACAAAACACAAAATCATAGTAAACTATCAAGGATTTCAGGGAACTAAGCATAAAATATAAGGAATTAATATATGAAAATACATGAATTTAAGCACTTATCAATACTTGGGATAACATATAGGTGCTTGTCTGTTGAATAAGTTCACTAAACATGGCCCGCCAAGAGAACTTCATTTGGTAATATATCACTCTAGTGTCTATGATAATGTTCTCTTAGTACTGGTCATGTAATTTAGTCCTCAGACTTGTGATACCAGGTCATCTTGTATGGAGAGTGTCATACTTAGTTTCATCACGAACGGGTCCTAAACACGAGGATGCTTATGGTAGGGTGTTATTGGGTATGACATGATCCATACAAAGATGAATGAGTGATCTAGAGAGGATTCACCACTCCCTGTGATATTCGAGACATATCTCATTTATTCTTGACTACGATTAACTTGATTAAGTATTTGGCGAAAGCATAATGAATTTAGGAGAAATTTGTTTCTCTAAATTCATAAGATTAACCATAAAGTTGTAAAGAACTGATAAGTGCTTAATTTCATACATTTTCCTATTTAATTTCCTTATACTTTGTGCTTTGATTCTTACTTCCTTGACATTTTACTAGGTTTTTATGCTTTGTAGGTATTTTGGAGGAGATCAAGTCAAAACATGTCAATTAGGATGTTAAAGAGCTTACAAAATCACAATCACAAGATGGAAAAAAAGTTGGGAGTCAAAAAGATCAAATTCTTGGTGCAAAGCAAGAAGACAGATTTGACCTCCAGAGTTTGTTGCTAAGAAAACATGATGTTAGACTCTTTATTCGAAGAAACTTCCTTCTTGACTTTTGAAGATCACTTGTTACCTTCCCAACGGTTGGTCATGGGCTTAAATCAAATAAGAAATGGTCATCCAAATTGGCATTGCAATATCTCTCTAAAAACCCTAGTGGCAGAAAAAACCCTAGCCGCAAATCACATCTTTTTCTTAATACCCTAGCTGACATTTATGTTTATCCTTGCCAAAGAAGGATTAGTGGCTATCAACTTGCATTAATTGCATTAATTGCAAGTATCTTTCTTTAAAGCTAATCCTAGTCAAAGTTGGAGAATTAAATCAGCCAAGACTTTCCTTCCTTACATTTACTTTGCCTGCAAGTTTGTAATTTCTCTTCATTAAAGAGTGCTTTAACTAAAACTTCCCTACTTTATTCAAACTTGGCTGCCAAGGCTTATATCTTTCCTTAAAACACCAAAGTCAGCCATTTTTCCTTAACTTTAGCCACAAGTCAGCATTTATTGAAGGCAGAGAGCTGAAATTCACTTGTTTGATGCCTTAGCTATTGCCTATAAATAGAGATCAAGGGGGCATACGAAATTGACACTTCTCCAAGCATCAAAGTTCTGATTTCTTCTTTGATTCTTTGTTTTTTAGAGAGCAAGAGGCTGGATAATTAATATTCGTCTTCTTCTTCTTTCTTTCTTTTATTTTCTTCTTAGATTCTCTTTAATTTTATATTTATGTTTACAATGCCTATGCTAGGCTAAACTTTTATTTGGTTAAGGGTGATGTCAAAGCCCTAGACATGTTATGTAATTAATTTTCAGAATCTATCTATCATTGTTTTCTATCAAAGTTGCTTATGTTCTTCCATTAAAATTGTTCATGATGATGTTTTGATTTGTTTAGGTGGCCAACTAGATAAATCTTGATAACTCTCTAATACTAGTTTAGGAGTCTTGATCCGTGTAATTGTCTTGATTTCCTATTCATAAGTGGCAATTTGTGATTAATGATTATGGTCAAGTTTTCAATAATTGCAAAGCGGAACATAACTTAAGTTGAACAATCCGAGCTTATGTGTTTGTTGCTTAGATCAACCTATCTTTCTCATCATAAAGCTGCTATTAAATTGAACTTAGAGAGCTTATTCTAGGTTGTTTGATAGTTAGAGATTAAATAGAGAGCTTGTTCTATTTAACGACAAACTAAGGAAAGATTGGGGTAACAGAGCTTGTTGTTATCTACGGTTGTTAACTTTGATAGCTAATTAATGTTGATAGATATGAAATTGATTCTTAATGATGTCTAGTGGTGGAGAATGAAACCTTAACCATATTTCTCATATTTGATTCTTCTTAATTACTTATTTTCTCATTCTTATTGTTAACTTTAGTTTAAATCTGATCTCAAAATACCCTTTTCTTTTATTGTTCTTGAATTTAAGTTTTAAACTATTAACTTATAAACTAAAACCCAATCCCTGAGGACTCGACCCTTGCTAATCACTATACTTTACAATTGATTCTTTTTAAGTGCAAGGTTAAATAAGATACACTCTTTTGGGTGCATCAATACCAAACCCGACAACAAGTGCCACCCACCCAAAATTCAGGTATTTCTCTTGAAGATCTTGTTAAAGCTCTTTCTTCTAAAACAATTCAATTTCAACAGGAAACAAAGACAAGTATCCAAAATTTGGAGACTCAAATTGGGCAATTGTCAACAACCATGAGTCAAATGCAAGCAAGGGATTCTGGAAATTACCTTCCCAAACCATAGTGAATCCAATAGAGAATGCCAATGCTATAACTCTAAGAAGTGGGAAACAGCTTGAGACACCACAAAAGGATAGTGTTCAAGGGGTGGACAACACCATGGCATCATCTTCATATCCCAATGAGCCATTACAAAAGGTAGCTCCTAAACCATCTTTTCCTTCTTATACAACTCCTCCACCTTTTCCTAGCAGGTTAGCAAAATCTAAGGAGGAACAAGAGAAGGAAATTTTGGAAACCTTCCGGAAAATAGAGGTGAACATCCTTTTACTATATGCTATCAAGCAAGTAACAAGATATGCCAAGTTCCTAAAAGAGTTGTGCACATCTAAACGAAAGTTGAAAGGGAATGAAAAGGTAAGTGTGGGGGAGAATGTGTCAGTTGTTCTACAAAAGAAACTCCCACCTAAATGTAAGGATCCAGGTATGTTTACCATTCCTTTTAAGATAGGCAACACCAGGTTTGAGCGTGCTATGCTAGATCTAGGGGCATCTATTAATGTCATGCCATATTCAATTTATGCTTCATTGAATCTAGGACCATTAGAGGAAACCGGTGTTATAATACAACTTGCTGACCATTCTAACACTTACCCAAGAGGAGTTGTAGAAGACGTTCTTGTACAGGTTAATGAATTGGTTTTTCTCCCTGACTTTTATGTTATTGAGATGGAAGATGAGATGTCTTCTAATCCCACACCTATTCTATTAGGGAGACCATTCTTGAAAACAGCAAGAACTAAAATAGATGTATATGATGGCACTTTAACTATGGAATTTGATGGTGAAATAATTCGCTTTAACATTTTTGTGGACATGAGATATCCTAGTGATGTGCATTCTATTTTTAATATTGATATAATTGACTCACTAGTGCAGCAAGCTTATGAGCTAGATGGTGAAGATAGTGTGGAGATAGTCCTTAGCAAACATCTCGGAATGGGGAATGCTAAAGGGGAACTAGGCTTGAGTGACCATGTAGAAGGGGCACTAGAATCTTTACACTCGCTGCCACTTAAAGATGCAAGGTTTGATGTTTCATTTATTGATTTGCCTTTATCTAATGAGAAAATTCTAGCTTCAATTTCGTAGGCACCAATTTTAGTGTTGAAACCATTACCGGACCACTTGAAATATGTGTTCTTAGGTGAAAAGGACACACTACCGATCATCATTGTCAAAGAGCTCACACCTTTGCAGGAAGAGCGACTTATCCGCGTGCTTAGAGAGCATAAAACAACAATTGGTTGGACAATTGCCGATATCAAGGGAATAAGCCCATCCATGTGCATGCACCGGATTTTGTTAAAGGAGGGGTCCAAACCAACAAGAGAAGCACAAAGAAGATTGAACCCTCCTATGATGGAGGTTGTGGAAAAAGAGATACTGAAGCTCCTAGATGTTGGAGTGATCTATCCTATCTCGGATAGCAAATGGGTGAGCCCGGTCCAAGTGGTTCCAAAGAAATCAGGTGTAACGGTGGTAACAAATAATGAGAATGAACTTGTTCCTACTGGATTCAAATAGGGTGGCGAGTTTGTATTGATTATCGAAAACTTAATTCCACAACTCGCAAAGACCACTTTCCTTTACCTTTTATTGATCAAATGCTTGAAATGTTAGCTGGCCATTCTCATTATTATTTTCTTGATGGTTTTTCAGGTTATAATCAGGTTATAATCACATGTCCATTTGGTACTTTTGCATACCGGCTTATGCCATTTGGTCTTTGTAATGCACCTGCTACATTCCAAAGGTGTATGGTTAGCATATTTTCAGATTATGTTTAGAACATCATAGAAGTGTTTATGGATGATTTTAGTGTCTATGGTGATTCTTTTGATAGATGTCTAGAGAACCTTACACTTGTACTTGAAAGATGCATCGAAACTAATCTTGTTCTCAATTGGGAAAAATGTCACTATATGGTCGAACAATGAATAGTTTTGGGCCATGTTATTTCTTCTAAAGGAATAGAGGTTGATAAATCTAAAATAGATATTATGTATTCTTTACCACCTCCTACAAATGTGAGAGAGGTTCATTTTTTTCTTGGACATGAAGGTTTCTATAGGAGATTTATCAAAGACTTCTCAAAGATCACACTACCTCTGTGCAAGCTACTACAAAAAGATGTGGTTTTCCACTTTGATGATAAATGCAAAGAGGCGTTTGAAACATTGAAAGGACTCTTAACATCAGCTCCAATCATGCAACCACCAGATTGGAATATACCTTTTGAAATCATGTGTGATGCTAGTGACTATGCCATTGGAGCTGTTTTGGGCCAACGGGTTGGCAAAGCCTCACATGCCATTTATTATGCCTCCCGAACTCTTAATGATGCTCAATTAAACTATTCCACTACTGAAAAAGAACTTTTCGCTGTTGTATTTGCTCTAGAAAAATTTTGATTTTATTTAATTGGTACTATAGTAATCGTATTTTCTGACCAAGCAGCCCTTAGGTACTTACTCACTAAGAAGGAGGCCAAACCAAGGTTGATTAGATGGATACTTCTCTTACAAGAGTTTGATTTGGAGATAAAAGATAAGAGAGGTAGTGACAACCTGGTTGCGGACCATCTTAGCTGTTTAGTTCATGAAGAGGATGCACTACCCTTGAATGAGAACTTTCCGGATGAGCAACTTCTTTTTATAAGTACAACAACTCCTTGGTATGCCGATATTGTTAATTACTTAGTTACCAAGAAGTTGCCACAAGAGTTGACATTAGCTCAAAGAAATAAGATCAAGAGTGATGCCAAATACTACATATGGGATGATCCTTACCTTTGGAAGAATTGCTCCGATCAGATTATAAGAAGGTGTGTACTCGAAACTGAATTTCAATCTATTCTCACCTTTTGTCAGTCTTATGCATGTGGAGGACACTTTGGATCCAAAAGAACAGCCATGAAAGTTCTTGATTCTAGATTTTATTGGCCTACTATATTCAAAGATGCATACCTCTTTTGCAAGTCATGTGATCGTTGCCAAAGAATAGGTAACTTAGGTGCTAGAAATCAAATGCCTCAAACTCCAATACTTATTGTTGAAAATTTTGATGTATGGGGCATGGATTTCATGAGACCTTTTCCTTCATATTTTGGTAATCTTTATATTTTACTTGCCATTGATTATGATTCAAAGTGGGTGTAGAAACCTAATTTTGTCCGAACCATTAAAACAAGTATGTTTTCTTTCTAAATTGATGTTTCAGAATGTAAAAAGATTTTTTTTTATCCTGCAGGTGGTACTCCGAGACTTAGTTTAAGAGGGCGAGCATATAAAGTCAAACTCAGAAACAGTCAACCCCAAAAAAGTCAACCTTAGAAAGTCAACTACTGAAAAAGTCATCCCACTTTCAATATCAAGATTTGAAGTTCAATTGAAAAATGGTGAAAGAATTTTGATAATCCGAGGTCTTCATCGAAAGATATGGAGTTCGGAAGTTGGGTTATGGAGATTCAGTAGAAAAAAAACCCTAATCCGAGAAATTTGGGGAAAAGTGCTTAAACGATCGAATTTGTCAATTACTTAGTTACCAAGAAGTTGCAACAAGAGTTGACATTAGCTCAAAGAAATAAGATCAAGAGTGATGCCAAATACTACATATGGGATGATCCTTACCTTTGGAAGCATTGCTCCGATCAGATTATAAGAAGGTGTGTACTCGAAACTGAATTTCAATCTATTCTCACCTTTTGTCAGTCTTATGCATGTGGAGGACACTTTGGATCCAAAAGAACAGCCATGAAAGTTCTTGATTCTAGATTTTATTGGCCTACTATATTCAAAGATGCATACCTCTTTTGCAAGTCATGTGATCGTTGCCAAAGAATAGGTAACTTAGGTGCTAGAAATCAAATGCCTCAAAGTCCAATACTTATTGTTGAAAATTTTGATGTATGGGGCATGGATTTCATGAGACCTTTTCCTTCATCTTTTGGTAATCTTTATATTTGACTTGCCGTTGATTATGTTTCAAAGTGGGTGTAGAAACCTAATTTTGTCCGAACCATTAAAACAAGTATGTTTTCTTTCTAAATTGATGTTTCAGAATGTAAAAAGATTTTTTTTATCCTGCAGGTGGTACTCCGAGACTTAGTTTAAGAGGGCGAGCATATAAAGTCAAACTCGGAAAAAATCAACCCCGAAAAAGTCAACCTTAGAAAGTCAACTACTGAAAAAGTCATCCCACTTTCAATATCAATATTTGAAGTTCAATTGAAAAATGGTGAAAGAATTTTGATAATCCGAGGTCTTCATCGAAAGATATAGAGTTCGGAAGTTGGGTTATGAAGATTCAGTAGAAAAAAACCCTAATCCGAGAAATTTGGGGAAAAATGCTTAAACAATCGAATTTGTCAAAATTGAAGGTTCCAAATAAAAGATAAGAACTGACTACGGGTAATGGAGAAGCCATTTAAAAGAAAAACTAAAAGAAAAGTCAATCCGGGATAAAATCGAGAATTAGGGTTTTTGGTGGATTTCGGTAAAATCGGGAAGAATTACAGAAATGGCCCGACTTGGTAAGACCAAAGCCCCTAATGGATGAGGAATGATTAAAAAGGGATAGCCCAAGGCTCAGTTTGAAGAAAATCTGAAAATAGGACTTGTTTTGGGCAAAACCGGATTTCGGAGGCAAAAGGGCAAAATTGGAAAATTTGGGAAAAATAGCAAATGGACTCCAAAAATTCTAAAAAATTTCAAATCTCATTCTTAAATAATTTGGAAGAAATTGGAGAAAGAAAATCTTGATTTCGGAGTTCATTTGCAAAATGGCTAAAACCCGGGTCTCCTATGCAGTAATTCAAGAAGATAAATCCCGAAAAAATAGCAAATGAACTCCAAATCTTCTGAAAATTTGCGAATCTCATTTTTAAATTATTTTAAAGAGATTGACAAAAGAAAATCTTGATTCGGAGTTTGTTTGCAAAATGGCCAAATCCGGGTCTCCTATGCAGTAATTCAAGAAGATAAATCCCGAAAAAATAGCAAATGGACTCCAAAAATTCTGAATATTTGCAAATATAATTTTTAAATATTTTGGAAGATATTGGCGAAATAAAATCTTGATTCTGAGTTCGTTTGCAAAATGGCTAAATCCCGAGCCTCCTATGTAGTAATTCAAGAAGATAAATCCTGAAAAAATACCAAATGAGTTCCAAAAATTATGAAAATTTCCAGATCACACTTTTAAATTATTTGGAAGAGATTGCTGAAGAAAAATCTTGATTTGGAGCTCGTTTAAAAAATGGTAAAATATGAGGGCATAAAAGGCAATTTTGGAAGAAAAAAATCCAAAGAAATAGCAAACGTACTCGAAAATTTTTGAAAACTTTCAGAATTCAATTTTTTTTAAATTATTGAAAAAATAAAATTTGAATTTGAAGTCCGTTTGCCATTTATTTGCATCCAAGAGGCAAAAAGGTCATTTTACCCAAGAAACCGAAAATGGATTCTCTTACCTTTCAAAAAAATCAGACTTGGGCTGGAAGAGGGAGTGCTGGCTGGCCAAGGCCCAAGGAAGGGAAGGAGTTTCTGATTTTTCAATCAAAAGGCCAAAAATTAAGAGTTAGTTAGTGATTTTTTTGATCAAGCCATTGCAAATAAGCTACATGGGCCAATGCATGAAGAGGGAGAGTGTCAACATAATTCTTGAACAGATGTAATTATGGACAGCTGATGGCCTAATCTAAGGGTGATAATTTCATGTTTCAAACACCTTGAATCACTAGCCCTTGGATGGAAATTGGTTGGAGGAAAAATGAGAACATCCTAGTGAGGAGAGAGGGGAGTTTCGGCCAGCCTAAGGGATGGGGCTTTTTCTTTTTCAAGACACTAGGATTTTTGATATTTTCTCTCTTGTTTGGCTGAGTTTTCTCTCCAATGTTGCAAAGCAAAAAGAAAAGTTTAGAAAAGAAAAGAAAGGTTGAAGAGAAAAAGCTTGAAAGATAGCTTCTAGAGGTTACTTTTAGCACCAACTCTTACACTTTCTTGATTTTCCATTCTTGTTTTTGCTATTTTGATTATTATTTTGGTTGTTTTCATTTGATTTTACTTTTTAAATAAGTGTTTTTTAATGTTCTTTTTAAGTTCTTTCTTCATCTTTTCTTTAAAAAAAGAATTCTTACAATTTTTTTTCTTGATTTCTTACCATGGCCGAATGGCCTATATTTTTTTGTTGTTGTTGCTATTTTGCTTTGATTTGTCATGTTATTTTTGTTATTTTTTTTAGCTTTGATGCTTTAAATCTTCTTCTACTACATATACTTGAAGCTTGTTTTAATTTGGTTGCTAGTTTATGGCTATTTATGAGTTTATTATCATGTTCTTGTATTTTTAATTTTCTGTTTTCATAATGTTTAAATTTGTTGATGTTTTATATTTTGTAATCCATGTGTTTGTGAAAATGCTTGTTAGTTTTAATACATCTACCTTATATTTGCATGATTTGAGTGTCATATTTAGGTTGAGTATGTTAGTATATCAAGTGTTTGTGAAAATGCCAAGCTCACTTGGAACTTGAGGCCATTCGGCCATCCCATTGATTTTGCTTTGTGTGTGCATTTTTGCTATGTTAGTTGATAGGTTTGCATTTGCATGACATTTGATTGAGTATTTAGTTTAATTAAATCAAGTGTTTGTGAAAATGCCTTGCTTATTTAGACATGAGGCCATTCGGCCATATCACATTATTTTGCTTTGTGTGTGCATTTTTGTTATGTTAGATGATAGGTTTGCATTTTTATGACATTTGGTTGAGTTTTTGGTTTAAGCATGCCTTGTGTTTGTGTTATTTCCATGCATATTTTAGATGTTAGGTTTGGTTTATTTTGCCATGCATGTCCATGCATTTTAGACCTAGGTTGCATTAAATGCCAAGCAAGTTCATTTAGGTTTAGGTCACTTTATTGATGCCATGCATTTTCCATGACATTTAGGTTTAAACTCATGCATTTCATGCATCATATTTGCTGTATTTTTTTCATGCATTTCATGTTCATGCCACTTGACTAATGACTTAGGCCAATTAATAGTCCAAAGTCATGCTCTCTTGAGTATACTTGTGGAAAATTAAAGAGTTGTTAAATTGATTATTCTACCTTTGAGATTTTTTTTTTTAATTAGCCAATTTTTGCCTAACTTTTCAAAAGTCCTAGCTGCTATTTTTGAGTCATTTTGTGAGTCTTAAATATTTTTACTTTGACTTTTAAGTGATTTTATCAAAGGCAAAAAATGTGTTTCGGCAAAACAGTTTTTTTCACCCAATACTCGTACTTTCTTGATTTTTCTAGGCATTCATCTTTAATCAAAAAATTAAGTAGATTTTTTCCCGTGTAGTTTTACATGTCTTGAGTCTCCAGTATTTTTTTAGATCTTTTTAGAATTTTTAAAAATAGGGTAAAAATCGTGGCTTAAAACTGGACAGTGGAGTCAGAATTGAATCTGAAAGAAAATCATTTTTCTGTTTTGGTTAAGTTACTTAGAGGGGGCTGATTAGGAAGTTTAGCTACTGACTTAGGGTAGTTTCTAAGCCTTTTCAAACTCTAAAAATGATTTTTTTAAGTCTAGGATTAAGGGTGGTCAAGTCCGGGATTTTAAACTTAGGAAATTAGAGCCATTTAAGAAAGGGTTTAGCCAAGTTTTTATTTTTAATCTAAGCTTTTCAAAATTGTTTTCAAACAATCACAAAGTATTTTGGTTTTAGAATATTTAATTTGACATATTTTTTTAAGGTAGCCGGATATCTTTTTAGATATACGGATTTCCTTAATTAAAGGAAAAAATACATTTTCATGCATTGCATTTTCCATATTCATGCATTTTATATAATATGTGATTTTTTGCTATGATAATCCCAATGGTATTGTTATTATTTTGATTTATATTTTTTTATGTTATTTTGTTTATTATATGGTTTTGAATATTTCATGATATCCTATGTTTTTTTATTTAGTTATTTTTTGTCATATTATTTAGCATATACTATGTTCATGCATTATTATTTTCATTTTTATTTTCATGCATATTATATGATAGCATTATTTTATATTCCATGTCATTTAAATTATATGCCATATCATTCATATTTGCCATGTCATTTAAATTATTTCATTTCATATAGAATATATTATGTTACTTAGGTCATTTCATTTCATGTAGAATATATAACGTTACCTAGGTTATTTCATTTAATTTAGGATATTTTATTTCATTTAGAATATATCATATGACTTAGGATATTACATTTCATATAGAATATATTATGTTACCTAGGTCATTTCATTTCATTTAGAATATATCATATAACTTAGAATATTTCATTTCATTTAGAATATGCTAAGACATTTAAATTATATCATATCATTTAAGTTGCATTATATTATTTAGATTTTGCTATGTCATTTTATTTATGTCATGCATATGCATATACATATTCATTTCTTTTAAATGTTTTCAAAAAAGGTAATGATTTTCAATAAAATAAAGATATTCCCGAGATAAAATAATTCATGAGTTCTCTGCCGGGTTTGCTAGGGAGGATATCATCAATTATCATTAATAACGGAATATCTTCTTTAAAATGAGAATGATTCGGAAAGTTTTTCCAAATTAATAAAAATTTCTATATTTTGCCACGTTTGTTGGGGAATACAAGAAAATTTTAAATTTATAAATTCTGGATCATTTTCAATTAAAAATGGAATTATTTTTCTTTAAATTGGGAATTAACTTGAAATACTAAATTTAAAACAGATTTTTTTATCGAGACTTGAGATAACACATGATTAATAGGGTACCGTTTTATACGAGCGTTGTGGGGGTGCTAATCCTTCCCCGCATGTAACCGAGTCTCCAACCCGTTTTTTTTATTTCTTTGGTTTAAAACGCAGACTTGAAATTGTTTTTTAAAATGTTTTAATTAATTTTTAAAATATTTTATAAAATCGGTTTTAATAGGTGGCCGATCACACCTAGCTAAAAAAGATTGGTGGCGACTCCATGTCTTTTTCAAGGTCATTTTCAAAACTTTCATTTTTCTAGATGTTAAGTCGACTTTTCCTCAGTTTTTTTAATGTCAGACTTAACAAATAATAAAGTCTTGCGATGAGACTAGTTATTTTTTAGGTTGCGACAGCTTGGCGACTCCACTGGGACTATTAGAGAGTCAGGCCTAAAATTAGTCGTATGTTATCAAAGTCTCGGTTTTGTTGGTTTAATTTGTATTTAATTTTAACTCCCACATTTTAAAAAATAAGGACAATTTCAAAAAATAATAAAATATTTTTAAATATGTCCATATTCATGTGCATACATATTATAATTGTTGTCTGGTTATTTTGGTGCATATATTCATTTATTAATTAATTGATGATTTATGTTGTTTAATCTTGTTGGGGCATTTAGAATAAGGGATATAGAATATGTGGTGAAAGGTTTGTTATTCCTCCTCACACACTACACGTGCATTTGCATATCATGAGCCCTATACCCGGGTTCCGTCCTTTTAGGTGGGAGCAAAGTAACTAAGCCTTCGTGATTAACAATCCGCATAGGCTAGTGAAACAATCCGCATAGGCAATAGCTAGGGCATCAAACAAGTGAATTTTAGCTCTCTCCCTTCAATAAATGCTGACTTGTGGCTAAAGTTAAAGAAAAACGGCTGACTTTTGTGTTTTAAGGAAAGATATAAGCCTTGGCAGTCAAGTTTGAATAAAGTAGGAAAGTTTTAGTCAAAGCACTCTTTAATGAAGAGAGATTAAAAACTTGGAGCCAAAGTAAGTGTAAGGAAGGAAAGACTTGGCTGATTTAATTATCCTACTTTGACTAGGATTAGCTTTAAGGAAAGATACTTGTAATTAATGCAATTAATACAAGTTGACAGCCACTAATCCTTCTTTGACAAGGATAAACATAAATGTCAGCTAGGGTATTAAGAAAAAAATGTGATTTGCGGCTAGGGTTTTTTTTGCCACTAGGGTTGTTTAGGGAGATATTCCAATGCCGATTGGGATGACCATTTCTTATCCGATTTAGGCCCATGACCAACTGTTGGAAAGGTAATCAAGTGATCTTCAAAAGTTAAGAAGGAAGTTTCTTCGAATAAAGAATCTAACATCATTTTTTCTTAGCAACAAGCTCCGGAGGTCAAATCTTTCTTCTTGCTTTGCACCATGAATTTGATCTTTTTGACTCCCAAGTCTTTTTCAATCTTGTGATTGTGATTTTGTAAGCTTTTTAATATCCTAATTGACATGTTTTGACTTCATCTCTTCCAAAATACCTAAAAAGCATAAAAACCTAGTAAAATGTCAAGGAACTTAATAATCAAAACACAAAGTATAAGGAAATTCAATAGGAAAATGCATGAAATTAAGCATTTATCAAACTCCCCCACACTTAATCTTTTGCTCGTCCTCAAGCAAAATCAAATAGAGACAAGGTAAGAAAATCGAATCTAGTTCACTTTCAATACAACTTATAGATAATCAATGAACATGTCGTACAAACTAATCAATAGCTTAAAGAGTTTCACAAAGAATCATGCTTGATAGTAAAGGGTTGGAGTTAAGTTAACATAACATAACATAACATATCTGAATCAAAACAGTGCATGTTCAAACTTAATCTCAACTTCTCACATGGGATACTCTCATGATTTTCACTTTTTAAAGTAGTGGTAAAGTGTTTACACTCAATCAATCTCCTAAAAATAGTTCTACCATATGCTTGCTTGTCCACCTATTATCCAGTATTTAGATCATGCAACTTCATCAATCAAGAGGTCTTTATTCAAGGTTGTAATGGGGCCGAGGGGTAATATATGTGGTTAAAGAATAAAAGGAAAAGGATATTACAAAGGTTCTAAAGATTTCATAGAGTTTAGAGACATAATAAGATTCATACAAAGAAAACTTCTCAAAACTCTTTACAAAGCACATAATACATAGGCCGAATATTCATGTTGGGCATTCTCTTCATTCTAAACAACTTTGTAAAATCTTTTTCTTTTTCCACAAGTTCAAGAGATGATTCATATATATATATTTTTTTTTTTTCATTTTTTTTCACATAGGAATGTATTTGCCAATATTCCCTTTCTTTTTCTCTTGACTATTCTTTTCTTTTCCCCCACACTTATTTCTTGTTTCTAACCCAAATTTTCAATAGATCTTCCTTGTCTTTGAAACATGTCTCAAAACATGCTAATTCATCTTTGGAACAAGGGTAAAGATATAAATAAGTATATTTAGGTTAGGGACAAGTTATGGTTACCAAAGAAATAGCTTATTCATTGTAGGCTCAAATTGGTTCACTAAGGGGGATGTTCTCTTGGAACATCAGTAAGGGATGACGTTTTGGCCCTGGTTAAAAATCCTAATGCCTCTATCATATTCATGTTGTCACATGCATCAATATAGTCTCAACAAGGTTTAAAGCAAGTTCTAGAGAATCATGTAATCATAAGAGCACTCAAGAAAGAAATTAAATTGATATGTATAATGCATTAATCATATGGGCTCAAAAACTCACAAGGATGATTATACAAGTCAGATTTAAGTCTAAACATGCTTTTTTCTCAATCAACATATCATATTAACAATGGCTCAAAAAAAATGACATCAAGCTCAATTCTCATGAAAATCTTCTCACTAATAAGTCAGTTTTAGACTTATGCAATTCATATCTCATCATAGTATTGAAAGTAGTTAAAACACACTAAAAACAACATAAAAAGAATAAAAAACAAGACACTCTAAATAAAATCCTAAATTCTTCCCCCCCACACATAATTTTTACATTGTCCTCAATGTAATGCTATTATCCCCCAATGCAAGAATTATATGTAAGAGAAAAGAATTACTAAACAAAACAAAAGAAAAATAATAAAACATAGAATGATGGAGAGTAAGGAATATGCAAATCTGATATAATAGATGCTCTCCATCGTTTTGGGTTGCCTCCCAAGAAGCGCTTGGTTTATTGTCCTCAGCCTGACTTTGATCTATGCCATTATTATTCAACATAATTTGGCTCAAAGAGTGGTAACTCCTCCACATCTTGTATTGGAAAGTTCTCATAGTATGGCTTCAATCAATAACCATTCACTTTGAATGCCTTATCTGTTTTTGGGCTTTGGATTTCAACTGCACCATGAGTAAATACATTAGTAATAACAAAAGGTCCAACCCAACGAGAACGTAACTTACCTGGAAATAACTTAAGACGTGAATGGAAGAGAAGAACTTTTTGTACAACAACAAAGTCCTTTCTTGATATCATCTTGTCATGGAATGCCTTAGTCTTTTCCTTGTAAATCCTAGAATTCTCATAGGCATCATTCCTTATCTCCTCTAATTCTTGTAGGTCAAGTTTTCTTTACTTACCTGTCTTATCCATCTCCATGTTGCATTGTTTGATAGCCCAATATGATTTATGTTCCAATTCAACCGGAAGATGACAAGGCTTACCATAAACAAGTCGATAAGGAGACATACCAATGGGTGTCTTATATGATGTCCTATAAGCCCAAAGTGCATCATCAAGTCGTGAACTCTAATCCTTCCTATTTGGGTTAACTGTCTTTTCAAGGATGGACTTTACTTCTCGATTTGACACTTCAGCTTGCCCACTAGTTTGAGCATGGTATGAGGTGGAGACCTTGTGTGTGATGTTATACTTCCTCAAAAGTGCTTCCATAGTCCTATTGCAAAAGTGAGTACCTCTATCGCTGATTATGGCCTTTGGTGTTCTAAACCTAGCAAAGATGTTAGTCTTGACAAAATCTGAAACAACTTTAGAGTCATTAGTCCTAGTGCCTTTTGCTTACACCCACTTTGAAACATAATCAACACCAAGTAAAATATAAAGATTACCAAAAGAAGAAGGAAAAGGTCCCATGAAATCCATGCCCCATACATCAAAAATTTCAACAATAAGTATTGGAGTTTGAGGCATTTGATTTCTAGCACCTAAGTTACCTGTTCTTTGGCAACGATCACATGACTTGCAAAAGAGGTATGCATCTTTGAATATAGTAGGCCAATAAAATCCAGAATCAAGAACTTTCATGGCAGTTTTTTTGCATCCAAAGTGTCCTCCATATGCATAAGAGTGACAAAAGTTGAGTGTAGACACCTAATTTTGTCCGGACCACTAAAACATGTATGTTTTCATCCTCAATTGATGTTTCCGAGTGTAAAAAGATTTTTTTCATCCTACACGTGGTACTTCGAGACTTAGTTTAAGAGGGCGAACATAAAAAGTCAAACTTGAAAAAAGTCAACCCCAAAAAAAGTCAACCCCGAAAAAGTCAACCCCAAAAAGTCAACTACTGAAAAAGTCAACCCACTTTCAAAATCAAGATTTTAAGTTCAATTGAAAATTTCCGAAAGAATTTTGATAATCCGAGGTCTACATTGAAAGATATGGAGTTCGAAAGTTGGCATTTGGAGATTCAGTAGAAAGGAAACCCTAATCCGAGAAATTTGGGGAAAAGTGCTTAAACGATCAAATTGGTCGAAATTGAAGGTTCCAAATGAAATATAAGCACTGACTATGGGTAATGGATAAGTCACTTGCAAGAGAAATCGAAAGAAAAGTCAATCCGGGAGAAAACCGAGAATTAGGGTTTTTAGTGGATTTCGGTGAAATCGGGAAGAATCACAGAAATGGCTCGACTTGGTAAGACCAAAGCCCCCAATGGATGAGGAATGATTAAAACGGATAGCCCAAGGCTCATCTTGAAGAAAATCTAAAAATCGGTCTCGTTTTAAGCAAAACTGGGTTTCGGAGGCAAAAGGGCAAAATTGGAAAATTTGGGAAAAATAGCAAATGGACTCCGAAAATTCTGAAAATTTGTCAATCTCATTCCTAAATCATTTGAAAGAGATTGTTAAAAGAAAATCTTGATTCGGAGTTCGTTTGCAAAATGGCCAAATCCCGGGCTTCTTATATAGTAATTCAAAAAGGAAAATCCCGAAAAAATAGCAAATGGGGTCCAAATCTTTTGAAATTTTGCAAATCTAATTTTTAAATAATTTGGAAGATATTGGCGAAATAAAATCTTCATTCGGAGTTCGTTTGCAAAATGGCCAAATCCCGGGCTTCTAATGTAGTAATTCAAAAAGATAAATCCCGAAAAAATAGCAAATGGACTCCAAAATTTCTAAAATTTTTCAAATCTCATTTTTAAATTATTTGGAAGAGATTGACGAAAGAAAATCTTAATTCGGAGTTCGTTTGCAAAATGGCCAAATCTCGGGCCTCCTATATAGTAATTCAAGTCGATAAATCCCGAAAAAATACCAAATGAGCTCCAAAAATTATGAAAACTTCCAGATCACACTTTTTAATTATTTTGAAGATATTGGTGAAGAAAAATATTGATTTGGAGCTTGTTTAAAAAAGGGTAAAATGTAGGGGCATAAAAGGGCATTTTTGGAAGAAAAAAATCCAAATAAATAGCAAACGGACTCGGATAATTTTGAAAACTTCCAGAACTCAATATTTTATTATTTTGGAAGTATTAAAAAAAGAGAAATTGAATTTCGAGTTCGTTTGATATTTATTTGCATCTGGGGGGCAAAACGGTCATTTCACCCAAGCAACCGAAAAGGGCTACTTTGGGCCTTTCAAAAAATAAGAGTTGGGCTGGAAAAGAGAATTTCTGGCCTGCCCAGGCCCAAAGGAAGGAGGAAGCTTCTGATTTTTCAATCAAATGGTTAAAAATCAAGAGTTAGTTAGAGATTCTCTTTGATCAAGCCATGGTGATTAAGCCACATAGGCCAAGAGAGATGTCAACATTATTCTTGAACAGCTGTAATTTGAGAGAGCTGAGATGCTAATCTAAAGGTGGTAATTTCATGATTTGTCACCTTGAATTATTAGCCATTTGATGGAAAATTGGTTACAAGAAAAATGACAACATCCTTGGGCAATATGACGGGGTTTCGGCCATCACCTGTAGGGGGGCAGAAAATTCATTTTTTTAACTTCATTTTTCTGAGTTCTTTTGGTATTTACTTAGTTTTTTTTCACTCCTTGGTTGAAAGCAAAAAAGAAAAGTTTAGAAAAGAAAGGAAAGTTTGAAGAGATAAAGCTTGAAAGATAGCTTCTTGAGGTTGCTCTTGAGCACCAACTCTTACACTTTCTTGATTTTCCATTCTTATTTTTGCTATTTTGATTATTATTTGGTGAGTTTCTATTTTCAATAAATGTTTTTTTTATTGTTCTTTTAAGTTCTTCCTTCATCTCTTTCTTAAAGATATTTTTTACAATTTTTTTTACAATAAACTCACCATGGCCAAATGGCCTACATTATTTATTTAAGTTGTTGTTTTGATTTATTTTACCATATTGTTTATGTTATTTTCTTTGATCTTGGTGTTTTAAATGTTATTTTACTTCATATTCTTGAGTTATATTTTAATTTGGTTGCTTTGTTTGTTGCCATTTATGTTTTAAATATCATGTTTTTGCATTTTTAATTTTTTGTTTTCATAATGTTTAAATTTGAGCATGTTTTAGATTTAGTATATCAAGTGTTTGTGAAAATGCTTGTGTGGTCTTTGCATGATTTGAGTTTTATATCTTAGTTGAGCATGTTTTAGATTTAGTATATTAAGTGTTTGTGAAAATGCTTGTGTGGTTTTTGCATGATTTGAGTTTTAAATTTTAGTTGAGCATGTTAGTATACCAAGTATTTGTGAAAATGCCATGTTTGTTGGAGCTTGAGGCCATTTGGCTACTCCATGTGTTTTGCATTGTGTGTTGCATTTTTGCCATGTTAGTTGGTAGGTTTTTGCATTTGCATGACATTTGATTTAGTTTTGCATGCTAGTATACCAAGTGTTTGTGAAAATGCCATGTTTGCTAGTTACATTATTCTATTCGGCCACCCTTGGAATTTTTGCATTTTATGTGCATTCTTGCTGATGGAGACTCAATTAAGAGTTGTAAACCCAAGTGCAGGTTATGTTCAAGTAATAAATTCTCGGGTGTCCGAGGTCGAACCACAGGGAAGCGTACTAGTAAGTATAAGTTTATAAATATATATGAAAAAGAAAATAAACAAGATATTAGGGAATCAATAACAAAGAAAGTAAACAAGATATTAGAGAACAAAATAAACAAAATAACATAAAAGCAATTAAACAAGATATAAAAAACAATAAGACAGGATGTTGAGGTTAGAGAATCCACTCTTGGTGTTATGCTAAGATTAATCTTGTTTTATTACACAATTGAAATCCACACATAAGGGAGGTTCCAATCGGAAGGTTTAGCAATTCAGTCCAAATTGTCCAACGTCCATAGCATATGATATTATGTTCATTTGGTGTCCTCAAAACTCATAAAAAGAGTCCAAGCATTCCTTATGCCAAGGTATATGTCTACAACAAATCAAGGTTATGAAACCAAGCATTTACTGTGCCATTTTCATTGTCAATAATGAATCAAGATCTCTACTTTGCAAGTATGATTTTAAACCAAAAGAAAATATTATCTATACTAGTGTTTATAAATGATGATTCATTTTAGCTCATGTTTAAGAGACTAACCTTAGCATTTACCAAGAGCTTCACCTCATCACCTCAACAATATGATTAGCAACACATACTAAAAATGAAAAGAAATGTAAGAAGCATAAGTAAATAAAGAAAAAGAAAACTAGAGAAAGGAAAAAAGAATAAAACTTAGAGAATTTTTTTACAATGGCTAATATCCGACCAATCTATAATTAATGCTCATCCAAGGCCCTTTATTTATACACATTTTGGAGAGCTAAATGACAAGAGACAAGCTTTATAAATTTCAAAGGTAGGTATAATAGGTGGGTGCATTTTTCTAACAATTTTCGTCATATTGTATGACAATTCTGATCAGCCAGCTTGATGGTCGATTTTGTCAATGTTGGAGGCTCGATCTGATAAAATGGTCTTCTAGAAAAATAAACCCCTATCAGTTACGGATCCATAGCCGTTGGAATCAGATCATTTTCTCATGTGGATCGGAAGATATGGTCAAAATACCAAAACAGGTCAGCACAGACGTCATTGCACATCAGCCAACTTGATGGTCGATTTCGCTAGGGAAAACGACTCCGTTTCAAGAAGTATAAAACATGAAAACGATAGATATGCCTCTTAACTTTGCACTGTAAAAACTTCAGCCTTATTGCTTCAGTGAAACTCCAGATATAGCGGATATGGCAAAAGGTGTCGGAACTGGAACTGAACTGGATTTGCCCTTAATTGTTGATTTAACCTAGTAATCTGAAATCACTCAAAGAAACTCGTGAAAAACACCAAATTACATAAAAATATAAAATATCATAAACACAATTAGACTAAGCAATAATAACTCGTATTTGACACAAAACAATAATAAAACATAACTAAGAACTATATAATTATACGAGTTATCACACCCCCACACTTAGATTGTTGCTAGTCCCTAGCAACGACTCAATAAAAATAAAATAAGAAAATCTAATCTAATCCATTTTCGTTGGAAATCACGGTGGCACTTAGCATGTGACACAAGCCTTTAAAGCCCTAGGTGTCCCTAGTGGACGAGTTTAGTCTCGTGAGGGTTTGCTAGAACGATACCCACAAACATTGAAAAACAAAAATATAAGTAAACTACATACACTAAAAATATTTACTCCTAATCCTTTCAATATAAATTAGAGACAATCTTTGAACAAGTCTTATAAACTAATCAATAGCTCAAAGAATTTCACAAAAATTCATGCTTGAATGTAAATAAATGAGTTAAGCCAATATTAACATAACATATTTCAATCAAAATAGTGCATATTCAACTTAATCTCAACTTCTCACTATACTCTTATGATTTTCACTCTTTAAAGTAGTGGTAAAGTGTTTACAGTCAATCAATCTCATGAAAACAGTTCTACCATATGCTTGCTTGTCCACCTATTCTCCACTATTTAGATCATACAACTTCATAAATCAAGAGGTCTTTTTTCAAGGTTGTAATGGGGCCAAAGGGTTATAATGTGGTTAAAGAACAAAAGGATAAAGATATCACAAAGGTTCCAAAGAGTTCATAGAGTTTAGAGACATAATAAGATCATACAAATAAAACTTCTCAAAACTCTTATAAAGCACATAATGACATAGGCTAAATATTCATGTTGAGCCTTTGCTTCATTCTAACCAACTTTGTAACATCTTTTTCTTTACTTTAACTAGAAGTTCAAGAGAAGATTTTTTTTTTTTAATATGGGAATGTATTTGACAATGATCCCTTTCTTTTTCTCTTGACTTTTGCCTCTCTCCTCCCCCACACTTATCTTTCGTTCTAACCCAAATTTTCAAAAAGTATCCTTTGTTTTTGCAATATGTCTCAAAATATATAATCCATCTTTAGAACAAGGGTAAGGATATAAGTATATTTAGGCTGGGTGTAAGTTCTGGTTACCAATAAAATAGCATATTTAATGTAGGCTCAAATTGGCTCACTAGTGGGGATGTTCTCTTAGAACATTAATGATGGATGGCTGTTTGGCTCTGGTTATAATCCTAATGCCTCTATCATATTCATGTTGTCACATGTATCAATATAGTCTCAAACGGTTTAAAGCAAGTTCTAGAGAATCATGTAATCATAAGAGCACTCAAGAAAGAAATTAGATTGATTTGTATAATACATCAATCATTATAGGCTCAAAAACTCACAAGGATGATTATACAAGTCAGATTAAGTCTAAACATGCTTCTTTCTCAATCAACATATCATATTAACATTGGCTCATAAAAAGGTTGACATCAAGCTCAATTCTCATGAAAATCTTCTCACTAATAAATCTGTTTTAGACTTATGCAATTCATATCTCATCATTGTATTAAAAAAGAACTAGAACACATTAAAAAAATAATAATAATAATAAAGACTCATAAAAAAAAAATAGTAGACAAAAATAAAAGAAATCCTAAATCGTTCCCCCCACACTTAATTCTTACATTGTCCTCAATGTAAGTCTATTAACCCAAATGAAAGAATCATGTGTAAAAGAAAAGAACTAATAACATAAGAATAGGAATAACTAAGACTCAAAACAAAACAAACTCATGCAACCTAATTAATCCTAAAATACTAAACAAAAATTAACAAGTAAACATAAAAAGATTAAAATCAAACTGACAAGGTATGTCTCAAGTCTCCCTTACTCAGACCTTGTTCAGAATGAATACTTCTAAATGGCTTAAAAGACAATTTTTTTTTTTTTTTTTAAAAAAATTAGCAAAATATGTCCCTTACCCCCTACTAAAATATGACATTGTCCCCAATGTCAAATTTTAAAGGTAGAATTTAGGAGATATTACCTGCAGAGGTTGCTAACCACTTATTATAACTGAGACACAACAAACAAAATGTTAGATAATGTCACAAAGACAGAGTGCAATCCACTCCTTGCTCGTCCATATCTCTTTTTCTTTTTCCGAGCGTTTGCGAAACAACCGTAGCAGATAAATAATCATAAGCTTGGAGCTTTTTGAGTAAATCTTCAATGGTTGTAGTAGAAATTATGGTTCTCCTTGCCTCTGATAACATGAATCCATTATCCACAGCATTATTTAAATATGAAAGCAAATTACTAAAATAACCATTAATATTAAGCAAACCAATGGGTTTCTTATTTGTGACCAAAGATGACCAAGAAGCGACGCAAGCTATTTCTTCCAATCTACCCAGACCTCCTAGTAAAGCAATGAATGCATCGGCAGAATGGTACATGATTTCATCCGTTCAGGGATACTCTAGACTTGTATTTCCTTACCCACGGTAGGTCCACAAAAACCTGTGAATACTTTTGGCACGATTCCTAAAACTGGACTTCCTCCGGCGTGTGCTGATGTAGCGACTGCTCCCATTAAACCCGTACTACCGCCTCCATAAATCAACTGGATCTTTTGTTGGGCAAGTATTACTCCAACTCTTATGGCTTCATCAGCGAATATGTTATTTTTTCCTGGATAAGCACCTCCAAAGACACAATTTTTTTTAATGCGCTGGGACGAAGTACTTTCCATTTTTTTTTCAAGTGCCTGAAAGAGAATGAGTACATGGTGTAATATATAGAGGACTGAGTAATGAATCAGACAAGAGTAATAATGTCGCCGAAAGTGTATTTGACCTGTCAGAAGAAAATGTTAACCTAACAAAAGATTTTTGCGTGATTTCAGGAAGAAAATCAAACAACACGTAAATTAAACCGAAATGAAGTTATTGCAAATCAAACCAAAAGCTGAGAAGTTATTTATTGTAGTTGTGATTGTGGCTCACATCTTCCTCTGGTTTTACGTCCAGAAACGGCTTAAACGCCTTCTATGAGTCGAGGATATGCTTCCCATCCAGTTTTCTTACAAGCTGGCAAACAGGGTCTTTTAACATCAGATTCCCAAGATGTTGCCATTCCCTTTGGAATTGCGGCCATAAATCAAGAATTTCTCTTTGTACGTCTCCACTAGGATGCGTCTCAAGAGAAAGTTGGATATTACCCAAATTCTCCTTACTCAGTCCATCCTTAATGAATTCAATTTTATCATCTCGATTAGAGGACGGAATCCCAATAGAACGACATTTACCGTTACACGTCCATCGTGCACATTTGTGGCAATTTGAACTCATGCGCTTTGCTCGTCGCTTCTTTGCAAAAGTGCTTCTACCTGTACCTGGTAAATGCAAAACAGGAAGATATTCATCTTCACGTACCTTGGCTTCAATTATCCAACGTATGTCTTCAGGAATCCCTTTGTGCATAAGCATTCTTAATCTTTCAAATCGAACTTGGTAAAGCTTCAGTAAAATATTTCGAGGAAAAGGAGGAAATCGTTTCTGCAATCTTGTGAGAATATCATCCATCTTGAAAAAAAATGAAAAAGAAATTGAAAGAGAAATTTATATACAATATCAGTTTTGTGGGTAGCTGATGGAACCGACTTAAATAATCACGGAGTACCGTTATCCGCCATTTAACCGGGGTTAAAAAAATGTATTATTATTATTATTAATTTTTTTTTTGGAAATTAGTAAAAATTATATTTACATCTAGTTATTTTCAAAACAAGGATCAGAAAGAAAAAAAACCTCTTCTTGAGTAACATGATTTTCCAAAAAGAGTTTGAGTCTTTGTCCATTTACCTTGAATACGTTACCATTTTGAGGATTCTCAATGTCAACTGCTCCATAATGATACACATGCTTAACCACAAATGGGCCAGTCCATCTTGATCTCAACTTACCAGGAAATATGTGAAGTCTAGAATTATAAAGTAGAACTTTTTGCCCAACATCAAATGTTTTTCTTGAAATTAACTTGTCATGAAAGGCTTTAGTTCTTTCTTTATGAATTTTAGAATTCTCATATGCATCTTTGAATAAAGTTGGCCAGTAAAATCCACACTGTAAAATTTTTGCAGCAGTTTTCTTTGATGAAAAATGACCACCACATGCCTCGGAATGACAAAACTTAATTACACTACTTACCTCATTGTCGGGAATGCATCTTCGAAAAATTTGATCAGGACAATATTTGAACAAGTAAGGGTCATCCCAGTAGAACTTCTTTACCTCATTCAGAAACTTCCTTTTATCTTGGGGGCTCCATTGAGAAGGAATTTTTCCCAAAAAGGAATATTTTAGCTCGGATGGCAATGGTTTTAAATCCAGCTTGGGCGGTTCAATAGTTGATGGTACACTGACATGTGTGAGTGATGGAAGTTCCTCAAACTTTTGTTTCCAACAATGCTTATCCTGAAAAGAATTTAACAAAGAATCAGTGTGTGAAATTTCTGAAGCATTATCAAACTCACATTCAATTAAATAAGCTTCTAAAGGATCATGGAATGTGGTAGTGGTGAGATGTTCACGAACAAGTTCTTCAATGAAATCCACTTCATGTACTTCTGAATCATCACCAGGTTGCTTGCAAATGTTGAACACATTTAATTCTAAAGTCATATTTCCAAAAGAAATGTTCAAAATACCATTCCTGCAATTTATCAGAGCATTAGAAGTTGCAAGAAATGGACGGCCTAATATAACAGGAATTTGAACATTTGGATTTGAAACAGGATGTGTGTCCAAAACAATAAAATCAACAGGGAAGTAAAAATTATCAATTTGAACCAAAACATCTTCAACTATCCCTCGAGGAATTTTTACAAAACGATCAGCTAGTTGAAGTGTAACAGGTGTTTCCTTGAGTTCACCTAAACCTAACTGTTGATAAATAGAAAAAGGCAAAAGATTAACACTAGCACCAAGATCAAGCAATGCACGTTCTATTCTAGTGTTTCCAATGATGCATGAGATTGTTGGACATCCAGGATCTTTGAATTTTGGTGGAGTAAGGTGCTGAATGATTGAGCTCACACTTTCCGTCAGAAATGCTTTCTTTTGTACATTATGTTTCCTTTTAACTGTGCACATGTCCTTCAAAAATTTAGCATAAGATGGAACTTGTTTGATTGCATCCAATAAAGGGATGTTAATCTTAACTTGTTTGAAAAGTTCATATATTTCTGCATTTTGATTCAAATTCTTTATTGTTTGCAACCTTTGAGGAAAAGGAGCAGGATGCATACCTTTTTCTTTGTCCAAATTTTAAAGAAGTTCAGACTTACCATCATCCTTACCGTTACTTTTCGGAGGGGAAGGAGGATCTTGGTCTTTTGATGGAATGTTTTTGTCAATTGCCTTTCCACTTCGAAGAGTTGTGATAGAACTGGCATTTTCCTGTTGAGTTTCATTGGAGCAAGAAACAAGACATTGAGTAGAAGGGTTAGGCTGAGGTTGAGCATGAAACGTACCTTTTTCTTGAGTGCGTAATGAAGCTGTCAATGTGGACAAGGTGTTTTTGATCTCATTGATGTCCTGTGAAGTTTGGTTATTCACATTTGCTTGTGTTTGCATGAATGCTTGCAATGTCTCTTCCAAGGTTTGTACACGTGAAGGTTGATAGGAAAAAGTGTTACCCGACTTTTGAGATTGTGGTACCTGAACATGATTATTATTCCGCCAACTGAAGTTGGGATGATTTCTCCATTCAGGGTTATACGTTTCAGAGTAAGGAGAAGGAAAAGGCTTTTTAAATGTGTTTATGGAATTTACTTGATCATGCAACGCTTCTTTAAGAATGGGAATGTTTGGACATTCAGAAGTGGGGTGTCCCATGATTTCACAAATTCCACAACTTTCTTCATTTTTAACCGTTTTGAGTTCTTTTACTTCTCTAAGTTCCATGGCTTCAATCTTTCTAGCCAAATTAGCTACTTTAGCTTTTATCTCATCTTCTTGACTAAAATGATATTTTCCTCTGTTAGAAACAAGATTAGATCTATTGGAACTTTCAGAGGAATTATCTGTGTGCCAGGCTTGAGAGTTATCTGCCAAATGGTCTAGGTAGTCAAAGGCTTCTTCAGGTTCTTTTTCTAGAAACTCACCGTTACACATTGTTTCAACAAATTGTTTAGTTTCGGGAGTTAAACTTTCATAAAAGAAACTAATAAGACGCCATTTTTCAAAACCATGATGTGGACAAGAACTTAACAAATCTTTAAAACGCTCCCAGCACTGAAAAAATGCTTCATTTTGATTGAAATTTTGAATCTGTCTTTTCAAAGCAGTAGTTTTATGTGCTGGGAGACTCAATTAAGAGTTGTAAACCCAAGTGCAGGTTATGTTCAAGTAATAAATTCTCGGGTGTCCGAGGTCGAACCACAGGGAAGCGTACTCGTAAGTATAAGTTTATAAATATATATGAAAAAGAAAATAAACAAGATATTAGGGAATCAATAACAAAGAAAGTAAACAAGATATTAGAGAACAAAATAAACAAAATAACATAAAAGCAATTAAACAAGATACAAAAAACAATAAGACAGGATGTTGAGGTTAGAGAATCCACTCTTGGTGTTATGCTAAGATTAATCTTGTTTTATTACACAATTGAAATCCACACATAAGGGAGGTTTCAATCGGAAGGTTTAGCAATTCAGTCCAAATTGTCCAACGTCCATAGCATATGATATTATGTTCATTTGGTGTCCTCAAAACTCATAAAAAGAGTCCAAGCATTCCTTATGCCAAGGTATATGTCTACAACAAATCAAGGTTATGAAACCAAGCATTTACTGTGCCATTTTCATTGTCAATAATGAATCAAGATCTCTACTTTGCAAGTATGATTTTAAACCAAAAGAAAATATTATCTATACTAGTGTTTATAAATGATGATTCATTTTAGCTCATGTTTAAGAGACTAACCTTAGCATTTACCAAGAGCTTCACCTCATCACCTCAACAATATGATTAGCAACACATACTAAAAATGAAAAGAAATGTAAGAAGCATAAGTAAATAAAGAAAAAGAAAACTAGAGAAAGGAAAAAAGAAGAAAACTTAGAGAATTTTTTTACAATGGCTAATATCCTACCAATCTATAATTAATGCTCATCCAAGGCCCTTTATTTATACACATTTTGGAGAGCCAAATGACAAGAGACAAGCTTTATAAATTTCAAAGGTAGGTATAATAGGTGGGTGCATTTTTCTAACAATTTTCATCATATTGTATGACAATTCTGATCAGCCAGCTTGATGGTCGATTTTGTCAATGTTGGAGGCTCGATCTGATCAAATGGTCTTCTAGAAAAATATACCCCTATCAGTTACGGATCCATAGCCGTTGGAATCAGATCATTTGCTCATGTGGATCGGAAGATATGGTCAAAATACCAAAACAGGTCAGCACAGACGTCATTGCACATCAGCCAACTTGATGGTCGATTTCGCTAGGGAAAACGACTCCGTTTCAAGAAGTATAAAACATGAAAAAGATAGATATACCTCTTAACTTTGCACTGTAAAAAATTCAGCCTTATTGCTTCAGTGAAACTCCAGATATAGCGGATATGGCAAAAGGTGTCGGAACTGGAACTGAACTGGATTTGCCCTTAATTGTTGATTTAACCTAGTAATCTAAAATCACTCAAAGAAACTCGTGAAAAACACCAAATTACATAAAAATATAAAATATCATAAACACAATTAGACTAAGCAATAATAACTCGTATTTGACACAAAACAATAATAAAACATAACTAAGAACTATATAATTATACGAGTTATCACTTGCCATGTTAGTTGATAGGTTAGCATTTGCATGATATTTGGTTGATTTTTTGGTTTAAGCATGCTTTGTGTTTGTGAAAATGCCATGCATATTTTAGTTATTAAGTTAGGTTTATTTTCCATGCATGTTCATGCATTTTAGGTCTAGGTTGCATTAAATGCCATGCAAGTTCATTCAGGTCTAGGTCACTTTATGAATGCCATGCATTTTTTCATGACATTTAGGTTTAAGCTCATGCATTTCAAGCATTATGTTTGCTGTATTGTTTCATACATTTCATGTTCATGCCACTTGAATAATGACTTGAGCCAATTAATGGTTCAAAGTCATGCTCTCTTGAGCATACTTGTGGAAAATTAAGTTTGTCAAGTTGATTATTCTACCTTTGTGATTTTTTTTACTTAGCCAATTTTTATCTAACTTTCAAAAAGTCCTAGCTACTGTTAGTGAGCTATTTTTTGAGTTTCAAATATTTTTACTTTGATTTTTAAATGATTTTATCAAAGGCAAAAATGTGTTTTGACAAAACAGTTTTTTCACCCAGTACTCATACATTTCCGGTTTTTCTGGGAATTCATCTTTAATCATAAAATTAAGCTGATTTTTTCCCGTGTAGTTTTACATGTCCTAAGTCTCCAGTATTGTTTTCAAAATTTTTTGAATTTTTAAAAATAGGGTAAAAAATCGTGGCTTTAAACTGGACAGTGGAGTCAGAATTGAATTTAAAGAAAAATCATTTTTCTCTTTTTGTTAAGTTACTTAGAGTGGGCTGATTAGGAGGGTTAGCTACTGACTTAGGGTAGTTTCTAAGCCTTTTTAAACTCTAAAAATGGTTTTTCAAGTCTCGGGTTAAGGGTAGTCAAGTTCGGATTTTTAAACTTAGGAAATTAGAGCCATTTAAAAAAGATTTAGCCCAGTTTTTACTTTTAATTCAAGCTTTTCCAAATTGTTTTCAAACAATCACAAAGTATTTCGGTTTTAGAATATTTAATTTGACATATTTTCCTAAGGCAGCCGAATATCTTTTTAGATATATGGATTTCGTTAATTAAAGGGAAAAATACATTTCATGCATTGCATTTTTCATATTCATGCATTTTATATAATATATGATTCTTGCTATAATAATTTCTATGATATTGTTATGATTTTGAGTTATGTTATATTGTTTATTGTATGATTTGGAATATTTCATGATATCCTATGCTTTTTATTTATTTATTTATTTATATTATTTAGTATATGTTATGTTCATGCATTATTATTTTTATTTTTATTTTCATGCATATATATTCCCTGTTATTTAAATTATATGCCATATCATTCATAATTGTCATGACATTTAAATCATTTCATTTTATTTAGAATATATTATGTCATCTAGAATATTTTATTTCATTTAGATTATATCATATGACTTAGGATATTGCATTTCATGTAGAATATATTATATTACCTAGGTCTTTTCATTTCATTTAGGATATATTATGTCATCTAGAATATTTTATTTCATTTAGATTATATCATATGACTTAGGATATTGCATTTCATATAGAATGTATTATGTTACATAGATCATTTAATTTCATTTCGAATATATCATATAACTTAGGATATTTCATTTCATTTAGAATATGCTAAGGCATTCAAATCATGTCATGTCATTTAGTTTGCATTATATTATTTAGATTTTACTATGTCATTTTAGTTATGTCATGCATATACATATTCATTTCTTTTAAATGTTTTCAAAAAAAGATAATGGTTTTCAATAAAATAAAGATATTCCCGAGTTAAAATAATTCATGAGTTCTCTGCCGGGTTTGCTGGAGAAGATATCATCAATTATTATTAATAACGGAATATCTTCTTTAAAAAGAGAATGATTCGGAAAATTTTCCAAAATTAATAAAAATTTCTATATTTTGCCACGTTTGTTGGGGAATATAGGAAAATTTTGAATTTATAAATTCCGGATCATTTTGAATTAAAAATGGAATTATTTTTCTTTAAATTGGGAATTAACTTGAAATACTAAATTTAAAACCGATTTTTTTATCGATACTTGAGATAACACACGATTAATAAGGTAACGATTTATACGGGCATTGTGGGGGTGGTAATCCTTCCCCGCACGTAATAAACCTAACAGATTGAACCCGCTTTTATCGGGGTGCCTTACTAGCCTTCACCGACGACAGTGAGGAACAATTCGGGGCCTTAGAATCGATTCACCTTCATATATTAAACCTAAGCGAAGCCATGCCGAATTTCCGTTAGATATACCTAAAATAGGAACACATGGAGGGACATTTCTAAACCTTTTGTTACCTATTTTACATTCTGAAGAAGTTTTGTAGATCGGGCAACGATGTACGTACATCGCCTGTAATAAATGTGTTAATCCGTCCCAAAGGCACTATGATACCTATATAAGTAGATATTTGTTGGGGCAAATATTCATTAATCGTTTGGAAAAAAATAAAAATCATTTTTCAAGCATTTTTGCATTTTGCACATTTCATATATGTGTGAATAAAGCATGTACAATTTTTTTTTTTTTGGTATTATTGATCTTTTTTTTTGCAATAAATGGATGGTGATAATAATCTCATTTGATGATTTCATAAAACTGGTAGTGTTGCATGAACATTTGCATATTGTACCATAGTAGGATCCACTACCCCGAAATTCTTTTGAAAATAATATATATTTTTTTTTTCATAGAAAAAATAATGTTTCAAAAAATCATGAATTTGGAGGCAAATCTTGCATAATGAGATTTTTGAATAATCAAGATTTAGGTCCCATTAATTTCGTGTAATCATTGATTTCTTTGTATATACCTTGGTGTTAATTCATTTATGCTTTATTTGTATCATTTTGACATCGTGTTACAGTCCTAACATGCATGGTTACTCATTGTAGAATACATTTGTGATTACATGGTCATTCTTTGTACCTACCTTTGTATTAATTCATTTATTCTTAGCATGTATCATTTTGACATCATAGCATGCATGGTTCTTCATTGTAGAATACATTTGTGATATACATGGTCATTCTTTGTACTTACCTTTGTATTAATTCATTTATTCTTAGCATGTATCATTTTGACATCATAGCATGCATGGTCATTCATTGTAGAATACGTTTATGGCATGCATAGTCATTATTTGTATATACTTGTGCATCAATTTATTCATTTTTTAAATGCATCATGCTGGCATTAGATTGCATCCATAGCATCCATAGTCACCATAATTTCTCTGTATATGTTCATGCATTAATCATTAGTATATTCATGCACATATGAATAGAGTATGTACATTCATAATTGTATTCTTAATCTAATGACATTTTCATTTGCATGAAAGGGGTTCGAGATATGAGGAATGAATCGAAGGAACGATTGGGTGCTTTGGAACGCAATCAAGAGGAATGTGGACATGAAATCCGGGAAGTGAAAGAATAAGTTGCCAAATTGTTGAAAATGTTTGAGGATATGGGTAAGAGTAAAGAGGAACTTTCTCAGGGCTCTGTACTGTCTTCGGATCAACCAAAACTATTAGGTCCAGAACATACAATCCTTGCTGGATCCTGCACTTGTTAATGCCACAAAGGTTTCAACCCTGATGAAATTGTGGACAAAATCGTGAAAATGATTAAACCTGAGAGCCTGATACCAAAGATAGAAACCTCGGATCCAGTACCATACATGCAAATTGTTCTAGGTCCAAACTAGTATCCTCACCCTACTATGGTCCAATCTCCATTGGGATGACCACTACGCGATTCCTGAATCCCACTCCATCACCACCAACTGCCAGTTCATACTATTTTCCACATCAATCACCTTATCCAGTATCTGGAATAGGAACCTCGAGCTACGTACAACCTCTAAAGGCCCTGTGTCCAAATCCACACCCTTACCATGCTGTTTCGCCACATCTCCATGTAAACACTTCGGTTCGGACCTTAGTGCCACCACCAAGTGCCCCAACTCCTAGGCCATGTGTGACTAAGAAACGACCCCAGGATAAGAACCAAAGGCCTTTTGATCCCCTTCCAATTAGCTACCGAGAGCTTCTCCCTATACTGATCCAAAATCACATGGTTGCCTGTATCCCATTGAAACCCCTGTTACCACCATATCCAAAGGGGTATAATCCAAATGCAAGATGTGATTATCACTGTGGAATTGTTGGCCATAACGTTGAAGACTGTATGGCATTCAAAAAGAAAGTGCAAACTCTTACCCATGCCAAGTGGTTGGATCCAACGACACTGATTGATAGAGGACTAGGAAAGCGTCATTAGGATTGGGAGATTTACAGCATTAAGATGGAAAGACATCTGTCTTATATGATGTAATAGGATTTCACTTTTTCAGTAGCTGGCTCTTATAGCCTTAGGATGCTAGGAAGAATAAAGTGCTTGTAAAGAACAATTTTAACTACTGCTCAGATTTTGTAAAACATGGTTTATACCATTGTGAACATTGATATGGGAATGAATTGGCTATTCTTCAAATTTATGAGATATTGATGATTAAGTTCCTCCGATTCTTATTTCCTCCGTGATATCTTCCCCTTTTGCATTTTGCATCCGATCAATTAGTGGTCATACCATACATTCATACATGTATCATGTTAGCATCAGGTTGCATTTATGCATTCATAATCAGCATGATCTTTCAGTATATATCCATGCATTAATTTGCTTATTACATACATCATGTTAGTAGTAGGTCGCATTCATGACACACATGGTTAGCAAGATTTTCTTTGTATATACTCTGTATCAATCGTTCATTGTTTGCATGTATCATAATTGACGTCATGTTGCATTCATAGTGTATATGATCTTACGCTAAAATGTACATGATTATTCATTGCATATATCCATGCGTTGATTTGTTTTTCTTTTCTTGCAACATGTTGGCATCGTGATTGCATTTATTACATATATGGTCAGCATGTTTCCATTGTACATGTCCATACATCATATTGTTTAGGCTTCACATGCATCAAATGACAATCACGGCTCATTCATCATGACATACATTTGGGGGAATAAAACAGAAATTGGCTTGGCTTTAAGGGTCTTCGAAAGAATTTCCATTTCAAATCAAAGGTATAAGAAGTACTGAATACCCTTTTAATACAGGCTAGTGCTATGGAGAATGAACAAGTTGCCCGAATGGAAAGAATGGAAAGGGAACATAAAGAATTGCGAGAACAGCTAGCAAAGACTCAAGCAGAATCTAAGGATCAGATACTAAATTGATGGAGCTGATATCCGTCGTAATCAAGGGAAAAGGATACACTGAAAACTTTGTCGCCAGGAAAGGGTTAGAGGCACAAAAAGGTCAGAATGAGGTCGTAATGATTGATGCTCAGAACACAGTCAATGTCCTAAACTCAGATGGTCCAGCTAGCAAAGACTCGATGTTTGGTCTTCGATTTAGTCATTCCTCCTAAGTTCAAGATCCCTGACTTTGTGAAATATGACGGGACGACTGATCCATCAGCCCACATCACTATGTTCTGTCGAAAGATGACAAGTCACATAGATAATGATAAGCTTTTGATTCATTGCTTTTAGGATAACCTCAGCGGGTCTGCAATTAGGTGGTATAGTTAGTTGAGCAAGGATCAGATTCGCTCTTGGAATGACCTGGCTAAGGTTTTTCTAAACCAGTACAAGCATATGACCGACATGGCGCCTGACCGTCACACCTTGCAAAATATGAAGAAAAGAGCTACTTAGAGCTTCAAAGAATATGCACAACAGTGGATGAGCCTAGCCGCCCAAGTACAACCGCCCTTAACTCAGAAGGAAACCACTGTCATTTTTGTGAATACACTGCAGGCCCCGTACTATGATATACTTGTCGGCAACACCACGAAGAATTTTTCGGACATGGTGATTTCAGGGGAGATGATTGAGAATGCTATCAAAGATGGGAAAATTGAAGGAGAAAGAACATCCAATACCAAGAAAAAAAGGGCATCTGAAAAGGAAAAGAAAGATACCCAAGTCGTGGAAGGCTTTGCCCCACCTCCTCAATTCTCCCAAGTCGTGGAAGGCTTTGCCCCACCTCCTCAATTCTTCTCGTATCAGCCATTTTACTCTACCCTAAATAATGTCTCCCAAGGTTTTTATCCCTACCAACCAATGACTGCAACTACACCAGAATTTACATCTGTCTATCAATCGAACACCCTTGGGAATAATCGAAGAGGGCATAAAAAGCGAAAAAGAAATCAGGATGACCCGATTCCTGTGACATGCAGTGAGCTATTACCTCAACTCATCCAGAATCACCTTGTGACACCATGCAAATAGAGCCTCTGAAGCCTCCTTATCCAAGCTGGTATGATGCTAATGAGTGTCGTGGTTATCATTCTGGCAATCAAGGTCACTCAACAGAGAACTGCCCCGCTTTGAAGTACAAGGTCAGAGATCTCATCAAGAAATATTGTGCATGATCATATTAGGTTTTTGACGCATGTAGTTCTATACACTGTGATGATGAAAGCACTTGTCTCATGTTAACATCTACATGAATTAAATGAATTTTGAATTTTAAATGCTTTGTGTTTGTTGTGTTTTAACAATAATTTGAATTTGCAAAAACAAGCATTAAGGAATTTTTAATAATGGATAGTCTCAAGAAGATTGATGATCAGTGTTACAAATGACCCAATACCTTCTCCCCTCTCTTTAGGTTTTCCTAAGCCTAAATCTCTTAAACCAAGAACATTTGAAAGACCTATTGCTTCAAGGAATATGAATGATTTGACTTCATAAAACCATTGTCATCACATAATAATCAAAGACGTAGATCTTAGTCTAGGCTATGAACAAAGGAACGAACTTTTTGAAAATTTTCAAAATCCTTGAAATTCAAACAAATGCGATATTCTTTCAAGAATCTAGATTTTGATAATTTGGTGTGTGTCAAGATTGTGCTAAAACCATTCAAGACCTTTCCCAAAGACCACAAAACACTAATTGCCCAAACATCACTTCATGATTGACACCCTGGGGCACAATGATTAAACTAGATTATCCCTTGTCCCAGAGAAAACCCGTTTTTGGGTCATATTTTCGTTGTCTCTTCAAAGAACTCAGATTGGAAACTCAGCATTTTCAAAATAGACCTAGACTTGCTATATTCCTTGTTGATACAAATTCTCATGGTTAATCAAATTGGGGCATCATATGTGGAAATGATGGATACATGGTGAAGAAGGATGGGCTAACGCATGAATCATTAGGGCATGCGATGGAAAAAAGAGAAGAAATTTTTTTGTGATATCATGCATATGGGAATTCGGATGATTCCAAAGTGCAAAATGAAATTCTGAATATCCATTTCCCCTGGGGATTGCTTTTCAATATGAATATTTGTGCTTGACATGAGAAATGGCCATCTTTCATATCCCTTTCGCATAAAAAAATTTATTATCCATAGTCACCCCTTTTGAGCCAAAAGAATTCTTTCTTCTTTGAACCCTGATCAAGGATTACCCTCTACACTGGGGGGCAAATGCGAGGAAAGATCTTTTCAAAGATCATTGAGAAATGAGTGTGATAACTCGTATAATTATATAGTTTTTAGTTATGTTTTATTATTGTTTTGTGTCAAATACGAGTTATTATTGTTGAGTCTAATTGTGTTTATGATCTTTTATATTTTTATGTAATTTGGTGTTTCTCACAAGTTTCTTTGAGTGATTTCAGATTACTAGAATTAAGGGCAAATCCAGTTCAGTTCCAGTTCCGACACCTTTTTCCATATCAGCTATATCTGGAGTTTCACTGAAGCAATAAGGCTGAAATTTTAACCGTGCAAAGTTAAGAGGCATATCTATCTTTTTCATGTTTTACACTTCTTGAAACGGAGTTGTTTTCCCTAGCGAAATCGACCATCAAGTTGGCTGATGTGCAATGACGTCTGTGCTGACCTGTTTTCGTATTTTGCCCATATCTTCTTATCCACATCAGAAAATGAGCTGATTTCAACGGCTATGGATCAGTAACTGACAGGGAAACATTTTTCTAGAAGACCATGTGATCAGATCAGGCCTCCAAAATTGACAAAATCGACCATCAAGTTGGCTGATCAAAATTGTCATACAAAAATTTGATGCACCCAAAAGAGTGTATCTTATTTAACCTTGCACTAAAAGGATAAATTGTAAGTATAGTAGTTAGCAAGGGTCGAGTCCTCAGGGATTGTGTTTTAGTTTATAAGTTAATAGTTTAAAACTTAAATTCAAGAACAATAAAAGAAAAGGGGTTTTTGAAGCCAGATTTAAACTAAAGTAAATAATAAGAATAAGATCCAAGGCGGTATAACCAGCCAATAAAAATATATATACTAAATTAGGCGGTATAACCAGCCAATAAAAATAAAACAAAGTTAATATACAAATTAGGCGGTATAACCAGCCAATAAAAATAAATATACTTTTAAAAATAAGCAAACTAGAAAAGTAAGAAAGCAAGTAAGTAAGAAGAATCAAATATGAAAAATATGGTTAAGGTTTCATTCTCCACCACTAGACATCATTAAGAATCAATTTCAGATCTATCAATATCAACCAACTATCAAAGTTAACAACCGTAGATAACAACAAGCTCTGTTATCCCAATCTTTCCTTAGTTTGTCGTTAAATAGAACAAGCTCTCTATTTAATCTCTAACCATTAAACAACCTAGAATAAGCTCTCTAAATTCAATTTAATGGCAGCTTTATGATGAGAAAGATAGGTTGATCTAAGCAACAAACACATAAGCTCGGATTGTTCAACTTAGGTTATGTTCCACTTTGCAATTATTGAAAACTTGACCATAATCATTAATCACAAATTGCCACTTATGAATAGGAAATCAAGACAATTACACGGATCAAGATTCCTAAACTAGCAATAGATAATTATCAAGATCTATCTAGTTGTACACCTAAATAAATCAAGACAACATCATGAACAATTCTTGTAGAAGAACATAAGCAACTTTGATAGAAAATTAATGATAGATAGAATCTGAAAATCAATCAGAAAACATGTCTAGGGCTTTGAAATCACCCTTAACCAAATAGAAGTTTAGCCTAGCATAGGCATTGTAAACATAAACATAAAATTAAAGAGAATCTAAGAAGGAAATAAAAGAAAGAAAGAAGAAGAAGAAAAGAAAGAAAAAGAAAACTAGAGAAAAGAAAGAAGAAGAAAACTTAGAGAATTTTATTACAATGGCTAATATCCTACCAATGTACAATATGATCCTCTACAATCATCCAAGGCCCTCTATTTATACACATTTTGAAGGGCTAAATGACAAGAGACAAGCTTTACAAATTTCAAAGGTAGGTATAATAGGTGGGTGCATTTTTCTAACAATTTTCGTCATATTGTATGACAATTTTGATCAGCCAACTTGATGGTCGATTTTGTCAATTGTGGAAGCCTGATCTGATCACATGGTCTTCTAGAAAAATGTTCCCCTATCAGTTACTGATCCATAGCCGTTGGAATCAGCTCATTTACTGATGTGGAGAAGAAGATATGGGCAAAATACGAAAACAGGTCAGCACAGACGTCATTGCACATCAGCCAACTTGATGGTCGATTTCGCTAGGGAAAACGACTCCGTTTCAAGAAGTGTAAAACATGAAAAAGATAGATATGCCTCCTAACTTTGCACGGTTAAAATTTCAGCCTTATTTCTTTAGTGAAACTCGAGATATAGCTGATATGGCAAAAGGTGTCGGAACTGAAACTGAACTGGATTTGCCCTTAATTCTAGTAATCTGAAATCACTCAAAGAAACTTGTGAAAAACACCAAATTACATAAAAATATAAAAGATCATAAACACAATTAGACTAAACAATAATAACTCGTATTTGACACAAAACAATAATAAAACATAACTAAAAACTATATAATTATACGAGTTATCACACCCCCACACTTAGATTGTTGCTAGTCCCTAGCAACGACTCAATAAAAATAAAATAAGAAAATCTAATCTAATCCACTTTCGTAGGAAATCACGGTGGCACTTAGCATGTGACACAAGCCTTTAAACCCCTAGGTGTCCCTAGTGGACGAGTTTAGTCTCGTGAGGGTTTTCTAGAACGATACCCACAAACATTGAAAAACTAAAATATAAATAAACTACATATACTAAAAATATTTACTCCTAATCCTTTCAATACAAATTAGAGACAATCTTTGAACAAGTCTTATAAACTAATCAATAGCTTAAAGAATTTCACAAAAAAGCATGCTTGAATGTAAATTGTTTGAGTCAAGCCAATATTAACATAACATATTTCAATCAAAATAGTGCATATTCAAACTTAATCTCAACTACTGACATGGGATACCCTCATGATTTTCACTCTTTAAAGTAGTGGTGAAGTGTTTACACTCAATCAATCTCATGAAAACAGTTCTTCCATATTCTTGCTTGTCCACCTATTCTCCACTATTTAGATCATAAAACTTCATGAATCAAGAGGTCTTTAATCAAGGTTGTAATGGGGCCAAGGGGTTTGTAATGTGGTTGAAGAACAAAAGGATAAAGATATCACAAAGGTTCCAAAGAGTTCATAAAGTTTAGAGACATAAAAAGATCATACAAATAAAACTTCTCAAAACTCTTATAAAGCACATAATAACATAGGCTAAATATTCATGTTGAGCCTTTGCATCATTCTAACCAACTTTGTAACATCTTTTTCTTTACTTTAACTAGAAGTTCAAGAGAAGATTTTTTTTTTTTTTAATATGGGAATGTATTTGACAATGATCCCTTTCTTTTTCTCTTGACTTTTTTCTTTCTTTTCCCCCCACACTTATTTCTTGTTTCTAACCCAAATTTTCAATAAATCTTCTTTGTCTTTGCAACTTGTCTCAAAACATGCTAATTCATCTTTGGAACAAAGGTAAAGATATAAGTATATTTAGGTTAGGGACAAGTTATGGTTACCAAAGAGATAGCTTATTCAATGTAGGCTCAAATTGGTTCACTAAGGGTGTGTTCTCTTGGAACATTAATAATGGATGGCTGTTTGGCTCTGGTTATAATCCTAATGCCTCTATCATATTCATGTTGTCACATGTATCAATATAGTCTCAAACGGTTTAAAGCAAGTTCTAGAGAATCATGTAATCATAAGAGCACTCAAGAAAGAAATTAGATTGATTTGTATAATGCATCAATCATTATAGGCTCAAAAACTCACAAGGATGATTATACAAGTCAGATTAAGTCTAAACATGCTTCTTTCTCAATCAACATATCATATTAACATTGGCTCATAAAAAGGTTGACATCAAGCTCAATTCTCATGAAAATCTTCTCACTAATAAATCTGTTTTAGACTTATGCAATTCATATCTCATCATTGTATTAAAAAGGAACTAAAACTCACAAAAAAATAATAATAATAATAATAATAATAAAGAAAAAAAAATAGTAGACAAAAATAAAAGAAATCCTAAATCATTCCCCCCCACACTTAATTCTTACATTGTCCTCAATGTAAGTCTATTAACTCAAATGAAAGAATCATGTGTAAGAGAAAAGAACTAATAACATAAGAATATGAACAACTAAGACTCAAAACAAAACAAAACCATGCAACCTAAATAATCCTAAAATACTAAACAAAAATTAACAAGTAAACATAAAAAGATTAAAATCAAACTGACAAGGTATGTCTCAAGTCTCCCTTACTCAGACCTTGTTCAGAATGAATACTTCTAAATTGCTTAAAACACAACAATCTTTTTTTTTTTTTTGAAAAGAAGAAATCAAACTGACAAGGTATGTCTCAAGTCTCCCTTACTCAGACCTTGTTCAGAATGAATACTTCTTAATTTTTTTTTTATTTTTTTTTTTAAATTAGCAAAATATGTCCCTTACCCCCTACTAAAATATGACATTGTCCCCAATGTCAAATTTTAAAGGTAGAATTTAGGAGATATTACCTGCAGAGGTTGCTAACCACTTATTATAACTGAGACACAACAAGCAAAATGTTAGATAATGTCACAAAGACAAAGTGCAATCCACTCCTTGCTCGTCCATATCTCTTTTTCTTTTTCCGAGCGTTTGCGAAACAACCGTAGCAGATAAACACTCATAAGCTTGGAGCTTTTTGAGTAAATCTTCAATGGTTGTAGCAGAAATTATGGTTCTCCTTGCCTCTGAAAACATGAATCCATTATCCACAGCATTATCTAAATATGAAAGCAAATTATTAAAATAACCATTAATATTAAGCAAACCAATGAGTTTCTTATTTGTGACCAAAGATGACCAAGAAGCCACGCAAGCTATTTCTTCCAATGTACCCAGACCTCCTGGTAAAGCAATGAATGCATCGGCAGAATGGTACATGATTGTTATCCGTTCAGGGATACTCCAGACTTGTATTTCCTTACCCACGGTAGGTCCACAGAAATCTGTGAATAGTTTTGGCACGACTCCTAGAACTGGACTTCCTCCGGCGTGTGCTGCTGTAGCGACTGCTCCCATTAAACCCGTACTACCGCCTCCATAAATCAACTGGATCTTTTGTTGGGCAAGTATTACTCCAACTCTTATGGCTTCATCAGCGAATATGTTATTTTTCCCTGGATAAGCACCTCCAAAGACACAAATTTTTTTAATGCGTTGGGACGAAGTACTTTCCATTTTTTTTTTCGAGTGCCTGAAAGAGAATGAGTACATGGTGTAATATATAGAGGACTGAGTAGTGATTTCAGGAAGAAAATCAAAAAGAGAAGAAAAATCAACCGTAAAAGTCAAGAGTAATAATGTCGCCGAAAGTGTATTTGACCTGTCAGAAGAAAATGTTAACCTAACAAAAGATTTTTGCGTGATTTCAGGAAGAAAATCAAAAAGAGAAGAAAAATCAACCGTAAAAGTCAAGAGTAATAATGTCGCCGAAAGTGTATTTGACCTGTCAGAAGAAAATGTTAACCTAACAAAAGATTTTTGCGTGATTTCAGGAAGAAAATCAAAAAGAGAAGAAAAATCAACCGTAAAAGACAAATAAAAAAAAAAGAGAATAATTACACAAATCGAACAACACGTAAATTAAACCAAAATGAAGTTATTGCAAATCAAACCAAAAGCTGAGAAGTCATTTATTGTAGTTGTGATTGTGGCTCACATCTTCCTCTGGTTTTACGTCCAGAAACGGCTTAAACGCCTTCTATGAGTCGAGGATATGCTTCCCATCCAGTTTTCTTACAAGCTGGCAAACAGGGTCTTTTAACATCAGATTCCCAAGATGTTGTCATTCCCTTTGGAATTGCGGCCATCAATCAAGAATTTCTCTTTGTACGTCTCCACTAGGATGCGTCTCAAGAGAAAGTTGGATATTACCCAAATTCTCCTTACTCAGTCCATCCTTAATGAATTCAATTTTATCATCTCGATTAGAGGACGGAATCCCAATAGAACGACATTTACCGTTACACGTCCATCGTGCACATTTGTGGCAGTTTGAACCCATGCGCTTTGCTCGTCGCTTCTTTGCAAAAGTGCTTCTACCTGTACCTGGTAAATGCAAAACAGGAAGATATTCATCTTCACGTACCTTGGCTTCAATTATCCAACGTATGTCTTCAGGAATCCCTTTGTGCATAAACATTCTTAATCTTTCAAATCGAACTTGGTAAAGCTTCAGTAAAATATTTCGAGGAAAAGGAGGAAATCGTTTCTGCAATCTTGTGAGAATATCATCCATCCTGAAAAAAAATGAAAAAAAAAATTGAAAGAGAAATTTATATACAATATCAGTTTTTTGGGTAGCTGATGGAACCGACTTAAATAATCACGGAGTACCGTTATCCGCCATTTAACCGGGGTTAAAAAAATTAAAAATTATATTTACATCTAGTTATTTTCAAAACAAGGATCAGAAAGAAAAACAACATAAAAAGACTCAAAAACTTTCTCTAAATAAATTCTTCCCCCCACACATAATTCTTACATTGTCATTAATGTAATGCTATTAATCCCAAATGAAAGAATCATGTGTAAGTGAAAAGAACTAATAAACAAAATAAACTTATGCAGCCTAAATGAACTTAGAAACACTAAACACAATTAGCAAAAAAAAAAAAACATAAGAAAAAGATAAAGAAAAAGAGAGCAAATCTGAGGATGGCAGTTTGGCAATGCTTTCACTAATTAGGCTGTCTCCCCCAATTAGCACTTGATTGATTGTTTTCAGCCTAGCCAATTCCCCTTCTTGGCTTTTTAGGATCTTTTGGCTTAGACATCAAACTTCTCGGATTTTTGCGTTTTGGAGGAAGTTTTCTTTGCAAAACAGCCAATGCCTTCTCCCCCACACGTATTATTTCATCATTCTTGGTGGGGTATAGCTCTTTGAGGAATTGTGCATATCTTGGTACTTGTCTAATGGCATCCACAAGCAAGCTGTTTAAGGTTTCCAAAAATTGTTGTTCATGTTCCTCCTTTTTGGACTTTGCAAATCTGCTAGGAAAAAGTGGAGAAGGAACATTAGTAGAAATAAGAACCTTAAAAGCTACCTGAGGTGTCACAGTACTCTCAATTTGAATGGTGGTTTCATTATCCTCAAGAAGTGAATCCATCTTTGGTTTTGTCTCATCCTCATCTTGTTCCTCATTTCTCAAGGTCACAATAGTAGCATTCTCCTTTGGGTTAATCACCGTTTGGGAAGGGAGTGCTAGAGATCTTTCTGCTACTAATTCCACCATACTACTAGCCAATAGGCTCATTTGCCTTTCCAAACTCTGGATGCTTGCCCTTGTTTCCTGTTGAAATTGCAAAGTATCAGTAACAAGAGAGTATACAAGATCTTCTAAAGAAGTACCTGAGTTTTGAGTCATATGTGGTGGTTGAAAAAGATCTGGTTCTTGAGACCATGATTGATTGAAGCTAGATGGATGAGTGTAATTGGCATAAGGATCTACTTCTTGGTAATTTTTCGAGTAGCCATAATTAGTATGATCCCACCATCCCTCATGGTAAGTGTTGGAGTAATGATCATGCGGTTGGTCTTGGAACCATTGATGGCCTTGACATCCTCCCATGGCCAAATGTTGAACTGAAGAAGTGAGATTGGCTTGTTGATTCTCCATGTTCATGTATGCCACCAACTCTTCAAGTGTTAGATTGCTTAATTCCATCTTCTTTTTTTTTTTTTTCAAAATTTGAAAAGAAAAACATGTATGTACAAGAAAATAATACTAATTAGAACTGAAAAGATAAATTGTAAGTATAGTAGTTAGCAAGGGTTTTCTAACAATTTTAAAAGAGTATATCTTATTTAACCTTGCACTAAAAAGATAAATTGTAAGTATAGTAGTTAGCAAGGGTCGAGTCCTCAGGGATTGGGTTTTAGTTTATATGTTAATAGTTTAAAACTTAAATTCAAGAACAATAAAAGAAAAGGGGTTTTTGAAGCCAGATTTAAACTAAAGTAAATAATAAGAATAAGATGCAAGGCGGTATAACCAGCCAATAAAAATATATATACTAAATTAGGCGGTATAACCAGCCAATAAAAATAAAACAAAGTTAATATACAAATTAGGCGGTATAACCAGCCAATAAAAATAAATATACTTTTAAAAATAAGCAAACTAGAAAAGTAAGAAAGCAAGTAAGTAAGAAGAATCAAATATGAAAAATATGGTTAAGGTTTCATTCTCCACCACTAGACATCATTAAGAATCAATTTCAGATCTATCAATATCAACCAACTATCAAAGTTAACAACCGTAGATAACAACAAGCTCTGTTATCCCAATCTTTCCTTAGTTTGTCGTTAAATAGAACAAGCTCTCTATTTAATCTCTAACCATTAAACAACCTAGAATAAGCTCTCTAAATTCAATTTAATGGCAGCTTTATGATGAGAAAGATAGGTTGATCTAAGCAACAAACACATAAGCTCGGATTGTTCAACTTAGGTTATGTTCCACTTTGCAATTATTGAAAACTTGACCATAATCATTAATCACAAATTGCCACTTATGAATAGGAAATCAAGACAATTACACGGATCAAGATTCCTAAACTAGCAATAGATAATTATCAAGATCTATCTAGTTGTACACCTAAATAAATCAAGACAACATCATGAACAATTCTTGTAGAAGAACATAAGCAACTTTGATAGAAAATTAATGATAGATAGAATCTGAAAATCAATCACAAAACATGTCTAGGGCTTTGAAATCACCCTTAACCAAGTAGAAGTTTAGCCTAGCATAGGCATTGTAAACATAAACATAAAATTAAAGAGAATCTAAGAAGGAAATAAAAGAAAGAAAGAAGAAGAAGAAAAGAAAGAAAAAAAAATCTAGAGAAAAGAAAGAAGAAGAAAACTTTTCTCTAGTCTGATTCACTTTCGGCGACAGGTCAAATACACTTTCGGCGACATTATTACTCTTGTCTGATTCACTACTCAGTCCTCTATATATTACACCATGTACTCATTCTCTTTTAGGCACTCGAAAAAAAAAAATGGAAAGTACTTCGTCCCAGCGCATTAAAAAAATTTGTGTCTTTGGAGGTGCTTATCCAGGGAAAAATAACATATTCGCTGATGAAGCCATAAGAGTTGGAGTAATACTTGCCCAACAAAAGATCCACTTGATTTATGGAGGCGGTAGTACGGGTTTAATGGGAGCAGTCGCTACAGCAGCACACGCCGGAGGAAGTCCAGTTCTAGGAATCGTGCCAAAACTATTCACAGATTTTTGTGGACCTACCTTGGGTAAGGAAATACAAGTCTGGAGTATCCCTGAACGGATAACAATCATGTACCATTCTGCCGATGCATTCAGTGCTTTACCAGGAGGTCTGGGTACATTGGAAGAAATAGCTTGCGTGGCTTCTTGGTCATCTTTGGTCACAAATAAGAAACCCATTGGTTTGCTTAATATTAATGGTTATTTTAGTAATTTGCTTTCATATTTAGATAATGCTGTGGAAAATGGATTCATGTTTTCAGAGGCAAGGAGAACCATAATTTTGGCTACAACCATTGAAGATTTACTCAAAAATCTCCAAGCTTATGAGTGTTTATCTCCTACGGTTGTTTCGCAAACGCTCGGAAACAGAAAAAGAGATATGGACGAGCAAGGAGTGGATTGCACTTTGTCTTTGTGACATTATCTAACATTTTGTTTGTTATGTCTCAGTTATAATAAGTGGTTAGCAACCTCTGCAGGTAATATCTCCTAAATTCTACCTTTAAAATTTGACATTGGGAACAATGTCATATTTTAGTAGGGGGTAAGGGACATATTTTGCTAATTTAAAAAAAAAAAAAAATTTGTTGTGTTTTAAGCAATTTAGAAGTATTCATTCTGAACAAGGTCAGAGTAAGGGAGACTTGAGACATACCTTGTCAGTTTGATTTTAATCTTTTTATGTTTACTTGTTAATTTTTGTTTAGTATTTTAGGATTATTTAGGTTGCATGAGTTTGTTTTGTTTTGAGTCTTAGTTGTTCCTATTCTTATGTTATTAGTTCTTTTCTCTTACACATGATTCTTTCATTTGGGTTAATAGACTTACATTGAGCACAATGTAAGAATTAAGTGTGGGGGGAAGGATTTAGGATTTCTTTTATTTTTGTCTACTATTTTTTTTATGAGTCTTTATTATTATTTTTAGTGTGTTTTAGTTCCTTTTCAATACTATGATGAGATATGAATTGCATAAGTCTAAAACAGATTTATTAGTGAGAAAAGTTTATGAGAATTAAGCTTGATGTCAACCTTTTTATGAGCTAATGTTAATATGATATGTTGATTGAGAAAGAAGCATGTTTAGACTTAATCTGACTTGTATAATCATCCTTGTGAGTTTTTGAGCCTATAATGATTGATGCATTATATAAATCAATCTAATTTCTTTCTTGAGTGCTCTTATGATTACATGATTCTCTAGAACTTGCTTTAGACCTTGTTGAGACTATATTGATACATGTGACAACATGAATATGATAGAGGCATTAGGATTTTTAGCCAGGGCCAAACAGCTATCCCTTATTGATGTTCCAAGAGAACACACCCTTAGTGAACCAATTTGAGCCTACATTGAATAAGCTATCTCTTTGGTAACCATAACTTGTCCCTAACCTAAATATACTTATATCCTTACCTTTGTTCCAAAGATGAATTAGCATGTTTTGAGACAAGTTGCAAAGACAAGGAAGATCTACTGAAAATTTGGGTTAGAAACAAGAAATAAGTGTGGGGGGAAAAGAAAAGAAAAGTCAAGAGAAAAAGAAATGGAATACTAGCAAATACATTCCTATGTAAAAAAAAATATGAATCATCTCTTGAATTTGTGGAAAAAGAAAAAGATGTTACAAAGTTGTTTAGAATGGAGAAAAGGCCCAACATGAATATCCGGCCTAGGTGACTATGTACTTGTAAAGAGTTTTGAGAAGTTTCTTTGTATGATCTTTTTATGTCTCTAAACTTTATGAACTCTTTGGAACCTTTGTGATATCTTTATCCTTTTGTTCTTCAACCACATTACAAACCCCTTGGCCCCATTACAACCTTGATAAAGGACCTCTTGATTTATGAAGTTGCATGATCTTTTAGTGGAGAATAGGTGGACAAGCAAGCATATGGTAGAACTATTTTCATGAGATTGATTGAGTGTAAACACTTTACCACTACTTTAAAGAGTGAAAATCATGAGAGTATCCCATGTGAGAGGTTGAGATTAAGTTTGAATATGCACTATTTTGATTGAGATATGTTATGTTAATATTGGCTTAACTCAAACAATTTACATTCAAGCATGAATTTTTGTGAAATTCTTTAAGCTATTGATTAGTTTATAAGACTTGTTCAAAGATTGTCTCTAATTTGTATTGAAAGGATTAGGAATAAATATTTTTAGTATATGTAGTTTATTTATATTTTAGTTTTTCAATGTTTGTGGGTATCGTTCTAGTAAACCCTCACGAGACTAAACTCGTCCACTAGGGACACCTAGGGGTTTAAAGGCTTGTGTCACATGCTAAGTGCCACCGTGATTTCCTACGAAAGTGGATTAGATTAGATTTTCTTATTTTATTTTTATTTGTTTTTGCTCGAGGACTAGCAACAATCTAAGTGTGGGGGTGTGATAACTCGTATAATTATATAGTTTTTAGTTATGTTTTATTATTGTTTTGTGTCAAATACGAGTTATTATTGTTTAGTCTAATTGTGTTTATGATCTTTTATATTTTTATGTAATTTGGTGTTTTTCACAAGTTTCTTTGAGTGATTTCAGATTACTAGAATTAAGGGCAAATCCAGTTCAGTTCCAGTTCCGACACCTTTTGCCATATCAGCTATATCTGGAGTTTCACTGAAGCAATAAGGCTGAAATTTTAACCATGCAACGTTAAGAGGCATATCTATCTTTTTCATGTTTTACACTTCTTGAAACGGAGTCGTTTTCCCTAGCGAAATCGACCATCAAGTTGGCTGATGTGCAATGACGTCTGTGCTGACCTGTTTTCGTATTTTTCCCATATCTTCTTATCCACATCAGTAAATGAGCTGATTCCAACGGCTATGGATCAGTAACGGATAGGGGAACATTTTTCTAGAAGACCATGTGATCAGATCAGGCCTCCAATATTGACAAAATCGACCATCAAGTTGGCTGATCAAAATTGTCATACAATATGACGAAAATTGTTAGAAAAATGCACCCACCTATTATACCTACCTTTGAAATTTGTAAAGCTTGTCTCTTGTCATTTAGCCCTCCAAAATGTGTATAAATAGAGGGCCTTGGATGATTGTAGAGGATCATATTTTACATTGGTAGGATATTAGCCATTGTAATAAAATTCTCTAAGTTTTCTTCTTCTTTCTTTTCTCTAGTTTTCTTTTTCTTTATTTTCTTCTTCTTCTTTCTTTCTTTTATTTCCTTCTTAGATTCTCTTTAATTTTATGTTTATGTTTACAATGCCTATGCTAGGTGATAACTCGTATAATTATATAGTTTTTAGTTATGTTTTATTATTGTTTTGTGTCAAATACGAGTTATTATTGTTTAGTCTAATTGTGTTTATGATCTTTTATATTTTTATGTATTTTGGTGTTTTTCACAAGTTTCTTTGAGTGATTTCAGATTACTAGAATTAAGGGCAAATCCAGTTCAGTTCCAGTTCCGACACCTTTTTCCATATCAGCTATATCTCGAGTTTCACTGAAGCAATAAGGCTGAAATTTGTAGCCGTGCAAAGCTAAGAGGCATATCTATCTTTTTCATGTTTTACACTTCTTGAAACGGAGTCGTTTTCCCTAGCGAAATCGACCATCAAGTTGGCTGATGTGCAATGACGTCTGTGCTGACCTGTTTTCGTATTGTGCCCATATCTTCTTATCCACATCAGCAAATGAGCTGATTCCAACGGCTATGGATCAGTAACTGATAGGGTAACATTTTTCTAGAAGACCATGTGATCAGATAAGGCCTCCAAAATTGACAAAATCGACCATCAAGTTGGCTGATCAAAATCGTCATATATGACGAAAATTGTTAGAAAAATGCACCCAACTATTATACCTACCTTTGAAATTTGTAAAGCTTGTCTCTTGTCATTTAGCCCTCCAAAATGTGTATAAATAGAGGGCCTTGGATGATTGTAAGGGATCATATTGTACATTGGTAGGATATTAGCCATTGTAATAAAATTCTCTAAGTTTTCTTCTTCTTTCTTTTCTCTAGTTTTCTTTTTCTTTATTTTCTTCTTCTTCTTCTTTCTTTCTTTTATTTACTTCTTAGATTCTCTTTAATTTTATGTTTATGTTAACAATGCCTATGCTAGGCTAAACTTCTATTTGGTTAAGGGTGATTTCAAAGCCCTAGACATGTTTTGTGATTGATTTTTAGATTCTATCTATCATTAATTTTCTATCGAAGTTGCTTATGTTCTTCTACAAGAATTGTTCATGATGTTGTCTTGATTTATTTAGGTGTACAACTAGATAGATCTTGATAATTATCTATTGCTAGTTTAGGAGTCTTGATCCGTGTAATTGTCTTGATTTCCTATTCATAAGTGGCAATTTGTGATTAATGATTATGGTCAAGTTTTCAATAATTGCAAAGTGGAACATAACCTAAGTTGAACAATCCGAGCTTATGTGTTTGTTGCTTAGATCAACCTATCTTTCTCATCATAAAGCTGCGTTTAAATTGAATTTAGAGAGCTCTAGGTTGTTTAATGGTTAGAGATTACATAGAGAGTTTGTTCTATTTAACGAGAAACTAAGGAAAGATTGGGATAACAGAGCTTGTTGTTATCTACGGTTGTTAACTTTGATAGTTGGTTGATATTGATAGATCTGAAATTGATTTTTAATGATGTCTAGTGGTGGAGAATGAAACCTTAACCATATTTTTCATATTTGATTCTTCTTACTTAGTTGTTTTCTTACTTTTAGTTTGCTTATTTTTAAAAGTATATTTATTTTTATTGGCTGGTTATACCGCCTTGCATCTTATTCTTATTATTTACTTTAGTTTAAATCTGGCTTCAAAAACCCCTTTTCTTTTATTGTTCTTGAATTTAAGTTTTAAACTATTAACTTATAAACTAAAACCCAATCCCTGAGGACTCGACCCTTGCTAACTACTATACTTACAATTTATCTTTTTAGTGCAAGGTTAAATAAGATACACTCTTTTGGGTGCATCAAATTTTTGGCGCCGTTGCCGGGGATTGCTTTCTTTAGTTTATTTGTTACTTGGTTTATTCTTATTTTCAGTTCTAATTAGTTTTATTTTCTTGTACATACAAGTTTTTCTTTTCAAATTAAAAAAAAAAAAAACAATGGAATTGAGCAATCTAACACTTGAAGAGTTGGTGGCATACATGAACATGGAGAATCAACAAGCCAATCTCACCTCCACAGTTCAACAATTGGCCATGGGAGGATGTCAAGGCCATCAAGGGTTCCAAGACCAACAGTATGATCATTACTCAAAAACTTACCATGAGGGATGGTGGGATCATACTAATTATGGCTACTCGAAAAATTACCAAGAAGTAGATCCTTATGCCAATTACACTCATCCATCTAGCTTCAATCAATCATGGTCTCAAGAACCAGATCTTTTTCAACCACCACATATGACTCAAAACTCAGGTACTTCTTTAGAAGATCTTGTCTATTCTCTTGTTACTGATTCTTTGCAATTTCAACAGGAAACAAGGGCAAGCATCCAGAGTTTGGAAAAGCAAATGAGCCAATTGGCTAGTAGTATGGTGGGATGGGTAGCACAAAGATCTGAAGAACTCCCAGCCCAAACGATGGTTAACCCAAAGGAGAATGCTACTATTCTGACCTTGAAGAATGAGGAACAAGATGAGGATGAAACAAAATTAGAGATGGATTCTATTCTTGAGGATAATGAAGCCAAAGATCCAAATAAGAGTATTTCGGCACCTGAGGTAACATTTAAGGTTTCATTTTTTACTAATGTTTCTTCTCCACCTTTTCCTAGTAGATTTGCAAAGTTCAAGGAGGAAGAACATGAACAACACATGCCGGAAACCTTAAACAACTTGTTTGTGGAGGTCATTCAACAAGTATCAAAATATGCTCCATTCCTCGATGACATATGCACCACAAAGGATGATGGAATAATACTTGTAATGGAGAATGCATCCATTGTTGTGCAAAGAAAGCTTCCTCTCAAACGCATAAATTTGGAAAATTTCATGTATGAGCCTGACAAGCCTAAAATGCCAAGAAGGGGTGTTGGTTAGGTTCAAAACACTAACTCAAGTGCTTCTTGGGAGGCAACCCAAAAGGATGGAGAGCATCTATTATATCAGATTTGCATATTCCTTACTTTCCATCATTCTATCTTTTATTGTTTTTCTTTTCTTTTGTTTAATAGTTCTTTTCTCTTACATATAATTCTTGCATTGGGGGATAACAGCATTACATTAAGGACAATGTAAAAATTATGTGTGGGAGGAAGAATTTAGGATTTTATTTAGAGTGTTTTGTTTTTGAGTCTTTTTATGTTGTTTTTCTTTCTGATCCTTGTTTTGAAAATAACTAGATGTAAATATAATTTTTATTTTTTTTAACCCCGGTTAAATGGCGGATAACGGTACTCCGTGATTATTTAAATCGGTTCCATCAGCTACCCACAAAACTGATATTGTATATAAATTTCTCTTCCAATTTCTCTTTCAATTTTTTTTCATTTTTTTTTTCAGGATGGATGATATTCTCACAAGATTGCAGAAACGATTTCCTCCTTTTCCTCGAAATATTTTACTGAAGCTTTACCAAGTTCGATTTGAAAGATTAAGAATGCTTATGCACAAAGGGATTCCTGAAGACATACGTTGGATAATTGAAGCCAAGGTACGTGAAGATGAATATCTTCCTGTTTTGCATTTACCAGGTACAGGTAGAAGCACTTTTGCAAAGAAGCGACGAGCAAAGCGCATTAGTTCAAACTGCCACAAATGTGCACGATGGACGTGTAACGGTAAATGTCGTTCTATTGGGATTCCGTCCTCTAATCGAGATGATAAAATTGAATTCATTAAGGATGGACTGAGTAAGGAGAATTTGGGTTATATCCAACTTTCTCTTGAGACGCATCCTAGTGGAGACGTACAAAGAGAAATTCTTGATTTATGGCCGCAATTCCAAAGGGAATGGCAACATCTTGGGAATCTGATGTTAAAAGACCCTGTTTGCCAGCTTGTAAGAAAACTGGATGGGAAGCATATCCTCGACTCATAGAAGGCGTTTAAGCCGTTTCTGGACGTAAAACCAGAGGAAGATGTGAGCCACAATCACAACTACAATAAATAACTTCTCAGCTTTTGGTTTAATTTGCAATAACATCATTTCGGTTTAATTTACGAGTTGTTCGATTTGTGTAATTATTCTCGTTTTTTTTTTTTTTTTTTTTTTGCATTGGTCTTTTACGGTTGATTTTTCTTCTCTTTTTGATTTTCTTCCTGAAATCACGCAAAAAAGTCTTTTGTTAGGTTAACATTTTCTTCTGACAGGTCAAATACACTTTCGGCGACATTATTACTCTTGACTTTTACGGTTGATTTTTCTTCTCTTTTTGATTTTCTTCCTGAAATCACGCAAAAATCTTTTGTTAGGTTAACATTTTCTTCTGACAGGTCAAATACACTTTCGGCGACATTATTACTCTTGTCTGATTCACTACTCAGTCCTCTATATATTACACCATGTACTCATTCTCTTTCAGGCACTCGAAGAAAAAAAAAATGGAAAGTACTTCGTCCCAGCGCATTAAAAACATTTGTGTCTTTGGAGGTGCTTATCCAGGGAAAAATAACATATTCGCTGATGAAGCCATAAGAGTTGGAGTAATACTTACCCAACAAAAGATCCACTTGATTTATGGAGGCGGTAGTACGGGTTTAATGGGAGCAGTCGCTACAGCAGCACACGCGGGAGGAAGTCCAGTTCTAGGAATCGTGCCAAAACTATTCACAAGTTTTTGTGGACCTACCGTGGGTAAGGAAATACAAGTCTGGAGTGTCCCTGAACGGATAACAATCATGTACCATTCTGCCGATGCATTCATTGCTTTACCAGGAGGTCTGGGTACATTGGAAGAAATAGCTTGCGTGGCTTCTTGGTCATCTTTGGTCACAAATAAGAAACCCATTGGTTTGCTTAATATTAATGGTTATTTTAGTAATTTGCTTTCATATTTAGATAATGCTGTGGATAATGGATTCATGTTTTCAGAGGCAAGGAGAACCATAATTTCTGCTACAACCATTGAAGATTTACTCAAAAAGCTCCAAGCTTATGAGTGTTTATCTGATACGGTTGTTTCGCAAACGCTCGGAAAAAGAAAAAGAGATATGGACGAGCAAGGAGTGGATTGCACTTTGTCTTTGTGACATTATCTAACATTTTGCTTGTTGTGTCTCAGTTATAATAAGTGGTTAGCAACCTCTGCAGGTAATATCTCCTAAATTCTACCTTTAAAATTTGACATTGGGGACAATGTCATATTTTAGTAGGGGGTAAGGGACATATTTTCCTAATTTAAAAAAAAAAAATTATTGTATTTTAAGCCATTTAGAAGTATTCATTCTGAACAAGGTCTGAGTAAGGGAGACTTGAGACATACCTTGTCAGTTTGATTTCTTCTTTTCAAAAAAAAAAAAAAAAAAAAAAAAAAAACATGTTTAGACTTAGTGTGTTTTAGTTACTTTCAATACTATGATGAGATATGAATTGCATAAGTCTAAAACAGAGTTATTAGTGAGAAGATTTTCATGAGAATTGAGCTTGATATCATTTTTTTATGAGCCAATGTTAATATGATATGTTGATTGAGAAAGAAGCATGTTTAGACTTGATATTGACTTGTATAATCATCCTTGTGAGTTTTTGAGCCTATATGATTGATGCATTATACATATCAATCTAATTTCTTTCTTGAGTGCTCTTATGATTACATGATTCTCTAGAACTTGCTTTAAACCATTTGAGACTATATTGATGCATGTGACAACATGAATATGATAGAGGCATTAGGATTTTTAGCCAGGCCAAACAGCCATCCCTTATTGATGTTCCAAGAGAACACACCCTTAGTGAACCAATTTGAGCCTACATTGAATAAGCTATCTCTTTGGTAACCATAACTTGTCCCTAACCTAAATATACTTATATCTTTACCTTTGTTCCAAAGATGAATTAGCATGTTTTGAGACAAGTTGCAAAGACAAGGAAGATCTATTGAAAATTTGGGTTAGTAACAAGAAATAAGTGTGGGGGGGAAAGAAAAGAAAAGTCAAGAGAAAAAGAAATGGAATACTGGCAAATACATTCCTATGTAAAAAAAAAAAAATATGAATCATCTCTTGAATTTGTGGAAAAGGAAAAAGATGTTACAAAGTTGTTTAGAATGAAGAAAAGGCCCAACATGAATATCCGGCCTAGGTGACTATGTACTTGTAAAAAGTTTTGAGAGGTTTATTTGTATGATCTTTTTATGTCTCTAAACTTTATGAACTCTTTGGAACCTTTGTGATATCTTTATCCTTTTGTTCTTCAACCACATTACAAACCCCTTGGCCCCATTACAACCTTCATTAAAGACCTCTTGATTCATGAAGTTGTATGATCTAAATAGTGGAGAATAGGTGGACAAGCAAGAATATGGTAGAACTGTTTTCATGAGATTGATTGATTGTAAACACTTCACCACTACTTTAAAGAGTGAAAATCATGAGGGTATCCCATGTGAGAAGTTGAGATTAAATTTGAACATGCACTATTTTGATTGAGATATGTTATGTTAATATTGGCTTAACTCAAACAATTTACATTCAAGCTTGATTTTTTGTGAAATTCTTTAAGCTATTGATTAGTTTATAAGACTTGTTCAAAGATTGTCTCTAATTTGTATTGAAAGGATTAGGAGTAAATATTTTTAGTATATGTAGTTTATTTATATTTTAGTTTTTCAATGTTTGTGGGTATCGTTCTAGTAAACCCTCACGAGACTAAACTCGTCCACTAGGGACACCTAGGGGTTTAAAGGCTTGTGTCACATGCTAAGTGCCACCGTGATTTCCTACGAAAATGGATTAGATTAGATTTTCTTATTTTATTTTTATTGAGTCGTTGCTAGGGACTAGCAACAATCTAAGTGTGGGGGTGTGATAACTCGTATAATTATATAGTTTTTAGTTATGTTTTATTATTGTTTTGTGTCAAATACGAGTTATTATTGTTTAGTCTAATTGTGTTTATGATCTTTTATATTTTTATGTATTTTGGTGTTTTTCACAAGTTTCTTTGAGTGATTTCAGATTACTAGAATTAAGGGCAAATCCAGTTCAGTTCCAGTTCCGACACCTTTTACCATATCAGCTATATCTCGAGTTTCACTGAAGCAATAAGGCTGAAATTTGTATCCGTGCAAATCTAAGAGGCATATCTATCTTTTTCATGTTTTACACTTCTTGAAACGGAGTCGTTTTCCCTAGCGAAATCGACCATCAAGTTGGCTGATGTGCAATGGCGTCTGTGCTGACCTGTTTTCGTATTGTGCCCATATCTTCTTATCCACATCTGCAAATGAGCTGATTACAACGGCTATGGATCAGTAACTGATAGGGTAACATTTTTCTAGAAGACCATGTGATCAGATAAGGCCTCCAAAATTGACAAAATCGACCATCAAGTTGGCTGATCAAAATCGTCATATATGACGAAAATTGTTAGAAAAATGCACCCAATTATTATACCTACCTTTGAAATTTGTAAAGCTTGTCTCTTGTCATTTAGCCCTCCAAAATGTGTATAAATAGAGGGCCTTGGATGATTGTAATGGATCATATTGTACATTGGTAGGATATTAGCCATTGTAATAAAATTCTCTAAGTTTTCTTCTTCTTTCTTTTCTCTAGTTTTCTTTTTCTTTCTTTTCTTCTTCTTCTTCTTTCTTTCTTTTATTTCCTTCTTAGATTCTCTTTAATTTTATGTTTATGTTTACAATGCCTATGCTAGGCTAAACTTCTATTTGGTTAAGGGTGATTTCAAAGCCCTAGACATGTTTTGTGATTGATTTTTAGATTCTATCTATCATTAATTTTCTATCGAAGTTGCTTATGTTCTTCTACAAGAATTGTTCATGATGTTGTCTTGATTTATTTAGGTGTACAACTAGATAGATCTTGATAATTATCTATTGCTAGTTTAGGAGTCTTGATCCGTGTAATTGTCTTGATTTCCTATTCATAAGTGGCAATTTGTGATTAATGATTATGGTCAAGTTTTCAATAATTGCAAAGTGGAACATAACCTAAGTTGAACAATCCGAGCTTATGTGTTTGTTGCTTAGATCAACCTATCTTTCTCATCAGAAAGCTGCCTTTAAATTGAATTTAGAGAGCTCTAGGTTGTTTAATGGTTAGAGATTAAATAGAGAGCTTGTTCTATTTAACGACAAACTAAGGAAAGATTGGGATAACAGAGCTTGTTGTTATCTACGGTTGTTAACTTTGATAGTTGGTTGATATTGATAGATCTGAAATTGATTTTTAATGATGTCTAGTGGTGGAGAATGAAACCTTAACCATATTTTTCATATTTGATTCTTCTTACTTACTTGTTTTCTTACTTTTAGTTTGCTTATTTTTAAAAGTATATTTATTTTTATTGGCTGGTTATACCGCCTAATTTAGTATATATATTTTTATTGGCTCGTTATACCGCCTTGCATCTTATTCTTATTATTTACTTTAGTTTAAATCTGGCTTCAAAAACCCCTTTTCTTTTATTGTTCTTGAATTTAAGTTTTAAACTATTAACTTATAAACTAAAACCCAATCCCTGAGGACTCGACCCTTGCTAACTACTATACTTACAATTTATCTTTTTAGTGCAAGGTTAAATAAGATACACTCTTTTGGGTGCATCACTAGGCTAAACTTCTATTTGGTTAAGGGTGATTTCAAAGCCCTAGACATGTTTTGTGATTGATTTTCAGATTCTATCTATCATTAATTTTCTATCACAGTTGCTTATGATCTTCTACAAGAATTGTTCATGATGTTGTCTTGATTTATTTAGGTGTACAACTAGATAGATCTTGATAATTATCTATTGCTAGTCTAGGAGTCTTGATCCGTGTAATTGTCTTGATTTCCTATTCATAAGTGGCAATTTGTGATTAATGATTATGGTCAAGTTTTCAATAATTGCAAAGTGGAACATAACCTAAGTTGAACAATCCGAGCTTATGTGTTTGTTGCTTAGATCAACCTATCTTTCTCATCATAAAGCTGTCATTAAATTGAATTTAGAGAGCTTATTCTAGGTTGTTTAATGGTTAGAGATTAAATAGAGAGCTTGTTCTATTTAACGACAAACTAAGGAAAGATTGGGATAACAGAGCTTGTTGTTATCTACGGTTGTTAACTTTGATAGTTGGTTGATATTGATAGATCTGAAATTGATTCTTAATGCTGTCTAGTGGTGGAGAATGAAACCTTAATCATATTTTTCATATTTGATTCTTCTTACTTACTTGTTTTCTTACTTTTCTAGTTTGCTTATTTTTAAAAGTATATTTATTTTTATTGGCTGGTTATACCGCCTAATTTGTATATTAACTTTGTTTTATTTTTATTGGCTGGTTATACCGCCTAATTTAGTATATATATTTTTATTGGCTGGTTATACCGCCTAATTTAGTATATATATTTTTATTGGCTGGTTATACCGCCTTGCATCTTATTCTTATTATTTACTTTAGTTTAAATCTGGCTTCAAAAACCCCTTTTCTTTTATTGTTTTCTTTGAACGTAAGTTATAAACTAATAACTCATAGATTAAAACCCAATCCCTGAGGACTCGAGATGATAAAATTGAATTCATTAAGGATGGACTGAGTAAGGAGAATTTGGGTAATATCCAACTTTCTCTTGATACGCATCCTAGTGGAGACGTACAAAGAGAAATTCTTGATTTATGGCCGCAATTCCAAAGGGAATGGCAACATCTTGGGAATCTGATGTTAAAAGACCCTGTTTGCCAGCTTGTAAGAAAACTGGATGGGAAGCATATCCTCGACTCATAGAAGGCGTTTAAGCCGTTTCTGAACGTAAAACCAGAGGAAGATGTGAGCCACAATCACAACTACAATAAATGACTTCTCCCAAAAGAGTATAATAGGTGCGTGCATTTTGCCATATCAGCTATATCTGGAGTTTCACAGAAGCAATAAGGCTGAAATTTTAACCGTGCAACGTTAAGAGGCATATCTATCTTTTTCATGTTTTACACTTCTTGAAACGGAGTCGTTTTCCCTAGCGAAATCGACCATCAAGTTGGCTGATGTGCAATGACGTCTGTGCTGACCTGTTTTCGTATTTTGCCCATATATTCTTCTCCACATCAGTAAATGAGCTGATTCCAACGGCTGTGGATCAGTAACTGATAGGGGAACATTTTTCTAGAAGACCATGTGATCAGATCAGGCCTCCAAAATTGACAAAATCGACCATCAAGTTGGCTGATCAAAATTGTCATATGCAATGACGAAAATTGTTAGAAAAATGCACCCACCTATTATACCTACCTTTGAATTTGTAAAGCTTGTCTCTTGTCATTTAGCCCTCCAAAATGTGTATAAATAGAGGGTATATCTGATCAAAGGGATTTTAACAATATGATTAGCACCCAAAAGAGTGTATCTTATTTAACCTTGCACTAAAAAGATAAATTGTAAGTATAGTAGTTAGCAAGTGTCGAGTCCTGAGGGATTGGGTTTTAGTTTATAAGTTAATAGTTTAAAACTTAAATTCAAGAACAATAAAAGAAAAGGGGTTTTTGAAGCCAGATTTAAACTAAAGTAAATAATAAGAATAAGATGCAAGGCGGTATAACCAGCCAATAAAAATATATATACTAAATTAGGCGGTATAACCAGCCAATAAAAATAAAACAAAGTTAATATACAAATTAGGCGGTATAACCAGCCAATAAAAATAAATATACTTTTAAAAATAAGCAAACTAGAAAAGTAAGAAAGCAAGTAAGTAAGAAGAATCAAATATGAAAAATATGGTTAAGGTTTCATTCTCCACCACTAGACATCATTAAGAATCAATTTCAGATCTATCAATATCAACCAACTATCAAAGTTAACAACCGTAGATAACAACAAGCTCTGTTATCCCAATCTTTCCTTAGTTTGTCGTTAAATAGAACAAGCTCTCTATTTAATCTCTAACCATTAAACAACCTAGAATAAGCTCTCTAAATTCAATTTAATGGCAGCTTTATGATGAGAAAGATAGGTTGATCTAAGCAACAAACACATAAGCTCGGATTGTTCAACTTAGGTTATGTTCCACTTTGCAATTATTGAAAACTTGACCATAATCATTAATCACAAATTGCCACTTATGAATAGGAAATCAATACAATTACACGGATCAAGATTCCTAAACTAGCAATAGATAATTATCAAGATCTATCTAGTTGTACACCTAAATAAATCAAGACAACATCATGAACAATTCTTGTAGAAGAACATAAGCAACTTTGATAGAAAATTAATGATAGATAGAATCTGAAAATCAATCACAAAACATGTCTAGGGCTTTGAAATCACCCTTAACCAAATAGAAGTTTAGCCTAGCATAGGCATTGTAAACATAAACATAAAATTAAAGAGAATCTAAGAAGGAAATAAAAGAAAGAAAGAAGAAGAAGAAAAGAAAGAAAAAGAAAACTAGAGAAAAGAAAGAAGAAGAAAACTTAGAGAATTTTATTACAATGGCTAATATCCTACCAATGTACAATATGATCCTCTACAATCATCCAAGGCCCTCTATTTATACACATTTTGGAGGGCTAAATGACAAGAGACAAGCTTTACAAATTCAAAGGTAGGTATAATAAGTGGGTGCATTTTTCTAACAATTTTCGTCATTGCATATGACAATTTTGATCAGCCAACTTGATGGTCGATTTTGTCAATTTTGGAGGCCTGATCTGATCACATGGTCTTCTAGAAAAATGTTCCCCTATCAGTTACTGATCCATAGCCGTCGGAATCAGCACATTTACTGATGTGGAGAAGAAGATATGGGCAAAATACGAAAACAGATCAGCACAGACGTCATTGCACATCAGCCAACTTGATGGTCGATTTCGCTAGGGAAAACGACTCCGTTTCAAGAAGTGTAAAACATAAAAAAGATAGATATGCCTCTTAACTTTGCACGGTTAATATTTCAGCCTTATTGCTTCAGTGAAACTCCAGATATAGCTGATATGGAAAAAGGTGTCGGAACTGAAACTGAACTGGATTTGCCCTTAATTCTAGTAATCTGAAATCACTCAAAGAAACTTGTGAAAAACACCAAATTACATAAAAATATAAAAGATCATAAACACAATTAGACTAAACAATAATAACTCGTATTTGACACAAAACAATAATAAAACATAACTAAAAACTATATAATTATACGAGTTATCACACCCCCACACTTAGATTGTTGCTAGTCCCTAGCAACGACTCAATAAAAATAAAATAAGAAAATCTAATCTAATCCACTTTCGTAGGAAATCACGGTGGCACTTAGCATGTGACACAAGCCTTTAAACCCCTAGGTGTCCCTAGTGGACGAGTTTAGTCTCGTGAGGGTTTTCTAGAACGATACCCACAAACATTGAAAAACTAAAATATAAATAAACTACATATACTAAAAATATTTACTCCTAATCCTTTCAATACAAATTAGAGACAATCTTTGAACAAGTCTTATAAACTAATCAATAGCTTAAAGAATTTCACAAAAAAGCATGCTTGAATGTAAATTGTTTGAGTCAAGCCAATATTAACATAACATATTTCAATCAAAATAGTGCATATTCAAACTTAATGTCAACTACTCACATGGGATACCCTCATGATTTTCACTCTTTAAAGTAGTGGTGAAGTGTTTACACTCAATCAATCTCATGAAAACAGTTCTACCATATTCTTGCTTGTCCACCTATTCTCCACTATTTAGATCATAAAACTTCATGAATCAAGAGGTCTTTAATCAAGGTTGTAATGGGGCCAAGGGGTTTGTAATGTGGTTGAAGAACAAAAGGATAAAGATATCACAAAGGTTCCAAAGAGTTCATAAAGTTTAGAGACATAAAAAGATCATACAAATAAAACTTCTCAAAACTCTTAGAAAGCACATAATAACATAGGCTAAATATTCATGTTAAGCCTTTGCATCATTCTAACCAACTTTGTAACATCTTTTTCTTTACTTTCACTAGAAGTTCAGAGAAGATTTTTTTTTTTTTTTTTTAATATGGGAATGTATTTGACAATGATCCCTTTCTTTTTCTCTTGACTTTTTTCTTTCTTTTCCCCCCACACTTATTTCTTGTTTCTAACCCAAATTTTCAATAAATCTTCTTTGTCTTTGCAACTTGTCTCAAAACATGCTAATTCATCTTTGGAACAAAGGTAAAGATATAAGTATATTTAGGTTAGGGACAAGTTATGGTTACCAAAGAGATAGCTTATTCAATGTAGGCTCAAATTGGTCCACTAAGGGTGTGTTCTCTTGGAACATTAATAATGGATGGCTGTTTGGCTCTGGTTATAATCCTAATGCCTCTATCATATTCATGTTTTCACATGTATCAATATAGTCTCAAACGGTTTAAAGCAAGTTCTAGAGAATCATGTAATCATAAGAGCACTCAAGAAAGAAATTAGATTGATTTGTATAATGCATCAATCATTATAGCCTCAAAAACTCACAAGGATGATTATACAAGTCAGATTAAGTCTAAACATGCTTCTTTCTCAATCAACATATCATATTAACATTGGCTCATAAAAAGGTTGACATCAAGCTCAATTCTCATGAAAATCTTCTCACTAATAAATCTGTTTTAGACTTATGCAATTCATATCTCATCATTGTATTAAAAAGGAACTAAAACTCACAAAATAATAATAATAATAATAATCATAATAAAGGAAAAAAAATAGTAGACAAAAATAAAAGAAATCCTAAATCATTCCCCCCCACACTTAATTCTTACATTGTCCTCAATGTAAGTCTATTAACTCAAATGAAAGAATCATGTGTAAGAGTGATAACTCGTATAATTATATAGTTTTTAGTTATGTTTTATTATTGTTTTGTGTCAAATACGAGTTATTATTGTTTAGTCTAATTGTGTTTATGATCTTTTATATTTTTATGTAATTTGGTGTTTTTCACAAGTTTCTTTGAGTGATTTCAGATTACTAGAATTAAGGGCAAATCCAGTTCAGTTCCAGTTCCGACACCTTTTTCCATATCAGCTATATCCGGAGTTTCACTGAAGCAATAAGGCTGAAATTTGTAGCCGTGCAAAGCTAAGAGGCATATCTATCTTTTTCATGTTTTACACTTCTTGAAACGGCGTCGTTTTCCCTAGCGAAATCGACCATCAAGTTGGCTGATGTGCAATGACGTCTGTGCTGACCTGTTTTCGTATTTTGCCCATATCTGCTTATCCACATCAGCAAATGAGCTGATTCCAATGGCTATGGATCCGTAACTGATACGGGAACCTTTGTCTAGAAGACCATATGATCAGATTAGGCCTCTAATATTGACGAAATCGACCATCAAGTTGGCTGATGTGCAATGACGTCTGTGCTGACCTGTTTTCGTATTTTGCCCATATCTGCTTATCCACATCAGAAAATGAGTTGATTCCAACGGATATGGATCCGTAACTGATAGGGGAACCTTTTTCTAGAAGACCATATGATCAGATCAGGCCTCCAACATTGACGAAATCGACCATCAAGTTGGCTGATCAAAATTGTCATACAATATGACGAAAATTGTTAGAAAAATTCACCCACCTATTATACCTACCTTTGAAATTTGTAAAGCTTGTCTCTTGTCATTTAGCCCTCCAAAATGTGTATAAATAGAGGGCCTTGGATGATTGTAGAGGATCATATTGTACATAGGTAGGATATTAGCCATTGTAATAAAATTCTCTAAGTTTTCTTCTTCTTTCTTTTCTCTAGTTTTCTTTTTCTTTAGAAAGAGCAAGAGGTTGGATAATTAATATTCTTCTTCTTCTTCTTTCTTTCTTTTATTTTCTTCTTAGATTCTATTTAATTTTATGTTTATAATGCCTATGCTAGGCTAAACTTCTATTTGGTTAAGGGTGATTTCAAAGCCCTAGACATGTTTTGTGATTGATTTTCAGATTCTATCTATCATTAATTTTCTATCAAATTTGCTTATGTTCTTCTACAAGAATGGTTCATGATGTTGTCTTGATTTATTTAGGTGTACAACTAGATAGATCTTGATAATTATCTATTGCTAGTTTAGGAGTCTTGATCCGTGTAATTGTCTTGATTTCCTATTCATAAGTGGCAATTTGTGATTAATGATTATGGTCAAGTTTTCAATAATTGCAAAGTGGAACATAACCTAAGTTGAACAATCCGAGCTTATGTGTTTGTTGCTTAGATCAACCTATCTTTCTCATCATAAAGCTGCCATTAAATTGAATTTAGAGAGCTTATTCTAGGTTGTTTAATGGTTAGAGATTAAATAGAGAGCTTGTTCTATTTAACGACAAACTAAGGAAAGATTGGGGTAACAGAGCTTGTTGTTATCTACGGTTGTTAACTTTGATAGTTGGTTGATATTGATAGATCTGAAATTGATTCTTAATGATGTCTAGTGGTGGAGAATGAAACCTTAACCATATTTTTCATATTTGATTCTTCTTACTTACTTGTTTTCTTACTTTTCTAGTTTGCTTATTTTTAAAAGTATATATATTGGCTGGTTATACCGCCTAATTTAGTATATATATTGGCTGGTTATACCGCCTAATTTAGTATATATATTTTTGTTGGCTGGTTATACCGCCTTGCATCTTATTCTTATTATTTACTTTAGTTTAAATCTGGCTTCAAAAACCCATTTTCTTTTATTGTTCTTGAATTTAAGTTTTAAACTATTAACTTATAAACTAAAACCCAATCCCTGAGGACTCGACCCTTGCTAACTACTATACTTACAATTGATCTTTTTAGTGCAAGGTTAAATAAGATACACTCTTTTGGGTGCATCAAAGAGAAAAGAACTAATAACATAAGAATATGAACAACTAAGACTCAAAACAAAACAAAACCATGCAACCTAAATAATCCTAAAATACTAAACAAAAATTAACAAGTAAACATAAAAAGATTAAAATCAAACTGACAAGGTATGTCTCAAGTCTCCCTTACTCAGACCTTGTTCAGAATGAATACTTCTAAATTGCTTAAAACACAACAATCTTTTTTTTTTTTTTTGAAAAGAAGAAATCAAACTGACAAGGTATGTCTCAAGTCTCTCTTACTCAGACCTTGTTCAGAATGAATACTTCTTAATTTTTTTTTATTTTTTTTAAATTAGCAAAATATGTCCCTTACCCCCTACTAAAATATGACATTGTCCCCAATGTCAAATTTTAAAGGTAGAATTTAGGAGATATTACCTGCAGAGGTTGCTAACCACTTCTTATAACTGAGACACAACAAGCAAAATGTTAGATAATGTCACAAAGACAAAGTGCAATCCACTCCTTGCTCGTCCATATCTCTTTTTCTTTTTCCGAGCGTTTGCGAAACAACCGTAGCAGATAAACACTCATAAGCTTGGAGCTTTTTGAGTAAATCTTCAATGGTTGTAGCAGAAATTATGGTTCTCCTTGCCTCTGAAAACATGAATCCATTATCCACAGCATTATCTAAATATGAAAGCAAATTATTAAAATAACCATTAATATTAAGCAAACCAATGGGTTTCTTATTTGTGACCAAAGATGACCAAGAAGCCACGCAAGCTATTTCTTCCAACGTACCCAGACCTCCTGGTAAAGCAATGAATGCATCGGCAGAATGGTACATGATTGTTATCCGTTCAGGGATACTCCAGACTTGTATTTCCTTACCCACGGTAGGTCCACAGAAATCTGTGAATAGTTTTGGCACGACTCCTAGAACTGGACTTCCTCCGGCGTGTGCTGCTGTAGCGACTGCTCCCATTAAACCCGTACTACCGCCTCCATAAATCAACTGGATCTTTTGTTGGGCAAGTATTACTCCAACTCTTATGGCTTCTTCAGCGAATATGTTATTTTTCCCTGGATAAGCACCTCCAAAGACACAAATTTTTTTAATGCGTTGGGACGAAGTACTTTCCATTTTTTTTTTCTTTTTCGAGTGCCTGAAAGAGAATGAGTACATGGTGTAATATATAGAGGACTGAGTAGTGAATCAGACAAGAGTAATAATGTCGCCGAAAGTGTATCTGACCTATCAGAAGAAAATGTTAACCTAACAAAAGATTTTTGCGTGATTTCAAGAAGAAAATCAAAAAGAGAAGAAAAATCAACCGTAAAAGTCAAGAGTAATAATGTCGCCGAAAGTGTATTTGACCTGTCAGAAGAAAATGTTAACCTAACAAAAGATTTTTGCGTGATTTCAGGAAGAAAATCAAAAAGAGAAGAAAAATCAACCGTAAAAGTCAAATAAAAAAAAGAATAATTACACAAATCGAACAACACGTAAATTAAACCAAAATGGAGTTATTGCAAATCAAACCAAAAGCTGAGAAGTCATTTATTGTAGTTGTGATTGTGGCTCACATCTTCCTCTGGTTTTACGTCCAAAAACGGCTTAAACGCCTTCTATGAGTCGAGGATATGCTTCCCATCCAGTTTTCTTACAAGCTGGCAAACAGGGTCTTTTAACATCAGATTCCCAAGATGTTCCCATTCCCTTTGGAATTGCAGCCATAAATCAAGAATTTCTCTTTGTACGTCTCCACTAGGATGCGTCTCAAGAGAAAGTTAGATATTACCCAAATTCTCCTTACTCAGTCCATCCTTAATGAATTCAATTTTATCATCTCGATTAGAGGACGGAATCCCAATAGAACGACATTTACCGTTACACGTCCATCGTGCACATTTGTGGCAGTTTGAACTCATGCGCTTTGCTCGTCGCTTCTTTGCAAAAGTGCTTCTACCTGTACCTGGTAAATGCAAAACAGGAAGATATTCATCTTCACGTACCTTGGCTTCAATTATCCAACGTATGTCTTCAGGAATCCCTTTGTGCATAAGCATTCTTAATCTTTCAAATCGAACTTGGTAAAGCTTCAGTAAAATATTTCGAGGAAAAGGAGGAAATCGTTTCTGCAATCGTGTGAGAATATCATCCATCCTGAAAAAAAATGAAAGAGAAATTGAAAGAGAAATTTATATACAATATCAGTTTTGTGGGTAGCTGATAGAACCGACTTAAATAATCACGGAGTACCGTTATCCGCCGTTTAACCGGGGTTAAAAAATTATATTTACATCTAGTTATTTTCAAAACAAGGATCAGAAAGAAAAACAACATAAAAAGACTCAAAAACAAAACACTCTAAATAAAATCCTAAATTCTCCCCCCCCACACATAATTCTTACATTGTCATTAATGTAATGCTATTAATCCCAAATGAAAGAATCATGCGTAAGTGAAAAGAACTAATAAACAAAATAAACTTATGCAGCCTAAATGAACTTAGAAACTCTAAACACAATTAGCAAAAAAAAAAAACATAAGAAAAAGATAAAGAAAAAGAGAGCAAATCTGAGGATGGCAGTTTGGCAATGCTTTCACTAATTAGGCTGCCTCCCCCAATTAGCACTTGATTGATTGTTTTCAGCCTAGCCAATTCCCCTTCTTGGCTCTTTGAGGAATTGTGCATATCTTGGTACTTGTCTAATGGCATCCACAAGCAAGCTGTTTAAGGTTTCCAAAAATTGTTGTTCATGTTCCTCCTTTTTGGACTTTGCAAATCTGCTAGGAAAAAGTGGAGAAGGAACATTAGTAGAAATAAGAACCTTAAAAGCTACCTGAGGTGTCACAGTACTCTCAATTTGAATGGTGGTTTCATTTTCCTCAAGAAGTGAATCCATCTTTGGTTTTGTCTCATCCTCATCTTGTTCCTCATTTCTCAAGGTCACAATAGTAGCATTCTCCTTTGGGTTAATCACCGTTTGGGAAGGGAGTGCTAGAGATCTTTCTGCTACTAATTCCACCATACTACTAGCCAATAGGCTCATTTGCCTTTCCAAACTCTGGATGCTTGCCCTTGTTTCCTGTTGAAATTGCAAAGTATCAGTAACAAGAGAGTATACAAGATCTTCTAAAGAAGTACCTGAGTTTTGAGTCATATGTGGTGGTTGAAAAAGATCTGGTTCTTGAGACCATGATTGATTGAAGCTAGATGGATGAGTGTAATTGGCATAAGGATCTACTTCTTGGTAATTTTCCGAGTAGCCATAATTAGTATGATCCCACCATCCCTCATGGTAAGTGTTGGAGTAATGATCATGCGGTTGGTCTTGGAACCATTGATGGCCTTGACATCCTCCCATGGCCAATTGTTGAACTGAAGAAGTGAGATTGGCTTGTTGATTCTCCATGTTCATGTATGCCACCAACTCTTCAAGTGTTAGATTGCTTAATTCCATCTTCTTTTTTTTTTTTTTTCAAAATTTGAAAAGAAAAACATGTATGTACAAGAAAATAATACTAATTAGAACTGAAAAGATAAATTGTAAGTATAGTAGTTAGCAAGGGTTTTCTAACAATTTTAAAAGAGTGTATCTTATTTAACCTTGCACTAAAAAGATAAATTGTAAGTATAGTAGTTAGCAAGGGTCGAGTCCTCAGGAATTGGGTTTTAGTTTATAAGTTAATAGTTTAAAACTTAAATTCAAGAACAATAAAAGAAAAGGGGTTTTTGAAGCCAGATTTAAAATAAAGTAAATAATAAGAATAAGATGCAAGGCGGTATAACCAGCCAATAAAAATATATATACTAAATTAGGCGGTATAACCAGCCAATAAAAATAAAACAAAGTTAATATACAAATTAGGCGGTATAACCAGCCAATAAAAATAAATATACTTTTAAAAATAAGCAAACTAGAAAAGTAAGAAAGCAAGTAAGTAAGAAGAATCAAATATGAAAAATATGGTTAAGGTTTCATTCTCCACCACTAGACATCATTAAGAATCAATTTCAGATCTATCAATATCAACCAACTATCAAAGTTAACAACCGTAGATAACAACAAGCTCTGTTATCCCAATCTTTCCTTAGTTTGTCGTTAAATAGAACAAGCTCTCTATTTAATCTCTAACCATTAAACAACCTAGAATAAGCTCTCTAAATTCAATTTAATGGCAGCTTTATGATGAGAAAGGTAGGTTGATCTAAGCAACAAACACATAAGCTCGGATTGTTCAACTTAGGTTATGTTCCACTTTGCAATTATTGAAAACTTGACCATAATCATTAATCACAAATTGCCACTTATGAATAGGAAATCAAGACAATTACACGGATCAAGATTCCTAAACTAGCAATAGATAATTATCAAGATCTATCTAGTTGTACACCTAAATAAATCAAGACAACATCATGAACAATTCTTGTAGAAGAACATAAGCAACTTTGATAGAAAATTAATGATAGATAGAATCTGAAAATCAATCACAAAACATGTCTAGGGCTTTGAAATCACCCTTAACCAAATAGAAGTTTAGCCTAGCATAGGCATTGTAAACATAAACATAAAATTAAAGAGAATCTAAGAAGGAAATAAAAGAAAGAAAGAAGAAGAAGAAAAGAAAGAAAAAGAAAACTAGAGAAAAGAAAGAAGAAGAAAACTTTTCTCTAGTTTTCTTTTTCTTTATTTTCTTCTTCTTCTTTCTTTCTTTTATTTCCTTCTTAGATTCTCTTTAATTTTATGTTTATGTTTACAATGCCTATGCTAGGCTAAACTTCTATTTGGTTAAGGGTGATTTCAAAGCCCTAGACATGTTTTGTGATTGATTTTCAGATTCTATCTATCATTAATTTTCTATCACAGTTGCTTATGTTCTTCTACAAGAATTGTTCATGATGTTGTCTTGATTTATTTAGGTGTACAACTAGATAGATCTTGATAATTATCTATTCCTAGTCTAGGAGTCTTGATCCGTGTAATTGTCTTGATTTCCTATTCATAAGTGGCAATTTGTGATTAATGATTATGGTCAAGTTTTCAATAATTGCAAAGTGGAACATAACCTAAGTTGAACAATCCGAGCTTATGTGTTTGTTGCTTAGATCAACCTATCTTTCTCATCATAAAGCTATCATTAAATTGAATTTAGAGAGCTTATTCTAGGTTGTTTAATGGTTAGAGATTAAATAGAGAGCTTGTTCTATTTAACGACAAACTAAGGAAAGATTGGGATAACAGAGCTTGTTGTTATCTACGGTTGTTAACTTTGATAGTTGGTTGATATTGATAGATCTGAAATTGATTCTTAATGATGTCTAGTGGTGGAGAATGAAACCTTAATCATATTTTTCATATTTGATTCTTCTTACTTACTTGTTTTCTTACTTTTCTAGTTTGCTTATTTTTAAAAGTATATTTATTTTTATTGGCTGGTTATACCGCCTAATTTGTATATTAACTTTGTTTTATTTTTATTGGCTGGTTATACCGCCTAATTTAGTATATATATTTTTATTGGCTGGTTATACCGCCTAATTTAGTATATATATTTTTATTGGCTGGTTATACCGCCTTGCATCTTATTCTTATTATTTACTTTAGTTTAAATCTGGCTTCAAAAACCCTTTTCTTTTATTGTTTTCTTTGAACGTAAGTTATAAACTAATAACTCATAGATTAAATGGCGGGGATTGTTTTCTTTAGTTTATTTGTTACTTGGTTTATTCTTATTTTCAGTTCTAATTAGTATTATTTTCTTGTACATACATGTTTTTCTTTTCAAATTTTGAAAAAAAAAAAAGATGGAATTAAGCAATCTAACACTTGAAGAGTTGGTGGCATACATGAACATGGAGAATCAACAAGCCAATCTCACCTCCCCAGTTCAACAATTGGCCATGGGAGGAGGTCAAGGCCATCAAGTGTTCCAAGACCAACAGTATGATCATTACTCAAACACTTACCATGAGGGATGGTGGGATCATACTAATTATGGCTACTCAAAAAATTACCAAGAAGTAGATCCTTATGCCAATTACACTCATCCATCTAGCTTCAATCAATCATGGTCTCAAGAACCAGATCTTTTTCAACCACCACATATGACTCAAAACTCAGATACTTCTTTAGAAGATCTTGTCTATTCTCTTGTTACTGATTCTTTGCAATTTCAACAGGAAACAAGGGCAAGCATCCAGAGTTTGGAAAAGCAAATGAGCCAATTGGCTAGTAGTATGGTGGGATGGGTAGCACAAAGATCTGAAGAACTCCCAGCCCAAACGATGGTTAACCCAAAGGAGAATGCTACTATTGTGACCTTGAAGAATGAGGAACAAGATGAGGGTGAAACAAAATTAGAGATGGATTCTATTCTTAAGGATAATGAAGCCAAAGATCCAAATAAGAGTATTTCGGCACCTGAGGTAACGTTTAAGGTTTCACTTTTTACTAATGTTTCTTCTCCACCTTTTCCTAGTAGATTTGCAAAGTTCAAGGAGGAAGAACATGAACAACACATGCCGAAAACCTTAAACAACTTGTTTGTGGAGGTCATTCAACAAGTATCAAAATATGCTCCATTCCTCGATGACATATGCACCACAAAGGATGATGGAATAATACTTGTAATGGAGAATGCATCCACTGTTGTGCAAAGAAAGCTTCCTCTCAAACGCATAAATTTGGGAAATTTCATGTATGATCCTGACAAGCCTAAATTGCCAAGAAGGGGTATTGGTTAGGTTCAAAACACTAAATCAAGTGCTAATTGGGGGAGGCAGCCTAATTAGTGAAAGCATTGCCAAACTGCCATCCTCAGATTTGCTCTCTTTTTCTTTATCTTTTTCTTATGTTTCTTTGCTAATTGTGTTTAGTGTTTCTAAGTTCATTTAGGCTGCATAAGTTTATTTTGTTTATTAGTTCTTTTCACTTATAGATGATTCTTTCATTTGGGATTAATAGCATTACATTAATGACAATGTAAGAATTATATGTGGGGGGAAGAATTTAGGATTTTATTTAGAGTGTTTTGTTTTTGAGTTTTTTTTATGTTGTTTTTCTTTCTGATCCTTGTTTTGAAAATAACTAAATGTAAATATAATTTTTATTTTTTTAACCCCGGTTAAATGGCGGATAACGGTACTCCATGATTATTTAAGTCGGTTCCATCAGCTACCCACAAAACTGATATTGTATATAAATTTCTCTTCCAGTTTCTCTTTCAATTTTTTTCATTTTTTTTTTCAGGATGGATGATATTCTCACAAGATTGCAGAAACGATTTCCTCATTTTCCTCAAAATATTTTACTGAAGCTTTACCAAGTTCGATTTGAAAGATTAAGAATGCTTATGCACAAAGGGATTCCTGAAGACATACGTTGGATAATTGAAGCCAAGGTACGTGAAGATGAATATCTTCCTGTTTTGCATTTACCAGGTACAGGTAGAAGCACTTTTGCAAAGAAGCGACGAGCAAAGCGCATGAGTTCAAATTGCCACAAATGTGCACGATGGACGTGTAACGGTAAATGTCGTTCTATTGGGATTCCGTCCTCTAATCGAGATGATAAAATTGAATTCATTAAGGATGGACTGAGTAAGGAGAATTTGGGTAATATCCAACTTTCTCTTGAGACGCATCCTAGTGGAGACGTACAAAGAGAAATTCTTGATTTATGGCCGCAATTCTAAAGGGAATGGCAACATCTTGGGAATCTGATGTTAAAAGACCCTGTTTGCCAGCTTGTAAGAAAACTGGATGGGAAGCATATCCTCGACTCATAGAAGGCGTTTAAGCCGTTTCTGGACGTAAAACCAGAGGAAGATGTGAGCCACAATCACAACTACAATAAATGACTTCTCAGCTTTTGGTTTGATTTGCAATAACTTTATTTTGGTTTAATTTACGTGCTGTTCGATTTGTGTAATTATTCTCGTTTTTTTTATTTGTCTTTTACGGTTGATTTTTTCTTCTCTTTTTGATTTTCTTCCTGAAATCACGCAAAAATCTTTTGTTAGGTTAACATTTTCTTCTGACATGTCAGATACACTTTCGGCGACATTATTACTCTTGTCTAATTCACTACTCAGTCCTCAATATATTACACCATGTACTCATTCTCTTTCAAGCACTCGAAGAAAAAAAAATGGAAAGTACTTCATCCCAGCGCATTAAAAAAGTTTGTGTCTTTGGAGGTGCTTATCCAGGGAAAAATAACATATTCGCTGATGAAGCCATAAGAGTTGGAGTAATACTTGCCCAACAAAAGATCCACTTGATTTATGGAGGCGGTAGTATGGGTTTAATGGGAGCAGTCGCTACAGCAGCACACGCCGGAGGAAGTCCAGTTCTAGGAGTCGTGCCAAAACTATTCACAGATTTTTGTGGACCTACCGTGGGTAAGGAAATACAAGTCTGGAGTATCCCTGAACGGATGACAATCATGTACCATTCTGCCGATGCATTCATTGCTTTACCAGGAGGTCTGGGTACATTGGTAGGATATTAGCCATTGTAATAAAATTCTCTAAGTTTTCTTCTTCTTTCTTTTCTCTAGTTTTCTTTTTCTTTATTTTCTTCTTCTTCTTTCTTTCTTTTATTTCCTTCTTAGATTCTCTTTAATTTTATGTTTATGTTTACAATGCCTATGCTAGGCTAAACTTCTATTTGGTTAAGGGTGATTTCAAAGCCCTAGACATGTTTTGTGATTGATTTTCAGATTCTATCTATCATTAATTTTCTATCAAAGTTGCTTATGTTCTTCTACAAGAATTGTTCATGATGTTGTCTTGATTTATTTAGGTGTACAACTAGATAGATCTTGATAATTATCTATTGCTAGTCTAGGAGTCTTGATCCGTGTAATTGTCTTGATTTCCTATTCATAAGTGGCAATTTGTGATTAATGATTATGGCACCTAATTTGTATATTAACTTTGTTTTATTTTTATTGGCTGGTTATACCGCCTAATTTAGTATATATATTTTTATTGGCTGGTTATACCGCCTAATTTAGTATATATATTTTTATTGGCTGGTTATACCGCCTTGCATCTTATTCTTATTATTTACTTTAGTTTAAATCTGGCTTCAAAAACCCTTTTTCTTTTATTGTTTTCTTTGAACGTAAGTTATAAACTAATAACTCATAGATTAAAACCCAATCCCTGAGGACTCGACCCTTGCTAATTGATGCACCCAAAAGAGTGTATCTTATTTAACCTTGCACTAAAAAGATAAATTGTAAGTATAGTAGTTAGCAAGGGTCGAGTCCTCAGGGATTGGGTTTTAGTTTATAAGTTAATAGTTTATAACTTACGTTCAAAGAAAACAATAAAAGAAAAGGGGTTTTTGAAGCCAGATTTAAACTAAAGTAAATAATAAGAATAAGATGCAAGGCGGTATAACCAGCCAATAAAAATATATATACTAAATTAGGCGGTATAACCAGCCAATAAAAATATATATACTAAATTAGGCGGTATAACCAGGCAATAAAAATAAAACAAAGTTAATATACAAATTAGGCAGTATAACCAGCCAATAAAAATAAATATAAAAAATAAGCAAACTAAAAGTAAGAAAACAAGTAAGTAAGAAGAATCAAATATGAAAAATCTGGTTAAGGTTTCATTCTCCACCACTAGACATCATTAAGAATCAATTTCAGATCTATCAATATCAACCAACTATCAAAGTTAACAACCGTAGATAACAACAAGCTCTGTTACCCCAATCTTTCCTTAGTTTGTCGTTAAATAGAACAAGCTCTCTATTTAATCTCTAACCATTAAACAACCTAGAATAAGCTCTCTAAATTCAATTTAATGGCAGCTTTATGATGAGAAAGATAGGTTGATCTAAGCAACAAATACATAAGCTCGGATTGTTCAACTTAGGATATGTTCCACTTTGCAATTATTGAAAACTTGACCATAATCATTAATCACAAATTGCCACTTATGAATAGGAAATCAAGACAATTACACGGATCAAGACTCCTAAACTAGCAATAGATAATTATCAAGATCTATCTAGTTGTACACCTAAATAAATCAAGACAACATCATGAACAATTCTTGTAGAAGAACATAAGCAACTTTGATAGAAAATTAATGAAAGATAGAATCTGAAAATCAATCACAAAACATGTCTAGGGCTTTGAAATCACCCTTAACCAAATAGAAGTTTAGCCTAGCATAGGCATTATAAACATAAAATTAAATAGAATCTAAGAAGAAAATAAAAGAAAGAAAGAAGAAGAAGAAGAATATTAATTATCCAACCTCTTGCTCTTTCTAAAGAAAAAGAAAACTAGAGAAAAGAAAGAAGAAGAAAACTTAGAGAATTTTATTACAATGGCTAATATCCTACCTATCTACAATATGATCCCTTACAATCATCCAAGGCCCTCTATTTATACACATTTTGGAGGGCTAAATGACAAGAGACAAGCTTTACAAATTTCAAAGGTAGGTATAATAGGTGGGTGCATTTTCTAACAATTTTCGTCATATATGACGATTTTGATCAGCCAACTTGATGGTCGATTTTGTCAATTTTGGAGGCCTTATCTGATCACATGGTCTTCTAGAAAAATGTTACCCTATCAGTTACTGATCCATAGCCGTTGGAATCAGCTCATTTGCTGATGTGGATAAGAAGATATGGGCATAATACGAAAACAGGTCAGCACAGACGTCATTGCACATCAGCCAACTTGATGGTCGATATCGCTAGGGAAAACGACTCCGTTTCAAGAAGTGTAAAACATGAAAAAGATAGATATGCCTCTTATCTTTGCATGGCTACAAATTTCAGCCTTATTTCTTCAGTGAAACTCGAGATATAGCTGATATGGAAAAAGGTGTCGAAACTGGAACTGAACTGGATTTGCCCTTAGTTCTAGTAATCTGAAATCACTCAAAGAAACTTGTGAAAAACACCAAAATACATAAAAATATAAAAGATCATAAACACAATTAGACTAAACAATAATAACTCGTATTTGACACAAAACAATAATAAAACATAACTAAAAACTATATAATTATACGAGTTATCACACCCCCACACTTAGATTGTTGCTAGTCCCTAGCAACGACTCAATAAAAATAAAATAAGAAAATCTAATCTAATCCACTTTCGTAGGAAATCACAGTGGCACTTAGCATGTGACACAAGCCTTTAAACCCCTAGGTGTCCCTAGTGGACGAGTTTAGTCTCGTGAGGGTTTACTAGAACGATACCCACAAACATTGAAAAACTAAAATATAAATAAACTACATATACTAAAAATATTTATTCCTAATCCTTTCAATACAAATTAGAGACAATCTTTGAACAAGTCTTATAAACTAATCAATAGCTTAAAGAATTTCACAAAAATTCATGCTTGAATTTAAATTGTTTGAGTTAAGCCAATATTAACATAACATATCTCAATCAAAATAGTGCATGTTCAAATTTAATCTCAACTTCTCACATGATATACCCTTATGATTTTCACTCTTTAAAGTAGTGGTGAAGTGTTTACACTCAATCAATCTCATGAAAACAGTTCTACCATATTCTTGCTTGTCCACCTATTCTCCACTATTTAGATCATACAACTTAATGAATCAAGAGGTCTTTAATCAAGGTTGTAATGGGGCCAAGGGGTTTGTAATGTGGTTGAATAACAAAAGGATAAAGATATCACAAAGGCTCCAAAGAGTTCATAAAGTTTAGAGACATAATAAGATCATACAAAGAAACTTCTCAAAACTCTTTACAAGTACATAGTCACCTAGGCCGGATATTCATGTTGGGCCTTTTCTTCATTCTGAACAACTTTGTAATATCTTTTTCTTTTTCCCAAAATTCAAGAGATGATTCATATTTTTTTTTTGAATGTATTTGCCAGTATTCCATTTCTTTTTTTTTTCTTTTGACTTTTCTTTTCTTTCCCCCCCACACTTATTTCTTGTTTCTAACCCAAATTTTCAATAGATCTTCCTTGTCTTTGCAACTTGTCTCAAAACATGCTAATTCATCTTTGGAACAAATGTAAAGATATAAGTATATTTAGGTTAGGGACAAGTTATGGTTACCAAAGAGATAGCTTATTCAATGTAGGCTCAAATTGGTTCACTAAGGGTGTGTTCTCTTGGAACATCAATAAGGGATGGCTGTTTGGCCCTGGCTAAAAATCCTAATGCCTCTATCATATTCATGTTGTCACATGCATCAATATAGTCTCAAATGGTTTAAAGCAAGTTCTAGAGAATCATGTAATCATAAGAGCACTCAAGAAAGAAATTAGATTGATATGTATAATGCATCAATCATATAGGCTCAAAAACTCACAAGGATGATTATACAAGTCAGATTAAGTCTAAACATGCTTCTTTCTCAATCAACATATCATATTAACATTGGCTCATAAAAAAAATATGATATCAAGCTCAATTCTCATGAAAATCTTCTCACTAATAACTCTGTTTTAGACTTATGCAATTCATATCTCATGATTGTATTAAAAAGGAACTAAAACACACTAAAAATTATAATAAAGACTCATAAAAAAAATTAGTAGACAAAAATAAAAGAAATCCTAAATCATTCCCCCCACACTTAATTCTTACATTGTCCTCAATGTAAGTCTATTAACCCAAATGAAAGAATCATGTGTAAGAGAAAAGAACTAATAACATAAGAATAGGAACAGCTAAGACTCAAAACAAAACAAACTCATGCAACCTAAATAATCTTAAAATACTAAACAAAAATTAACAAGTAAACATAAAAAGATTAAAATCAAACTGACAAGGTGTGTCTCAAGTCTCCCTTACTCAGACCTTGTTCAGAATGAATACTTCTAAATTGCTTAAAACACAACAAACTTTTTTCTTTTTCTATTTTTTTTTTTTTTTTTTTGAAAAGAAGAAATCAAACTGACAAGGTATGTCTCAAGTCTCCCTTACTCAGACCTTGTTCAGAATGAATATTTCTAAATTGCTTAAAACACAACAAACTTTTTTTTTTTTTTAAATTAGCAAAATATGTCTCTTACCCCTACTAAAATATGACATTGTCCCCAATGTCAAATTTTAAAGGTAGAATTTAGGAGATATTACCTGCAGATGTTGCTAACCACTTATTATAACTGAGACACAACAAGCAAAATGTTAGATAATGTCACAAAGACAAAGTGCAATCCACTCCTTGCTCGTCCATATCTCTTTTTCTTCTTCCGAGCGTTTGCGAAACAACCGTAGCAGATAAACACTCATAAGCTTGGAGCTTTTTGAGTAAATCTTCAATGGTCGTAGCAGAAATTATGGTTCTCCTTGCCTCTGAAAACATGAATCCATTATCCACAGCATTATCTAAATATGAAAGCAAATTACTAAAATAACCATTAATATTAAGCAAACCAATGGGTTTCTTATTTGTGACCAAAGATGACCAAGAAGCCACGCAAGCTATTTCTTCCAATGTACCCAGACCTCCTGGTAAAGCAATGAATGCATCGGCAGAATGGTACATGATTGTTATCCGTTCAGGGACACTCCAGACTTGTATTTCCTTACCCACGGTAGGTCCACAAAAACTTGTGAATAGTTTTGGCACGATTCCTAGAACTGGACTTCCTCCGACGTGTGCTGCTGTAGCGACTGCTCCCATTAAACCCGTACTACCGCCTCCATAAATCAAGTGGATCTTTTGTTGGGCAAGTATTACTCCAACTCTTATGGCTTCATCAGCGAATATGTTATTTTTCCCTGGATAAGCACCTCCAAAGAGACAAATTTTTTTTATGCGCTGGGACGAAGTACTTTCCATTTTTTTTTTCGAGTGCCTGAAAGAGAATGAGTACATGTTGTAATATATAGAGGACTGAGTAGTGAATCAGACAAGAGTAATAATGTCGCCGAAAGTGTATTTGACCTGTCAGAAGAAAATGTTAACCTAACAAAAGATTTTTGCGTGATTTCAGCAAGAAAATCAAAAAGAGAAGAAAAATCAACCGTAAAAGTCAAGAGTAATAATGTCGCCGAAAGTGTATTTGACCTGTCAGAAGAAAATGTTAACCTAACAAAAGATTTTTGCGTGATTTCAGGAAGAAAATCAAAAAAGAGAAGAAAAATCAACCGTAAAAGACAAAAAAAAAAAAAAAGAGAATACTTACACAAATCGAACAACACGTAAATTAAACCAAAATGAAGTTATTGCAAATCAAACCAAAAGCTGAGAAGTCATTTATTGTAGTTGTGATTGTGGCTCACATCTTCCTCTGGTTTTACGTCTAGAAACGGCTTAAACGCCTTCTATGAGTCGAGGATATGCTTCCCATCCAGTTTTCTTACAAGCTGGCAAACAGGGTCTTTTAACATCAGATTCCCAAGATGTTGCCATTCCCTTTGGAATTGCGGCCATAAATCAAGAATTTCTCTTTGTACGTCTCCACTAGGATGCGTCTCAAGAGAAAGTTGGATATTACCCAAATTCTCCTTACTCAGTCCATCCTTAATGAATTCAATTTTATCATCTCGATTAGAGGACGGAATCCCAATAGAACGACAATTACCGTTACACGTCCATCGTGCACATTTGTGGCAATTTGAACTCATACGCTTTGCTCGTCGCTTCTTTGCAAAAGTGCTTCTACCTGTACCTGGTAAATGCAAAACAGGAAGATATTCATCTTCACGTACCTTGGCTTCAATTATCCAACGTATGTCTCCAGGAATCCCTTTGTGCATAAGCATTCTTAATCTTTCGAATCGAACTTGGTAAAGCTTCAGTAAAATATTTCGAGGAAAAGGAGGAAATCGTTTCTGCAATCTTGTGAGAATATCATCCATCCTGAAAAAAAAAATGATAAAAATTGAAAGAGAAATTGGAAGAGAAATTTATATACAATATTAGTTTTGTGGGTAGCTGATGGAACCGATTTAAATAATCACGGAGTACCGTTATCCGCCATTTAACCGGGGTTAAAAAAATAAAAATTATATTTACATTTAGTTATTTTCAAAACAAGGATCAGAAAGAAAAACAACATAAAAAGACACAAAAATAAAACACTCTAAATAAAATCCTAAATTCTTCCCCCCACACCTAATTCTTACATTGTCATTAATGTAATGCTATTAATCCCAAATGAAAGAATCATGTGTAAGTGAAAAGAACTAATAAACAAAAGAAACTTATGCAGCCTAAATGAACTTAAAAACAGTAAACACAATTAACAAAGAAACATAAGAAATAAATATAAAAATAAAAACAATACAAATAATAAAAGAAAAAGGAAAAGAAAGAGAAAGCAAATCTGAATATGGAAGGTTGGCAATTTCATCTTTAACTGGGCTGCCTTCCCAATTAACACTTGAGTTAGTGTTTTGAATCTAACCAACACCCCTTCTTGGCTTTTTAGGCTTGTCAGGCTCATACATGAAATTTCCCAAATTTATGCGTTTGAGAGGAAGCTTTCTTTGCACAACAGTGGATGCATTCTCCATTACAAGTATTATTCCATCATCCTTTGTGGTGCATATGTCATCGAGGAATGAAGCATATTTTGATACTTGTTGAATGACCTCCACAAACAAGTTGTTTAAGGTTTCCGGCATGTGTTGTTCATGTTCTTCCTCCTTGAACTTTGCAAATCTACTAGGAAAAGGTGGAGAAGAAACATTAGTAAAAAGTGAAACCTTAAACGTTACCTCAGGTGCCGAAATACTCTTATTTAGATCTTTGGCTTCATTATCCTCAAGAATAGAATCCATCTCTAATTTTGTTTCATCCTCATCTTGTTCCTCATTCTTCAAGGTCACAATAGTAGCATTCTCCTTTGGGTTAACCATCGTTTGGGCTGGGAGTTCTTCAGATCTTTGTGCTACCCATCCCACCATACTACTACCCAATTGGCTCATTTGCTTTTCCAAACTCTGGATGCTTGCCCTTGTTTCCTGTTGAAATTGCAAAGAATCAGTAACAAGAGAATAGACAAGATCTTCTAAAGAAGTACCTGAGTTTTGAGTCATATGTGGTGGTTGAAAAAGATCTGGTTCTTGAGACCATGATTGATTGAAACTAGATGGATGAGTGTAATTGGCATAAGGATCTACTTCTTGGTAATTTTTCGAGTAGCCATAATTAGTATGATCCCACCATCCCTCATGGTAAGTGTTTGAGTAATTATCATACTGTTGGTATTGGAACACTTGATGGCCTTGACATCCTCCCATGGCCAATTGTTGAACTGGGGAGGTGAGATTGGCTTGTTGATTCTCCATGTTCATGTATGCCACCAACTCTTCAAGTGTTAGATTGCTCAATTCCATTGTTTTTTTTTTTTTTTTTTTTTAAATTTGAAAAGACAAACTTGTATGTACAAGAAAATAAAACTAATTAGAACTGAAAATAAGAATAAACCAAGTAACAAATAAACTAAAGAAAGCAATCCCCGGCAACGGCGCCAAAAATTTGATGCACCCAAAAGAGTGTATCTTATTTAACCTTGCACTAAAAAGATAAATTGTAAGTATAGTAGTTAGCAAGGGTCGAGTCCTCAGGGATTGGGTTTTAGTTTATAAGTTAATAGTTTATAACTTACGTTCAAAGAAAACAATAAAAGAAAAGGGGTTTTTGAAGCCAGATTTAAACTAAAGTAAATAATAAGAATAAGATGCAAGGCGGTATAACCAGCCAATAAAAATATATATACTAAATTAGGCGGTATAACCAGCCAATAAAAATATATATACTAAATTAGGCGGTATAACCAGCCAATAAAAATAAAACAAAGTTAATATACAAATTAGGCGGTATAACCAGCCAATAAAAATAAATATAAAAAATAAGCAAACTAAAAGTAAGAAAAGAAGTAAGTAAGAAGAATCAAATATGAAAAATCTGGTTAAGGTTTCATTCTCCACCACTAGACATCATTAAGAATCAATTTCAGATCTATCAATATCAACCAACTATCAAAGTTAACAACCGTAGATAACAACAAGCTCTGTTACCCCAATCTTTCCTTAGTTTGTCGTTAAATAGAACAAGCTCTCTATTTAATCTCTAACCATTAAACAACCTAGAATAAGCTCTCTAAATCCAACCTCTTGCTCTTTCTAAAGAAAAAGAAAACTAGAGAAAAGAAAGAAGAAGAAAACTTAGAGAATTTTATTACAATGGCTAATATCCTACCTATCTACAATATCTTCCCTTACAATCATCCAAGGCCCTCTATTTATACACATTTTGGAGGGCTAAATGACAAGAGACAAGCTTTACAAATTTCAAAGGTAGGTATAATAGGTGGGTGCATTTTCTAACAATTTTCGTCATATATGACGATTTTGATCAGCCAACTTGATGGTCGATTTTGTCAATTTTGGAGGCCTTATCTGATCACATGGTCTTCTAGAAAAATGTTACCCTATCCGTTACTGATCCATAGCCGTTGGAATCAGCTCATTTGCTGATGTGGATAAGAAGATATGGGCATAATAAGAAAACAGGTCAGCACAGACGTCATTGCACATCAGCCAACTTGATGGTCGATTTCGCTAGGGAAAACGACTCCGTTTCAAGAAGTGTAAAACATGAAAAAGATAGATATGCCTCTTAGCTTTGCATGGCTACAAATTTCAGCCTTATTGCTTCAGTGAAACTCGAGATATAGCTGATATGGCAAAAGGTGTCGGAACTGGAACTGAACTGGATTTGCCCTTAATTCTAGTAATCTGAAATCACTCAAAGAAACTTGTGAAAAACACCAAAATACATAAAAATATAAAAGATCATAAACACAATTAGACTAAACAATAATAACTCGTATTTGACACAAAACAATAATAAAACATAACTAAAAACTATATAATTATACGAGTTATCACTAATCATTATACTTACAATTGATCTTTTTAGTGCAAGGTTAAATAAGATACACTCTTTTGGGTGCATCAAATTTTTGGCGCCGTTGCCGGGGATTGCTTTCTTTAGTTTATTTGTTACTTGGTTTATTCTTATTTTCAGTTCTAATTAGTTTTATCTTCTTGTACATCAAGGTTTTTCTTTTCAAATAATAAAAAAAAAAAACGATGGAATTGAGTAATCTAACACTTGAAGAGTTAGTGGCATACATGAACATGGAGAATCAACAAGCCAAGCTCACCTCCCCAGTTCAACAGTTGGCCATGGGAGGATGTCAAGGCCATCAAGTGTTCCAAGACCAACAGTATGATCATTACTCCAACACTTACCATGAGGGATGGTGGGATCATACTAATTATGGCTACTCGAAAAATTACCAAGAAGTAGATCCTTATGGCAATTACACTCATCCATCTAGCTTCAATCAATCATGGTCTCAAGAACCAGATCTTTTTCAACCACCACATATGACTCAAAACTCAGGTACTTCTTTAGAAGATCTTGTATATTCTCTTGTTACTGATACTTTGCAATTTCAACAGGAAACAAGGGCAAGCATCCAGAGTATGGAAAGGCAAATGAGCCTATTGGCTAGTAGTACGGTGGAATTAGTAGCAGAAAGATCTCTAGCACTCCCTTCCCAAACGGTGATTAACCCAAAGGAGAATGCTACTATTGTGACCTTGAGAAATGAGGAACAAGATGAGGATGAGACAAAACCAAAGATGGATTCACTTCTTGAGGATAATGAAGCCACCATTCAAATTGAGAGTACTTTGACACCTCAGGTAGCTTTTAAGGTTCTTATTTCTTCTAATGTTCCTTCTCCACTTTTTCCTAGCAGATTTGCAAAGTCCAAAAAGGAGGAACATGAACAACAATTTTTGGAAACCTTAAACAGCTTTCTTGTGGATGCCATTAGACAAGTACCAAGATATGCACAATTCCTCAAAGAGCTATACCCCACCAAGAATGATGAAATAATACGTGTGGGGGGGAAGGCATTGGCTGTTTTGCAAAGAAAACTTCCTCCAAAACGCAAAAATCCGAGAAGTTTCATGTCTAAGCCAAAAGATCCTAAAAAGCCAAGAAGGGGAATTGGCTAGGCTGAAAACAATCAATCAAGTGCTAATTGGGGGAGGCAGCCTAATTAGTGAAAGCATTGCCAAACTGCCATCCTCAGATTTGCTCTCTTTTTCTTTATCTTTTTCTTATGTTTCTTTGCTAATTGTGTTTAGTGTTTCTAAGTTCATTTAGGCTGCATAAGTTTATTTTGTTTATTAGTTCTTTTCACTTACACATGATTCTTTCATTTGGGATTAATAGCATTACATTAATGACAATGTAAGAATTATGTGTGGGGGGAAGAATTTAGGATTTTATTTAGAGTGTTTTGTTTTTGAGTCTTTTTATGTTGTTTTTCTTTCTGATCCTTGTTTTGAAAATAACTAGATGTAAATATAATTTTTAATTTTTTTAACCACGGTTAAATGGCGGATAACGGTACTCCGTGATTATTTAAGTCGGTTCCATCAGCTACCCATAAAACTGATATTGTATATAAATTTCTCTTTCAATTTTTTTTTCATTTTTTTTCAGGATGGATGATATTCTCACAAGATTGCAGAAACGATTTCCTCCTTTTCCTCGAAATATTTTACTGAAGCTTTACCAAGTTCGATTTGAAAGATTAAGAATGTTTATGCACAAAGGGATTCCTGAAGACATACGTTGGATAATTGAAGCCAAGGTACGTGAAGATGAATATCTTTCTGTTTTGCATTTACCAGGTACAGGTAGAAGCACTTTTGCAAAGAAGCGACGAGCAAAGCGCATGGGTTCAAACTGCCACAAATGTGCACGATGGACGTGTAACGGTAAATGTCGTTCTATTGGGATTCCGTCCTCTAATCGAGATGATAAAATTGAATTCATTAAGGATGGACTGTGTAAGGAGAATTTGGGTAATATCCAACTTTCTCTTGAGACGCATCCTAGTGGAGACGTACAAAGAGAAATTCTTGATTTATGGCCGCAATTCCAAAGGGAATGACAACATCTTGGGAATCTGATGTTAAAATACCCTGTTTGCCAGCTTGTAAGAAAACTGGATGGGAAGCATATCCTCGACTCATAGAAGGCGTTTAAGCCGTCTCTGGACGTAAAACCAGAGGAAGATGTGAGCCACAATCACAACTACAATAAATGACTTCTCAGCTTTTGGTTTGATTTGCAATAACTTCATTTTGGTTTAATTTACGTGTTGTTCGATTTGTGTAATTATTCTCTTTTTTTTATTTGTCTTTTACGGTTGATTTTTCTTCTCTTTTTGATTTTCTTCCTGAAATCACGCAAAAATCTTTTGTTAGGTTAACATTTTCTTCTGACAGGTCAAATACACTTTCGGCGACATTATTACTCTTGACTTTTACGGTTGATTTTTCTTCTCTTTTTGATTTTCTTCCTGAAATCACGCAAAAATCTTTTGTTAGGTTAACATTTTCTTTTGACAGGTCAAATACACTTTCGGCGACATTATTACTCTTGTCTGATTCACTACTCAGTCCTCTATATATTACACCATGTACTCATTCTCTTTCAGGCACTCGAAAAAAAAATGGAAAGTACTTCGTCCTAGCGCATTAAAAAAATTTGTGTCTTTGGAGGTGCTTATCCAGGGAAAAATAACATATTCGCTGATGAAGCCATAAGAGTTGGAGTAATACTTGCCCAACAAAAGATCCACTTGATTTATGGAGGCGGTAGTACGGGTTTAATGGAAGCAGTCGCTACAGCAGCACACGCCGGAGGAAGTCCAGTTCTAGGAATCGTGCCAAAACTATTCACAGATTTTTGTGGACCTACCTTGGGTAAGGAAATACAAGTCTGGAGTATCACTGAACGGATAACAATCATGTACCATTCTGCCGATGCATTCATTGCTTTACCATGAGGTCTGGGTACATTGGAAGAAATAGCTTGCGTGGCTTCTTGGTCATCTTTGGTCACAAATAAGAAACCCATTGGTTTGCTTAATATTAATGGTTATTTTAGTAATTTGCTTTCATATTTAGATAATGCTGTGGAAAATGGATTCATGTTTTCAGAGGCAAGGAGAACCATAATTTTGGCTACAACCATTGAAGATTTACTCAAAAATCTCCAAGCTTATGAGTGTTTATCTGCTACGGTTGTTTCGCAAACGCTCGGAAAAAGAAAAAGAGATATGGACGAGCAAGGAGTGGATTGCACTTTGTCTTTGTGACATTATCTAACATTTTGTTTGTTATGTCTCAGTTATAATAAGTGGTTAGCAACCTCTGCAGGTAATATCTCCTAAATTCTACCTTTAAAATTTGACATTGGGGACAATGTCATATTTTAGTAGGGGGTAAGGGACATATTTTGCTAATTTAAAAAAAAAAAAAATTTGTTGTGTTTTAAGCAATTTAGAAGTATTCATTCTGAACAAGGTCAGAGTAAGGGAGACTTGAGACATACCTTGTCAGTTTGATTTTAATCTTTTTATGTTTACTTGTTAATTTTTGTTTAGTATTTTAGGATTATTTAGGTTGCATGAGTTTGTTTTGTTTTGAGTCTTAGTTGTTCCTATTCTTATGTTATTAGTTCTTTTCTCTTACACATGATTCTTTCATTTGGGTTAATAGACTTACATTGAGGACAATGTAAGAATTAAGTGTGGGGGGAAGGATTTAGGATTTCTTTTATTTTTGTCTACTATTTTTTTATGAGTCTTTATTATTATTTTTAGTGTGTTTTAGTTCCTTTTCAATACTATGATGAGATATGAATTGCATAAGTCTAAAACAGATTTATTAGTGAGAAAATTTTCATGAGAATTAAGCTTGATGTCAACCTTTTTATGAGCTAATGTTAATATGATATGTTGATTGAGAAAGAAGCATGTTTAGACTTAATCTGACTTGTATAATCATCCTTGTGAGTTTTTGAGCCTATAATGATTGATGCATTATATAAATCAACCTAATTTCTTTCTTGAGTGCTCTTATGATTACATGATTCTCTAGAACTTGCTTTAGACCTTGTTGAGACTATATTGATACATGTGACAACATGAATATGATAGAGGCATTAGGATTTTTAGCCAGGGCCAAACAGCTATCCCTTATTGATGTTCCAAGAGAACACACCCTTAGTGAACCAATTTGAGCCTACATTGAATAAGCTATCTCTTTGGTAACCATAACTTGTCCCTAACCTAAATATACTTATATCCTTACCTTTGTTCCAAAGATGAATTAGCATGTTTTGAGACAAGTTGCAAAGACAAGGAAGATCTACTGAAAATTTGGGTTAGAAACAAGAAATAAGTGTGGGGGGAAAAGAAAAGAAAAGTCAAGAGAAAAAGAAATGGAATACTAGCAAATACATTCCTATGTAAAAAAAATATGAATCATCTCTTGAATTTGTGGAAAAAGAAAAAGATGTTACAAAGTTGTTTAGAATGGAGAAAAGGCCCAACATGAATATCCGGCCTAGGTGACTATGTACTTGTAAAGAGTTTTGAGAAGTTTCTTTGTATGATCTTTTTATGTCTCTAAACTTTATGAACTCTTTGGAACCTTTGTGATATCTTTATCCTTTTGTTCTTCAACCACATTACAAACCCCTTGGCCCCATTACAACCTTGATTAAGGACCTCTTGATTTATGAAGTTGCATGATCTTTTAGTGGAGAATAGGTGGACAAGCAAGCATATGGTAGAACTATTTTCATGAGATTGATTGAGTGTAAACACTTTACCACTACTTTCAAGAGTGAAAATCATGAGAGTATCCCATGTGAGAGGTTGAGATTAAGTTTGAATATGCACTATTTTGATTGAGATATGTTATGTTAATATTGGCTTAACTCAAACAATTTACATTCAAGCATGAATTTTTGTGAAATTCTTTAAGCTATTGATTAGTTTATAAGACTTGTTCAAAGATTGTCTCTAATTTGTATTGAAAGGATTAGGAATAAATATTTTTAGTATATGTAGTTTATTTATATTTTAGTTTTTCAATGTTTGTGGGTATCGTTCTAGTAAACCCTCACGAGACTAAACTCGTCCACTAGGGACACCTAGGGGTTTAAAGGCTTGTGTCACATGCTAAGTGCCACCGTGATTTCCTACGAAAGTGGATTAGATTAGATTTTCTTATTTTATTTTTATTTGTTTTTGCTCGAGGACTAGCAACAATCTAAGTGTGGGGGTGTGATAACTCGTATAATTATATAGTTTTTAGTTATGTTTTATTATTGTTTTGTGTCAAATACGAGTTATTATTGTTTAGTCTAATTGTGTTTATGATCTTTTATATTTTTATGTAATTTGGTGTTTTTCACAAGTTTCTTTGAGTGATTTCAGATTACTAGAATTAAGGGCAAATCCAGTTCAGTTCCAGTTCCGACACCTTTTGCCATATCAGCTATATCTGGAGTTTCACTGAAGCAATAAGGCTGAAATTTTAACCGTGCAACGTTAAGAGGCATATCTATCTTTTTCATGTTTTACACTTCTTGAAACGGAGTCGTTTTCCCTAGCGAAATCGACCATCAAGTTGGCTGATGTGCAATGACGTCTGTGCTGACCTGTTTTCATATTTTGCCCATATCTTCTTCTCCACATCAGTAAATGAGCTGATACTAAAGGCTATGGATCAGTAACTGATAGGGGAACATTTTTATAGAAGACCATGTGATCAGATCAGGCCTCCAAAATTGACAACATCGACCATCAAGTTGGCTGATCAAAATTGTCATATGCAATGACGAAAATTGTTAGAAAAATGCACCCACCTATTATACCTACCTTTGAATTTGTAAAGCTTGTCTCTTGTCATTTAGCCCTCCAAAATGTGTATAAATAGAGGGCCTTGGATGATTGTAGAGGATCATATTGTACATTGGTAGGATATTAGCCATTGTAATAAAATTCTCTAAGTTTTCTTCTTCTTTCTTTTCTCTAGTTTTCTTTTTCTTTATTTTCTTCTTCTTCTTTCTTTCTTTTATTTCCTTCTTAGATTCTCTTTAATTTTATGTTTATGTTTACAATGCCTATGCTAGGCTAAACTTCTATTTGGTTAAGGGTGATTTCAAAGCCCTAGACATGTTTTGTGATTGATTTTCACATTCTATCTATCATTAATTTTCTATCACAGTTGCTTATGTTCTTCTACAAGAATTGTTCATGATGTTGTCTTGATTTATTTAGGTGTACAACTAGATAGATCTCGATAATTATCTATTGCTAGTCTAGGAGTCTTGATCCGTGTAATTGTCTTGATTTCCTATTCATAAGTGGCAATTTGTGATTAATGATTATGGTCAAGTTTTCAATAATTGCAAAGTGGAACATAACCTAAGTTGAACAATCCGAGCTTATGTGTTTGTTGCTTAGATCAACCTATCTTTCTCATCATAAAGCTGTCATTAAATTGAATTTAGAGAGCTTATTCTAGGTTGTCTAATGGTTAGAGATTAAATAGAGAGCTTGTTCGATTTAACGACAAACTAAGGAAACATTGGGATAACAGAGCTTGTTGTTATCTACGGTTGTTAACTTTGATAGTTGGTTGATATTGATAGATCTGAAATTGATTCTTAATGATGTCTAGTGGTGGAGAATGAAACCTTAATCATATTTTTCATATTTGATTCTTCTTACTTACTTGTTTTCTTACTTTTCTAGTTTGCTTATTTTTAAAAGTATATTTATTTTTATTGGCTGGTTATACCGCCTAATTTGTATATTAACTTTGTTTTATTTTTATTGGCTGGTTATACCGCCTAATTTAGTATATATATTTTTATTGGCTGGTTATACCGCCTAATTTAGTATATATATTTTTATTGGCTGGTTATACCGCCTTGCATCTTATTCTTATTATTTACTTTAGTTTAAATCTGGCTTCAAAAACCCCTTTTCTTTTATTGTTTTCTTTGAACGTAAGTTATAAACTAATAACTCATAGATTAAAACCCAATCCCTGAGGACTCGAGATGATAAAATTGAATTCATTAAGGATGGACTGAGTAAGGAGAATTTGGGTAATATCCAACTTTCTCTTGAGACGCATCCTAGTGGAGACGTACAAAGAGAAATTCTTGATTTATGGCCGCAAGTCCAAAGGGAATGGCAACATCTTGGGAATCTGATGTTAAAAGACCCTGTTTGCCAGCTTGTAAGAAAACTGGATGGGAAGCATATCCTCGACTCATAGAAGGCATTTAAGCCGTTTCTGGACTTAAAACCAGAGGAAGATGTGAGCCACAATCACAACTACAATAAATGACTTCTCCCAAAAGAGTATAATAGGTGGGTGCATTTTGCCATATCAGCTATATCTGGAGTTTCACTGAAGCAATAAGGCTGAACTATTAACCGTGCAACGTTAAGAGGCATATCTATCTTTTTCATGTTTTACACTTCTTGAAACGGAGTCGTTTTCCCTAGCGAAATTGACCATCAAGTTGGCTGATGTGCAATGACGTCTGTGCTGACCTGTTTTCGTATTTTGCCCATATCTTCTTCTCCACATCAGTAAATGAGCTGATTCCAACGGCTATGGATCAGTAACTGATAGGGGAACATTTTTCTAGAAGACCATGTGATCAGATCAGGCCTCCAAAATTGACAAAATCGACCATTAAGTTGGCTGATCAAAATTGTCATATGCAATGACGAAAATTGTTAGAAAAATGCACCCACCTATTATACCTACCTTTGAATTTGTAAAGCTTGTCTCTTGTCATTTAGCCCTCCAAAATGTGTATAAATAGAGGGTATATCTGATCAAAGGGATTTTAACAATATGATTAGCACCCAAAAGAGTGTATCTTATTTAACCTTGCACTAAAAAGATAAATTGTAAGTATAGTAGTTAACAAGGGTCGAGTCCTCAGGGATTGGGTTTTAGTTTATAAGTTAATAGTTTAAAACTTAAATTCAAGAACAATAAAAGAAAAGGGGTTTTTGAAGCCAGATTTAAACTAAAGTAAATAATAAGAATAAGATGCAAGGCGGTATAACCAGCCAATAAAAATATATATACTAAATTAGGCGGTATAACCAGCCAATAAAAATAAAACAAAGTTAATATACAAATTAGGCGGTATAACCAGCCAATAAAAATAAATATACTTTTAAAAATAAGCAAACTAGAAAAGTAAGAAAGCAAGTAAGTAAGAAGAATCAAATATGAAAAATATGGTTAAGTTTTCATTCTCCACCACTAGACATCATTAAGAATCAATTTCAGATCTATCAATATGAACCAACTATCAAAGTTAACAACCGTAGATAACAATAAGCTCTGTCATCCCAATCTTTCCTTAGTTTGTCGTTAAATAGAACAAGCTCTCTATTTAATCTCTAACCATTAAACAACCTAGAATAAGCTCTCTAAATTCAATTTAATGGCAGCTTTATGATGAGAAAGATAGGTTGATCTAAGCAACAAACACATAAGCTCGGATTGTTCAACTTAGGTTATGTTCCACTTTGCAATTATTGAAAACTTGACCATAATCATTAATCACAAATTGCCACTTATGAATAGGAAATCAAGACAATTACACGGATCAAGATTCCTAAACTAGCAATAGATAATTATCAAGATCTATCTAGTTGTACACCTAAATAAATCAAGACAACATCATGAACAATTCTTGTAGAAGAACATAAGCAACTTTGATAGAAAATTAATGATAGATAGAATCTGAAAATCAATCACAAAACATGTCTAGGGCTTTGAAATCACCCTTAACCAAATAGAAGTTTAGCCTAGCATAGGCATTGTAAAGATAAACATAAAATTAAAGAGAATCTAAGAAGGAAATAAAAGAAAGAAAGAAGAAGAAGAAAAGAAAGAAAAAGAAAACTAGAGAAAAGAAAGAAGAAGAAAACTTAGAGAATTTTATTACAATGGCTAATATCCTACCAATGTACAATATGATCCTCTACAATCATCCAAGGCCCTCTATTTATACACATTTTGGAGGGCTAAATGACAAGAGACAAGCTTTACAAATTCAAAGGTAGGTATAATAGGTGGGTGCATTTTTCTAACAATTTTCGTCATTGCATATGACAATTTTGATCAGCCAACTTGATGGTCGATTTTGTCAATTTTGGAGGCCTGATCTGATCACATGGTCTTCTAGAAAAATGTTCCCCTATCAGTTACTGATCCATAGCCGTTGGAATCAGCTCATTTACTGATGTGGAGAAGAAGATATGGGCAAAATACGAAAACAGGTCAGCACAGACGTCATTGCACATCAGCCAACTTGATGGTCGATTTCGCTAGGAAAAACGACTCCGTTTCAAGAAGTGTAAAACATGAAAAAGATAGATATGCCTCTTAACTTTGCACGGTTAAATTTCAGCCTTATTGCTTCAGTGAAACTCGAGATATAGCTGATATGGCAAAAGGTGTCGGAACTGAAACTGAACTGGATTTGCCCTTAATTCTAGTAATCTGAAATCACTCAAAGAAACTTGTGAAAAACACCAAATTACATAAAAATATAAAAGATCATAAACACAATTAGACTAAACAATAATAACTCGTATTTGACACAAAACAATAATAAAACATAACTAAAAACTATATAATTATACGAGTTGTCACACCCCCACACTTAGATTGTTGCTAGTCCCTAGCAACGACTCAATAAAAATAAAATAAGAAAATCTAATCTAATCCACTTTCGTAGGAAATCACGGTGGCACTTAGCATGTGACACAAGCCTTTAAACCCCTAGGTGTCCCTAGAACGATACCCACAAACATTGAAAAACTAAAATATAAATAAACTACATATACTAAAAATATTTACTCCTAATCCTTTCAATACAAATTAGAGACAATCTTTGAACAAGTCTTATAAACTAATCAATAGCTTAAAGAATTTCACAAAAAAGCATGCTTGAATGTAAATTGTTTGAGTCAAGCCAATATTAACATAACATATTTCAATCAAAATAGTGCATATTCAAACTTAATCTCAACTACTCACATGGGATACCCTCATGATTTTCACTCTTTAAAGTAGTGGTGAAGTGTTTACACTCAATCAATCTCATGAAAACAGTTCTACCATATTCTTGCTTGTCCACCTATTCTCCACTATTTAGATCATAAAACTTCATGAATCAAGAGGTCTTTAATCAAGGTTGTAATGGGGCCAAGGGGTTTGTAATGTGGTTGAAGAACAAAAGGATAAAGATATCACAAAGGTTCCAAAGAGTTCATAAAGTTTAGAGACATAAAAAGATCATACAAATAAAACTTCTCAAAACTCTTATAAAGCACATAATAACATAGGCTAAATATTCATGTTGAGCCTTTGCATCATTCTAACCAACTTTGTAACATCTTTTTCTTTACTTTAACTAGAAGTTCAAGAGAAGATTTTATTTTTTTTTAATATGGGAATGTATTTGACAATGATCCCTTTCTTTTTCTCTTGACTTTTTTCTTTCTTTTCCCCCCACACTTATTTCTTGTTTCTAACCCAAATTTTCAATAAATCTTCTTTGTCTTTGCAACTTGTCTCAAAACATGCTAATTCATCTTTGGAACAAAGGTAAAGATATAAGTATATTTAGGTTAGGGACAAGTTATGGTTACCAAAGAGATAGCTTATTCAATGTAGGCTCAAATTGGTTCACTAAGGGTGTGTTCTCTTGGAACATTAATAATGGATGGCTGTTTGGCTCTGGTTATAATCCTAATGCCTCTATCGTATTCATGTTGTCACATGTATCAATATAGTCTCAAACGGTTTAAAGCAAGTTCTAGAGAATCATGTAATCATAAGAGCACTCAAGAAAGAAATTAGATTGATTTGTATAATGCATCAATCATTATAGGCTCAAAAACTCACAAGGATGATTATACAAGTCAGATTAAGTCTAAACATGCTTCTTTCTCAATCAACATATCATATTAACATTGGCTCATAAAAAGGTTGACATCAAGCTCAATTCTCATGAAAATCTTCTCACTAATAAATCTGTTTTAGACTTATGCAATTCATATCTCATCATTGTATTAAAAAGGAACTAAAACTCACAAAAAAATAATAATAATAATAATAATAATAATAAAGAAAAAAAAAATAGTAGACAAAAATAAAAGAAATCCTAAATCATTCCCCCCCACACTTAATTCTTACATTGTCCTCAATGTAAGTCTATTAACTCAAATGAAAGAATCATGTGTAAGAGAAAAGAACTAATAACATAAGAATATGAACAACTAAGACTCAAAACAAAACAAAACCATGCAACCTAAATAATCCTAAAATACTAAACAAAAATTAACAAGTAAACATAAAAAGATTAAAATCAAACTGACAAGGTATGTCTCAAGTCTCCCTTACTCAGACCTTGTTCAGAATGAATACTTCTAAATTGCTTAAAACACAACAATCTTTTTTTTTTTTTTTTGAAAAGAAGAAATCAAACTGACAAGGTATGTCTCAAGTCTCCCTTACTCAGTCCTTGTTCAGAATGAATACTTCTTAATTTTTTTTTATTTTTTTTTTAAATTAGCAAAATATGTCCCTTACCCCCTACTAAAATATGACATTGTCCCCAATGTCAAATTTTAAAGGTAGAATTTAGGAGATATTACCTGCAGAGGTTGCTAACCACTTATTATAACTGAGACACAACAAGCAAAATGTTAGATAATGTCACAAAGACAAAGTGCAATCCACTCCTTGCTCGTCCATATCTCTTTTTCTTTTTCCGAGCGTTTGCGAAACAACCGTAGCAGATAAACACTCATAAGCTTGGAGCTTTTTGAGTAAATCTTCAATGGTTGTAGCAGAAATTATGGTTCTCCTTGCCTCTGAAAACATGAATCCATTATCCACAGCATTATCTAAATATGAAAGCAAATTATTAAAATAACCATTAATATTAAGCAAACCAATGGGTTTCTTATTTGTGACCAAAGATGACCAAGAAGCCACGCAAGCTATTTCTTCCAATGTACCTAGACCTCCTGGTAAAGCAATGAATGCATCGGCAGAATGGTACATGATTGTTATCCGTTCAGGGATACTCCAGACTTGTATTTCCTTACCCACGGTAGGTCCACAGAAATCTGTGAATAGTTTTGGCACGACTCCTAGAACTGGACTTCCTCCGGCGTGTGCTGCTGTAGCGACTGCTCCCATTAAACCCGTACTACCGCCTCCATAAATCAACTGGATCTTTTGTTGGGCAAGTATTACTCCAACTCTTATGGCTTCTTCAGCGAATATGTTATTTTTCCCTGGATAAGCACCTCCAAAGACACAAATTTTTTTAATGCGTTGGGACGAAGTACTTTCCATTTTTTTTCTTTTTCGAGTGCCTGAAAGAGAATGAGTACATGGTGTAATATATAGAGGACTGAGTAGTGAATCAGACAAGAGTAATAATGTCGCCGAAAGTGTATCTGACCTATCAGAAGAAAATGTTAACCTAACAAAAGATTTTTGCGTGATTTCAAGAAGAAAATCAAAAAGAGAAGAAAAATCAACCGTAAAAGTCAAGAGTAATAATGTCGCCGAAAGTGTATTTGACCTGTCAGAAGAAAATGTTAACCTAACAAAAGATTTTTGCGTGATTTCAGGAAGAAAATCAAAAAGAGAAGAAAAATCAACCGTAAAAGTCAAATAAAAAAAAAGAGAATAATTACACAAATCGAACAACACGTAAATTAAACCAAAATGGAGTTATTGCAAATCAAACCAAAAGCTGAGAAGTCATTTATTGTAGTTGTGATTGTGGCTCACATCTTCCTCTGGTTTTACGTCCAGAAACGGCTTAAACGCCTTCTATGAGTCGAGGATATGCTTCCCATCCAGTTTTCTTACAAGCTGGCAAACAGGGTCTTTTAACATCAGATTCGCAAGATGTTGCCATTCCCTTTTGGAATTGCGGCCATAAATCAAGAATTTCTCTTTGTACGTCTCCACTAGGATGCGTCTCAAGAGAAAGTTGGATATTACCCAAATTCTCCTTACTCAGTCCATCCTTAATGAATTCAATTTTATCATCTCGATTAGAGGACGGAATCCCAATAGAACGACATTTACCGTTACACGTCCATCGTGCACATTTGTGGCAGTTTGAACTCATGCGCTTTGCTCGTCGCTTCTTTTCAAAAGTGCTTCTACCTGTACCTGGTAAATGCAAAACAGGAAGATATTCATCTTCACGTACCTTGGCTTCAATTATCCAACGTATGTCTTCAGGAATCCCTTTGTGCATAAGCATTCTTAATCTTTCAAAATCGAACTTGGTAAAGCTTCAGTAAAATATTTCGAGGAAAAGGAGGAAATCGTTTCTGCAATCGTGTGAGAATATCATCCATCCTGAAAAAAAATGAAAGAGAAATTGAAAGAGAAATTTATATACAATATCAGTTTTGTGGGTAGCTGATAGAACCGACTTAAATAATCACGGAGTACCGTTATCCGCCGTTTAACCGGGGTTAAAAAATTATATTTACATCTAGTTATTTTCAAAACAAGGATCAGAAAGAAAAACAACATAAAAAGACTCAAAAACAAAACACTCTAAATAAAATCCTAAATTCTCCCCCCCCCCCACACATAATTCTTACATTGTCATTAATGTAATGCTATTAATCCCAAATGAAAGAATCATGCGTAAGTGAAAAGAACTAATAAACAAAATAAACTTATGCAGCCTAAATCAACTTAGAAACACTAAACACAATTAGCAAAAAAAAAAAAACATAAGAAAAAGATAAAGAAAAAGAGAGCAAATCCATCTTTGGTTTTGTCTCATCCTCATCTTGTTCCTCATTTCTCAAGGTCACAATAGTAGCATTCTCCTTTGGGTTAATCACCGTTTGGGAAGGGAGTGCTAGAGATCTTTCTGCTACTAATTCCACCGTACTACTAGCCAATAGGCTCATTTGCCTTTCCAAACTCTGGATGCTTGCCCTTGTTTCCTGTTGAAATTGCAAAGTATCAGTAACAAGATAATATACAAGATCTTCTAAAGAAGTACCTGAGTTTTGAGTCATATGTGGTGGTTGAAAAAGATCTGGTTCTTGAGACCATGATTGATTGAAGCTAGATGGATGAGAGTAATTGGCATAAGGATCTACTTCTTGGTAATTTTTCGAGTAGCCATAATTAGTATGATCCCACCATCCCTCATGGTAAGTGTTGGAGTAATGATCATGCGGTTGGTGTTGGAACCATTGATGGCCTTGACATCCTCCCATGGCCAATTGTTGAACTGAGGAAGTGAGCTTGGCTTGTTGATTCTCCATGTTCATGTATGCCACCAACTCTTCAAGTGTTAGATTGCTTTTTTTATTTTATTTTATTTTTTTCCTTTTTTTTTTTCAAAATTTGATAAGAAAAACCCGTATGTACAAGAAAATAAAACTCATTAGAACTGAAAATAAGAATAAACCAAATAACAAATAAACTAAAAAAACAATCCCCGGCAACGGCGCCAAAAATTTGATGCACCCAAAAGAGTGTATCTTATTTAACCTTGCACTAAAAAGATCAATTGTAAGTATAATGATTAGCAAGGGTCGAGTCCTCAGGGATTGGGTTTTAATCTATGAGTTATTAGTTTATAACTTACGTTCAAAGAAAACAATAAAAGAAAAGGGGTTTTTGAAGCCAGATTTAAACTAAAGTAAATAATAAGAATAAGATGCAAGGCGGTATAACCAGCCAATAAAAATATATATACTAAATTAGGCGGTATAACCAGCCAATAAAAATATATATACTAAATTAGGCGGTATAACCAGCCAATAAAAATAAAACAAAGTTAATATACAAATTAGGCGGTATAACCAGCCAATAAAAATAAATATACTTTTAAAAATAAGCAAACTAGAAAAGTAAGAAAACAAGTAAGTAAGAAGAATCAAATATGAAAAATATGATTAAGGTTTCATTCTCCACCACTAGACATCATTAAGAATCAATTTCAGATCTATCAATATCAACCAACTATCAAAGTTAACAACCGTAGATAACAACAAGCTCTGTTATCCCAATCTTTCCTTAGTTTGTCGTTAAATAGAACAAGCTCTCTATTTAATCTCTAACCATTAAACAACCTAGAATAAGCTCTCTAAATTCAATTTAATGACAGCTTTATGATGAGAAAGATAGGTTGATCTAAGCAACAAACACATAAGCTCGGATTGTTCAACTTAGGTTATGTTCCACTTTGCAATTATTGAAAACTTGACCATAATCATTAATCACAAATTGCCACTTATGAATAGGAAATCAAGACAATTACACGGATCAAGACTCCTAGACTAGCAATAGATAATTATCGAGATCTATCTAGTTGTACACCTAAATAAATCAAGACAACATCATGAACAATTCTTGTAGAAGAACATAAGCAACTGTGATAGAAAATTAATGATAGATAGAATGTGAAAATCAATCACAAAACATGTCTAGGGCTTTGAAATCACCCTTAACCAAATAGAAGTTTAGCCTAGCATAGGCATTGTAAACATAAACATAAAATTAAAGAGAATCTAAGAAGGAAATAAAAGAAAGAAAGAAGAAGAAGAAAATAAAGAAAAAGAAAACTAGAGAAAAGAAAGAAGAAGAAAACTTAGAGAATTTTATTACAATGGCTAATATCCTACCAATGTACAATATGATCCTCTACAATCATCCAAGGCCCTCTATTTATACACATTTTGGAGGGCTAAATGACAAGAGACAAGCTTTACAAATTCAAAGGTAGGTATAATAGGTGGGTGCATTTTTCTAACAATTTTCGTCATTGCATATGACAATTTTGATCAGCCAACTTGATGGTCGATTTTGTCAATTTTGGAGGCCTGATCTGATCACATGGTCTTCTAGAAAAATGTTCCCCTATCAGTTACTGATCCATAGCCTTTGGAATAAGCTCCTTTACTGATGTGGAGAAGAAGATATGGGCAAAATACGAAAACAGGTCAGCACAGACGTCATTGCATATTAGCCAACTTGATGGTCGATGTCGCTAGGGAAAACGACTCCTTTTCAAGAAGTGTAAAACATGAAAAAGATAGATATGCCTCTTAACGTTGCACGGTTAAAATTTCAGCCTTATTGCTTCAGTGAAACTCCAGATATAGCTGATATGGCAAAAGGTATCGGAACTGGAACTGAACTGGATTTGCCCTTAATTCTAGTAATCTGAAATCACTCAAAGAAACTTGTGAAAAACACCAAATTACATAAAAATATAAAAGATCATAAACACAATTAGACTAAACAATAATAACTCGTATTTGACACAAGGTCTGAGTAAGGGAGACTTGAGACATACCTTGTCAGTTTGATTTTAATCTTTTTATGTTTACTTGTTAATTTTTGTTTAGTATTTTAGGATTATTTAGGTTGCATGGTTTTGTTTTGTTTTGAGTCTTAGTTGTTCATATTCTTATGTTATTAGTTCTTTTCTCTTACACATGATTCTTTCATTTGAGTTAATAGACTTACATTGAGGACAATGTAAGAATTAAGTGTGGGGGGGAATGATTTAGGATTTCTTTTATTTTTGTCTACTATTTTTTTTTCTTTATTATTATTATTATTATTATTATTATTATTAATTTTTTTTTTTTTGTGAGTTTTAGTTCCTTTTTAATACAATGATGAGATATGAATTGCATAAGTCTAAAACAGATTTATTAGTGAGAAGATTTTCATGAGAATTGAGCTTGATGTCAACCTTTTTATGAGCCAATGTTAATATGATATGTTGATTGAGAAAGAAGCATGTTTAGACTTAATCTGACTTGTATAATCATCCTTGTGAGTTTTTGAGCCTATAATGATTGATGCATTATACAAATCAATCTAATTTCTTTCTTGAGTGCTCTTATGATTACATGATTCTCTAGAACTTGCTTTAAACCGTTTGAGACTATATTGATACATGTGACAACATGAATACGATAGAGGCATTAGGATTATAACCAGAGCCAAACAGCCATCCATTATTAATGTTCCAAGAGAACACACCCTTAGTGAACCAATTTGAGCCTACATTGAATAAGCTATCTCTTTGGTAACCATAACTTGTCCCTAACCTAAATATACTTATATCTTTACCTTTGTTCCAAAGATGAATTAGCATGTTTTGAGACAAGTTGCAAAGACAAAGAAGATTTATTGAAAATTTGGGTTAGAAACAAGAAATAAGTGTGGGGGGAAAAGAAAGAAAAAAGTCAAGAGAAAAAGAAAGGGATCATTGTCAAATACATTCCCATATTAAAAAAAAATAAAATCTTCTCTTGAACTTCTAGTTAAAGTAAAGAAAAAGATGTTACAAAGTTGGTTAGAATGATGCAAAGGCTCAACATGAATATTTAGCCTATGTTATTATGTGCTTTATAAGAGTTTTGAGAAGTTTTATTTGTATGATCTTTTTATGTCTCTAAACTTTATGAACTCTTTGGAACCTTTGTGATATCTTTATCCTTTTGTTCTTCAACCACATTACAAACCCCTTGGCCCCATTACAACCTTGATTAAAGACCTCTTGATTCATGAAGTTTTATGATATAAATAGTGGAGAATAGGTGGACAAGCAAGAATATGGTAGAACTGTTTTCATGAGATTGATTGAGTGTAAACACTTCACCACTACTTTAAAGAGTGAAAATCATGAGGGTATCCCATGTGAGTAGTTGAGATTAAGTTTGAATATGCACTATTTTGATTGAAATATGTTATGTTAATATTGGCTTGACTCAAACAATTTACATTCAAGCATGTTTTTTTGTGAAATTCTTTAAGCTATTGATTAGTTTATAAGACTTGTTCAAAGATTGTCTCTAATTTGTATTTAAAGGATTAGGAGTAAATATTTTTAGTATATGTAGTTTATTTATATTTTAGTTTTTCAATGTTTGTGGGTATCGTTCTAGAAAACCCTCACGAGACTAAACTCGTCCACTAGGGACACCTAGGGGTTTAAAGGCTTGTGTCACATGCTAAGTGCCACCGTGATTTCCTACGAAAGTGGATTAGATTAGATTTTCTTATTTTATTTTTATTGAGTCGTTGCAAGGGACTAGCAACAATCTAAGTGTGGGGGTGTGATAACTCGTATAATTATATAGTTTTTAGTTATGTTTTATTATTGTTTTGTGTCAAATACGAGTTATTATTGTTTAGTCTAATTGTGTTTATGATCTTTTATATTTTTATGTAATTTGGTGTTTTTCACAAGTTTCTTTGAGTGATTTCAGATTACTAGAATTAAGGGCAAATCCAGTTCAGTTTCAGTTCCGACACCTTTTGCCATATCATCTATATCTCGAGTTTCACTGAAGCAATAAGACTGAAATTTAACCGTGCAAAGTTAAGAGGCATATCTATCTTTTTCATGTTTTACACTTCTTGAAACGGAGTCGTTTTCCCTAGCGAAATCGACCATCAAGTTGGCTGATGTGCAATGACGTCTGTGCTGACCTGTTTTCATATTTTGCCCATATCTTCTTCTCCACATCAGTAAATGAGCTGATTCCAACGGCTATGGATCAGTAACTGATAGGGGAACATTTTTCTAGAAGACCATGTGATCAGATCAGGCCTCCAAAATTGACAAAATCGACCATCAAGTTGGCTGATCAAAATTGTCATATGCAATGACGAAAATTGTTAGAAAAATGCACCCACCTATTATACCTACCTTTGAATTTGTAAAGCTTGTCTCTTGTCATTTAGCCCTCCAAAATGTGTATAAATAGAGGGCCTTGGATGATTGTAGAGGATCATATTGTACATTGGTAGGATATTAGCCATTGTAATAAAATTCTCTAAGTTTTCTTCTTCTTTCTTTTCTCTAGTTTTCTTTTTCTTTCTTTTCTTCTTCTTCTTTCTTTCTTTTATTTCCTTCTTAGATTCTCTTTAATTTTATGTTTATGTTTACAATGCCTATGCTAGGCTAAACTTCTATTTGGTTAAGGGTGATTTCAAAGCCCTAGACATGTTTTGTGATTGATTTTCAGATTCTATCTATCATTAATTTTCTATCAAAGTTGCTTATGTTCTTCTACAAGAATTGTTCATGATGTTGTCTTGATTTATTTAGGTGTACAACTAGATAGATCTTGATAATTATCTATTGCTAGTTTAGGAATCTTGATCCGTGTAATTGTCTTGATTTCCTATTCATAAGTGGCAATTTGTGATTAATGATTATGGTCAAGTTTTCAATAATTGCAAAGTGGAACATAACCTAAGTTGAACAATCCGAGCTTATGTGTTTGTTGCTTAGATCAACCTATCTTTCTCATCATAAAGCTGCCATTAAATTGAATTTAGAGAGCTTATTCTAGGTTGTTTAATGGTTAGAGATTAAATAGAGAGCTTGTTCTATTTAACGACAAACTAAGGAAAGATTGGTATAACAGAGCTTGTTGTTATCTACGGTTGTTAACTTTGATAGTTGGTTGATATTGATAGATCTGAAATTGATTCTTAATGATGTCTAGTGGTGGGGAATGAAACCTTAACCATATTTTTCATATTTGATTCTTCTTACTTACTTGCTTTCTTACTTTTCTAGTTTGCTTATTTTTAAAAGTATATTTATTTTTATTGGCTGGTTATACCGCCTAATTTGTATATTAACTTTGTTTTATTTTTATTGGCTGGTTATACCGCCTAATTTAGTATATATATTTTTATTGGCTGGTTATACCGCCTTGCATCTTATTCTTATTATTCACTTTAGTTTAAATCTGGCTTCAAAAACCCCTTTTCTTTTATTGTTCTTGAATTTAAGTTTTAAACTATTAACTTATAAACTAAAACCCAATCCCTGAGGACTCGACCCTTGCTAACTACTATACTTACAATTTATCTTTTTAGTGCAAGGTTAAATAAGATACACTCTTGTACATCAAGGTTTTTCTTTTCAAATAAAAAAAAAACGATGGAATTGAGTAATCTAACACTTGAAGAGTTGGTGGCATACATGAACATGGAGAATCAACAAGCCAAGCTCACCTCCCCAGTTCAACAGTTGGCCATGAGAGGATGTCAAGGCCATCAAGTGTTCCAAGACCAACAGTATGATCATTACTCCAACACTTACCATGAGGGATGGTGGGATCATACTAATTATGGCTACTCGAAAAATTACCAAAAAGTAGATCCTTATGCCAATTACACTCATCCATCTAGCTTCAATCAATCATGGTCTCAAGAACCAGATCTTTTTCAACCACCACATATGACTCAAAAATCAGGTACTTCTTTAGAAGATCTTGTATATTATCTTGTTACTGATACTTTGCAATTTCAACAGGAAACAAGGGCAAGCATCCAGAGTTTGGAAAGGCAAATGAGCCTATTGGCTAGTAGTACGGTGGAATTAGTAGCAGAAAGATCTCTAGCACTCCCTTCCCAAACGGTGATTAACCCAAAGGAGAATGCTACTATTGTGACCTTGAGAAATGAGGAACAAGATGAGGATGAGACAAAACCAAAGATGGATTCACTTCTTGAGGATAATGAAGCCACCATTCAAATTGAGAGTACTTTGACACCTCAGGTAGCTTTTAAGGTTCTTATTTCTACTAATGTTCCTTCTCCACTTTTTCCTAGCAGATTTGCAAAGTCCAAAAAGGAGGAACATGAACAACAATTTTTGGAAACCTTAAACAGCTTTCTTGTGGATGCCATTAGACAAGTACCAAGATATGCACAATTCCTCAAAGAGCTATACCCCACCAAGAATGATGAAATAATACGTGTGGGGGAGAAGGCATTGGCTGTTTTGCAAAGAAAACTTCCTCCAAAACGCAAAAATCCGAGAAGTTTCATGTCTAAGCCAAAAGATCCTAAAAAGCCAAGAAGGGGAATTGGCTAGGCTGAAAACAATCAATCAAGTGCTAATTGGGGGAGGCAGCCTAATTAGTGAAAGCATTGCCAAACTGCCATCCTCAGATTTGCTCTCTTTTTCTTTATCTTTTTCTTATGTTTCTTTGCTAATTGTGTTTAGTGTTTCTAAGTTCATTTAGGCTGCATAAGTTTATTTTGTTTATTAGTTCTTTTCACTTACACATGATTCTTTCATTTGGGATTAATAGCATTACATTAATGACAATGTAAGAATTATGTGTCGGGGGAAGAATTTAGGATTTTATTTAGAGTGTTTTGTTTTTGAGTCTTTTTATGTTGTTTTTCTTTCTGATCCTTGTTTTGAAAATAACTAGATGTAAATATAATTTTTAATTTTTTTAACCCCGGTTAAATGGCGGATAACGGTACTCCGTGATTATTTAAGTCGGTTCCATCAGCTACCCATAAAACTGATATTGTATATAAATTTCTCTTTCAATTTTTTTTTTCATTTTTTTCAGGATGGATGATATTCTCACAAGATTGCAGAAACGATTTCCTCCTTTTCCTCGAAATATTTTACTGAAGCTTTACCAAGTTCGATTTGAAAGATTAAGAATGCTTATGCACAAAGGGATTCCTGAAGACATACGTTGGATAATTGAAGCCAAGGTACGTGAAGATGAATATCTTCCTGTTTTGCATTTACCAGGTACAGGTAGAAGCACTTTTGCAAAGAAGCGACGAGCAAAGCGCATGAGTTCAAACTGCCACAAATGTGCACGATGGACGTGTAACGGTAAATGTCGTTCTATTGGGATTCCGTCCTCTAATCGAGATGATAAAATTGAATTCATTAAGGATGGACTGAGTAAGGAAAATTTGGGTAATATCCAACTTTCTCTTGAGACGCATCCTAGTGGAGACGTACAAAGAGAAATTCTTGATTTATGGCCGCAATTCCAAAGGGAATGACAACATCTTGGGAATCTGATGTTAAAAGACCCTGTTTGCCAGCTTGTAAGAAAACTGGATGGGAAGCATATCCTCGACTCATAGAAGGCGTTTAAACGAGTTTCTGGACGTAAAACCAGAGGAAGATGTGAGCCACAATCACAACTACAATAAATGACTTCTCAGCTTTTGGTTTGATTTGCAATAACTTCATTTTGGTTTAATTTACGTGTTGTTCGATTTGTGTAATTATTCTCTTTTTTTTTATTTGTCTTTTACGGTTGATTTTTCTTCTCTTTTTGATTTTCTTCCTGAAATCACGCAAAAATCTTTTGTTAGGTTAACATTTTCTTCTGACAGGTCAAATACACTTTCGGCGACATTATTACTCTTGACTTTTACGGTTGATTTTTCTTCTATTTTTGATTTTCTTCCTGAAATCACGCAAAAATCTTTTGTTAGGTTAACATTTTCTTCTGACAGGTCAGATACACTTTCGGCGACATTATTACTCTTGTCTGATTCACTACTCAGTCCTCTATATATTACACCATGTACTCATTCTATTTCAGGCACTCGAAAAAAAAAATGGAAAGTACTTCGTCCCAACGCATTAAAAAAATTTGTGTCTTTAGAGGTGCTTATCCAGGGAAAAATAACATATTCGCTGATGAAGCCATAAGAGTTGGAGTAATACTTGCCCAACAAAAGATCCACTTGATTTATGGAGGCGGTAGTACGGGTTTAATGGGAGCGGTCGCTACAGCAGCACACGCGGGAGGAAGTCCAGTTCTAGGAATCGTGCCAAAACTATTCACAAGTTTTTGTGGACCTACCGTGGGTAAGGAAATACAAGTCTGGAGTGTCCCTGAACGGATAACAATCATGTACCATTCTGCCGATGCATTCATTGCTTTACCAGGAGGTCTGGGTACATTGGAAGAAATAGCTTGCGTGGCTTCTTGGTCATCTTTGGTCACAAATAAGAAACCCATTGGTTTGCTTAATATTAATGGTTATTTTAGTAATTTGCTTTCATATTTAGATAATGCTGTGGATAATGGATTCATGTTTTCAGAGGCAAGGAGAACCATAATTTCTGCTACAACCATTGAAGATTTACTCAAAAAGCTCCAAGCTTATGAGTGTTTATCTGCTACGGTTGTTTCGCAAACGCTCGGAAAAAGAAACAGAGATATGGACGAGCAAGAAGTGGATTGCACTTTGTCTTTGTGACATTATCTAACATTTTGCTTGTTGTGTCTCAGTTATAATAAGTGGTTAGCAACCTCTGCAGGTAATATCTCCTAAATTCTACCTTTAAAATTTGACATTGGGGACAATGTCATATTTTAGTAGGGGGTAAGGGACATATTTTCCTAATTTAAAAAAAAAAAATTATTGTATTTTAAGCCATTTAGAAGTATTCATTCTGAACAAGGTCTGAGTAAGGGAGACTTGAGACATACCTTGTCAGTTTGATTTCTTCTTTTCAAAAAAAAAAAAAAAAGCATGTTTAGACTTAGTGTGTTTTTAGTGTGTTTTAGTTACTTTCAATACTATGATGAGATATGAATTGCATAAGTCTAAAACAGAGTTATTAGTGAGAAGATTTTCATGAGAATTGAGCTTGATATCATTTTTTTTATGAGCCAATGTTAATATGATATGTTGATTGAGAAAGAAGCATGTTTAGACTTGATATTGACTTGTATAATCATCCTTGTGAGTTTTTGAGCCTATATGATTGATGCATTATACATATCAATCTAATTTCTTTCTTGAGTGCTCTTATGATTACATGATTCTCTAGAACTTGCTTTAAACCATTTGAGACTATATTGATGCATGTGACAACATGAATATGATAGAGGCATTAGGATTTTTAGCCAGGGCCAAACAGCCATCCCTTATTGATGTTCCAAGAGAACACACCCTTAGTGAACCAATTTGAGCCTACATTGAATAAGCTATCTCTTTGGTAACAATAACTTGTCCCTAACCTAAATATACTTATATCTTTACCTTTGTTCCAAAGATGAATTAGCATGTTTTGAGACAAGTTGCAAAGACAAGGAAGATCTATTGAAAATTTGGGTTAGAAACAAGAAATAAGTGTGGGGGGGAAAGAAAAGAAAAGTCAAGAGAAAAAGAAATGGAATACTGGCAAATACATTCCTATGTAAAAAAAAAAAAAAAATATGAATCATCTCTTGAATTTGTGGAAAAGGAAAAAGATGTTACAAAGTTGTTTAGAATGAAGAAAAGGCCCAACATGAATATCCGGCCTAGGTGACTATGTACTTGTAAAAAGTTTTGAGAAGTTTCTTTGTATGATCTTTTTATGTCTCTAAACTTTATGAACTCTTTGGAACCTTTGTGATATCTTTATCCTTTTGTTCTTCAACCACATTACAAACCCCTTGGCCCCATTACAGCCTTCATTAAAGACCTCTTGATTCATGAAGTTGTATGATCTAAATAGTGGAGAATAGGTGGACAAGCAAGAATATGGTAGAACTGTTTTCATGAGATTGATTGAGTGTAAACACTTCACCACTACTTTAAAGAGTGAAAATCATGAGGGTATCCCATGTGAGAAGTTGAGATTAAATTTGAACATGCACTATTTTGATTGAGATATGTTATGTTAATATTGGCTTAACTCAAACAATTTACATTCAAGCATGATTTTTTGTGAAATTCTTTAAGCTATTGATTAGTTTATAAGACTTGTTCAAAGATTGTCTCTAATTTGTATTGAAAGGATTAGGAGTAAATATTTTTAGTATATGTAGTTTATTTATATTTTAGTTTTTCAATGTTTGTGGGTATCGTTCTAGTAAACCCTCACGAGACTAAACTCGTCCACTAGGGACACCTAGGGGTTTAAAGGCTTGTGTCACATGCTAAGTGCCACCGTGATTTCCTACGAAAGTGGATTAGATTAGATTTTCTTATTTTTTTTTTATTGAGTCGTTGCTAGGGACTAGCAACAATCTAAGTGTGGGGGTGTGATAACTCGTATAATTATATAGTTTTTAGTTATGTTTTATTATTGTTTTGTGTCAAATACGAGTTATTATTGTTTAGTCTAATTGTGTTTATGATCTTTTATATTTTTATGTAATTTGGTTGTCAACAATTAACTTTGTTTTATTTTTATTGGCTGGTTATACCGCCTAATTTAGTATATATATTTTTATTGGCTGGTTATACCGCCTAATTTAGTATATATATTTTTATTGGCTGGTTATACCGCCTTGCATCTTATTCTTATTATTTACTTTAGTTTAAATCTGGCTTCAAAAACCCCTTTTCTTTTATTGTTTTCTTTGAACGTAAGTTATAAACTAATAACTCATAGATTAAAACCCAATCCCTGAGGACTCGACCCTTGCTAATCATTATACTTACAATTGATCTTTTTAGTGCAAGGTTAAATAAGATACACTCTTTTGGGTGCATCGGAGTGACAGCTCAAGGACAGACATAAAGCAAATGGAGCCCCGAATAAATACGGGCTCACTCTGTCAAAGAAAAAGAAGAGAAAAAGATGGCGAAATGAAAGCCAAGAAAAACAAAAGAAAACACAATGAAAAAAGAAAACAAAATGTGTGAAAGACATGGCAAATTGAAAGCCAAGAACGAGGAAAAAAAGACGCAAAAGTCACAAAGAATGAAAAGTCCAAAAGGGACAAATGCTTCAAAGAGAATCCTCCTCAAGAAATGATCCTTGATCTGATTACCCTTAAACACATATTTTAGGCCTCTTTATTTTTTGAACCTTGAGCCATGGCCTACATTACGTGCTTTAAAAGTCCATTTTGATGATGCATGAATACTTAATTTGAAAGGTTTTTCCTTAGATTTTATCCCATTTCATCAAATTATCATTTCACTAGGAAGAATTTAGAATTCTCAAGTGTATGGTAGTACAAAAAAAATATATAGAAAAATTGGAAAGAATGGGACTCTAGGGTGAAAACCCAAAAATGGGCGATCTAGAGTAAAATGGAAGAAGTGGTTATCGAGGAACATTTGAGAATTCCTGAACCTCCCAAATTGTCAATTCTCATTCAGAGGATTGTCTTCAAAAACTGAAACTTTTTCTCCAAGATTAAACTTTTCGGTTTAAACATCCCAGCTAATCTTGACGCTTGTCAAAATGCCTTGATATGGAAAGAATGTTGAATTTGTTTGGTTCTCAATAAATTCATGATTTGTAAAACCTGTTCCATTTGTGATCCTAGAAGGGATATACATTTTTTTCATGAAGTTTTCCTGGAAAAGCCAGAATCTTGTTATACCAAGCCTTGCCAATCCTAGTTGAAAAAACCAGATTGATACTTAGAGAAATTTCTAACAATGATCATCAGTCTTCAAAAGATTTGTACATCACACATTGTGGGGTTAATATTTTTTGTTCAGAAGTTTTCAAAATGCGAAAACAAATAAAGAGATTTTGAAATACCCATTTTGATGTTGACATGAGACAAGGATTTTTCTAACTCAAAGGTATAAAACTGCCAAGATAGGTCCTGACTTCCAGATATGAGAAGAAGAAATAAAACCCGGTTCAAATCTCTGTTGATAAAAGTTTGAAAACTGTTGGGGCAAAGAGAATAGCCAAAATGAATTGAAGATATACTCTGATTTGAAGAGGAAAAAATGAATTTGAAAGGCTAAGCTAAAGTCTAGAAAAACAATCGGGGGCATTTGCATCACTCATGAGCACTCATCTCTTTATCAAGCTTTTACATCCGCACAGTGTCGACAAGCATTTGCATCATTCATGGGTATTTGCATTGGTATTATTCCATAAGCATCTGCATTTTACCTTTACCTTTACATTTACATTCTTCATGAAATTCGCATTTGTGTCATTTCAAACAATTGCATCATTTCTAGAATCATTGCATTATTGTGTGGTAATTGTAGTTACACCATTTATAAACCAGTTACATGAATACAATTAGTAGGGGCATCTGCATCATGAAACATGGGCATCAATCCAGGCCATTTGCATTTGCACTAAGAAATATTTTACATTTGCACCATGAAGCATGAGCACCTTGTTAAAAGACATGTGCATCTGCATCATTTCTCAAAGCTTCTGGAGGAGTTATCCAGAATTTTACAATGAGCAAGTCTTTGGTGGTGATAGCCAAAGCTTCTGGAGGAGTTACCCAGAATTTTATAATGAGCAAGTCTTTGGTGGTGATAGCCAAAGCGTCTGGAGGAGTTACCCAGAATTTTACAATGAGCAAGTCTTTGGTGGTGATAGCCAAAGCTTCTAGTGGGGATATCCAGAATTTTACAGTTTTAAAAGTGAACAAGTCTTCGGTGGTGATAGCTGAAGCCTCTGGTGGAGATATCCAGGGTCTTATAATTTTGAAAAATGAGAAATCTTTTTCTGGAGGAGTTACCCAGAATTTTACAATGAGCAAGTCTTTGGTGGTGATAGCCAAAGCTTCTGGTGGGGATATCCAGAATTTTACAGTTTTAAAAGTGAACAAGTCTTCGGTGGTGATAGCTGAAGCCTCTGGTGGAGATATCCAGGGTTTTATAATTTTGAAAAATGAGAAATCTTCTTTTGGAGGAGTTACCCAGAATTTTATTCAACATGTGCATCTACATCAAGAAGCATTTGCATCAATCTAAGTTAGTTGAATCTGCATCAAGAAAGTTTGCATCAAATCAAGTCATTTACATTTGCATCAAAGACATTTGCACCAATCTAAGTCATTTGCATCTACATCAAGAAGCGTTTGCATCAACTAAAGACATTTGCATTTGCATCATGAAGCATTTGCATCATCTCTTAAAGCTTTCAGGTATAATCGAACTCGTTTTGCTTCTCAAATTAGTCGAGCCCCGAGATCATCGTCGAGGTATTTTCTTTTATATGAACAAGTCTTCGGTGGTGATAGCTGAAGCCTCTGGTGGAGATATCCAGAGTTTTAAAATCCTTTGAAAAGGTAGAAAGTCTTCGGTGGTGATAGCTGAAGCCTCTGGTGGAGATATCCAGAGTTTTAAAATCCTTTGAAAAGGTAGAAAGTTTTCGGTGGTGATAGCTGAAGCTTCTGGAGGTGATACCCAGAATTTTTACAGTTTTAAAATGAGCAAGACTTTGGTGGTGATAGCCGAAGCTTCTGGAGGAGATACCCACAATTTTAAACACAGCTGAGAACAAGACAGGTTAAGGCCCCGAGATCATCATCGAGGTCATTTCTTTTCTTACAAATCGAATTCGTTTCCTTAAGACGAGTCGAGGCCCGAGATCATCGTCGAGGTACTTTTTTTTATTACGAACAAGTCTTCGGTGGTGATAGCTGAAGCCTCTAGTGGAGATATCTAGAGTTTTAAAATCCTTTGAAAAGGTAAAAAGTCTTCGGTGGTGATAGCTGAACTTCTGGAAGTGATACCCGTAATTTTTACAGTTTTAAAAATGAGCAAGACTTTGGTGGTGATAGCCGAAGCCTCTGGAGGAGATACCCAGAATTTTAAACACAGCTGAGAACAAGACAGGTTAAGGCCCCGAGACCATCGTCGAGGTCTTTTCCTTTCTTGCAAATCGAATTCGTTTCCTTAAAACGGGTCGAGCCTTGATTAGTCAGGGAATTCAATTTAAGGACAAAATCTTCAATTTACTATTTAAAAAAAAAAAATTAAAAAAAGAAAAATTTGAAAAAAGAAGAAAAAAAATGAAAAAATAGAAAATGAAAAATGAAAAAATGATAGAAGATTGAAAAAGAAAACCCCATTCCCTTTCCTTCACATGCGATTTCACTGACTGTACAAAATTAGTGTCGGTTTATCTTTGCCTGATTCCTGATTCTCAGCAATAGCCAAAGAGGGGCAGCTGTAGACACCTAATTTTGTCCGGACCACTAAAATAGGTATGTTTTCTTCCTAAATTGATGTTTCTGAGTGTAAAAGGATTTTTTTCATCCTATAGGTGGTACTCCGAGACTTAGTTTAAGAGGGCGAGCATAAAAAGTCAAACTTGAAAAAAAGTCAACCTAAAAAAAAGTCAACCCCAAAAAGTCAACTACTAAAAAAGTCACCCCACTTTCAAAGTCAAGATTTTAAGTTCAATTGAAAAATGCCGAAAGAATTTTGATAATCTGAGGTCTACATTGAAAGATATGGAGTTCGAAAGTTGGTATTTGGAGATTCAGTAGAAAGGAAACCCTAATCCGAGAAATTTGGGGAAAAATGCTTAAACAATCAAATTGGTCGAAATTGAAGGTTCCAAATGAAAGATAAGCACTGACTACGGGTAATGGAGAAGTCACTTGCAAGAGAAATCGAAACAAAAGTCAATCCGGGAGAAAACCAAGAATTAGGGTTTTTAGTGGATTTCGGTGAAATTGGGAAGAACCACAGAAATGGCCCGACTTGGTAAGACCAAAGCCCCCCAATGGATGAGGAATATTTAAAAAGGATAGCCCAAGGCTCAGCATGAAGAAAATCTCAAAATCGAACTTGTTTTGAGCAAAACCGGGTTTCGGAGGCAAAAGGGAAAAATTGGAAAATTTGGGAAAAATAGCAAATAGACTCCGAAAATTCTGAAAATTTGTCAATCTCATTCTTAAATCATTTAAAAGAGATTGGTAAAAGAAAATCTTGATTCGGAGTTCGTTTGCAAAATGGCCAAATCCCGGGCTTCTTATGTAGTAATTCAAAAAGGAAAATCCTGGAAAAATATCTAATGAGCTCCAAATCTTTTGAATTTTGAAAATATCATTTTTAAATTAGTTGGAAGAGATTGGCAAAATAAAATCTTGATTCGGAGTTCGTTTGCAAAATGGCCAAATCCCGGGCTTCTTATGTAGTAATTCAAAAAGATAAATCCTATAAAAATAGCAAATGGACTCCAAAAATTCTGAAATTTTGCAAATCTCATTTTATTTATTTGGAAGAGATTGGCCAAAGAAAATCTTGATTCGGAGTTCGTTTGCAAAATGGCCAAATCTCGGGCCTCCTATGTAGCAATTCAAGCCGATAAATCCCGAATAAATACCAAATGAGCTCCAAAATTATGAAAACTTCCAGATCACACTTTTTAATTATTTTGAAGAGATTGGTGAAGAAAAATCTTGATTTGGAGCTCGTTTAAAAAATGGTAAAATAAGGGCATAAAAAGGTATTTTTGGAAGAAAAAATCCAAATAAATAGCAAACGGACTCGGATAATTTTGAAAACTTCTAGAACTCAATATTTTATTATTTTGGAAGTATTAAAAAAATAAAAATTGAATTTGGAGTCTGTTTGATATTTATTTGCATCCGGGGGCAAAATGGTCATTTCATCCAAGCAACCAAAAGGGCTACTTTGGGCCTTTCAAAAAATCAGAGTTGAGCTGGAAAAGAGAAGTGCTGGCCTGCCCAGGCCCAAAGGAAGGAGGAAGCTTCTGATTTTTCAATCAAATGGTTAAAAATCAAGAGTTAGTTAGAGATTCTCTTTGATCAAGCCATGGTGATTAAGCCACATAGGCCAAGAGAGATGTCAACATTATTCTTAAACAGCTGTAATTTGAGAGAGCTGAGGTGCTAATATAAAGGTGGTAATTTCATGATTTTTCACCTTGAATTATTAGCCATTTGATGGAAAATTGGTTACAAGAAAAATGACAACATCCTTGGGCAATATGAGGGGGTTTCGGCCAACACTTGTAGGGATGCAGAAAATTCATTTTTTCACTTCATTTTGCTGAGTTCTTTTGGTATTTACTTAGTTTTTTCTCTCCTTGGTTGAAAGCAAAAAAGAAAAGTTTAGAAAAGAAAGGAAAGTTTGAAGAGATAAAGCTTGAAAGATAGCTTCTTGAGGTTGCTCTTGAGCACCAACTCTTGCACTTTCTTGATTTTCCATTCTTATTTTTGCTATTTTGATTATTATTTGGTGAGTTTCTATTTTCAATAATTTTTTTTATTGTTCTTTTAAGTTTTTCCTTCATCTCTTTCTTAAAGATTTTTTTTACAATTTTTTTTTACAATAAACTCACCATGGCCAAATGGCCTACATTATTTATTTAAGTTTCTATTTTGGTTTATTTTACCATATTTTTTATGTTATTTTCTTTGATCTTGGTGTTTTAAATGTTATTTTACTTCATATTCTTGAGTTATATTTCAATTTGGTTGCTTTGTTTGTTGCCATTTATGTTTTAAATATCATGTTTTTGCATTTTTAATTTTTTGTTTTCATAATGTTTAAATTTGAGCATGTTTTAGATTTAGTATATCAAGTGTTTGTGAAAATGCTTGTGTGGTCTTTGCATGATTTGAGTTTTATATCTTAGTTGAGCATGTTTTAGATTTAGTATATAAGTGTTTGTGAAAATGATTTTGTGGTTTTTGCATGATTTGAGTGTTATATTTTAGTTGAGCATGTTAGTATACCAAGTGTTTGTGAAAATGCCATGCTTGTTGGAGCTTGAGGCCATTTGGCTACTCCATGTGTTTTGCATTGTGTGTTGCATTTTTGCCATGTTAGTTGGTAGGTTTTTGCATTTGCATGACATTTGATTTAGTTTTGCATGCTAGTATACCAAGTGTTTGTGAAAATGCCATGTTTGCTAGTTACATTATTCTATTCAGCCACCCTTGGAATTTTTGCATTTTATGTGCATTCTTGCCATGTTAGTTGATAGGTTAGCATTTGCATGATATTTGGTTGAGTTTTTGGTTTAAGCATGCTTTGTGTTTGTGAAAATGCCATGCATATTTTAGTTTTTATTTGCCATGCATGTTCATGCATTTTAGGTCTAGGTTGCATTAAATGTAATGCAAGTTCATTTAGGTCTAGGTCACTTTATGAATGCCATGCATTTTTTCGTGACATTTAGGTTTAAGCTCATGCATTCATGCACTATGTTTGCTGTATTGTTTCATACATTTCATGTTCATGCCACTTGAATAATGACTTGAGCCAATTAATGGTTCAAAGTCATGCTCTCTTGAGCACACTTGTGGAAAATTAAGTTTGTCAAGTTGATTATTTTACCTTTGTGATTTTTTTTACTTAGCCAATTTTTATCTAACTTTCAAAAAGTCCTATCTACTGTTTATGAGCTATTTTATGAGTTTCAAATATTTTTACTTTGATTTTTAAATGATTTTATCAAAGGCAAAAAAGTGTTTTGACAAAACAGTTTTTTCACCCAGTACTCATACATTTCCGATTTTTCTGGGAATTCATCTTTAATCATAAAATTAAGCTGATTTTTCCCGTGTATTTTTGCATGTCCTAAGTCTCCATTATTTTTTTCAGAATTTTTTGAATTTTTAAAAATAGGGTAAAAAATCGTGGCTTAAAACTTGACAGTGGAGTCAGAATTGAATTTAAAGAAAAATCATTTTTCTGTTTTGGTTAAGTTACTTAGAGTGGGCTGATTAGGAGGGTTAGCTACTGGCTTAGGGTAGTTTCTAAGCCTTTTTAAACCCTAAAAATGGTTTTTCAAGTCTCGGGTTAAGGGTAGTCAAGTCCGGATTTTTAAACTTAGGAAATTAGAACCATTTAAAAAAGATTTAGCCCAGTTTTTACTTTAAATTCAAGCTTTTCCAAATTGTTTTCAAACAATCACAAAGTATTTCGATTTTAGAATATTTAATTTGACATATTTTCCTAAGGTAGCCGGATATCTTTTTAGATATACGGATTTCGTTAATTAAAGGGAAAAATACATTCATGCATTGCATTTTTCATATACATGCATTTTATATAATATATGATTCTTGCTATAATAATTTCTATGATATTGTTATGATTTTGAGTTATGTTATATTGTGTATTGTATGATTTGGAATATTTCATGATATCCTATGCTTTTTATTTAGTTTTTTTTTATATTATTTAGTATATGTTACGTTCATGCATTATTATTTTTATTTATATTTTCATGCATATATATTCCATGTTATTTAAATTATATGCCATATCATTCATATTTGTCATGACATTTAAATCATTTCATTTCATTTAGGATATATTATGTCATCTAGAATATTTTATTTCATTTAGATTATATCATATGACTTAGGATATTGCATTTCATGTAGAATATATTATATTACCTAGGTCATTTCATTTCATTTAGGATATATTATGTCATCTAGAATATTTTATTTCATTTAGATTATATCATATGACTTAGGATATTGCATTTCATATAGAATGTATTATGTTACATAGATCATTTAATTTCATTTAGAATATATCATATAACTTAGGATATTTCATTTCATTTAGAATATGCTAAGGCATTCAAATCATGTCATGTCATTTATGTTGCATTATATTATTTAGATTTTACTATGTCATTTTATTTATGTCATGCATATACATATTCATTTCTTTTAAATGTTTTCAAAAAAAGATAATGATTTTCAATAAAATAAAGATATTCCCGAGTTAAAATAATTGATGAGTTCTCTGCCGGGTTTGCTGGGGAGGATATCATCAATTATTATTAATAACGGAATATCTTCTTTAAAAAGAGAATGATTCGGAAAATTTTCCAAAATTAATAAAAATTTCTATATTTTGCCGCGTTTGTTGGGGAATATAGGAAAATTTTGAATATATAAATTTCGGATCATTTTCAATTAAAAATGGAATTATTTTTCTTTAAATTGGGAATTAACTTGAAATACTAAATTTAAAACCGATTTTTTACCGAGACTTGAGATAACACACGATTAATAAGGTAACGATTTATACGGGCGTTGTGGGGGTGCTAATCCTTCCCCGCACGCAACCGACTCCCGTACCCGCTTCTTTGATGTCTCTGGTTTAAAATGCAGACTTGAAATTGGTTTTTAAAATGTTTTAATTAATTTTTAAAATATTTTATAAAACCGATTTTAATAGGTGGCCGATCATACCTAGCTAAAAAAGATTGGTGGAGACTCCATGTCTTTTTCAAGGTCATTTTCAAAACCTTCATTTTTCTAGAGGAATTAAGTCGACTTTTCCTCGATTTTTTTAAGTCATGCTTAACGAATAATAAAGTCTTGCGATGAGACTCGTTATTTTTTAGGTTGCGACAGTGAGAATAGATTGAAATTCAATTTCGAGTACACACCTTCTTATAATCTGATCGGAGCAATGCTTCCAAAGGTAATGATCATCCCAAATATAGTATTTGGCATCACTCTTGATCTTATTTCTTTGAGATAATGTCAACTCTTGTGTCAACTTCTTGATAGCTAAGTAATTAACAATATCGGCATACTAAGGAGTTCTTGTACTTATAAAAAGAAGTTGCTCATCCGGAAAGTTTTCATTCAAGGGTAGTGCATCCTCCTCATGAACTAAACGGCTAAGATGGTCCGCAACCAGGTTGTCACTACCTCTCTTATCTTTTATCTCCAAATCAAACTCTTGTAAGAGAAGTATCCATCTAATCAACCTTGGTTTGGCCTCCTTCTTAGTGAGTAAGTACCTAAGGGCTGCATGGTTAGAAAATACGATTACTTTAGTACCAACTAAATAAGATCGAATTTTTTCTAAAGCAAATACAACAGCCAAAAGTTCTTTTTCAATAGTGGAATAGTTTAATTGAGCATCATTAAGAGTTTGGGAGGCATAATAAATGGCATGTGAGGCTTTGCCAACCCGTTGGCCCAAAACAGCTCCAATGGAATAGTCAGTAGCATCACACATGATTTCAAAAGGTACATTCCAATCTGGTGGTTGCAGGATAGGAGCTGATGTCAAGAGTCCCTTCAATGTTTCAAACGCCTTTTTGCATTTACCATCAAAGTGGAAAACCATATCTTTTTGTAGTAGCTTGCAAAGAGGTAATGTGATCTTTGAGAAGTCTTTGATAAATCTCTTATAGAAACTTGCATGTCCAAGAAAAGAACGAACCTCTCTCACATTTGTGGGAGGTGGTAAAGAATGCATAATATCTATTTTAGATTTATCAACCTCTATCCCTCTAGAAGAAATAACATGGCCCAAAACTATTCCTTGTTCTACCATAAGTGACATTTTTCCCAATTCAAAACAAGGTTAGTTTCCATGCATCTTTCAAGTACAAGTGTAAGGTTCTCTATATCAAAAGAATCACCATAGACACTAAAATCATCCATAAACACTTCTATGATGTTCTCTACATAATGTGAAAATATGCTAACCATACACCTTTGGAATATAGCTGGTGCATTACAAAGACCAAATGGCATACGCCGGTATGCAAAAGTACCAAATGGACATGTGAATGTTGTTTTTCTCTTGGTCCTCCGGAGCAATGGCAATCTAATTATAACCTAAAAAACCATCAAGAAAACAATAATGAGAATGGCCAGCTAACCTTTCAAGCATTTGATCAATAAAACGTAAAGGAAGTGGTCTTTGTGAGTTGTGGAATTAAGTTTGTTGCAACCTAAAAAATAACAAGTCTCATCGCAAGACTTTATTATTCGTTAAGCGTGACATTAAAAAAACCGAGGAAAAGTCGACTTAATTCCTCTAGAAAAATGAAGGTTTTGAAAATGACCTTGAAAAAGACATGGAGTCGCCACCAATCTTTTTTAGCTAGGTGTGATCGGCCACCTATTAAAACCGGTTTTATAAAATATTTTAAAAAATTAATTAAAACATTTTAAAAACCAATTTCAAGTCTGCGTTTTAAACCAGAGAAATCAAAGAAGCGGGTTCGGGAGTCGGTTACGTGTGGTGAAGGATTAGCACCCCCACAACGCCCGTATAAATCGGTACCTTATCAATCGTGTGTTATCTCAAGTCTCGGTAAAAATTGGTTTTAAATTTAGTATTTCAAGTTAATTTCCAATTTAAAAAAAAAATAATTCCATTTTTTATTGAAAATTATCCGGAATTTATAATTTCAAAATTTTCCTATATTCCCCAACAAACGTGGCAAAATATAGAAATTTTTATTAATTTTGGAAAATTTTCCGAATCATTCTCTTTTTAAAGAAGATATTCCGTTATTAATAATAATTGATGATATCCTCCCCAGCAAACCTGCCAGAGAACTCATGAATTATTTTAACTCGGGAATATCTTTATTTTATTGAAAACCATTATCTTTTTTTGAAAATATTTAAAAGAAATGAATATGTATATGCATGACATAAATAAAATGACATAGCAAAATCTAAATAATATAATGCTTCCTAAATGATATGATATAATGTAAATGCCTTAGCATATTCTAAATGAAATGAAATAAATGCCTTAGCATATTCTAAATGAAATAAAATATCCTAAGTTATATGACATATTATAAATAAAATGAAATGACCTAGGTAACATAGTATATTCTATATGAGATGCAATATCCTAAGTCATATGATATATTCTAAATGAAATAAAATAACCTAAGTAACATAACATATTCTATATGTAATGAAATAACCTTAGTAACATGATATTTGCTAAATGAAATAAAATAACCTAAGTAACATAACATATTCTATATGAAATGAAATAACCTAAATGACATGGCAAACATGAATGATATGACATATAAATTAAATGAGATGGAATATGAAATAATGCTATCATATAATATGCATGAAAATAATAATGCATGAACATAGTATATACTAAATAATATTACCAAAAAAAAAATTCAATAAAAAGCATAAGATATCATGAAATATTCCAAATCATATAATAAACAATATAACATAACTCAAAATCATAACAATATCATAGAAATTATCATAGCAAGAATCACATATTATGTAAAATGCATGAATATGGAAAATGCAATGCATGAAATGTATTTTTTTCTTTAATTAAGGAAATCCATATATCTAAAAAGATATCCGGCTACCTTAGGAAAATATGCCAAATTAAATATTCTAAAACCAAAATACTTTGTGATTGTTTGAAAACAATTTTGAAAAGCTTGAATTAAAAATAAAAAATGGGCTAAATCTTTTTTAAAATGGCTCTAATTTCCTAAGTTTAAAAAATCCGAACTTGACTACCCTTAACCCGAGACTTGAAAAAATATTTTTAGACTTTAAAAAGGCTTAGAAACTACCCTAAGTCAGTAGCTAACCCTCCTAATCAGCCCACTCTAAGTAACTTAATCAAAACAGAAAAATGATTTTTCTTTAAATTCAATTTTGACTCTACTGTCCAGTTTTAAGCCATGATTTTTTACCCTATTTTTAAAACTTCAAAAAATTCTGAAAAAAATACTGGCGACTCAAGACATGTAAAAATACACGATAAAAAATCAGCTTAATTTTCTGATTAAATATGAATTCCCAGAAAAATCAGAGATGTACGAGTTTTGGATGAAAAAAAAACTGCTTTGCCGAAACACATTTTTGCCTTTGATAAAATCATTTAAAAATCAAAGTAAAAATATTTGAAACTCCTAAAATGAATTACAAACAGTATCTAGGACTTTTTGAAACTTAGATAAAAATTGGCCAAGTAAAAAAAATCACAAAGGTAGAATAATCAACTTGACAAACTTAATTTTCCACAAGTGTGCTCAAGAGAGCATGACTTTGAACCATTAATTGGCTAAAGTCATTATTCAAGTGGCATGAACATGAAATGCATGAAACAATACAACAAACGTAATGCATTAAATGCATGGATTTAAACCTAAATGTCATGAAAAAATGCATGGCATTCATAAAGTGGCCTAGACCTAAATGAACTTGCATGGCATTTAATGTAACCTAGACCTAGAATGCATGAACATGCATGGAAAATAAACCTAACTTAATAACTAAAATATGCATGGCATTTTCACAAACACAAAGCATGCTTAAACCAAAAACTCAACCAAATATCATGCAAATGCTAACCTATCAACTAACATGGCAAGAATGCACATAAAATGCAAAAATTCCAAGGGTGGCCGAATAGCATAATGTAACTAGCAAACATAGCATTTTCACAAACACTTGGTATACTAGCATGCAAAACTAAATCAAATGTCATGTAAAATCAAAAACCTACCAACTAACATGGAAAAAAATGCAACACACAATGCAAAACACATGGAGTAGCCAAATGACCTCAAGCTCCAACAAGCATGGCATTTTCACAAACACTTGGTATACTAACATGCTCAACTAAAATATAACACTCAAATCATGCAAAACCCACACAAGCATTTTCATAAACACTTAATATACTAAATCTAAAACATGCTCAAATAAGATATAAAACTCAAATCATGCAAAGACTACACAAGCATTTTCACAAACACTTGATATACTAAATCTAAAACATGCTCTAGCTCTTTACCATCATTATTGACATCTTTTGACTTCATTCTCCTTATTGTACCTAAAATTCAAAAACATATTATAAGTAAACAAGATAAAGATCGAAAACATAACAAAAACTAAAGGTAGAAAGGCATAAAATGTATATTTTATGAGCTTATCAGTAACTAGCAGTTAGGGTTAGGTTAATAGGGAGGCTACAAATACATGTTCTAGTCGCCTATTCATTTGAACAATTCTGAATTTAGTGAGCTTGAATTTATTCAAAGTGAGTGTTTCACTCTTTTTAGCTCTTGACAGAACTAGTGAACTTATCAAAGAAATCCTTTCTTTGTGGTGTTCTTCCTATCAAATTTAGGTTCTAGAAAGAAGTGTTCTTGAGGTTTAGTTAGCTTAGCTAATCTAGGTTCTTTGATCCAAGATTTCTACGGGTTTAAGTTCCATCGCCTGAATCTTGGCTTTCTTGGGGTTAAGGTATTTCAATTTGTTAGTAGGTTCAAAGGGTTTAACCCCTAGGGTTCACATCACTTAGAACCCTAATCAACATGCATTTATATGTTTATTCAGCGAAAGAGCATGCATATCAAACAACCTATAGGATCTGATACCACTGTTGGATTTTGACTTATTATAATCCGAGAACATAGAGGAAAAGTTCAAGTCACTTACTTGTCTGCCTATGCAATGCTCGCTTGTTATGGATATGAGTAATGAACTCAATCGAATGCCTAAGGCACTCTTGTAATCATCCGGTTAAGGCAACTACAAGACATAACCTATCTTGCTCGTCCAAACCAGAATGCTTACTGCCCTGCTTCTTGATAATTCAAGCAATTAAGAACCCCTCACTCACTTAGCAATTGCACTTAGCAATCTGCCTCTGATTATTGGTGTTACACACTTGTATATTGATGTTATACACTTGTATATGTCTTGGCCGAATCCTCTCCTATTTATAGCCACTCAAGGGTTGCTTCATGAGAGGGTTAAAGGACACAACCCCTTCTAGAATAGTTCGGTCAGTAGAACCTGTCACAACCTAAAAAATAACAAGTCTCATCGCAAGACTTTATTATTCGTTAAGCGTGACATTTAAAAAAACTGAGGAAAAGTCAACTTAATTCCTCTAGAAAAATGAAGGTTTTGAAAATGACCTTGAAAAAGACATGGAGTCGCCACCAATCTTTTTTAGCTAGGTGTGATCGGCCACCTATTAAAACCGGTTTTATAAAATATTTTAAAAATTAATTAAAACATTTTCAAAACCAATTTCAAGTCTGCGTTTAAACCAGAGAAATCAAAGAAACAGGTTCGGGACTCGGTTACGTGCGAGGAAGGATTAGCACCCCCACAATGCCCGTATAAAACGGTACCTTATCAATCGTATATTATCTCAAATCTTGGTGTAAAGTTGGTTTTAAATTTAGTATTTCAAGTTAATTCCCAATTTAAAGAAAAATTAATTTCATTTTTAATTGAAAATGATCCGGAATTTATAAATTCAAAATTTTTCTATATTCCCCAACAAACGTGGCAAAATATAGAAATTTTTATTAATTTGGAAAACTTTCCGAATCATTCTCGTTTTTTGAAAGAAAGATATTCCTTTATTAATGATAATTGATGATATTCCCTCCAGCAAACCCGGTAGAGAACTCACGAATTATTTTAACTCGGGAATATCTTTATTTTTTATTGAAAAATCATTATCCTTTTGAAAACATTTTAAAAGATATGAATATGTATATGCATGACATAAATAAAATGACATAGCAAAATCTAAATAATATAATGCTTCCTAAATGATATGATATAATTTAAATGCCTTAGCATATTCTAGATGAAATGAAATAAATGCCTTAGCATATTCTAAAATGAAATGAAATATCCTAAGTTATATGACATATTATAAATAAAATGAAATGACCTAGGTAACATAATATATTCTATATGAGATGCAATATCCTAAATCATATGATATATTCTAAATGAAATAAAATAACCTAAGTAACATAACATATTCTATATGAAATGAAATAACCTAAGTAATATGATATTTTCTAAATGAAATAAAATAACCTAAGTAACATAACATATTCTATATGAAATGAAATAATTTAAATGACATGGCAAACATGAATGATATGGCATATAAATTAAATGAGATTGAATATGAAATAATGCTATCATATAATATGCATGAAAATAAAAATGATAACAATAATGCATGAACATAGTATATGCTAAATAATATGACAAAAAAATCACTAAATAAAAAGCATAGGAGATCATGAAATATTCCAAATCATATAATAAACAATATAACATAACTCAAAATCATAACAATATCATAGAAATTACCATAGCAAGAATCACATATTATATAAAATGCATGAATATGAAAATGCAATGCATGAAAATGTATTTTTTCCTTTAATTAAGGAAATCCGTATATCTAAAAAGATATCCGCCTACCTTAGAAAAATATGTCAAATTAAATATTCTAAAACCAAAATACTTTGTGATTGTTTGAAAACAATTTTGGAAAGCTTGAATTAAAAGTAAAAACTAGGCTAAATCTTTTTTAAATGGCTTTAATTTCCTAAGTTTAAAAATCTGGACTTGACTACCCTTAACCCGAGACTTGAAAAACCATTTTTAGAGTTTAAAAAGGCTTAGAAACTACCCTAAGTCAGTAGCTAACCCTCCTAATCAGCCCACTCTAAGTAACTTAACCAAAACAGAAATATAATTTTTCTTTAAATTCAATTCTGACTCCACTGTCCAGTTTTAAGCCACGATTTTTTATCTTATTTTTAAAAATTCAAAAAATTCTAAAAAACATATTGGAGACTCAAGACATGTAAAAACTACACGGGAAAAAATCGGCTTAATTTTCTATTTAAAGATGAATTCCCAAAAAAATGGGAAATGTACGAGTACTGGGTGAAAAAACTGTTTTGTCAAAACATATTTTTTTGCCTTTGATAAAATCATTTAAAAATCAAAGTAAAAATATTTGAAACTCATAAAATGGCTCACAAACAGTAGCTAGGACTTTTTGAAAGCTAGATAAAAATTGGCTAAGTAAAAAAAAATCACAAAGGTAGAACAATCAATTTGACAAACTTTTATTTTCCACAAGTGTGCTCAAGAGAGCATGACTTTGAACCATTAATTGGCCTATGTCATTATTCAAGTGGCATGAACATGAAATGCATGAAAAATTACAGCAAACATAGTGTATGAAATGCGTGAGCTTAAACCTAAATGTCATGAAAAAATGCATGGCATTCATATAGTGACCTAGACCTAAATGAACTTGCATGGCATTTAATGCAACCTAGACCTAAAATGCATGAACATGCATGGCAAATAAACCTAAGTTAATAACTAAAATATGCATGGCATTTTCACAAACACAAGGCATGCTTAAACCAAAAACTCAAACAAATATCATGCAAATGCTAACCTATCAACTAACATGGCAAGAAGCACATACAATGAAAAAATTCAAGGAGTGGCCGAATAGCCTATGTAACTAGCAAACATGGCATTTTCACAAACACTTGGTATACTAACATGCAAAACTAAATTGAATGTCCTGCAAATGCAAAAACCTACCAACTAACATGGAAAAAATGCAACACACAATGCAAAACACAATGGAGTAGCCAAATGGCCTCAAGCTCCAACAAGCATGGCATTTTTACAAACACTTGATATACTAACATGCTTAACTAAAATATAACATTCAAAACATGCAACCACAAAGTAGAAATACAAAAACCAAACAAGCATTTTCACAAAAACTTAATATACTAACATGCTCAACTAAAATATAAAACTCAAATCATGCAAACTCCACACAAGCATTTTCACAAACACTTGATATACTACATCTAAAACACCAACAAATTTAAACATTATGAAAACAGAAAATTAAAAATGCAAAAACATGATATTTAAATCATAAATGACAACAAACAAAGCAACCAAATTAAAATATAACTCAAGTATATGAAGTAGAACAACATTTAAGACCTCAAGATCAAAGAAAATAACATAAACAACATCATAAAATAAACAAAACAGTAACTTAAATAGGAATGTAGGCCAATCGGCCATGGTGAGAAAATTGTAAAAAATATATTAAAGAAAGAGATGAAGAAAGAAACTTAAGAAGAACAAAAAAAACATTTATTTAAAATGAAAACTCACCAAATAGCAATCAAATTGCAAAATCAAGAATGGAAAATCAAGAAAGTGCAAGAGTTGGTGCTCAAGAGCAACCTCAAGAAGCTATATTTCAAGCTTTATCTCTTCAAACATTCCTTTCTTTTCTAAACTTTTCCTTTTTGCTTTCAACCAAGGAGAGAAAAACTAAGAAAAACTAAGAGAATTCAGCCAAAATCAAGTCTGCAAATGCAAATTCTGAACCCCCCTTAGTGCTGGCCGAATGGGACTTAAAAAGAGCAAGGATGTTGTCATTTTTTTGTAACCAATTTTCCATCAAATGGCTAATAATTCAAGGTGAAAAAATCATGAAATTACCACCTTTAGATTAGAATATCAGCTGTCTCAAATTACAGCTGGTCAAGAATAATGTTGAGATCTCTCTTGGCTTATGTGGCTTAATCACCATGGCTTGATCAAAGAGAATCTCTAACTAACTCTTAATTTTTAGCCATTTGATTGAAAAATCAGAAGCTTCCTCCTTCCTTTGGGCCTGGGCAGGCTAGCACTTCTCTTTTCCATCCCAAGTCAGATTTTTTGAAAGGCCCAAGTAGCCCTTTTCGGTTGCTTGGGTGAAATGACCGTTTTGCCCCCCGGATGCAAATAAATATCAAACGGACTCCAAATTCAATTTTTATTTTTTTCATACTTCAAAAATAATAAAATATTGAGTTCTGGAAGTTCTCAAAATTATCCGAGTCCGTTTGCTATTTATTTGGATTTTTTCTTCTAAAAATGCCCTTTTATGCCCCTACATTTTACCATTTTTTAAACGTGCTCCAAATCAAGATTTTTCTTCACCAATCTCTTCAAAATAATTAAAAAGTGTGATCTGGAAGTTTTCATAATTTTTGGAGCTCATTTGGTATTTTTTTCGGGATTTAACGGCTTGAATTACTACATAGGAGCTCGGGATTTGGCCATTTTGCAAACGAACTCCGAATCAAGATTTTATTTCGCCAATATCTTCCAAATAATTTAAAAATGATATTTGCAAAATTTCAGAATTTTTGGAGCTTATTTTCTATTTTTCCAGGATTTATCTTCTTGAATTATTGCATAGGAGGCCTGGGATTTGACCATTTTGCAAACGAACTCCGAATCAAGATTTTATTTTGCCAATCTCTTCCAAGTAATTTAAAAATGATATTTGTAAAATTTCAGAAGATTTGGAGCTCATTTGCTATTTTTTCGAGATTTATCTTCTTGAATTATTGCATAGGAGGCCCGGGATTTGGCCATTTTGTAAACAAACTCCGAATCAAGATTTTCTTTCGCCAATCTCATCCAAATAATTTAAAAATGAGATTTACAAAATTTCAAAAGATTTGGAGCTCATTTGCTATTTTTTCGGGATTTTCCTTTTTGAATTACTAAACGAAAAGCCCGAGATTTGGCCATTTTGCAAACGAACTCCGAATCAAGATTTTCTTTCGCCAATCTCTTTCAAATGATTTAATAATGATATTGACATATTTTTAGAATTTTCGGAGTCCATTTGCTATTTTTTCCAAATTTTCCAATTTTGCCCTTTTGCCACCGAAACCCGGTTTTGCTCAAAACAAGTCCGATTTTTTGATTTTCTTCAAGCTGAGCCTTGGACCTTTTTAATCATTCCTCATCCATTGGGGGCTTTGGTCTTACCAATTCGGGCCATTTCTGTGATTCTTCCCGATTTCACCGAAATCCACTAAAAACCCTAATTCTCGGTTTTCTCCCGGATTGACTTTTATTTTGGTTTTTCTTGCAAGTGACTTCTCCATTACCCGTAGGCAGTGCTTATCTTTCATTTGGAACCTTCAATTTTGACCAATTTGATCGTTTAAGCACTTTTCCCCAAATTTCTCGGATTAGGGTTTTTTTTCTACTAAATCTCCAAGTCCCAACTCCGAACTCCATATCTTTTAATGTAGACCTCGGATTATCAAAATTCTTTCTCCATTTTTCAATTGAACTTAAAATCTTGATTTTGAAAGTGGGTTGACTTTTTCAGTAGTTGACTATTTAAGGTTGAATTTTTTGGGGTTGACTTTTTTGAAGTTGACTTTTTCAAGTTTGACTTTTTATGCTCGCCCTCTTAAACTAAGTCTTGGAGTACCACCTGCAGGATGAAAAAAATCTTTTGACATTCAGAAACCTCAATTTAAGAAGAAAACATACCTATTTTAGTGGTCCGGACAAAATTAGGTGTCTACAGCTGCCCCTCTTTGGCTATTGCTGAGAATCAGGAATCAGGCAAAGATAAACCGACACTAATTTTGTACGGTCAGTGAAATCACATGTGGAGGAAAGGAAAAGGGGTTTTCTTTTTCATTATTCTATCATTTTTCACACTCTTTTTTCTTTTAAAAAGCTGTAAATTGAAGATTTGTCCTTAAATTGAGTTTCCTGACTAATCAAGGCTCGTCTTAAGGAAACGGATTCGATTTTCAAAAGAAAATTTGTGCCCGAAGGTCTTTAAAATGGTGCCCGAAGGTCTTAAAAATGGTTCCCGGAAGTCTTTAAAATTGTGCCTGGAGGTTTTCAAAATGGGGCTCGGAGGTCTTTAAAATGGTGCCCGGAGGTCTTAAAATGGTGCCCGGAGGTTTTCAAAATTGATGCCCGAAGGTATTTAAAATGGTGCCCGGAGGTCTTAAAATGGTGCCCGGAGGTTTTCAAAATTGATGCCCGAAGGTCTTTAAAATGGTGCCCGGAGGTCTTTAAAATTGATGCCCAAAGGTCTTTAAAATGGTGCCCGGAGGTCTTTAAAATGGTGCCCGAAAGCCTTACCCGTGATTTGAAAAATTATGCCGGAGGTCTTAAGAATGGTGCCTGGAGGTCTTAAAAATGGTGCCCATAGGCCTTAGCCGTGATTTGAAAAAAATTATGCCCAGAGGTCTTAAGAATGGTGCCCGGAGGTCTTAAAAATGGTGCCCGTAGGCCTTACCCGTGATTTGAAAAAAGTTATGCCCGGAGGTCTTAAAAATGGTGCCGGTAGGCCTTACCCGTGATTTGAAAAATTATGCCCGAAGGTCTTAAGAATGGTGCCTATATGCCTTACCCGTGATTTGAAAAAAATTATGCCCGGAGGTCTTAAGAATGGTGCCCGAAGGTCTTAAAAATGGTGCCCGTAGGCCTTACCGTGATTTGAAAAAAAAAGTTATGTCCGGAGGTCTTAAAAATGGTGCCCGTAGGCCTTAGCCGTGATTTGAAAAATTATGCCCGGAGGTCTTAAGAATGGTGCCCGGAGGTCTTAAAAATGGTGCCCGTAGGCCTTACCCGTGATTTGAAAAATTATGCCCGGAGGTCTTAAGAAAGGTGCCTGTAGGCCTTACCCGTGATTTGAAAAATTATGCCCGGAGGTCTTAAAAATGGTGCCCGTAGGCCTTACCCGTGATTTGAAAAATTTTGCCCGGAGGTCTTAAAAATGGTGCCCATAGGCCTTACCCATGATTTGAAAAAAAATTATGCCGGAGGTCTTAAGAATGGTGCCCGGAGGTCTTAAAAATGGTCTTTGAAGAATTGTTGAAAATTAACCTAAAGATTTTGAGAATATGCGAATGCTTTTTGATGCAGATGTTGAATAAGATACAAATGACTTAGACTGGTGCAAATGTCTTTGATGCAAATGTAAATAACTTAGATTAATGGAAATGTTTCTTGATGTAGATTCAAATAACTTAGATTGATGCAAATTTTCTTGATGCAGATGCCTTTACTAATTGTGTTCATGTAAATGGTTTAATATTATCACACAATAATGAAAATGCAATGATTCTAGAAATGATGCAATTGCTTGAGATGACGCAAATGTGAATTCCATGAAGAACGTAAAGGTAAAATGCAGATGCTTATGGAATAATGCCAATGCAAATACCCATGAATGATGCAAATGCTTGCCGACACTGTGCAGATGCAAAAGCTCGATAAAGAGATGAGTGCTCATGAGTGATGCAAATGCCCCCAGTTGTTTTTCTAGACTTTGGCTTAGCCTTTCAAATTCATTTTTTCTCTTCAAAACAGAGTATATCTTCAATTATTTTGGCTATTCTCTTTGCCCCAACAGTTTTCAAACTTTCATCAACAGAGATCTGAACTGGGTTCTATTTCTTCTTCTCATATCTGGAAGACAGCCCTATTTTGGCAGTTCTATACCTTTGAGTTAGAAAAATCCTTGTCTCATGTCAACATCAAAATGGGTATTTCAAAAAATATCTTTATTTGTTTTCTTATTTTGAAAACTTCTGAACAAAAAATATTAACCCCACAATGTGTGATTTACAAATCTTTTGAAGACTGATGATCATTGTTAGAAATTTCTCTAAGTATCAATCTGGGTTTTTTCAACTGGGATTGGCAAGGCTTGGTATAATAAGATTCTGGCTTTTCCAGGAAACCTTCCAAAAATTGACTAAAGCTTTTCCAGGAAAACTTCATGACAAAAATGTATATCCCTTCTAGGCTCACAAATGGAACAGGTTTTATAAATCATGAATTCATTGAGAACCAAGCAAATTCAACAGTCTTTTAGTTTTCATATCAAGGCATTTTGACAAGCGTCAAGATTGGTCGGCAAGTTTAAACCGGAAAGTTTAATCTTGGAGAAATTTTTTTTAGGTTTTTGAAGACAATCCTCTGAATGAGAGTTGGCAATTTTGGTGGTTCAGGAATTCCTAGATGTTCCTCGATGACCACTCCTTTAATAAGATCTTTTCTTTTGTGGTATCGGCACTATCATCGATGGCATCAAAAATTTCCAAATTTACTCTAGACCGCCCATTTTTGGGTTTTCGCCCTAGAGTCCTATTCTTTCCAATTTTTTTTTTGGGTTCTACCATTCACTTGAGGATTCTAAATTCTTCCTTAGTGAAATGATAATTCGATGAGATGGGATAAAATCTGAGAACAAACCTTTCAAATTAAATATTCATGCTTGATCAAAATGGACTTTTAAAGCACGTAATGTAGGCCATGGCTCAAGGTTCAGAAAGAAAGGATAAATGGGCCCAAAATATGTGTTTGAGGGTAATCAGATCAAGAATCATTTCTTAAGAAGGATTCTCTTTGAAGCATTTGTCCCTTCTTGGACATTTCTTTCCTTTTGACTTTGCTCTTTTTCTTCCTTGCTTTTGGCTTTCAATTTGCCATGTCTTTCACACATTTTTTTTGCTTTCATTTTGCCCCCCTTTTTTCAACGGAGTGAGCCCATCTTTATTCGGGGCTCCATTTGCTGTGCATCTGTCTTTGAGCTAGGACTCATTTCTCAATGATCTTTAAAAAGATCTTTCCTTGCATTTGCCCCCTAGTGTAGAGGGTGATCCTTGATCAGGGTTCAAAGAAGAAATAATTCTTTTGGCTCAAAAGGGGTGACTATGGATAATTTCTTTTTTTATGCGAAAGGGATATGAAAGATGACCATTTCTCATGTCAAGTACAAATATTCATATTGAAAAGCAATCCCCAAGGGAAATAGATATTCAGAATTTCATTTTGCACTTTGGAATCATCCGAATTCTCATATGCATGATATTACAAAAATGTTTTCATTTTTCATCGCATGCCCCAATGATTCATGCGTTAGTCCATCCTTATTCCCCATGTATCTATCATTTCCGCATATGATGCACCAGTTTGATTAACCATGAGAATTTGTATCAAAATAGCAAAATAGCAATCAAAATAGCAAAATCAAGAATGGAAAATCAAGAAAGTGCAAGAGTTGGTGCTCAAGAGCAACCTCAAGAAGCTATATTTCAAGCTTTATCTCTTCAAACTTTCATTTCTTTTCTAAACGTTTTCTTTTTGCTTTCAACCAAGGAGAGAAAAACTAAGAAAAACTAAGAGAATTTAGCCAAAATCAAGTCTGGAAATGCAAATTCTGAACCCCCCTTAGTGCTGGCCGAATGGGACTTAAAAAGAGCAAGGATGTTGTCATTTTTTTGTAACCAATTTTCCATCAAATGGCTAATAATTCAAGGTGAAAAATCATGAAATTACCATCTTTAGATTAGCATATCATCTGTCTCAAATTACAGCTGTTCAAGAATAATGTTGGCATCTCTCTTGGCTTATGTGGCTTAATCACCATGGCTTGATCAAAGAGAATCTCTAACTAACTCTTAATTTTTAGCCATTTGATTGAAAAATCAGAAGCTTCCTCCTTCCTTTGGGCCTGGGCAGGCCAGTACTTCTCTTTTCCAGCCCAAGTCTGATTTTTTGAAAGGCCCAAGAAAGCCCTTTTCGGTTGCTTGGGTGAAATAATCATTTTGCCCCCCAGATGCAAATAAATATCAAACGGACTCCAAATTCATTTTTTATTTTTTTAATACTTCCAAAATAATAAAATATTGAGTTCTGGAAGTTTTCAAAATTATTCGAGTCCGTTTGCTATTTATTTGGATTTTTTTCCAAAAATGCCCTTTTATGCCCCTACATTTTATCATTTTTTAAACGAGCTCCAAATCAAGATTTTTCTTCACCAATATCTTCAAAATAATTAAAAATTGTGATCTGGAAGTTTTCATAATTTTTGGAGCTCATTTGGTATTTTTTCGGGATTTATCGGCTTGAATTACTACATAGGAGCTTGGGATTTGGCCATTTTGAAACGAACTCCGAATCAAGATTTTCTTTTGCCAATATCTTCCAAATAATTTAAAAATGATATTTGCAAAATTTCAGATTTTTTGGAGCTCATTTGCTATTTTTTCGGGATTTATCTTCTTGAATTATTGCATAGGAGGCACGGGATTTGACCATTTTGCAAACGAACTCCGAATCAGGATTTTATTTCGCCAATATCTTCCAAATAATTTAAAAATCAGATTTCCAAAATTTCAAAAGATTTGGAGCTCATTTGCTCTTGTTTCGGGATTTATCTTCTTGAATTATTGCATAGAAGGTTCGGGATTTGGCCATTTTGCAAACGAACTCCAAATCAAGATTTTCTTTCGCCAATATCTTCCAAATAATTTAAAAATGATATTTGCAAAATTTCAAAAGATTTGGAGCTCATTTTCTATTTTTTCGGGATTTGTCTTTTTGAATTACTACACAAGAAGCCTGGGATTTGGCCATTTTGCAAACGAACTCCGAATCAAGATTTTATTTTGCCAATCTCTTTCAAATGATTTAAGAATGAGATTGACAAATTTTCATAATTTTCGGAGTCTATTTGCTATTTTTTCCAAATTTTCCAATTTTGCCCTTTTGCCACCGAAACCCGGTTTTGCTCAAAACAAGTCCGATTTTCATATTTTCTTCAAGCTGAGCCTTGGGCTATCCCTTTTTAATCATTCCTCATCCATTGGGGGCTTTGGTCTTACCAAGTCGGGCCATTTCTGTGATTCTTCCCGATTTCACCGAAATCCACTAAAAACCCTAATTCTCGATTTTCTCCCGGATTGACTTTTCTTTCGGTTTTTTTGCAAGTGACTTCTGCATTACCCGTAGTCAGTGCTTATATTTCATTTGGAGCCTTCAATTTCGACCAATTTGATCATTTAAGCACTTTTCCCCAAATTTCTCGAATTAGGGTTTCCTTTCTACTGAATCTCCAAATCACAACATCCGAACTCCATATCTTTCAATGTAGACCTCGGAGTATCAAAATTATTTCTCCATTTTTCAATTGAACTTAAAATCTTGATTTTGAAAGTGGGTTGACTTTTTTAGTAGTTGAGTTTTTGGGGTTGACTTTTTTGGGGTTGACTTTTTTGAGGTTGACTTTTTTCAAGTTTGACTTTTTATGCTAGCCCTCTTAAACTAAGTCTTGGAGTACCACCTGCAGGATGAAAAAAATCTTTTTATATTCAGAAACCTCAATTTAAGAAGAAAACATACCTGTTTTAGTGGATTCGGACAAAATTAGGTGTCTACAGAACCAATACCTTTCAAACGATTACAACCATTTGTCTATTAGGAGGGAACCTTTCTTACCCGAAAGACCATATTATTTCGGTCCATGTGGCAGCCACATGATGTATGATGTCACATGTCACAAACCAATTAGTGACATTTGTGCATGATGGTGTTGATGTGTCACACCTATGTGCCACATCATCTAGGCCACCTAGCTACCACTAGCTAGTGTCATTCTACCTCATAGAGTGTCACTCACCTAGCTACCCTTCAGCTACATCTAGCTGAGTGAGCTGGTGTCCAGCTCCTTGAGCTGAGCTAGCTGGTGTCCAGCTACTTTGAGCTGACTTGAGCTGAGTAAGCTTTCACTTTGAGCTCCTTATGAGCTTCCATAAGCTTATCCCATCTCCTTGCTAGTTTACCATCATCATATATCATTCATATCAAGTTAATCTTATGCGTACTTGGTGTATTTGTTCACTTATGTCCAAATACTTCCAACATTTTTGAGATCAAATTTAAACTAAAGTAAACAATAAAAGTAAGAAAACAAGTAAATAAGAAGTAATCAAATATGAGAAATATGGCTAAAGGTTCATTCGCCACCACTAGACATCATTAAGAATCAAATTCATACCTATCAATATCAATTATCTATCAAAGCTAACAACCGTAGATAACAACTTGATAAGCTCATAAAATACATCTTTTATGCCTTTTCTATTCTTAGTTTTAGTTATGTTTTCGATCTTTATTTTGATTTCTTACATTATATTTTTAAATTCTAGGCATATTTAAGAGAATAAAGTGAAAAGATGTCAATAATGATGGTACAGAGCTTACAAAATAATAATCACAAGATGGAAGAAGACTTGGGAGTCAAAAAGATCAATTTCTGATTGCAAAGCAAGAAGCCAGATTTGACCTCCGGAGCTTGTTGCAAGGAAAACATGATGTTAAATTCCTTATTGAAAGAAACTTTCTCTTGACTTTTGAAGCTGACTTGAATATCTTTCCAACGGTAGTTTACATGTCTAAATCGGACAAAAAATGGTCACCCAAATCAGCTAAGGAAGTGCAAGAAGATGCGTCAGAAATGGCTGCAGAAGCTCGGCGCTGCGGCGTCCGAGTTTGGGAAAAGACAACAAATTTGAGAAAAAACATAAATTTTGCCCCCTAACCTTACTTGTGCGGCAAGGACTTATTCCCAGGGTTTTAAAGCTCTATAAATACCATCTTTTGAGCCACAAACTAGACATCTTTTGAGGAGATTCAAGGATTATCATTATTCTTCTTCTTTTTCTCCATTCTCTTAGTTTTCTTTTAGCTTTTCTTCTTAGTTTCTTTTATGTCTATGTTAACTATGCCTATGCAAGGCTAAACTTCTCTTTGGTTAAGGGTGATTTCAAGGCCCTAGACATGTTTTGTAATTGATTTTTAGATTTTATCTATCATTAATTTTCTATCAAAGTTATTTATGTTCTTCCATTAAAATTGTTCATGATGATGTCCCGATTTGTTTAGGTGGCCAACTAGATATATCTTGATAATTATCTAATGCTAGTTTAGGAGTCTTGATCCGTGTAATTTGTCTTGATTTCCTATTCAATAGTAGCAATTTGTAATTCATGATTATGTTGGGTTTTCGGGAATTGCAATGTGGAACATAACTTAAGTTCAACAATCCGAGCTTACGTGTTTGTTGCTTTGATCAATCTATCTTTCTCATCATAAAGCTGTTATCAAATTAAATTTAGAGAGCTTATTCTATGTTGTTTGATAATTAGAGATTAAATAGAGAGCTTATTCTATTTAGCGACAAACTATGGAAAGATCGGGGTAGTAGAGCTTGTTTTTATCTACGGTTGAAAATTTTGATAGTTAATTGATGTTGATAGATCTGAAATTGATTCTTAACATTGTCTAGTGGTGGAGAATGAAACCTTAACCATACCTTTGTCATATCTGATTACTTCTTATTTACTTGCTTTTGTATTTTTATTGTTTGCTTAAACTGGTTTCAAAACCCCCTTTAACTTTTGTTTTCTTTGAATTTAAGTTTTAAACTAGTGATTGATAAATAAAACCGAATCCTTGTGGACTCGACCCTTTATAACTACTATACTTATAATTGATCTTTTTAGTGCAAGGTTAAATAAAGATACAGTATTTTGAGTGCATCAATTTTTGGTGCCGTTGTCGGGGATTGCTTTATTATTAGTTATTTGGTTTATTCTTATTTTCTGTTTTAATTAGTTTATTTTCTTGTTTTCTTTTTTAGTGAACGTCCCAATCTCCCAAAGAAGAAAAACCTCACTTAGGACTTAGGAGAAATAGGGAATTCATAGCTTCCCACCATAGAACAAACGAAAGTTGATCCAAACTATCCAAGAGGAAGGAGAGATGTCAGCAAACAACTGAACTCTTAAGGAGCTAGCCACTATGGACTTGGATCAACAACCATTGTGCATAGAGTATCCTACTCTTGAGGTAGCATTTGAATTAAAATCTGGCTTGATTCATCTTCTTCCAACTTTTCACGATTTTGCAGGAGAGGATCCAAATAAACACCTCTTAGTATGTTCTAGCATGAGACTAACCGGGACCACAGAAGAGCAAATAAAGCTGAAAGCCTTCTGATTCTCTCTAGCTGATTCAGCAAAGGAATGGCTCTACTACCTACCATTGGGGACCATCACTACATGGAATGGGATGAAGAAATCATTCTTGAAACGATATTTTCCAGCATCTAAGGCTGCCAACATTAGAAAAGAGATATGTGGGATTCGAAAATACAACGGAAAGTCCTTGTATGAACATTGGGAGAGGTTCAAGAAACTTTGTGCATCATGTACACACCATCAGATAAGTAAACAAGTGCTCATCCAATATTTCTATGAAGGTTTCTTTCCCATGGAGAGACGCATGATAGATGCAACAAGTGGGGGAGTGCTAGTTGATAAAACTCCCGAAGCTGCTAGACTTCTCATCTCCAACATGGAAGCCAACTCACAATAATTCACCATGAGAGATGAACTACCACCACAACCAAAGAAAGTGAATGAGGAAAGTTTATCATCTCTTGAACAAAAATTTGATAAACTGACTTCTCTTGTGCAACAAATGGTTGTAGGTCAAATACAGCAAATTAAGGCTTGTGGTATATGTTCAAACATAGGGCACCAAACTAATATGTGTCAAACACTTCAAGATGATCTAAATGAACACGTAAATGCTTTCGGTGGATTTTCGGGCCAACCAAGGAAGTATGATCCCTACTCAAACACTTACAATCTAGGATGGAAGGATTATCCAAACTTCAATTATAGAGGGAACCGATTACAAGTTGCTCATCCATCCGTTGACAATCAACCATCGGGTTTCTAACAAAGAACGCAACAACCATATCAAACCCGAGAGCAAGTACCACCACCACAAAATTCAGGTGAGTCTCTAGCAGGTCTTGTCAAATCTCTTGCTACTAACCAAAGACAGATACAACAAGAAACAAGGGAAACAAACAGAAAAATGGCAACAATGATGAGTCAATTAGAGACTCAAATGGGACAAATGGCAACAACAATAAGTCAAATGCAAGCAAGGGATTCAGAAAAGTTACCTTCCCAAACCATAGTGAATCTAAGAGAGAATGCCAATGCTATAATTCTAAGAAGTGGGAAATATTTAGAGACACCACAAAGGGATAGTGCTCAAGGGGAGGATAACACCATGACATCATTTTCATATCCCAATGAGCCACTAGAAAAGATAACTCCTAAACCATCTTTTTCTTCTTATGTAACTCCTCCACCTTTTCCTAGCATTAGCAAAGTCCAAGAAGGAGGAGCAAGAGAAGGAAATTTTGGAAACCTTCCGGAAAGTAGAAGTGAACATTCATCTACTAGATGCTATTAAGCAAGTGCCAAGATATGCCAAGTTTCTAAAGGAATTGTGTACTTCTAAGAGGAAGCTCAAATGAAAAGGTAAGTGTGGGAGAAAATGTGTCAGCTGTTCTTCAAAAAAAAACTTACACCTAAATGCAAGGATCCAGGTATGTTTACCATTCCTTATAAGATAGGAAACACCAGGTTTGAGCGTGCTATGCTAGATCTAGGAGCATCCATTAATGTTATTCCATATTCAATTTATGCTTCATTAAATCTAGGACCATTAGAGAAAACCAGTGTTATAATACAACTTGCTGACTGTTCTAACACTTATCCTAGAGGAGTTATAGAAGATGTCCTTGTACAAGTTAATGAGTTGGTCTTTCCCGTTGATTTCTACGTTCTTGAGATGGAAGATGAGATGTCTTCTAATCCAACACCCATTCTATTAGAGAGACCATTCTTAAAAATAGCTAGGACTAAAATTGATGTGCATGATGGCGCCCCCACTATGGAATTTGATGGTGAAATAATTCGATTTAACAATTTTGGTCATGAGATACCCTAGTGATGTGCATTCTGTTTTTTCTATTGATATAATTGATTCCTTGGTACAAAAAGCTTTTGAACTAGATGATGAAGATAAATTGGAAGTAGCCATTAACAGGTACCTTGGCTTGGAGAATTATAAAGGAGATGAGAAACCCGCTTTGAGTGAACAAGTGGAAGAGTCAATACATCGTCACAAGCATTACCACCTAAAGATGCAAGGTTTGATGTTTCATTTATTGAATTGCCTTTATCTAATGAGAAACTTCTACCTTCCATTTTGCAGGCACTAACTTTGGAGTTGAAACCATTATCGGACCACTTGAAATATGTGTTCTTAGGTGAAAAGGACACACTACCGGTCATAATTGCCAAAGAGCTCACACCTTTGCAAGAAGAGAGACTTATCCGAGTTCTTAGAGAGCATAAAACAGTAATTGGTTGGACAATTGTCGATATCAAGGAAATAAGCTCATCCATGTGCATGCACCGAATTTTGTTAGAGTAGGGGTCCAAACCAACAAGAGAAGCAGAAAGAAGATTGAACCCTCCTATGATGGAGGTTGTGAAAAAAAGAGATACTGAAGCTCCTAGATGTTGGAGTGATCTATCCTATCTCGGATAGCAAATGGGTGAGCCCGACCCAAGTGGTTCCAAAGAAATCAGGTGTAACGGTGGTAACAAATAATGAGAATGAACTTGTTCCTACTAGGATTCAAACAGGGTGGCGAGTTTGTACTGATTATAGTAAACTTAATTCCACAACTCGCAAAGACCACTTTCCTTTACCTTTTATTGATCAAATGCTTCAAAGGTTAGCTGGCCATTCTCATTATTGTTTTCTTGATGGTTTTTCAGGTTATAATCAGATTGCCATTGCTCCGGAGGACTAAGAGAAAACAACATTCACATGTCCATTTGGTACTTTTGCATACCGGCGTATGCCATTTGGTCTTTGTAATGCACCTGCTATATTCCAAAGGTATATGGTTAGCATATTTTCAGATTATGTAGAAAACATCATAGAAGTGTTTATGGATGATTTTAGTGTCTATAGTGATTCTTTTAATAGATGTCTAGAGAACCTTACACTTGTACTTGAAAGATGCATGGAAACTAATCTTGTTTTGAATTGGGAAAAATGTCACTTTATGGTAGAACAAGGAATAGTTTTGGGCCATGTTATTTCTTCTAAAGTAATAGAGGTTGATAAAACTAAAATAGATATTATGCATTCTTTACCACCTCCTACAAATGTGAGAGATGTTCGTTCTTTTCTTGGACATGCAGGTTTCTATCGGAGATTTATCAAAGACTTCTCAAAGATCACACTACCTCTTTGCAAGCTACTACAAAAAGATGTGGTTTTCCACTTTGATGATAAATGCAAAAATTCATTTGAAACATTGAAGGGACGCTTGACATCAACTCTTATCATGCAACCATCAGATTGGAATATACCTTTTGAAATCATGTGTGATGCTAGTGACTATGCCATTGGAGCTGTTTTGGGCCAATGGGTTGGCAAAGCCTCACATGTCATTTATTATGCCTCCCGAACTCTTAATGATGCTCAATTAAACTATTCCACTACTGAAAAAGAACTTTTGGCTGTTGTATTTGAAAAATTTTGATCTTATTTAATTGGTACTAAAGTAATCGTATTTTCTGACCGTGCAGCCCTTAGGTACTTACTCACTAAGAAAGAGGCCAAACCAAGGTTGATTAGATGGATACTTCTCTTACAAGAGTTTGATTTGGAGATAAAAGATAAGAGAGGTAGTGACAACCTGGTTGCGGACCATCTTAGCCATTTAGTTCATGAAGAGGATGCACTACCCTTGAATGAGAACTTTCTAGATGAGCAACTTTTTTTTATAAGTACAACAACTCCTTGGTATGCCGATATTGTTAATTACTTAGTTACCAAGAAGTTGGCACAAGAGTTGACATTAGCTCAAAGAAATAAGATCAAGAGTGATGCCAAATACTACATATGGGATGATCCTTACCTTTGGAAGCATTGCTCCGATCAGATAATAAGAAGGTATGTACTCGAATCTGAATTTCAATCTATTCTCACCTTTTGTCACTCTTATGCATGTGGAGGACACTTTGGATCCAAAAGGACAGCCATGAAAGTTCTTGATTCTGGATTTTATTGGCCTACTATGTTCAAGGATGCATACCTCTTTTGCAAATCATGCGATCGTTGCCAAAGAACAGATAACTTAGGTGCTAGAAATCAAATGCCTCAAACTCCAATACTTATTGTTGAAATTTTTGATGTACGGGGCATGGATTTTATGGGACCTTTTCCTTCTTCTTTTGGTAATCTTTATATTTTACTTGACGTTGATTATGTTTCAAAATGGGTGGAAGCAAAATCCACTAGGACTAATGACTCTAAAGTTGTTTCAGATTTTGTCAAGACTAACATCTTTGCTAGGTTTGGAACACCAAAGGCCATAACCAGCAATAGAGGTACTCACTTTTGCAATAGGACTATGGAAGCACTTTTGAGGAAGTATAACATCACACACAAGGTCTCCACCTCATATCATCCTCAAACTAGTGGGCAAGCTGAAGTGTCAAACCGAGAAGTTAAGTCCATCCTTGAAAAGAAAGTTAATCCAAATAGGAAGGATTGGAGTTCACGACTTGATGATGCACTTTAGGCTTATAGGACAGCATATAAGACACCCATTGGTATGTCTCCTTATCGACTTGTTTATGGTAAGTCTTGTCATCTTCCAGTTGAATTAGAACATAAGGCATATTGGGCTATCAAACAATGCAACATGGAGATGGTTGAGATAGGTAAGCAAAGAAAACTAGACCTACAAGAATTAGAGGAGATAAGAAATGATGCCTATGAGAATTCTAGGATTTACAAGGAAAAGACTAAGGCATTCCATGACAAGATGATATCAAGAAAGGACTTTGTTGTTGGACAAAAGGTTCTTCTCTTCCATTCACGCCTTAAGTTATTTCCAGGTAAGTTACGTTCTCGTTGGGTTGGACCTTTTGTTATTACTAATGTGTTTACTCATGGTGCAGTTGAAATCTAAAGCCCAAAAACAGATAAGGCATACATAATGGTCATCGATTGAAGCCTTACTATGAGAACTTTTCAATACAAGATGTGGAGGAGTTGCCACTCTTTGAGCCAAATTATGTTGAATAATAATGGCATGGGTCTAAGTCAGGCTGAGGATAATAAACCAAGCGCTTCTTGGGAGGCAACCCAAAAGGATGGAGAGCATCTACTATATCAGATTTGCTTATTCCTTGCTCTCCATCATTCTATCTTTTATTGTTTTTCTTTTGTTTTGTTTAGTAGTTCTTTTCTCTTAGATATAATTCTTGCATTGGGGGATAATAGCATTACATTGAGGACAATGTAAAAATTATGTGTGGGGGGAAGAATTTAGGATTTTATTTAGAGTGTTTTGTTTTTGAGTCTTTTTATGTTGTTTTTAGTGTGTTTTAATTACTTTCAATACTATGATGAGATATGAATTGCATAAGTCTAAAACAGATTTATTAGTGAGAAGATTTTCATGAGAATTGAGCTTCATATCATTTTTTTATGAGCCAATGTTAATATGATATGTTGATTGAGAAAGAAGCATGTTTAGACTTAAATCTTACTTGTATAATCATCTTTGTGAGTTTTTGAGCCTATATGATTGATGCATTATACATATCAATCTAATTTCTTTCTTGAGTGCTCTTATGAATACATGATTCTCTAAAACTTGCTTTAAACCTTATTGAGACTATATTGATGCATGTGACAACACGAATATGATAGAGGCATTAGGATTTTTAACTAGGGCCAAACAGCCATCCCTTATTGATGTTCCAAGAGAACATCCCCCTCAGTGAGCCAATTTGAGCCTACATTGAATAAGCTATTTATTTGGTAACTATATCTTGTCCCTAACCTAAATATACTTATTTATATCCTTACCCTTGTTCTAAAGATGAATTAGCATGTTTTGAGACATATTGCAAAGACAAGGAAGATCTATTCAAATTTTGGGTTAGAAACAAGAAATAAGTTTGGGGAGGAGAAAGGCAAAAGTCAAGAGAAAAAGAGAAAGAATATTGCCAAATACATTCCCATGTGAAAAAAACCTTTTTGAATAATCTCTTGAACTTCTAGTTAAAGAAAAGAAAAAGATGTTACAAAGTTGTTTAGAATGAAGAAAAGGCCCAACTTGAATATTCGGCCTATGTATTATGTGCTTTGTAAAGAGTTTTGTGAAGTTTTCTTTATATGAATCTTATTATGTCTAAACTCTATGAAATCTTTGGCACCTTTGTAATATCCTTTTCCTTTTATTCTTTAACCACATTTATTACCCCTTGGCCCTATTACAACCTTGAATAAAGACCTCTTGATTTATGAAGTTGTATGATCTAAATAGTGGATAATAGGTAGACAAGCAAGCATATGGTAGAACTGTTTTCATGAGATTGATTGAGTGTAAACACTTTACCGCTACTTTTAAAAAGTGAAAATCATGAAAGTATCCCATGTGAGAAGTTGAGATTAAGTTTGAACATGCACTATTTTGATTGAGATATGTTATGTTAACTTAACTCAAACCCTTTACTATCAAGCATGATTCTTTGTGAAACTCTTTAAGCTATTGATTAGTTTGTAAGACATGTTCAATGATTATCTATAAGTTGTACTGAAAGTGAACTAGATTCGGTTTTCTTACCTTGTGTCTATTTGATTTTGCTCGAGGACTAGCAAAAGATTAAGTGTGGGGGAATTGGATAAGTGCTTAATTTCATACATTTTCCTATTTAATTTCCTTATACTTTGTGCTTTGATTCTCAATTCCTTGACATTTTACTAGGTTTTTATGCTTTGTAGGTATTTTGGAGGAGATGAAGTCAAAACATGTCAATTAGGATGTTAAAGAGCTTACAAAATCACAATCACAAGATGGTAAAAGTATTGGGAGTCAAAAAGATCAAATTCTTAGTGCAAAGCAAGAAGACAGATTTGACCTCCGGAGCTTGTTACTAAGAAAACATGATGTTAGAATCTTTATTCGAAGAAACTTCCTCATGAATTTTGAAGCTAACTTGATTACCTTTTCAACGGTTGGTCATGGGCCTAAATCGGATAATAAATGGTCATCCAAATCGGCATTGGAATATCTCCCTAAACAACCCTAGTGGTAGAAAAAACCCTAGCCGCAAATCACATTTTTTTCTTAATACCCTAGCTGACATTTATATTTATCCTTGTCAAAGAAGGAATAGTCGCTGTCAACTTGCATTAATTACTTTAATTGCAAGAATCTTTTCTTAAAACTAATCCTAGTCAAAGTAGGAGAATTAAATCAGCCAAGACTTTCCTTCCTTACACTTACTTTGGCTGCAAGTTTGTAATCTCTCCTCATTAAAGAGTACTTTGACTAAGACTTTCCTACTTTATTAAAACCTTGGCTCACGAGTATTCCTTCTTTCCTTAAAACACAAAAGTCAGCCATTTTTCCTTAACTTTAGCCACAAGTCAGCATTTATTGAGGGGAGAGAGCTGAAATTCACTTGTTTGATGCCCTAGCTATTGCCTATAAATAGAGAACAAGGGGGCAAACGAAAATACACTTCTCCAAGCATCAAAGTTCTGATCTCTTCTTTGTTTCTTTATTTTTGAGAGAGCAAGAGGCTGGATAATTAATATTCTTCTTATTTCTTTCTTTTATTTTCTTCTTAGATTCTCTTTAATTTTATGTTTATGTTTACAATGCCTATGCTAGGCTAAACTTTTATTTGGTTAAGGATGATTTCAAAGCCCTAGACATGTTATGTAATTAATATTCAGAATCTATCTATCATTGTTTTCTATCAAAGTTGCGTATGTTCTTCTATTAAAATTGTTCATGATGATGTTTTGATTTGTTTAGGTGGCCAACTAGATAAATCTTGATAATTGTCTAATGCTAGTTTAGGAGTCTTGATCTGTGTAATTGTCTTGATTTCCTATTCATAAGTGGCAATTTGTGATTAATGATTATGGTCAAGTTTTCAATAATTGCAAAGTGGAACATAACCTAAGTTGAACAATCCGAGCTTATGTGTTTGTTGCTTAGATCAACCTATCTTTCTCATCATAAAGCTGCTATTAAATTGAACTTAGAGAGCTTATTCTAGGTTGTTTGATAGTTAGAGATTAAATAGAGAGCTTGTTCTATTTAACGACGAACTAAGGAAAGATTGGGGTAACAGAGCTTGTTGTTATCTACGATTGTTAACTTTGATAGCTAATTAATGTTGATAGATATGAAATTGATTCTTAATGATGTCTAGTGGTGGAGAATGAAACCTTAACCATATTTCTCATATTTGATTCTTCTTAATTACTTGTTTTCTCATTCTTATTGGTAACTTTAGTTTAAATCTGATTTCAAAATCCCCTTTACTTTTGTTTACTTGTTTTTAAGTGATAAACTATTAATTTATAAACTAAAACCCAATCCCTGAGGACTCGACCATTGCTAATCACTATACTCTACAATTGATTTTTTTAAAGTGCAAGGGTAAATAAGATACACTCTTTTGGGTGCATCAGCCACCTAGCTACCACTAGCTAGTGTCACTCCACCTAATAGAGTGTCACTCACCTAGCTACCCTTCAGCTACATCTGGCTGAGTGAGCTGGTGTCCAGCTCCTTGAGCTGAGCTAGCTGGTGTCCAGCTCCCTTAAGCTGAGTAAGCTTTCACTTTGAGCTCCTTATGAGCTTCTATAAGCTTATCTCATCTCCTTACTAGTTTACCATCATCATATACCATTCATATCAAGTTAATCTTGTGCGTACTTGGTGTATTTGTGTTCACTTATGTCCAAATACTTTCAACAGCTCCCCCTCGCACATTATGAACTTGATGTTATCGTCCACACATATTCACACCAAATACATAAAATCAAGGCAAAGCATTCAAACATTAAAATAACATATGCAAGTAGGTTGTGTGACCCTAGGCATTCAATGGAATTCATCTCAATATGCAATTGTTAAGTTAGACATAAGAGATTTTACTCAATCCATAACTCATCCATGACTTATCATAGATGTCAAATCAGAATAACTCTTAAGTCATTCAAGTTAATGATCCATATATAATTAACCATGCCTCATGTGCTCTAAGACTTGTCGATACATAGTTTGGCAACTTTCAATCCCATTCATGTGAGTTGAAAACACATTTCAAACTCATGAAACGTACCAAACACCAAGTGCACTTGTTTTTCAAGACATTCTTTATACTTGAACTCATTTATATTACACAAAGTAATATGCGCGCGTCTTTCAAGTATAAATGCCTTATGTATCTTAACAATATCGTTTTTTTTTTGCACTAACTATCTAACAATCTGAAACTATGCATTTACCCAATAAGGTTCCAACAGACCGCATTTTCCATAGTCATAGGAGATCCCATCAAAGTAAACACAATACTTTCGAACTATCAAATATTAGTCAATAGTCTGTAAGAGCAACAATATGATCAAAACTTATTTCGATCAAAGAAACTCACACCACAAGGAGATAGGGATCACTCCTTGTTTTCTTTTTGGTCATCTTATACACACATGATATGCTCATGTGCTACGGTAATATTTCCACTTAAATGATTGACTTCACAACATGGGTTTGTCAACTCCCACTTAAATCATTTAATCGTGGACATCCCCTCAATGGACTCTCTCTTGAATAAACAAGTTTATGTAATTCCCATTTGGAATTATCAGCCATTAGGAGTATATGCCAATTCAATAACACTCAAATACCGTACAGGTCTTAATTAATCAAACACATTGATCAACCTGAATATTCACGTCTTGAACATTCACAACTGGCTACATAGGTTTAATTCATGTTTGTGTGGTCATACATGTTTCGTAAATCATACATTACCTTATCTTGACTCTCTTAATCAAGGCGACCAATATGCTCAAGTTGTCACATGTTTGGAAGATATGACTCCCACTAGAATAAGTATACTCTCATTTTAAGAACAACATATGTCCATTAGACAACCAATGTATAAACCTCAAGACAACAAATGTCTATTACTTATTCACTTGAGCAGTCTCATATCTATTCTTACACAAAGAATAGAGGCAGATTATTCGTGTGAACGAACCAATCCTCTACCTATGTTTGACATATAAATTTTTATTCATTGTGAAACATATAGAATATGTAGAGAATTGTATTAAACTCATAAAACACAATTCATTCATTTAATCATAATAAGGTACAAGTACATGACATCAAGAAGTTCATCCAAACGAATTATAATCTACGGAGACCCATTGCCCTAACATATTTGGCAAACAAGATTGGTGGTATTGGTTTAGTTAAAGGATCTGCCACCATCTCATCCGTAGAGATGTATTGCATTTGAACTTCTTTCCCTTAAATTGCATCTCTCATAAAGTTATACTTAATCCCAATATACTTGGTCTTTCCATGATATTTTGGATCTTTAATATAAGCCAAAGCAGCCATGCTATCTAAAAGATAGTGGTTGTCTTATCATTAGGTGCTACAACACCTAAGTTACCAAGGAAACGACCAAGCCAAAAGGCTTCTTGCACAGCAGCTGATCCAACAACAAACTCAGCTTCCATAGTTGATAAAGCCATGCAAGTCTACTTTTTGCTACTCCATGAAATAGCACCATTAGAAAGGAGAAAAATATAACCTGATATAGACTTGTATTCATATCTATCACCACCCTAATCAGCTTCCGTGTATCCTTGCAACCTTAGGTTACCCATTTGGTAACACAACCAATAGTCTTTCGTACCCTTATGGTATCAAAATATTCTTTTGACATACTTCCAGTGCTGTTGACTAGGGTTAGAGGAATACCGAGCTAACAAACCAACTACTTGGCTAATGTTCGGCCTAGTACATAACATGGCATACATTAGACTTCCTATGGCATTTAGATATGGAACTCTTTTCATATCTTCCTTTTCTTCAAAACTTTGTGGACACATTGCTTTACCAATTTTGCAATTGTGAGCAATAAGAGTATTCATAGGCTTTGAGTTATGCATATTGGAGCGGTCAAGAATCTTATTGATATAAGGTTCTTGACACAACGCTAACAACCTTTTGGACCTATTTCTTAGAATCTTAACTCCAATAATGTAAGCCGCTTCTCCCATTTCCTTCATATCAAATGTGGAAGACAACCATGTCTTAATGGTTTGCACAAAACTCAAATCATTACTAGCTAACAATGTGTCATCAACATATAATGACATAATCATAAACTTGTTCTTGGAATTTAAGACATAAACACAATGATATTCATCCATCATTTTGAAAACAAAGTTCAAGACAGATTCATGGAACTTCAAATACCATTGTCTTGAAGCTTGTTTAAGACCATATATCGACTTCTTTAGTCGACATACCTTCTACTATGAAACCTTCTGGTTGTTTCATGTAGATCTCTTCACTCAAATCACCATTGAGGAAGGCAGTCTTAACATCCATTTGATGTAATTCCAAGTCAAGATTAGCAACAATAGCTAGTATCAACCTGATGGAGTTGAATCTCACAATAGGTGAGAAAGTATCTTTATAATCAGTACCTTCTACTTGTGTATACCCCTTGGCAACCAAATGTGTCTTGTACCTTTCAATGGTACCATCCACCTTTCTCTTGATCTTGAGAACCCATTTGTTCCCAACGGCCTTTCTATCTTTAGGAAGATCAACTAAGTCCCATACTTTATTCACATGCATAGATTCTAATTCATTTCCCATTGCAATTATCCATTTATCACAATCTGGACATTCGAGAGCTTTTTTCAAACTTTGAGGTTCATCATCCATAGATGACACCAAATGAGCCTCACTTTTATCCAAAATCCACCACTTACTTGGAGGTTTGAATTTTTGAGAAGAACGTCTAAGAACACAGTAGGAGCAACATGTTCTTCTTAATTATGCATATTTGCATTCTCATTAAGTTCTTCATGAGGTAACATATCCTTATTAGGCTCTTCATGAGGTAACTCATCCTCATGATGTTGGACCATTTCTTGATCAACGTTTTGATCATTTGGATCACATATTTCTCCTATAGGATGCTCTTGGTCATTATTGCCACTATAACCAACAGCTTGTGGAGACACTAAGCTCCCACTTGGTCCAATACCCCTATCACTTTTATTAAGTGATATTAGCACATCATTGGTGCTTGTTAGTCCAGATTCATCAATTTTATATAATGGATAATTCTTTTCACCATTCCCTTTCTTAGGAAACTCATTTTCTAAGAAAGTTGCATCCCTTGATTCAAATTCAACTTGTCTATCCTTATATTCCAAATCCATGAACACATAACCCTTAGAGTGTTCAGAATAACCGAGAAGAACACATTTCTTCCCTCTTGGTCCTAATTTACCAAGAATATAATTTAGATTATGGACATCGGCCGCACAGCCCCAAGGCCTTAGATTACTTAAATCTAGCTTTCTTTTAGTCCATAACTCAAAATTAGTAGACGAAACAGATTTGGATGGCACTCTATTCAATATATAGACAGTTGTGAGCAATGCATCTCCCCAAAAGGAAATATCCATGTTGGCCTGAGCCATCATGCATCTCACCATGTCTAGGAGAGTTCTATTCTTTCTCTCTGCCATTCCATTCTGTTGGGGTGTTCTAGGAATAGTCAATTCCCTTGATATTTTTTTTTCTCTTCACATAACCCCTTGAATTCATTTGACAAATACTCTCCACCCCGATCAGTCCTTAATGACTTAATCTTCCTTTCTATTTGATTCTCAACTAAAGTCACATAAGTTTTGAAACACCTTAATGTTTCACTTTTGTGCTTTATCAAATAGACATGAGTGAATCGAGTATAGTTATCCGTGAATGTGATTATGTATCTAAAACCTTTTCTAGATGTCACATTCAAGGGACCACAAATATCAGAATGTATAATTTGCAATAGATATTCACTTCTACGAGCCTTTCCAAATGGTTTTCTTGTTTCCTTGCCCGCGAGACATATCTCACAAGTTGGGAGGGATACATTAGATAAATAACCAAGTAAGCCACTTTTAGCTAACTTCTTCATCCTTTCTTACCCTATATGTCCCAATCTTGCATGCCAAATGAACTCATCATTTGCATTGGCCATAAGACAACTACTACTACTTATAACAGTATCTAATACAAAGAAATCACCATTTAGGATACAAGAACTTATTCTTACTTTATTGAGATAAATATCAACTACATTATCATGGAAATTTTATTGGAATCCAAAACACAATAAACAAGTAACGGAGACTAAATTTCTCCGAATATTTGGTACATATAAAACATCAACTAAAATCAGATTGTGTCCACTCTTCAAAGTTATTACACATGTTCCTTTGCCCTTAATTGACAAAAAAAGTTACTTTAAGTCTTGAATTGTCGCCAACATAGACCTATTTAGTCCGAGCTGGCATCTTTCAATAATTAATAAACAAGCCACGATCCCTTATGATGTGGTTGGTGGCACCTGAATCAATAACCCACGAAGAGTCAGATTCAGCCATAAGTGTACATGACATAACATGCACAAAAGAAGTAGAAGAAGAGATATGTACCTTAGGATCTTTGTACTCTTTTTCAAAATGCCCCTTCTTATTGCAATTGAAGCACTTAATCTTGCTTTTGTTCCTTGGTTTCCAAATTTTCTTGAATTTCCCCTTAGAGGCAACATCCCTTATGTTGAATGCCTTTTTCTTGAATCCTTTCTTCTTTCTCCCTATTGAAAAAGAAGTCTCGACAACATATGCCTTAGATGGATTCTTTATATCCATAACTTTTGCCTCGAGAAGCAAATATCTTATGATATCATCAAAGGTCTTAATTTCAACATTGTAGCGTAAATTGACCTTCATCAATTGCCACTCATCATCAGGTAGAGATCTTATTACGGATTGCACTTATTGCTCATCCGTGAGGGTATGACCAGCTGATTTCAAATAAGAGATCATGCGAGACATTTATCGCAAGTGTCTACTCATGTTATAATCAACCTTCTTATTAGAATTCTCAAATTTGAGAATTAAAGCCCTTTGTTTCTCCAAGGAAACATTACCAAACTTATCCTTTGCCTTGTCCCATATGGCCTTCGCATTTTCAAGCATGGCAAAGTCCACCATAAAGTCATCGGTCATTGTACTCGATAATGTAATCCGAGCCGTGGTGTCTTTCTTTCTAAAGGCATCATACTCATCTCTTACCTTTTGTGCAGATTTTGAAGTTGGTTCAACAACTTCTTTTGATATTATATCTAACAAGTCTTGCTCGTTGAGAATGAATTGAACCTTTTGCTGCCATATGGTGTAATTATCACCATCAAGCTTAAGGTTTTTGTTCAATTCGGCTACTATGCCCTTTGTGGCACTAGCCATCTACATCATGCAATTGTGTATCCAAATTAGCATATTCACCTCAACAAGATATTTCCAAACACAAAATAAATAAGACAATATCATTATGCCAAAACGTACCACAAACAAACTTATAGAATGCAATCAAATTAATTTGGACATAAGAGTGACTGTCTTGTTCAATTTGCTTTGAAATACCTTACAAGGTTACAAGCTTTATCAAGACATGCATTCAATTTATAATCATGTCAAAAAACAAGTAGAATAACACATTATTCTAACAAGCAAGGGCTGAAAAATAAAAATAAAAATAAAAATAAAAACATTAATCATGCAAAACAAACAGACGAATAGGGGAAAGGCTTAGAACCCTAATCAACATGCATTTATATGTTCATTCAGCCAAAGAGCATGCATATCAAACAACCTATAGGCTTTGATACCACTGTTGGATTTTGACTTATCAAAATCCGAGAACATAGAGGAAGAGTTCAAGTCACTTACTTGTCTGCTTATGCAATGTTCGCTTGTTGTGGATATGAGTAATGAACTCGACCGAATGCCTAAGGCACTCTTGTAATCAACCGGTTAAGGCAACTACAAGAACCTTTCCATAACCTATCTTGCTCGTCCATACCAGAATGCTTACTGACTTGCTTCTTGATAGTTCAAGCAATCAAGAACCCTCACTCACTTAGCAATTGCAGTTAGCAATCTGCCTCTAATTATTGGTGTTACATACTTGTGTATTGGTGTTATAAACTTGTATATGTCTTGCATGAATCCTCTCTTATTTATAACCACTCAAGTTTTGCTTCATGAAAGGGTTAAAGGACACAACCCCTTCTAGAATAGCACCCTTCATTTGGGATATAATGGTTCGGTCAACAGAACCAATACCTTCCAAATGATCACAACCATTCGGCTATTAGGAGGGAACCTTTCTTACTTGAAATACCATGTTGTTTCGGTCCATGTGACAGCCACATGATGTATGATATCACATGTCACAAACCGATTGGTGACACTTGTGCACGATGGTGCTGATGTGCCACACCTATGTGCCACATCATCAAGGCCACCTAGCTACCACTAGCTAGTTTCACTCCACCTCATAGAGTGTCACTCACCTAGCTACCTTTCAGCTGCATCTAGCTGAGCTAGCTGGTGTCCAACTACCTTGGGCTGACTTGAGCTGAGTAAGCTTTCACTTTGAGCTCTTATGAGCTTCCATAAGCTTATCTCATCTCCTTGCTAGTTTACCATCATCATATATCATTCATATCAAGTTAATCTTGTGCGTACTTGGTGTATTTGTTCACTTATGTCTAAATACTTCCAACAAGACTTACTATGAGAACTTTCCAATGCAAGATGTCGAGGAGTTACCACTCTATGAGCCAAATTATGTTGAAGAATGATGGCATGGGTCCAAGTCAGGCTCAGGACAATAAATCAAGCGCCTCTTGGGAGGCAACCCAAAAGGATCGAGAGTACATATTATAATCAGATTTGTTATTCTTTACTCTCTATCATTTTATCCTTTATTGTTTATATTTAGTTTCTTTGTTGATTAGTTCTTTTCTTTTTGCACATGATTCTTTGCATTTTGGTTAATAGCATTACATTGAGGATAATGTAAGAATTAAGTGTGGGGGGAGAATTTAGGATTTCCTTTATTCAGTTTATTTTGTTTTGTTTTGAGTCTTAGTTATTTTTATTCTTATGTTATTAGTTCTTTTCTCTTACACGTAATTCTTTCATGTGGGTAATAGCATTACATTGAGGGTAATGTAAGAATTAAGTGTGGGGGGAAGGATTTAGGATTTCTTTTATTTTAGTTTTTTTTTTTTTTAGTCTTTAATATTACTAATATTATATATTTTTTTAAGTGTGGTTTTAGTTACTTTCATTACAATGATGAGATATGAATTGTGTAGGTATAAAACTGGTTTATTATTGAGAAGATTTTTCATGAGAATTAAGCCTGAATACTATTTTTCATGAGCTATTGTTAATATGATATGTTGATTGAGAAAGAAGCATCTTTAGACTTAATATTGACTTGTATAATCATCCTTATGAGTTTTGAGCCTATATGATTGATGCATTACTCTAGAACTTGTTGTAAACCTTTTTGAGACTATATTGATGTATGTGACAATGATGGAGACTCAATTAAGAGTTGTAAACCCAAGTGCAGGTTATATTCAAGTAATAAATTCTCGGGTGTCCGAGGTCGAACCACAGGGAAGCGTATTAGTAAGTATAAGTTTATAAATATATAAGAAAAATAAAGTAAACAAGATATTAGGGAATCAACAACAAAACAAGATAAACAAGATATAGAGAACAAAATAAACAAAATAAAATAAAATAAATTAAACAAAATATAAAAACAATAAGAAAAGATGTTGAGGTTAGAGAATCCACTCTTGGTGTTATGCTAAGATTAATCTTGTTTTATTACACAATTGAAATTCACACATAAGGGAGATTCCAATCGGAAGGTTTAGCAATTCAGTCCAAATTGTCCAACGTCCATAGCATATGATATTATGTTCATTTGGTGTCCTCAAAACTCACAAAAAGAGTCCAAGCATTCCTTATGCCAAGGTATATGTCTACAACAAATCAAGGTTATGAAACCAAGCATTTACTGTGCCATTTTCATTGTCAATAATGAATCAAGATCCCTACTTTGCAAGTATGATTTTAAACCAAAAGAAAATATTATCTATACTAGTGTTTATAAATGATGATTCATTTTAGCTCATGTTTAAGAGACTAACCTTAGCATTTACCAAAAGCTTCACCTCATCACCTCAACAATATGATTAGCAACACATACTAGATATGAATAAAATGAAAAGAAATGTAAGAAGCATAAGTAAATAAAAAAAAGAAAACTAGACAAAGGAAAGAAGAAGAAAACTTAGAGAATTTTATTACAATGGCTAATATCCTACCAATGTCCCTTAATGCTTGTCCAAGGCCCTCTATTTATACACATTTTGGAGAGCTAAATGACAAGAGACAAGCTTTATAAATTTCAAAGGTAGGTATAATAGGTGGGTGCATTTTTCTAACAATTTTCGTCATATTGTATGACAATTCTGATCAGCCAGCTTGATGGTCGATTTTGTCAATGTTGGAGGCTCGATCTGATCAAATGGTCTTCTAGAAAAATATACCCCTATTAGTTACGGATCCATAGCCGTTGGAATCCGATCATTTGCTCATGTGGATCGGAAGATATGGTCAAAATACCAAAACAGGTCAGTACAGACGTCATTGCACATCAGCCAACTTGATGGTCGATTTCGCTAGGGAAAACGACTCCGTTTCAAGAAGTGTAAAACATGAAAACGATAGATATGCCTCTTAACTTTGCACTGTAAAAAATTCAGCCTTATTGCTTCAGTGAAACTCCAGATATAGCGGATATGGCAAAAGGTGTCGGAACTGGAACTGAACTGGATTTGCCCTTAATTGTTGATTTAACCTAGTAATCTGAAATCACTCAAAGAAACTCGTGAAAAACACCAAATTACATAAAAATATAAAATATCATAAACACAATTAGACTAAGCAATAATAACTCGTATTTGACACAAAACAATAATAAAACATAACTAAGAACTATATAATTATACGAGTTATCACACCCCCACACTTAGATTGTTGCTAGTCCCTAGCAACGACTCAATAAAAATAAAATAAGAAAATCTAATCTAATCCATTTTCGTTGGAAAATGACGGTGGCACTTAGCATGTGACACAAGCCTTTAAACCCCTAGGTGTCCCTAGTGGACGAGTTTAGTCTCGTGAGGGTTTGCTAGAACGATACCCACAAACATTGAAAAACTAAAATATAAGTAAACTACATACACTAAAAATATTTACTCCTAATCCTTTCAATATAAATTAGAGACAATCTTTGAACAAGTCTTATAAGCTAATCAATAGCTCAAAGAATTTCACAAAAATTCATGCTTGAATGTAAATAAATGAGTTAAGCCAATATTAACATAACATATTTCAATCAAAATAGTGCATATTCAACTTAATCTCAACTTCTCACTATACTCTCATGATTTTCACTCTTTAAAGTAGTGGTAAAGTGTTTACACTCAATCAATCTCATGAAAACAGTTCTACCATATGCTTGCTTGTCCACCTATTCTCCACTATTTAGATCATACAACTTCATAAATCAAGAGGTCTTTTTTTCAAGGTTGTAATGGGGCCAAAGGGTTATAATGTGGTTAAAGAACAAAAGGATAAAGATATCACAAAGGTTCCAAAGAGTTCATAGAGTTTAGAGACATAATAAGATCATACGAATAAAACTTCTCAAAACTCTTATAAAGCACATAATAACATAGGCTAAATATTCATGTTGACCCTTTGCTTCATTCTAACCAACTTTGTAACATCTTTTTCTTTACTTTAACTAGAAGTTCAAGAGAAGATTTTTTTTTTTTTAATATGGGAATGTATTTGACAATGATCCCTTTCTTTTTCTCTTGACTTTTGCCTCTCTCCTCCCCCACACTTATCTTTCGTTCTAACCCAAATTTTCAAAAAGTATCCCTTGTTTTTGCAATATGTCTCAAAATATATAATCCATCTTTAGAACAAGGGTAAGGATATAAGTATATTTAGGCTAGGTGTAAGTTCTGGTTACCAATAAAATAGCATATTTAATGTAGGCTCAAATTGGCTCACTAGTGGGGATGTTCTCTTAGAACATTAATAATGGATGGCTGTTTGGCTCTGGTTATAATCCTAATGCCTCTATCATATTCATGTTGTCACATGTATCAATATAGTCTCAAACGGTTTAAAGCAAGTTCTAGAGAATCATGTAATCATAAGAGCACTCAAGAAAGAAATTAGATTGATTTGTATAAAGCATCAATCATTATAGGCTCAAAAACTCACAAGGATGATTATACAAGTCAGATTAAGTCTAAACATGCTTCTTTCTCAATCAACATATCATATTAACATTGGCTCATAAAAAGGTTGACATCAAGCTCAATTCTCATGAAAATCTTCTAACTAATAAATCTGTTTTAGATTTATGCAATTCATATCTCATCATTGTATTAAAAAGGAACTAGAACACATTAAAAATATAATAATAATAATAAAGACTCATAAAAAAAAATAGTAGACAAAATAAAAGAAATCCTAAATCGTTCCCCCCACACTTAATTCTTACATTGTCCTCAATGTAAGTCTATTAACCCAAATGAAAGAATCATGTGTAAGAGAAAAGAACTAATAACATAAGAATAGGAATAACTAAGACTCAAAACAAAACAAACTCATGCAACCTAAATAATCCTAAAATACTTAACAAAAATTAACAAGTAAACATAAAAAGATTAAAATCCAACTGACAAGGTATGTCTCAAGTCTCCCTTACTCAGACTTTGTTCAGAATGAATACTTCTAAATGGCTTAAAACACATCAATTTTTTTTTTTTTTAAAAATTAGCAAAATATGTCCCTTACCCCCTACTAAAGGTAGAATTTAGGAGATATTACCTGCAGAGGTTGCTAACCACTTATTATAACTGAGACACATCAAACAAAATGTTAGATAATGTTACAAAGACAAAGTGCAATCCACTCCTTGCTCGTCCATATCTCTTTTTCTTTTTTCGAGCATTTGCGAAACAACCATAGCAGGTAAATACTCATAAGCTTGGAGCTTTTTGAGTAAATCTTCAATGGTTGTAGCAGAAATTATGGTTCTCCTTGCCTCTGAAAACATGAATCCATTATCCACAGCATTATCTAAATATGAAAGCAAATTACTAAAATAACCATTAATATTAAGCAAACCAATGGGTTTCTTATTTGTGACCAAAGATGACCAAGAAGCCACGCAAGCTATTTCTTCCAATGTACCCAGACCTCCTGGTAAAGCAATGAATGCATCGGCAGAATGGTACATGATTGTCATCCGTTCAGGGATACTCCAGACTTGTATTTCCTTACCCACGGTAGGTCCACAAAAATCTGTGAATAGTTTTGGCACGATTCCTAGAACTGGACTTCCTCCGGCGTGTGCTGCTGTAGCGACTGCTCCCATTAAACCCGTACTACCGCCTCCATAAATCAACTGGATCTTTTGTTGGGCAAGTATTACTCCAACTCTTATGGCTTCATCAGCGAATATGTTATTTTTCCCTGGATAAGCACCTCCAAAGACACAAATTTTTTTAATGCGCTGGGACGAAGTACTTTCCATTTTTTTTTCGAGTGCCTGAAAGAGAATGAGTACGTGGTGTAATATATAGAGGACTGAGTAGTGAATCAGACAAGAGTAATAATGTCGCCGAAAGTGTATTTGACCTGTCAGAAGAAAATGTTAACCTAACAAAAGATTTTTGCGTGATTTCAGGAAGAAAATCAAAAAGAAAAGAAAAAGCAACCGTAAAAGACCAATGCAAAAAAAAAAAAAAAAAAAAAAAAAACGAGAATAATTACACAAATCGTAAATTAAACCGAAATGAAGTTATTGCAAATCAAACCAAAAGCTGAGAAGTCATTTATTGTAGTTGTGATTGTGGCTCACATCTTCCTCTGGTTTTACGTCTAGAAACGGCTTAAACGCCTTCTATGAGTCGAGGATATGCTTCCCATCCAGTTTTCTTACAAGCTGGCAAACAGGGTCTTTTAACATCAGATTCCCAAGATGTTGCCATTCCCTTTGGAATTGCGGCCATAAATCAAGAATTTCTCTTTGTACGTCTCCACTAGGATGCGTCTCAAGAGAAAGTTGGATATTACCCAAATTCTCCTTACTCAGTTCATCCTTAATGAATTCAATTTTATCATCTCGATTAGAGGACGGAATCCCAATAGAATGACATTTACCGTTACACGTCCATCGTGCACATTTGTGGCAATTTGAACTCATGCGCTTTGCTCGTCGCTTCTTTGCAAAAGTGCTTCTACCTGTACCTGGTAAATGCAAAACAGGAAGATATTCATCTTCACGTACCTTGGCTTCAATTATCCAACGTATGTCTTCAGGAATCCCTTTGTGCATAAGCATTCTTAATCTTTCAAATCGAACTTGGTAAAGCTTCAGTAAAATATTCCGAGGAAAAGGAGGAAATTGTTTCTGCAATCTTGTGAGAATATCATCCATCTTGAAAAAAAATGAAAAAGAAATTGAAAGAGAAATTTATATACAATATCAGTTTTGTGGGTAGCTGATGGGACCGACTTAAATAATCACGGAGTACCGTTATCCGCCATTTAACCGGGGTTAAAAAAAATGTATTTTTTTTTTTTTAAGATTAGTAAAAATTATATTTACATCTAGTTATTTTCAAAACAAGGATCAGAAAGAAAAACAACCTCTTCTTGAGTAACATGATTTTCCAAAAAGAGTTTGAGTCTTTGTCCATTTACCTTGAATACGTTACCATTTTGAGGATTCTCAATGTCAACTGCTCCATAATGATACACATGCTTAACCACAAATGGGCCAGTCCATCTTGATCTCAACTTACCAGGAAATATGTGAAGTCTAGAATTATAAAGTACAACTTTTTGCCCAACATCAAATGTTTTTCTTGAAATTAACTTGTCATGAAAGGCTTTAGTTCTTTCTTTATGAATTTTAGAATTCTCATATGCATCATTTCTGAGTTCCTCAAACTTTTGTTTCCAACAATGCTTAACCTGAAAAGAATTTAACAAAGAATCAGTGTGTGAAATTTCTGAAACATTATCAAACTCACATTCAATTAAATAAGCTTCTAAAGGATCATGGAATGTGGTAGTGGTGAGATGTTCATGAACAAGTTCTTCAATGAAATCCACTTCATGTACTTCTGAATCATCACCAGGTTGGTTGCAAGTGTTGAACACATTTAATTCTAAAGTCATATTTTCAAAAGAAATGTTTAAATTACCATTCCTGCAATTTATCAGAGCATTAGAAGTTGCAAGAAATGGACGGCCTAATATAACAGGAATTTGAACATTTGGATTTGAAACAGGATGTGTGTCCAAAACAATAAAATCAACAGGGAAGTAAAAATTATCAATTTGAACCAAAACATCTTCAACTATCCCTCGAGGAATTTTTGCAGAACGATCAGCTAGTTGAAGTGTAACAGGTGTTTCCTTGAGTTCACCTAAACCTAACTGTTGATAAACAGAAAAAGGCAAAAGATTAACACTAGCACCAAGATCAAGCAATGCACGTTCTATTCTAGTGTTTCCAATGATGCATGAGATTGTTGGACATCCAGGATCTTTGAATTTTGGTGGAGTAAGGTGCTGAATGATTGAGCTCACACTTTCCGTCAGAAATGCTTTCTTTTGTACATTATGTTTCCTTTTAACTGTGCACATGTCCTTCAAAAATTTAGCATAAGATGGAACTTGTTTGATTGCATCCAATAAAGGAATGTTAATCTTAACTTGTTTGAAAAGTTCATAAATTTCTGCGTTTTGATTCAAATTCTTTATTGTTTGCAACCTTTGAGGAAAAGGAGCAGGATGCATACCTTTTTCTTTGTCCAAATTTTCAAGAAGTTCAGACTTACCATCATCCTTACCATTACTTTTCGGAGGGGAAGGAGGATCTTGGTCTTTTGATGGAATGTTTTTGTCAATTGCCTTTCCACTTCGAAGAGTTGTGATAGAACTGGCATTTTCCTGTTGAGTTTCATTGGAGCAAGAAACAAGACATTGAGTAGAAGGGTTAGGCTGAGGTTGAGCAGGAAACTTACCTTTTTCTTGAGTGCGTAATGAAGCTGTCAATGTGGACAAGGTATTTTTGATCTCATTGATGTCCTGTGAAGTTTGGTTATTCACATTTGCTTCTGTTTGCATGAATGCTTGCAATGTCTCTTCCAAGGTTTGTACACGTGAAGGTTGATAGGAAAAAATGTTGCCCGGCTTTTGAGATTGTGGTACCTGAACATGATTATTATTTCGCCAACTGAAGTTGGGATGATTTCTCCATTCAGGGTTATACGTTTCAGAGTAAGGAGAAGGAAAAGGCTTTTTAAATGTGTTTATGAAATTTACTTGATCATGCAACGCTTCTTTAAGAATGGGAATGTTTGGACATTCAGAAGTGGGGTGTCCCATGATTTCACAAATTCCACAACTTTCTTCATTTTTAACCGTTTTGACTTCTTTTACTTCTCTAAGTTCCATGGCTTCAATCTTTCTAGCCAAATTAGCTACTTTAGCTTTTATCTCATCTTCTTGACTAAAATGATATTTACCTCTGTTAGAAACAAGATTAGATCTATTGAAACTTTCAGAGGAACTATCTGTGTGCCAGGCTTGAGAGTTATCTGCCAAATGGTCTAGGTAGTCAAAGGCTTCTTCAGGTTCTTTTTCTAGAAACTCACCGTTACACATTGTTTCAACAAATTGTTTAGTTTTGGGAGTTAAACTTTCATAAAAGAAACTAATAAGACGCCATTTTTCAAAACCATGATGTGGACAAGAACTTAACAAATCTTTAAAACGCTCCCAGCACTGAAAAAATGCTTCATTTTGATTTTGATTGAAATTTTGAATCTGTCTTTTCAAAGCAGTAGTTTTATGTGCTGGGAAAAATTTCTTTAGAAACTCAGTTTGTAATTCTTGCCATGTGCCAATTGACCTTGGTTTTAAATTATGAAGCCAAATTTTTGCTTTATCTTTTAAAGAAAAAGGAAATAATTTTAGCTTGACAATTTCATTTGTACATTGTTGGTCATTAAAGGTGACACATACATCCTCGAAGTCTTTTAGAAACGAGTAAGCACTTTCCGATTCTAACCCATGGAAATTTGGAAGCAAAGCTATCATACCTGGTTTAAAACGAAAGTTGTTTGCATTGAGAGGAAAAATAAAACAAGAGGGTGATGAGCTTCGAGGTGGTTGCAAGTAGTCACGCATGGTGCGTACTTGTCTGTTCTCATCTTCAGCATGAACACTTTCATTGTCAGCCATGGTAGGAGTTGTATTAGAAAGATTACCTGAAAATGTTTCACAATAAAATCTAACTAAACGACGAGATCTAAAATCACGTCGCCAAACAAGCATAAAACAAAGTTAATATACAGATTAGGCGGTATAACCTGCCAATAAAAATAAAACAAAGTTAATATACAATATAAATATAAATATATAGAAAATTAGGCGGTATAACCAGCCAAAAAATATATATACTAAATAAGGCGGTATAACCAGCCAATAAAACAAAGTTAATATACAAATTAGGCGGTATAACCAGCCAATAAAAATAAATATACTTATAAACTTATATACTTAGTATTGCTTCCCCGGCAACGGCGCCAAAAACTTGATGGAGACTCAATTAAGAGTTGTAAACCCAAGTGCAGGTTATGTTCAAGTAATAAATTCTCGGGTGTCCGAGGTCGAACCACAGGGAAGCGTATTAGTAAGTATAAGTTTATAAATATATAAGAAAAATAAAGTAAACAAGATATTAGGGAATCAACAACAAAACAAGATAAACAAGATATTAGAGAACAAAATAAACAAAATAAAATAAAAGAAATTAAACAAAATATAAAAACAATCAGAAAAGATGTTGAGGTTAGAGAATCCACTCTTGCTGTTATGCTAAGATTAATCTTGTTTTATTACACAATTGAAATTCACACATAAGGGAGATTCCAATCGGAAGGTTTAGCAATTCAGTCCAAATTGTCCAACGTCCATAGCATATGATATTATGTTCATTTGGTGTCCTCAAAACTCACAAAAAGAGTCCAAGCATTCCTTATGCCAAGGTATATGTCTACAACAAATCAAGGTTATGAAACCAAGCATTTACTGTGCCATTTTCATTGTCAATAATGAATCAAGATCCCTACTTTGCAAGTATGATTTTAAACCAAAAGAAAATATTATCTATACTAGTGTTTATAAATGATGATTCATTTTAGCTCATGTTTAAGAGACTAACCTTAGCATTTACCAAAGGCTTCACCTCATCACCTCAACAATATGATTAGCAACACATACTAGATATGAATAAAATGAAAAGAAATGTAAGAAGCATAAGTAAATAAAAAAAAAAGAAAACTAGACAAAGGAAAGAAGAATAAAACTTAGAGAATTTTATTACAATGGCTAATATCCTACCAATGTCCCTTAATGCTCATCCAAGGCCCTCTATTTATACACATTTTGGAGAGCTAAATGACAAGAGACAAGCTTTATAAATTTCAAAGGTAGGTATAATAGGTGGGTGCATTTTTCTAACAATTTTCGTCATATTGTATGACAATTCTGATCAGCCAGCTTGATGGTCGATTTTGTCAATGTTGGAGGCTCGATCTGATCAAATGGTCTTCTAGAAAAATATACCCCTATCAGTTACGGATCCATATCCGTTGGAATCCGATCATTTGCTCATGTGGATAGGAAGATATGGTCAAAATACCAAAACAGGTCAGCACAGACGTCATTGCACATCAGCCAACTTGATGGTCGATTTCGCTAGGGAAAACGACTCCGTTTTAAGAAGTGTAAAACATGAAAAAGATAGATATGCCTCTTAACTTTGCACTGTAAAAAATTCAGCCTTATTGCTTCAGTGAAACTCCAGATATAGCGGATATGACAAAAGGTGTCGGAACTGGAACTGAACTGGATTTGCCCTTAATTGTTGATTTAACCTAGTAATCTGAAATCACTCAAAGAAACTCGTGAAAAACACCAAATTACATAAAAATATAAAATATCATAAACACAATTAGACTAAGCAATAATAACTCGTATTTGACACAAAACAATAATAAAACATAACTAAGAACTATATAATTATACGAGTTATCAGACAACATGAATATGATAGAGGCATTAGGATTATAACCAGGGTCAAACAGCCATCCATTATTGATGTTCCAAGAGAATATCCCCTTAGTAAGCAATTTGAGCCTATATTGATTAAGCATTTTATTGGTAACCACATCTTACACCTAGTCTAAACACATTTATATCTTTCCCATTGTTCTAAAGATGGACTAGAATGTTTGAGACATATTGTGAAAACAAGGGATAAGTGTGGGGGAGGAGAAAGGCAAAAATCAAGAGAAAAAGAAAAGGGAACATTGTAAAAATACATTCCCATAAAAAAAATTAAACAAAAGAAAAAAATTTTGAATCATCTCTTGAACTTCTAGTTTCAGAAAAGAAAAACAATGTTATAAGGTTTGTTAGAATGAAGCAAAGGCTCAACATGAAATATTCAGCCTATGTGATTATATACTTCCAAGGAATATTGATAAAGTTTTATTTGAAAAATCTTATTTTTGTCTCTAAATTCTATGAAGTCTTTGGAACCTTTGTGATATCTTTTACTTTTTATTCTTAAACCACATTACAACCCCTTGGCCCCATTACAACCTTGAATAAAGACCTCTTGATTTATGAAGTTGCATGATCTAAGTAGTGGAGAATAGCTGGACAAACAAGCATATGGTAGAACTGTTTTCATGAGATTGATTGAGTGTAAACACTTTACAACTAATTTAAAGAGTGAAAATCATGAGAGTATCCCATGTGAGAAATTGAGATTAAGTTTGAATATGCATTATTTTCATGAGATTGATTAAGTTGAGATTAATGTTGGCTTAATTCAAACCATATACATTTAAGCATGATTTTTTGTGAAATTCTTTAAGTTATTGATTAGTTTTTAAGACTTCTTCAAAGATTATCTCTCATTTATATTGAAAGGATTAGGAGTAAATATTTTTAGTGTATGTTAGTTTAACTTTATTTTAGTTTTTCAAAGTTTGTGGGTATCGTTCTAGTAAACCCTCACGAGACTAAACTCGTCCACTAGGGACACCTAAGGGTTATAGGCTTGTGTCACATGCTAAGTGCTATCGTGATTTCCTACAAAAGTGGATTAGATATACTTTTTTATTTTATTTTTATTTTGTTTTGCTCAAGGACTAGCAAAAAGCTAAGTGTAGGGGTATTTGATAAGCTCATAAAATACACATTTTATGCCCTTTCTAGGTATATTTAAGGGAATGAAGTGAAAAGATATCAATAATTATGGTAAAGAGCTTATAAAATCATAATCACAAGATGGAAGAAGACTTGGGAGTCAAAAAAATCAATTTCTGGTTGCAAAGCAAGAAGGCAGATTTGACCTCCAGAGCTTATTGCAAGGAAAACATGATATTAAAGTTTTTATTTGAAGAAAATTCCTCTTTTCTTTTGAAGATGACTTGAATATCTTTCCAATGGTAGTTTACACGCCTAAATCGGACAAAAAATGGTCATCCAAATCAGTCGAGGAAGTGCAAGAAGACACGACAAAAAAATGGTTGGCAGAAGCTTAACGCCATGGCGCCCGAGATTTGAGAAAAGACCGCAAATCAGAGAAAAAAACGTAAATTTTGCCCCCTAACCTTACTTGTACGGTAAGGACTTGTTCCGAGGGTTTTAAAACTCTATAAATACCATTTTTTAAGCCACAAACTAGACATCTTTTAAGGAGACTCAAGGATCATCATTATTCTTCTTCTTCTTCTCCATTCTCTAAATTTTCTTTTAGTTTTTCTTCTTAGTTTCTTTTATGTCTATGTTAACTATGCCTATGCAAGGCTAAACTTATATTTGGTTAAGGGTGATTTTAAAGCCCTAGACATGTGATGGAGAATCAACCCAATACTAAGAGAATTTAATGAAGTCTCAATTGGTATTGTTTGATTGGGGAAGATTTTTGATAAACCGCCACACTTTTGGAACCTTCAAAACCCAAAGTGATAAGGTTAACACTAACTCACGTGTTTGGTATTAAGAGATACAGATTATCACCACTCTTAAGTGCCTCTCACGAAAGGTAGGTGTTTGGGATGTTTTAATGTTGCTGGAAATCCACCAAGAACAAGAAAACAAAGAAGAGTTGTTGGAAAGCAAGTTTCTAAAGAAACAATTCAAATTCTGATCTGCTTCTCATTGATAACTTAAGACTTTAAATAGACTTTACTTGGAACATCCCCCCAAGTATAGGTTACACATTTTACTAAGAAAATTAATCACAAAACAACTCATTAGACACTAAAGATAAGAAGACATTTATTAACTTGTCCAAATTCATTCCCCTGATCAGTCTTCAATAAAATGGCCATAACTCCTTGTAGAGAACTTCAAAAACACGCGGTTTGATGCGTTGAAAACTAGAAATAAAGTTTTCCATTTGACTTCCATGCATGAATTCTGATTCTAACATACTTGACTTTAGGTCTTCTTTTATTCTTGTAATGCAGAAATATTTCCACTTTCCACACTAATTTGGATCTTCAAATTGTGGCCCATCAGACTTTTAAAGCCCAAAACATGCTTAGCTCCATATGTTTCATTTTGGACCTTAGTTATTAGTATCCTAGTAAATGCTCCTGCATCATTCCCCTCTGGTTGGGAATAGTTTTCATCATCCTCTGAATGATTACCATGATAAGGAGATAAGTCTGACACGTTGAAGGTTGAAGACACAGCATAATCTCCAGGCAATTCAATCTTGTAGGCATTTTCTCCCACCTTTTCAAGAATTTTAAAGGGACCTTCAGCTCTTGGTTGCAACTTAGATTTCCTTTTTCTTGGAAACCTTTCTTTTCCAAAGTGAATCCACACCAGGTCTCCTTCTTTAAAAGCTGGTGACCTTCTGTGTTTGTTTGCTTGATTTTTGTATTGCTCATTGTGCTTGAGAATATTTTGCCTCATTTCCTCATGGTTCTTCTTCAAGAGCTTAACTCTCTCATCAGCTTCCTTACTAAATTCTTTTCTTGCTTGCAGAGGATTCAAATCCGGTGGACTTAATGGATTCAGCCCGTAAACAACTTCAAAAGGATTGAATTGAGTTATTTTGCATTTGGAAGCATTATAAGCAAATTCAGCTTGTGGTAAAAGCAAATCCCACCCCTTGAGATTCTTCTTAATCAAGCTCCTAAGGATATTTCCTAAGCTTCGATTCACCACCTCAATTTGACCATCTGTTTGAGGATGGTAGGCTGTGCTGAATTTTAAAACTGTACCCAATTTTCTCCAAAGGGTTCTCCAAAAATGACTAAGGAATTTGACATCTCTATCTGAAACAATGCTTCTTGGAATTCCATGAAGTCTAACAACTTCTTTGAAAAATAAATTAGCAACATGAGTAGCATCCATAGTTTTGTGACATGGAAGGAAATGAGCCACTTTGAAAATCTATCCACCACCACCATGATGGAGTCGTATCTTTTTTTTTTGTTCTAGGCAATCCCAGCACAAAGTCCATACTCACGTCTTCCCAAGGAAAGTTTGGTGTAGGAAAAGGTGTGTATAAACCTGTATTTTGAGCTTTCATCTTAGCTTGTTGGTAGGTGTTGCATCTCTCCACCACTCGAACCATATCCCTCCACATCTTTGGCCAATAGAAATTATCTTTCACCAAAGCATAGGTCTTTTCTCGACCAAAATGTCCATCAAGTCCTTGTTCTTGAGTGAGCACAGCCTCTATTCCAACTCCACTTGCATCACATTCAACTTCAAACACCAAATTAAAATTTGGCAAAGAGAGCACTGGTGCTTCTGTCACTTTTTGCTTCAAGGCATGAAAAGCTTGTTGGGCTGCATTATTCCACTTGAAAACACTTCTTTTTGTACAATCAATTAATGGTGATCAACAGTGCTAAATATCTTGATGAATCGTCTATAAAATGAGGTCAAACCAAGAAAGCTCCTGATTTCATGAATGGATGTTGGTATAAGCCATGACAAGATTGCTTCAATTTTACTTGGATCCATGCTTATGCCTGCACCAGAGACTATATATCCAAGAAAAACCAATGAGTCAGTGCAAAATAGGCATTTCTTTATGTTAGCATACAACCTCTGCTCTTTAAGTCCCTGGAACACTTGTTGAAGGTGGTATAAGTGCTCCTCCAAATTTTGGCTGTACACAAGAATATCATCAAAATACACCACAACAAACTTGCCAATGAATGACTTGAAAACATTATTCATTATCCTCATGAAGGTACTGGGTGCATTTGACAACACAAAAGGCATTACTAGCCACTTATACAACCCATCTCTTGTTTTGAAAGCTGTCTTCCATTCATCACCAGGTTTGATTCTTATTTGGTGATAACCACTAGTAAGATCAATTTTAGAGAAAATTGTGGCACCACAGATTTGATCCAACAAATCATCTAGTCTAGGAATAGGAAAACGGTAATTGATAGTAATTTTATTTACTGACCTACTATCAATGCACATTCTCCAAGTTCCATTCTTTTTTGGCACAAGTAAGGCAGGTACAGCACAAGGGCTTTTGCTTTCTCGTATTAGCCCTTTTGCCAGCAAATCATCTATTTGGCTTTGTAATTCTTTGTGCTCTGTTGGACTCATTCGATATGCGGCCTTATTAGGGATCACAGCTCCTGGTACAAAATGGATGACATGTTGAATATCACGAATTGGAGGCAAACCAGCAGGTAACTCCTCAGGAAATAAATCTGAATACTCTTTGACAAGCGGCAAGACTTCAATTGGGATACCCTACTCATCTTCTTTTTCTTCCTCAATCTCAATAGGAATGGCTGTAGTCAAGCTTGCCATAATGTTTTCAACTTCTTCTTTAGTAATCAAGTGAACACCATCATCTGCAATTGTTCGATCTTGACTCTCAGGTTTGAAAGGAGCCAAGATTACTTTCTGCCCATCTTTGATGAATGTGTAGGTGTTTTCAAACCCATCATGCATCACCTTTCTATCATACTGCCATAGTCTCCCAAGAAGTAAATGACAAGCATTCACGGGTACCACATCACACTACAGCTCATCTTTATATTTCTTTCCAATAGAAAAAGGTACAAGGCAACGTTTGCTTACTTTGATCTCATGGCCTGAATCTAACCAAGTGAGCTTATAAGGTGAAGTGTGAGCTTCTGTGTCAAGCTTCAATTTTTCAACCATTTTGCTGGAAACGACATTCTTGCACGTCCCTCCATCAATGATAACATCACATACTTTCCCTTTACAGCTACATCTGGTGTGAAAAATGTTGTGCCTCCTCCAGTCTTCTTGTTTGTTGAAGGCCATGTTCAGATTTCTTCTTACCACCAGCATTTCTCCTTCATCAGCATTTGTCACTTCTTCCTCATCATCATATATGGGTTCTGACTCTTCATGTAGATCACCTTCGGCATCCTTCTCCAAAATAGTGAACACTTTTCTGTTAGGATAGTCCGAGGCTATGTGACCAAACCCCTGGCATTTGAAACACCGCCTGTTGATGTTTTGTTTTTCACCACCCCCTGGACGAGAGCTTCCTTCTCCCACCCCTTTAATAAAAGGTTTAGGATTAGTCGGTTGAACTGGTTGTTTTGATTTGGAAGTGGTTGTAGTTGAACTCTTGTTGAAAGATCCAGCCCCCATATTTCCTCCAAAACCACTCTTCTTTGCTTTTTTTATCTGTCTTTCCATATTTAAAGCAAGCTTTCTAACATCAGTAAAACTCCAATAATGTTGTAGTCTTACCATTTTACCAACTTCAGATTTCAAGCCACCAATATAACGAGCAATGGTTTGTTCTTCCGGCTCCGTCACATCACATTTTAGCATGAGATGGTCAAACTCCATGGTGTAGTCTTCCACAGAAAGATCTCCTTGCTTGAAGTTATGAAATTGTAAGAAAATATCTTTCCTATAGTGGTCGGGCAAGAATCTTATTTTAAGCTCTCTCTTCATCTTTTCCCATGATCGAATTCTTCGTTTGCCATCTCTCACCCGCTGCTTTTTGAGGTTCTCCCACCATAAATAAGCATATTTCTTTAATTTCGAAGCAACAATTTTCACCTTTTCTTCTTCATCCACATTTTTAACTTCAAAGACTCTCTCAACCGTGTATATCCAATCTATGAAATCTTCAGGATTTATTTTCCCTTCAAACTCAGGAATGTCAATTTTAAAAGTAAATGTCCTTTTCCATTGTTTCAGTGTTGCCTCATGTCCCTTTGGTTGTGTTGCCTCTATCCCTTCGATTGTTGGAAGTTGAAAAAGAATTACTAGACTCACTTTGAGCAGCTTCAGTTTCAACCGCTTCATCTGATGATGAATCGTTTCTTCCAAGATTTTCACGACGTTCAATTATTGCTCTCAAAGCTTTCACTTGTCGTCTCAATTCATAAAGATCACGAATATCTCTTTCTGGATCATTACGGTTTGCCATGACTCTCAACGAAGCTCTGATACCAACTGGTGGAGAATCAATCCAATACTAAGAGAATTCAATGAAGTCTCAATTGGTATTGTTTGATTGGGGAAGATTTTTGATAAACTGCCACACTTTTGGAACCTTCAAAACCCAAAGTGATAAGGTTAACACTAACTCACGCGTTTGATATTAAGAGATACAGATTATCACCACTCTTAAGTGCCTCTCAGGAAAGATAGGTGTTTGCGATGTTTTAATGTTGCTGGAAATCCACCAAGAACAATAAAACAAAGAAGACTTGCTGGAAAGCAAGTTTCTAAAGAAACAATTCATATTCTGATCTGCTTCTCATTGATAACTTAAGACTTTAAATAGAATTTACTTGGAACATCCCCCCAAGTATAGGTTACACATTTTACTAAGAAAATTAATCATAAAACAACTCACTAGACACTAAAGATAAGAAGACATTTATTAACTTGTCCAGATTCATTCCCCTGATCAGTCTTCAATAAAATAGCCATAACTCCTTGTAGAGAACTTCAAAAACACGCGGTTTGATACGTTGGAAACTAGATTAATAAAGTTTTCCATTTGACTTCCATGCATGAATTCTGATTATGACAGACTTGACTTTAGGTCTTCTTTTATTCTTGTAATGCAGAAATATTTCCACTTTCCACACTAATTTGGATCTTCAAATTGTGGCCCATCAGACTTTTAAAGCCCAAAACATGCTCAGCTCCATATGTTTCATTTTGGACCTTCGTTATTAGCATCATAGTACCAAGAACAAGAAAACAAAGAAGACTTGCTGGAAAGCAAGTTTCTAAAGAAACAATTCATATTCTGATCTGCTTCTTATTGATAACTTAAGACTTTAAATAGAATTTACTTGGAACATCCCCCCAAGTATAGGTTACACATTTTACTAAGAAAATTAATCATAAAACAACTCACTAGACACTAAAGATAAGAAGACATTTATTAACTTGTCCAGATTCATTCCCCTGATCAGTCTTCAATAAAATAGCCATAACTCCTTGTAGAGAACTTCAAAAACACGCGGTTTGATACGTTGGAAACTAGATTAATAAAGTTTTCCATTTGACTTCCATGCATGAATTCTGATTATGACATACTTGACTTTAGGTCTTCTTTTATTCTTGTAATGCAGAAATATTTCCACTTTCCACACTAATTTGGATCTTCAAATTGTGGCCCACCAAACTTTTAAAGCCCAAAACATGCTCAGCTCCATATGTTTCATTTTGGACCTTAGTTATTAGCCCCCTTTAACTTTTGTTTTCTTTTAATTTAAGTTTAAAACTAGTGATTGATAAACTAAAACCCAATCTATGTGGACTCGACCCTTGCTAACTACTATACTTATAATTGATCTTTTTAGTGCATACATTATTTTGAGTGCATCACAACCTCCCGTGTTACCCCAATCCTTCCTTAGTTGTAGTTAAATAGGACAAATGCCAGTACTTAATCTCTAACTATCAAATAACCTAAGATAAACATCTATAGATTCAAAGTGATAGCAGCCTTAAGATGAGAAAGATAGGTTGATCTAAAGCAATAAACACATAAACATGGATTTATTCAACTTATGTTATGTTCCACTTCATAATTCTTGAAAACCCAACATAATCATGAATTACAAATTGCTACTAGTGAATAAGAAATCAAGACAAGCTATGTATAAAGTTTCTTAAACTAGCATTAGATAATTATCAAGATATATCTAGTATGCATCCCAAATAGATCAAGATAAAAATCATAAACAATTCTTGCAGAAGAGCATAAACAACTTTGATAGAAAACTAATATATGATAGAATCTGAAAATTAATTACATAACATGTCTAGGGCTTTGAAATCACCCTTAACCAAAGAAAAGTTTAGCCTTGCATAGGCATTGTTAACATAAATATAAAACTAAAGAAACTAAAAAGAAAACTAAAAGAAAGAAGAAGAAAATCATAATACAAGAGTAGAAGAAGTGTGTAGAGATCAGCTCCGCTTGTGTCTCTATTTATAGGCAGCCTCTAGGTTTTGAGCATTTAATGTTGAGTGGCAGCCAAGGTTTAATTAATTTAAGGAAAGGAAGGGTGACTTGCAGCCAAAGCATATTTAACAAGGAAAGATGCTTTACTTGCAGCCAAAGTAAGTGTAAGGAAGGAAAGTCTTGACTGATTTAATTCTCCTACTTTGACAAGGATAAGTTTTAAGGAAAGATTCTTGCAGTTAATGCAAGGAGTAATAATCACAGCCACTAATCCTACTTTAACAAGGAGAAAACATATATTTCAACTAGGGTAATAATAAAGAAAGGTGATTTGTGGCTAGGGCTTTCTGCCGCTTACGGCTAGGGTTTTTTGCCACTAGGGTTATTTAGGGATATCTTCCAATGCCGATTTGGATGACCATAGCATTTCTTATCCGATTTAGGCCCATGAATTATCGTTGGAAAGGTATTCAAGCCAACTTCAAAAGTCAAGAAGGAAGTTTCTTCGAATAAAGACTCTAACATCATGTTTTCTTAGCAACAAGCTCCGGAGTTAAAATCTGCCTTCTTGCTTTGCACCAAGAATTTGATCTTTTTGACTCCCAAGTCTTTTTCCATCTTGTGATTGTGATTTTATAAGCTCTTAGACATCCTAATTGACATGTTTTGACTTTATCTCTTCCAAAATACCTACAAAGCATAAAAACCTAGTAAAATGTCAAGGAACTTAAGAATCAAAGCACAAAGTATAAGGAAATTAAATAGGAGAATGCATAAAATTAAGCACTTATCACTTCTGGTACATATTATACATCATTTAAAGTTAAAACTTTTTCAAAAGTGAATTCTAGTTCAACAGACCCTTTGCCTTTAATAGTTCAACAAATCATGTTCACTTGGTGCGAACTTTGTGAACATGTTTTTATCCTTGCATACATGTTTAGTTGCTCCCAAATCAATCCACCATGCATCATTGTCTTCAACCATGTTAACTTCAGAAATCATGGCGACAAATTTTTTGGTAGCACCAGCTTTTGAAGAAGTATTTTTCTTCTTTAAGAACCGACATTCATTCTTAAAATGTCCAGGCTTTCCACAATGATAGCAGGAGTCTATTTGTTTTTTCTTGAATTTAGGTGCACTAGCAATCTGTTTGAACTTTCTTTTGGCAAGTTTAGTGGTCTACCCTTCCTCCAAAACATGTACTTTGGCATTTCCAGAATCGTAATTCTGATCTTGCTTTTTGTATTCCTCTTCTATTCGAAGATGATTAATCAAAGCTTCAAGAGTGATTTCCTCTTTCTTATGTTTCAGACTTCTTTTAAAGTCTTTCCAAGATGGAGGAAGTTTGTCTATAATAGAGGACACAATAATAGTTTCATCCATATTCATCTTATATTGTTTAAACTGATTAATCATTCTTTCAATCTCACGAAGTTGTTCAATAACAGATCATCAACTATATGATAATTATTGAAAAGAATTACAAGAAACTTATTGCTTGTTACATCTTCTGTCATATACCTGGTCTCAAATTTGTCCTACAACTCCTTTTCAGTAGCCTCATTTTGGTAAGTATCGAAAAAGCCATCTAACAGACCACTCAAAATATGGCCTATGCATATGTAATCTGCAATGTCCTATTTCTCTCTTTCTCTGGTTGCAGCAACAGATTCTGTTTCATTTTCTTCTGGTCTGGGAGTATTCAGAACATAAGCAATCTTCAAAGTTGAAAGTAAAAAATGCATCTTCTTTTGCCATCTTCGAAAATTTCCACCATTAAATCGATCCAGTTTCAAAAAATTGGAAGCTAACTCCCTTAGTGTTCCAGTTTCAGTAGTAGCCATTATTAAACTGAAATAAAACCTTAAAATTGTCAGAACAAAAACGTCTGGAAATTAAAACAAGGACAAAGCTTCAAGGCGTGTATCAATGCCACTATCTTTAAGGTTTTATTCGCCCTACCGTAGGTGTGCAAAGGAGTTACCAACATATAAACCTCGAGGATACAATGAAGCCCAATGACTGATTGCGTATTGCACTGACGAAACCAATCCACTAAGTACTGAGCAGTGTATAACAAAACTATCAAACTTTTATAAAGAATTTCTGCAGCAATCCTTTATAGAAGAATCTGAGAAATATCTTAAAGGAGGGAAATAAAAACGAAATAATGTTTCAGTGTGTTCACTTCTGAAAACCAGAGAAGCATTTATATGCTATTACATGTCTGTTCGTACAGACACAACTGGTCTAAATTAATCTGTCTGTTTCAAACAGACAGGCTGCTTCTTGTACAGACATGACTTGTCTGAATGAGTCTGTCTATTTGAAACAAACAGGCAGCATATTGTTCAGACACGAATATCTCTGAACAAATCTATCTGTTGAAAAATCTGGACAGCTCTTGTCTAAAACAGGCAAAAAATAATTAATTAAAAAATTTAATTATTAGTTGCACGTGCCAAGTGCCCAAGTGCCAAGTAATATATTAATATATTACTAGACCATCCAATCTAGCCATGGTCCAGTTCCCACTTAAGCCCACTTGTTATCCAACTACTAAAGCCATTCACTTCTTTATATTTAAAGAACATCATTGCCTTTATTCTTTTCCAATATGGGATTATATCCCATAGTTATTTTGAAAATGTTCAACAGAAAGAGGGGAAGATCAGAGTTGGCCTAGCTGCTCTTTGGTCATAACAAGAACAAGTCACAAAGGATGATCCACTCTGCCTCTTTCCTTGTGATTTTAGGTCCATTTTCACACCTTATAACGCACGTGTGAAGCCATGGGTGAAGCTCGTTTTTCATTTTCTTAGGGTCCATGTTTGTTCTCTTCCTTATCACTTGAGTTGCCAATCCTCGACTACAATTCAAAGTAAATTCCTAGTCTAGGGCAGGCAGGGTGGGAGCTTCTATCTGAAATTTGGCCTGTCCATTCATTAGAATCGATAATTTTAAACACACCATTATTACATAATACGAATACGCTACGAAAAAATAATTAAAATATGACACAACATGAATATACGAATGTGTCAAAATTTATATATATATATAACACAATTATGATACGAGAAAATAACACAAATATAATATGAATACACGAATTGCCAAACATACCATTAATGGCTGAGATTTCTTCAACTAGCTTTCCATTCAAAGAAGAGAGAAAAGGAGAAGTCCCTAATTTTTTTGTAAGAATATGTTAAGTTATATTACCTCAGTTCTAGTGAAAAAACATAAAAATGTTTGGTTATTTATGCATTGCTATTTGATAAAGCAAGTCGATATGGCTATGGACTTGATTTGAAAAGCAAAATCAAGTTGGTTATGTAGTCAACTGGAAGCATGACAGCAAATTAATTGTAGGGGGCATTATTTTTAAGTTGATGTTTACATTATACCATGAAGGAATTCAGTCGTTTTCTGCCAGCTTAGTTTAAGCAGGTATGACTTAGACAAGGTGGACAATGTATCACCCATGTCCTTTCATTGACTTCATTACACTGTCCATTATAACAACCATTTTCCAAGCGATTCATATTTATTTATTAATTAATATTTCATTTGAAATCGAATCAGATTGTGAGAGATATTCATCAAGTGTCATTTTATGATTGTATCATACTCTCAAATAATGTTGTTTAAAGAAGTGTTGTGAAAAACCAAGATGAAAGTAGAGAATGAATTAGAGATTTAATTTTTTTTAATATATATATATAACTGAATTTTCTTGTTTACAATACATAGTCCAAACTCCAAAGAGATGTAATGAAGTTCAAACTTGAAAGCTTTTGAACATTGGTCATAGTCAGAACAAAGAGATTCATTCTATCTGCAACACTTATTGTGAGCCTGTCAGGCCCTTGGACTTAAACCCTCTGTAGGGAGAAAAAGTTAAGATGGAGTGGCATTGCTTGGATTCAACCCACACTTTTGAGAGTATAGAGTCCCGGTGATTCTTATATTCGTATCAAGTTCGTATTTTTTTGTGTCGTATTATAATATTTTATTTTAGTTATTTTTCTGTATCATATTTATTTTGTGCTTAAAATTATCAAATTTATACGTGATCAAAGCAAAGTGGTATGTCCATGTCAAAGAAAGAAAAAAAGGTTACAAGTTTTGCAATCCAAATATCCAAAAGCACTTAAAAACCATACATGCTCAAGGGTCGGATAGCCCGTTCGGCTCGATAGGTCCGGTCCGTATTAGGCCCGGTCTGGATAGAATTTTTAGTGATTTGATCCGGTCTAAATAACGTTTAAAAAATAAAAAATATATATTTAAATTTAATTATAAAAATATATTAATATTAATATTAATATTAATATTAATATTAATATTAATATAAAAATAAAAATATATTTTAATTTTAATTTTAATTTTTTATTATTATGTAAACAGTAAAACAAGTTGGTCCGAACTCGCCTAGGGTCGAGCCTAGGTAAAAATAATAATTTTTTGAACTGCAACCCAGCTTGACCATGAACATATATCTATTAAAAAGAATGGCACTCGGAATTATTAAGGCCACACTTTCTCACATAATTTCTCATCCCAGCCTTTCCAACTCCCATTAGGGATGGGGAGACAAAGAAACTTCCACTACTTTTTGTGTTGCTTTAAATGATCATGGAAATTGGAAGAAATATATATGTGGTAAGGGATACTTTCCAGTTCCCAATCATAGGTTCCACTACCTAAACAAATTATTATCTTAGATAACAGTGAAACAAAAAGGCCCATGTATGTACCTTACAAAATTGAACAATAATTAACTTAGATAGTTCAAATTTGAGCACTCATAATTTGTATATATGTTGATACTTTTTTAATTTATTTGATGCAAAAGAAAATCTTAAAAAGCTAACACATCAAAACAAATAAAGAATATCAACGGCAGTTTGTATCTATTGGTTGAGATTGTTCACCTCAATGGAGTCATCTTGGAAGTCTTATTGGTGGCTTGTTTTGGTGTCATCCACTAAGGTCTTTTAGCAGGTTCAGCAGGATGGTTTTCTGAGCTTTAGAGATTAGAAAGAGTCTGCAAAAACACGAAAAGTCAGAGGTGCAACAGAGTTATGTCTATGGGGTGCATTCCGATGTTTAAGTAAGAGGTTCAAGGTATTTTTAGAGAAAAGTAGTGAATAAACAGTAAGCTTCAGTGTGTTATGATTTTTTTTTACCTCATACAGCCTTTATTTCACCTATTTATATTTTGGATTTATATTTGATGCACTGTCAGTTTTTAGGTCTATACACTGACAGTGCATCCTATGATGCCACCTGTTGGGTTAGGGGTTAGGGTTAGGGGTTAAGATTTAGAGTTAGGGTTAGTGGTTGGGGTTAGTGGTTAGTTTTTTAATGAGGTGTCAGTGTAGGATTCACTGTCAGTGTATCAAATACAAACCCTTATATTTTATTATGGACTGTGTTGGTTATTTATGAGTTTGACAGATATAGATCAAATATCTGTTGTGTTTAAAACTGCTGATCAGTTGTGAGCCCACTAAATATTACACATGTAGAGATCCAACTTGACATATTGAAGATAGGTTCAACATATCTAATTCCCAGCATCTATGATACCGGGATATGATACCGAGAAAGTAAAAATGGGATTGTATAAACCCACACACAACACACTCACACAAAAGATAGTTTATGCTCACCATTCTAAGGCACAAAACCGAATAGATACAAAAGCTGATAACCTACCACTCTAAAGCTAATGATTAGATCACCACTTTAGAGATACAAAGTTAAGGATGATAGTTCACCACTCAAAAGGAGATACATAACTGAAAGGTGCCAAAAGGCCAAGTCAAAAGACTTTTTTCATTCAAATTCTCAGATCTGTCAAATACATAGCTGAATGATATATATATACTTGGAACAACCCTCCAAGTTTAGGAATTAATAAAAATGACAGAATCTAGGCCATAATAAATGACCTTGATAGATAACTAGGCATATATTAAGTAGCACACCATCTTTGACTTTATTGAGATTGCAAATAGACACAATCTGCATAGTTAAACTAAAAACAGTCATAACTAATCAGATATAATTCCAGTGCATGCAAGGCTGTATAATCTGAAAAGATCACGTTTTAAACTTGAAAAACCCATATGACATGCTTATTTAATCATGCAATGAAGAGATAGAAATTTGGGCTCAAAGTTGGCCCACAAGCTGATAGTAAACAGTATCCAGAACTTCATCCATTTGACTTGCTAACCCAAACTCAAGTAGCCCAATATCACTAAGACCATTTGAGGACACTCCCGTGTCATGCTCCCCTGGTTTGAAAAGACTCGTCCTCGAGTCATATGTACTATCATCACCATGGAAAGGAGACAAGTCAGCCACATTAAAAGTGTCTGAAATATCTAAGTGTGCAGGTAGCTCAATCTTGTAGGCATTTTCACCAATCCGCTTCAAAACCTTAAACGAACCCTCAGCTCTAGGCTTGAGCTTAACAAACTTACCCTGTGGAAACCTCCCCTTGCCAAGATGCACCCAAACCAGATCACCTTCTTTGAACTCAACATACTTACGATGGTTGTTAGCTTGAGCTTGATACTTCGGGTTTTGGCTCTCAATCTTGTCACGAACTTGTTCATGCAACTTCTTCAGCTGTTTAGCCTTTTCAAGTTAGACAAGTGCTTTCTACATGCGTCAAAAACCTAATATGATCATGCACAATGTTTCTTATGACACTTGGCTTCCCCATCTTCAAAACTTATCAAACCAGCCTTGATGAGATCTCTGACCTTGTATTTCAAAGTGGGGCAATTCTCTGTTGAGTGACCTTGATTGCTAGAATGATAACCACAACACTCATTAGCATCATACCAGCTCGGATTCCTTGGCTTCAGAGGCTCTAATTGCATGGGTGTCACAAGGTGATTCTGAATGAGTTGAGGTAATAGCTCACTATTGTCACAGGAATCGGGTCATCCTGATTTCTTTTTCGCTTTTTATGCCCCCTTCGATTATTCCCAAGGGTGCTCGGTTGATAGACAGATGTAAATTCCGATGTAGTTGCAATCATTGGTTGGTAGGGATAAAAACCTTGAGAGACATTGTTCAGGGTAGAGTAAAATGGCTGATATGAGGAGAATTGAGGAGGTGGGGCAAAGCCTTCCACGACTTGGGTATCTTCCTTTTTCTTTTCAGATGTCCCATTTTTCTTGGTATTGGATGTTCTTTCTCCTTCAATTTTCCCATCCTTGATAGCATTTTCAATCATCTCCCCTGAAATTACCATGTCCGAAAAATTCTTCGTGATGTTGCCGACAAGTATATCATAGTACGGAGCCTGCAGTGTATTCACAAACATGACAGTGGTTTCCTTCTGAGTTAAGGACGGTTGTACTTGGATGGCCAGGCTCATCCACCGTTGCGCATATTCATTGAAACTCTCCGTAGCTCTTTTCTTCATATTTTGCAAGGTGAGACGGTCAGGCGCAATGTCGGTCATATGCTTGTAGTGGTTTAGAAAAACCCTAGCCATGTTATTCCAAGAGCAAATCTGATCCTTGCTCAACTGACTATACCACCTAATTGCGGATCCATTGAGGCTATCCTGAAAGCTGTGAATCAAAAGCTTATCATTATCTATATGACTTGTCATCTTTCGACAGAACATAGTGATGTGGGCTGACGGATCGATCGCCCCGTCATATTTCACAAAAGTCAAGGATCTTGAACTTAGGAGGCATGACTAAATCGAGGACCAAACATCGTTATTTCGCATCTAAAATCCCAAATACATCTGTACTTTCTACTGCCCGGAGCTTTTCATCTAACAACTGATATTTCCCTTGGGAATCTACCAACTCAACCTCATTTACTGCAACCATTTTCAACTTTGCCTGTTCAGCTGGATAATCTGAGTTTAGGACATTGATGGGGTTAACAGTGTTCTGGGCATCACTCATTACGACCTCATTCTGACCCTTTCGTGCCTCTAACCCTTCTCTAGCTACAAAGTTTTTGGTGTACCCTTTTCCCTTGATTACGGCAGACATCAGCTCCATCAATTTAGTCATCTGATGCTTAGATTCTGTTTGAGACTTTGCTAGCTGTTCTCACAATTCTTTATGTTCCCTTTCCATTTTTTCCATTCGGGCAATTTGTTCATCCTCCATAGCACTAGCCTGTATTAAAAGGGTACTCAGTACTTCTTATACCTCTGATTTGAAATGGAAATTCTTTCAAAGACTCTTAAAGCCAAGCTAACTTCTGTTTTATTTCCCCCAAATGTATGTCATGATGAATAAGCCATGAATGCAATTTGATGCATGTGAAGAATAAAAGAAATGATGTATGGACATGTACAATGGAAACATGTTGACCATATATGTAATAAATGCAATCACGATGCCAACATGTTGCAAGCAAAGAATAAACAAATCAACGCATGGATATATGCAATGAATGATCATGTTCATTTTAGCGTATTTCCCAATGAATGATCATATACACTATGAATGCAACACGACGTCAATTATGATACATGCAAACAATGAACGATTGATACAGAGTATATACAAAGAAAATCATGCTAACCATGTGTGTCATGAATGCGACCTACTGCTAACATGATGTATGTAATAAGCAAATTAATGCAAGGATAATACTGAAAAATCATGTTGATTATGAATGCATAAATGCAATCTGATACTATCATGATACATGTATGAATGTATGGTATGACCAATAATTGATCGGATGCAAAATGCAAAAAGGGAAGATATCACGGAGGAAATAAGAATTGGAGGAACTTAATCATCAACCTCTCATGAATTTGAAAAATAACCAATTCATTCCCATATCAATGTTCACAATGGTATAAACCATGTTTTACAAAATTTGAACAGTGGTTAAAACTATCTTTTACATGCCCTTTATTCTTCCAAGCATCTTAAGGCTATAAGAGCCGGCTACTGAAAAAGTGAAATCCTATTACATCATATAAGACCGAAATCTTTCCACCTCAATGTTGAAAATCTCCCAAACCTAATAACGCTTTCCCAGCCCTCCATCAATCAGTGTCGTTGGATCCAACCACTTGGCATCTATAAGAGTTTGCACTTTCTTTTTGAATGTTATACAGTCTTCAATTTATGGGCAACAATTCCACAGGGATAATCACATCTTGCATTTGGATTATACCACCTTGGATATGGTGGTAACAGGGGTTTCAATGGGACGCATACAACCATGTGATTTTGGATCAGTATAGGGAGAATCTCTCGGTAGCTGATTGGAACGGGATCAAAATGCCTTTGGGTCCTATCCTGGGGTTGTTTCTTAGTCACACTGAACCTAGGAGTTGGGGCACTTGGCGGTGGCACTAAGGTCCAAACTGGAGTGTTTTCATAGGGATGTGGCGGAATAGCATGGTAAGGGTATGGATTTGGACACGAGGCCTTTGGAGGCTATACATAGCTCGAGGTTCCTATCCCAGATGCTGAATAAGGTGATTGATGAGGAAAATAGTATGAATTGGCCGTTGTTGGTGATGGAGTGGGATTCAGGAATCCCGTAGTGGTCATCCCAATGGACGATTGGACCATAGTAGGGTGGGGATATTGGTTTGTACCTATAACTGTTTGCAGGTATGGTACAGGATCCGAGGTTTCTATCCTTGGTATCAGGCTCTCAGGTTTAATCATTTTCACGATTTTGTCCATAATTTCATCAGGATTGCAACCTTTGTGGCATTGACAAGTGCAAGATCCAGCACGGATTGTATGTTCTGGACCTAATGGTTTTGGTTGATCCGAAGGCGATGCAGAACCCTGAGAAAGTTCCTCTTTACTCTTACCCATATCCTCCAACATTTTCAACAATTTGGCCAACTGTTCCTTCACCTCTCGGATTTCATGTCTATATTCCTCTTGATTGCTTTCCAAAGCACCCAATCGTTCCTCCGATCCATCCCTCATATCTCGAACCCCTTTCATGCAAATGAAAATACCATGAGATTAAGAATACAATTGTGAATGTACATGCTCTATTCCTATGAATATACTGATGATTAATGCATGAACATATACAGAGAAATTATGATGACTATGTATGCTATGCATGCAATCTAATGCCAACATGATGCATTTAAAAAATTAATAAATTGATGCACAGGTATATACAAGTAATGACTATGTATGTATTCTACAACGAATGACCATGCATGCTATGATGTCAAAATAATACATGCGGAGAATAAATGAATTAATACAAAGGTAGGTACAAAGAATGACCATGTATATCACAAATGTATTCTTCAATGAATAACCATGCATGTTAGGACTGTAACATGATTTCAAAATAATACAAATAAATTAACCAATGATTACACGAAAATAGTGGGACCTAAATCTTGATTTTCAAAAATCTCATTATGCAAGATTTGCCTCCAAATTTATGATTTTTCGAAACACGTTTTTTTCTATGAAAAACCAATCATATTATTTTCAAAAGAATTTCAGGGTAGTGGATCCTACTATGGTACAATATCCAAATGTTCATGTGACACTACCAGTTTTATGAAATCATCAAAAGAAATTATTATTACCAACTGTTTATTGCAAAGAATGAGATCAATAATACAATAAAAAATGTACATGCTCTATTCACACATGTATGAAAAAAAATGCTTGAAAAAGGATTTTTATTTTGAATTTCAAAAGGTTATGAACAATAGCCCCAACAATATCTACTTATATAGGCATCACGGTTCCTTTGGGGCGGAGTATCACACTTATTACGGGTGATGTACGTTCATCTTTGCCCGATTTACAAAACTTATTTGGAGTTTACTATATGAGAGCAAATTGGTTCTAAAGGCCCTGAATTGTTCCTCACTGTCGCCGGTGAAGGCTAGTAAGGCATCCCGATAAAAGCGGGTTCAATTCGTTAGAGTCTATTTCCCTAGCCCATGCGGATTGTTAATCACGAAGGCTTAGGTAATTTAGTACTCCGGAAGTGTTTCACTAGCCCAAGCGGATTGTTAATCACGAAGGCTTAGTTACTTTGCTCCCACCTAAAAGGACGGAACCAGGTATAGGATTCATGATATGCAAATGCACGTGTAGTGTGTAAGGAGGAACAACAAACCTTTCACCACCTATTCTATACCCTTATTCTAAATGCCCAAACTATTTAAAAAAAAACATTCAAGAATAGTGTAACGCATTAACCAACAGTCAATTATAATATACAACCTTAAATAACTAGAGAACAATAATAAAATGCATGCATATGAGTATGAACATATTTAAAAACATTTTATTATTTTCAAAATTCTCCTTATTAAAAAAAATGTGGGAATTAAAATTAAATACCAATTACACCAACAAGATCGAGACTTTGATAACACACGACTAATTCTAGGCCTGATTCTCTAATAGTCTCCAGTGGAGTCGCCAAGCTGTCGCAACCTAAAAAATAACGAGTCTCATCGCAAGACTTAATTATTCGTTAAGCGTGACATTAAAAAAAAAAACCGAAGAAAAGTCGACTTAATTCCTCTAGAAAAATGAAGGTTTTGAAAATGACCTTGAAAAAGACATGGAGTCGCCACCAATCTTTTTTTAGCTAGGTGTGATCGGCCACCTATTAAAGCCGATTTTATAAAATATTTTAAAAAATCAATTAAAACATTTTAAAAACCAATTTCAAGTCTGTGTTTTAAACCAGAGAAATCAAAGAAGCGGGTTCGGGAGTCAGTTACGTGTGAGGAAGGATTAGCACCCCCACAACGCCCGTATAAATCGGTACCTTATTAATCGTGTGTTATCTCAAGTCTCGATAAAAATCGGTTTTAAATTTAGTATTTCAAGTTAATTCCCAATTTAAAGAAAAATAATTCCATTTTTAATTGAAAATGATCCGAAATTTATAAATTCAAAATTTTCCTATATTCCCCAGCAAACGTGGCAAAATATAGAAATTTTTATTAATTTGGAAAACTTTCCGAATCATTTTCATTTTAAAAAAGATATTCTGTTATTAATGATAATTGATGATATCCTCCCCAGCAAACCCGGTAGAGAACTCATGAATTATTTTAACTCGGGAATATCTTTATTTTATTGAAAATCATTACCTTTTTTTTTAAATATTTAAAAGAAATGAATATGCATATGCATGACATAAATAAAATGACATAGCAAAGTCTAAATAACATAATGCAATCCTAAATGATATGATATAATTTAAATGTCTTAGTGTATTCTAAATGAAATGAAATATTCTAAGTTATATGATATATCCTAAGTGAAATGAAATATCCTAAGTCACATGATATATTCTAAATGAAATGAAATATCCTAAACGACATAATATATCCTAAATGAAATGAAATGACCTAAGTAACATAATATACTCTATATGAAATGAAATAATTTAAATGACATGGCAAATATGAATAATATGGCATATAATTTAAATGACATGAAATATAGAATAATGCTATCATATAATATGCAAGAAAATAAAAATAAAAATAATAATGCATGAACATAGTATATGCTAAATAATATAAAAATAACTAAATAAAAAGCAATAACTAAATAAAAAGCATAGGATATCATGAAATATTCAAAACCATATAATAAATCATATAACATCAAAAAAATATAAATCAAAATAATAACAATATAATAGAAATTTTATAGCAAGAATCACATATTATATAAAATGCATGAATATGGAAAATGCAATGCATGAAATGTATTTTTTCCATTAATCAAGGAAATCCGTATATCTAAAAAGATATCCGGCTACCCTAGGAAAATATGTCAAATTAAATATTCTACAACCAAAATACTTTGTGATTGTTTGAAAATAATATTGAAAAGCTTGAATTAAAAAAAAAAGAAAAAAAAAACTAGGCTAAATCTTTTTTAAATGGCTCTAATTTCCTATGTTTAAAAATTCCGAACTTGACCACCCTTAACTCGAGAGTTTAAAAATCATTTTTAGAGTTTAAAAAGGCTTAGAAACTACCCTAAGTCAATAGCTAACCCTCCTAATCAGCCACTCTATGTAACTGCATCAAGACAGAAAAATGATTTTCTTTAAATTCAATTCTGACTCCACTGTCCAGTTTTAAGCCATGATTTTTTACCCTATTTTTAAAAATTGAAAAAATTCTGAAAAATATACTGGAGACTCAGGACATGTAAAACTACACGATAAAAAATCAGCTTAATTTTTTGATTAAAGAATTCCCAGAAAAATCAAAAAAGTACGAGTACAGGGTGAAAAAACTGTTTCGCCAAAATACATTTTTACCTTTGATAAAATCATTTAAAAATCAAAATAAAAATATTTAAAACTCACAAAATGGCTCACAAACAGTAGCTAGGACTTTTTGAAAGTTAGATAAAAATTGGATAAGTAAAAAAAATCACAAAGGTAGAATAATCGATTTGACAAACTTTAATTTTTCATAAGTGTGCTCAAGAGAGCATGACTTTGAACCATTAATTGGGCTAAGTCATTAGTCAAGTGGCATGAACATGAAATGCACGAAAAATTACAGCAAACATAGAGCATGAAATGCATGAGTTTAAACCTAAATGTCATGAAAAAAAATGCATGGCATTCATATAGTGACCTAGACCTAAATGAACTTGCATGGCATTTAATGCAACCTAGACCTAAAATGCATGAACATGCATGGAAAATAAACCTAACTTAATAACTAAAATATGCATGGCATTTTCACAAACACAAAGCATGCTTAAACCAAGAACTCAAACAAATATCATGCAAATGCTAACCTATCAACTAACATGGCAAGAATGTACATATAATGCAAAAATTCAAGGAGTGGCCGATTGGCCTATATGACTAGCAAACATGGCATTTTCACAAACACTTGGTATACTAGCATGCAAAACTAAATCAAATGTCATGCAAATGCAAAAACCTACCAACTAACATGGCAAAAATGCAACACACAATGCAAAACACATGTAGTAGCCGAATGGCCTCAAGCTCCAACAAGCATGGCATTTTCACAAACACTTGAGATACTAACATGCTCAACTAAAATATAAAACTCAAATCATGCAAAAACCACACAAGCATTTTCACAAACACTTGATATACTAAATCTAAAACATGCTCAACTAAGATATAAAACTCAAATCATGCAAAAACCATACAAGCATTTTCACAAACACTTGATATATTAAATCTAAAACATGCTCAAATTTAAACATCATGAAAACAGAAAATTAAAAATGCAAGAACATGATATTTAAATCATAAATGGCAACAAACAAAGCAACCAAATTAAAATATAACTCAAGTATATGAAGTAAAATAACATTTAAAACATGAAGATCAAAGAAAATAACATCAATAACATGATAAAATAAACCAAAATAGCAACTTAAACAAAAACTGTAGGCCATTCGGCCATGGTGAGAATATTGTAAAAAACAATTGTAAAAAAATATATTTAAGAAAGAGATGAAGGAAGAACTTAAGAAGAACAATAAAAAACATTTATTTAAAAAGGAAACTCACCAAATAGTAATCAAAATAGAAAAAACAAGAATGGAAAATCAAGAAAGTGCAAGAGTTGGTGCTCAAGAGCAACCTCAAGAAGCTATATTTCAAGTTTTATCTCTTCAAACTTTCCTTTCTTTTCTAAACTTTTTCTTTTTTCTTTCAACCAAAGAGAGAAAAACCAAGTAAAAACCAAGAGAACTCAGCAAAAATAAAGTGTAAAAAATGAAAATCTGACCTCCCTCTCTATACTGGCCGAAACCCGAATTTCAAGGGTGTTGTCATTTTTTTGTAACCAATTTCCATCAAATGGCTAATAATTCAAGGTGAAAAAATCATGAAATTACCACCTTTAGATTAGCATCTCAGCTGTCCCAAATTACAGCTATTCAAGAATAATGTTGACACTCTCTCTTGGCCTATGTGGCTTAATCACAATGGCTTGATCAAAAGGAATCTCTAACTAACTTTTAATTCTTGGCCATTTGATTGAAAAATCAGAAACTTCCTCTTTTATTTGGGCCTTGGTAGGCCAGCACTTCTCTTTTCCAGCCCAATTCTGATTTTTTGAAAGGCCCAAAGAAGCCCTTTTCGGTTGCTTGGCTGAAATGACCGTTTTGCCCCCCGGATGCAAATAAATATCAAACGGACTCCAAATTCAATTTTTCTTTTTTTAATACTTCCAAAATAATAAAACATTGAGTTCTGGAAGTTTTCAGAATTATTCGAGTCCGTCTGCTATTTATTTGGATTTTTCTTCCAAAAATGCCTTTTATGCCCCCACATTTTACCATTTTCTAAACGAGCTCCAAATCAATATTTTTCTTCACCAATCTCTTCCAAATAATTTAAAAGTGTGATCTAGAATTTTTCATAATTTTTGTAGCTTATTTGGTATTTTTTTCGAGAGTTATCGGCTTGAATTACTACATAGGAGCTCGGGATTTGGCCATTTTGCAAACGAACTCCGAATCAAGATTTTCTTTCGCCAATCTCTTCCAAATAATTTAAAATGATATTTGCAAAATTTCAGAATTTTTGGAGTCCGTTTGCTATTTTTTCGGGATTTATCTTTTTGAATTATTGCATTGGAGGCCCGGGATTTGACCATTTTGCAAACGAACTCCGAATCAAGATTTTCTTTCGCCAATCTATTCCAAATAATTTAAAAATGTGATTTACAAAATTTCAGAAGATTTGGAGTTCATTTGCTATTTTTCCGGGATTTTCCTTTTTGAATTACTACATAAAAAGCCCGGGATTTTTCCATTTTGCAAACGAACTCCGAATCAAGATTTTCTTTTTCCAATCTATTTCAAATGATTTAAAAATGAGATTTGCAAATTTTTAGAATTTTTGGAGTTCATTTGCTATTTTTCCCAAATTTTCCAATTTTGCCCTTTTGCCTTCGAAACCCGGTTTTGCTCAAAACAAGTCTGATTTTCAGATTTTCTTCAAGTTGAGCCTTGGGCTATCCCTTTTTAATCATTCCTCATCCATTGGGGGCTTTGTTCTTACCAAGTCGGGCCATTTCTGTGATTCTTCCCAATTTCACCGAAATCCATTAAAAACCCTAATTCTCGCTTTTCTCCCGGATTGACTTTTCTTTCGGTTTTTCTTGCAAGTGGCTTCTCCATTACACATATTCAGTGCTTATCTTTCATTTGGATTCTTCAATTTTGACCAATTTGATCGTTTAAGAACTTTTCCCCAAATTTCTCGGATTAAGGGTTCCTTTCTACTGAATCTCCAAATCCCAACTTCCGAACTCCATATCTTTCAATGTAGACCTCGAATTATCAAAATTCTTTCGCCATTTTTCAATTGAACTTAAAATATTGATTTTGAAAGTGGGTTGAGTTTTTCAGTAGTTGACTTTTTGGGGTTGACTTTTTTGGGGTTGACGTTTTTCAAGTTTGACTTTTTATGCTCGCCCTCTTAAACTAAGTCTCGGAGTACCACCTGCCGGATGAAAAAAGTCTTTTGACATTCGAAAACATCAATTTAGGAAGAAAACATACCTGTTTTAGTGGTCCGAACAAAATTAGGTGTCTACAGCTGCCCCTCTTTGGCTATTGCTGAGAATCAGGAATCAGGCAAAGATAAACCAACACTAATTTTGTACGGTCAGTTAAATCACATGTGAAGGAAAGGGAAAGGGGTTTTCTTTCATTCTTCTATCATTTCTTCATTTTTCATTTTTTTCCATTTTCTATTTTTTCTTCTTCTTTTTTTTTTCATTTTTCCTTTTTTTTCCTTTATTCTTTTTTCATTTTTTTCAGTTTTTTCAATTTTTTTTAAACAGTAAATTGAAGATTTTGTCCTTAAATTGAATTCCTTGACTAATCAAGGCTCGATCCGTCTTAGGGAAACGAATTCGATTTGCAAGAAAAGAAATGACCTCGACGATGGTCTCGGGGTCTTAACCTGTCTCGTTCTCAGCTGTGTTTAAAATTCTGGGTATCTCCTAAAGAAGCTTCGGCTATCACCACCAATGTCTTGCTCATTTTTAAAACTGTAAAACTCTGAATATCTCCATCAGAGGCTTTGGCTATCAACACCAAAGACTTTCTCCCTTTTCAAAAAAATTTTAAACTCTGGATATCTCCTCCAGAAACTTTGAGAAATTATGCAGATGCTTCATGATGCAAATGCAAATGTCTTTAATTGATGCAAATGCTTCTTGATGTAGATGCAAATGACCTAGACTAGTGCAAATGTCTTTGATGCAAATGTAAATGACTTTGATTTGATGCAAATTTTCTTGATGCAGATTCAAATAATTTAGATTGATGCAAATGCTTCTTGATGTAGATGCACATGTTGAATAAAATTCTGGGTAACTCTTCCAGAAGAAGATTTCTCATTTTTCAAAATTATAAAACCCTGGATATCTCCACCTGAGGCTTCAGCTATCACCACCGAAGACTTGTTCACTTTTAAAACTGTAAAATTCTGGATATTCCCACCAGAAGCTTTGGCTATCACCACCAAAGGTTTGCTCATTGTAAAATTCTAGGTAACTCCTCCAGAAGCTTTGGCTATCACCACCAAAGACTTGCTCATTGTAAAAATCTGGGTAACTCCTCCAGAAGAAGATTTCTCATTTTTCAAAATTATAAAACCCTGGATATCTCCACCAAAGGCTTCAGTTATCACCACCGAAGACTTGTTTACTTTTAAAACTGTAAAATTCTGGATATCCCCACCAGAAGCTTTGGCTATCACCACCAAAGGTTTGCTCATTGTAAAATTTTGGGTAACTCCTCCAGAAGCTTCGGCTATCACCACCAAAGACTTGCTCATTGTAAAAAAATCTAGGTAACTCCTCCAGAAGAAGATTTCTCATTTTTCGAAATTATAAAACCCTGGATATCTCCACCAGAGGCTTCAGTTATCACCACCGAAGACTTGTTTACTTTTAAAACTATAAAATTCTGGATATCCCCACCAGAAGCTTTGGCTATCACCACCAAAGGTTTGCTCATTGTAAAATTCTGGGTAACTCCTCCAGAAGCTTCGGCTAACACCACCAAAGACTTGCTCATTATAAAAAATCTGGGTAACTCCTCCAGAAGAAGATTTCTCATTTTTCAAAATTATAAAACCCTGGATATCTCCACCTGAGGCTTCAGCTATCACCACCGAAGACGTGTTCACTTTTAAAATTGTAAAATTCTGGATATCCCCACCAGAAGCTTTGGCTATCACCACCAAAGGTTTGCTCATTGTAAAATTCTGGGTAACTCCTCCAGAAGCTTTGGCTATCACCACCAAAGACTTGCTCATTGTAAAATTCTGGGTAACTCCTCCAGAAGAAGATTTCTCATTTTTCAAAATTATAAAACCCTGGATATCTCCACCAGAGGCTTCAGCTATCACCACCGAAGACTTGTTCACTTTTAAAACTGTAAAATTCTGGATATCCCCACCAGAAGCTTTGGCTATCACCACCAAAGGTTTGGTCATTGTAAAATTCTGGATAACTCCTCCAGAAGCTTTGAGAAATGATGCAGATGCACATGTCCTTTAACAAGGTGTTCATGCTTCATGGTGCAAATGTAAATGCTTGGATTGATATGAATGTTTCTTAGTGCAAATGCAAATGGCCTAGATTGATGCCCATGTTTCATGATGCAGATGCCCCTACTAATTGTATTCATGTAACTGGTTTATAAATGGTGTAACTATAATTACCAAACAATAATGAAAATGCAATGATTCTAGAAATGATGCAATTGCTTGAGATGGCACAAATGCGAATTCCATGAAGAATGTAAATGTAAAGGTAAAATGCAGATGTTTATGGAATAATGCCAATGCAAATACCCATGAATGATGCAAATACTTGCCGACACTGTGCAGATGTAAAAGCTTGATAAAGAGATGAGTGCTCATGAGTGATGCAAATGCCCCCAATTGTTTTTCTAGACTTTGGCTTAGCCTTTCAAATTCATTTTTCCTCTTCAAATCAAAGTATATCTTCAATTCATTTTGGCTATTCTCTTTGCCCCAACAGTTTTCAAACTTTCATCAACAGAGATCTGAACCGGGTTCTATTTCTTCTTCTCATAACTGGACGTCAAGACCTATCCTGGCAATTCTATACCTTTGGGTTAGAAAAATCCTTGTCTCATGTCAACATCAAAATGGGTATTTCAAAAAAATCTCTTTATTTGTTTTCGCATCTTGAAAACTTCTAAAAAAAATATATATTAACCCCACAATGTGTGATGTATAAATCTTTTGAAGACTGATGATCATTGTTAGAAATTTCTCTAAGTATCAATCTGGGTTTTTTCAACTGGGATTGGCAAGGCTTGGTATAACAAGATTCTGGCTTTTCCAGGAAAACTTCATGACAAAAATGTATATCCCTTCTAGGCTCACAAATGGAACAAGTTTTATAAATCATGAATTCATTGAGAACCAAACAAATTCAACATTCTTTTAGTTTCCATGCCAAGGTATTTTGACAGGCGTCAAGATTGGCCGGGATGTTTAAACCGAAAAGTTTAATCTTGGAGGAAAAAAATTAGTTTTTTGAAGACAATCCTCTGAATGAGAGTTGGCAATTTGGGGGGTTCAGGAATTCCTAGATGTTCCTCGATGACCACTCCTTTAATAAGATCTTTTCTTTTGTGGTATCGACACTATCATCAATGGCATAAAAAATTTCCAAATTTACTCTAGACCGCCCATTTTTGGATTTTCTCCCTAGAGTCCCATTCTTTCCAAATTTTTTTTTTGTTCTACTATACACTTGAGAATTCTAAATTCTTCCTTAGTGAAATGATAATTTGATGAAATGGGATAAAATCTGAGGAAAAACCTTTCAAACTAAATATTCATGCTTGATCAAAATGGACTTTTAAAGCACGTAATGTAGGCCATGGCTCAAGGTTCAGAAAGAAAGGATAAATAGGCCCAAAATATGTGTTTGAGGGTAATCAGATCAAGGATTATTTCTTGAGAAGGATTCTCTTTGAAGCATTTATCCCTTTTTGGACTTTCCTTTCTTTTTTTTCTTTTTTTTTTTTTTTTTTTTTTGGCTTTCATTTGCCACATTTCTGATGGCCTTCTTTTTTCCATGATTTTTGATTATCTTTCCTCGCATTTGCCCTCCAGTATAGAGGGGTGATCCTTGATCAAGGTTTAAAGAAAGAAATAATTCTTCAGGCTCAAAGGGGTGACTAAGGATAATTTCTTCTTAGTGGAAGGAATATGAAAAACGGCCATTCATCATATCAAGCATGAATATTCTCATTGAAAAGAAATCCTCAGTGGAAATAGATAATCAAAATTCATTTTGCACTTTGGAATCATCTGAATGCTCATATGCATGATATCATAAAAAAAATTCTTCTCTTTTTCTTTTTTCTTTTTTTTTATCGCATGCCCCTAATATTCATGCGTTAGTCCGTCCTTATTCACCATGTATTCATCATTTCCACATATGATGCCCCAATTTGATTAACCATGAGAATTTGTATCAACGAGGAACATAGCAAGTCTAGGTCTGTACTGAAAAGGCTGAGTTTCCAATCTGAATTCTTTGAAGAGACAAGGAAAATACGACCTAAAAATGGGTTTTCTCTGGGATATGGGATAATCTGGTTTAGTCATTGTGCCCAGGGTGTCAATCATGAAGTGATGTTTGGGTATTTGAAGTTTTATGGTCATTGGAAAAGGTCACGAATGGTTTTAGCACAAATCTTGACACACATCAAATTACCAAAATCTAGATTCTTGAAAGAATGTCTCATTTGTTTGAATTTCAAGGAATTCGAAAATTTTCAAAAAGTTCGTTCCTTTGTTCATAGCCTAGACTAAGATCTACGTCTTTGCTTATTCTGTGATGACAATGGTTTTATGAAATCAAATCATTCATATTCCTTGAAGCATTAGGTCTTTCAAGTGTTCTTGGTTTAAGAGATTTAGGCTTAGGAAAACCTAAAGAGAGGGGAGAAGGTATTGGGTCATTTGTAACACTGATCATCAATCTTCTTGAGACTATCCATTATTAAAACTTCCTTAATTCTTGTTTTTGCAAATTCAAGTTATTGTTAAAACACAACAAACACAAAGCATTTAAAATTTAAAATTCATTTAATTCATGTAGATGTTAACATGAGACAAGTGCTTTCTACATGCGTCAAAAACCTAATATGATCATGCACAATGTTTCTTATGACACTTGGCTTCCCTATCTTCAAAACTTATCGCACCAGCCTTGATGAGATCTCTGACCTTGTATTCCAAAGCGGGGCAATTCTCTGTTGAGTGACCTTGATTGCCAGAATGATAACCACAACACTCATTAGCATCATACCAGCTCGGATAAGGGGGCTTCAGAGGCTCTAATTGCATGGGTGTCACAAGGTGATTCTGAATGAGTTGAGGTAATAGCTCACTGTATGTCACAGGAATCGGGTCATCCTGATTTCTTTTTCGCTTTTTATGCCCCCTTCGATTATTCCCAAGGGTGTTCGATTGATAGACAAATGTAAATTCTGGTGTAGTTGCAATCATTGGTTGGTAGGGATAAAAACCTTGAGAGACATTGCTCAGGGTAGAGTAAAATGGCTGATATGAGGAGAATTTGGGAGGTGGGGCAAAGCCTTCCACGACTTGGGTATCTTCCTTTTTCTTTTCAGATGCCCCATTTTTCTTGGTATTGGATGTTCTTTCTCCTTCAATTTTCCCATCCTTGATAGCATTCTCAATCATCTCCCCTGAAATTACCATGTTCGAAAAGTTCTTCGTGGTGTTGCTGACAAGTATATCATAGTACGGGGCCTATAGTGTATTCACAAACATGACAATGGTTTCCTTCTGAGTTAAAGAAGGTTGTACTTGGACGGCCAGGCTCATCCACCGTTGCGCATATTCTTTGAAACTCTCCGTAACTCTTTTCTTCATATTTTACAAGGTGAGACGGTCAGGCGCCATGTCGGTCATATGCTTGTACTGGTTTAGAAAAACCATAGCCAGGTCATTCCAAGAGCGAATCTGATCCTTGCTCAACTAACTATACCACCTAATTGCGAATCCGTTGAGGCTATCCTGAATGCAGTGAATCATAAGCTTATCATTATCTATATGACTTGTCAACTTTCGGCAGAACATAGTGATGTGGGCTGACGGATCGGTCGCCCCGTCATATTTCACAAAGTCAGGGATCTTGAACTTAGGAGGCATGACTAAATCGAGCACCAAACATCATTCTTTCGCAACTAAAATCCCAAATACATCTGTACTTTATACTGCCCTGAGCCTTTCATCTAACAACTGATATTTCCCTTTGGAATCTTCCAACTCAACCTCATTTACTGCAACCATTTTCAACTTTGCCTGTTCAGCTGGATAATCTGAGTTTAGGACATTGATGGGGTTAACAGTGTTCTGGGCATCACTTATTACGACCTCATTCTGACCCTTTCGGGCCTCTAACCCTTCTCTGGCGACAAAGTTTTTGGTGTACCCTTTTCCCTTGATTACGGCAGACATCAGCTCCATCAATTTAGTCATCTGATGCTTAGATTCTGCTTGAGACTTTGCTAGCTGTTCTCGCAATTCTTTCTGTTCCCTTTCCATTTTTTCCATTCGGGCAATTTGTTCATCCTCCATAGCACTAGCCTGTATTAAAAGGGTACTCAATACTTCTTATACCTCTGAGTTGAAATGGAAATTCTTTCAAAGACTCTTAAAGCCAAGCTAACTTCTGTTTTATTTCCCCCAAATGTGTGTCATGATGAATGAGCCATGAATGCAATTTGATGCATGTGAAGAATAAAAGAAATGATGTATGGACATGTACAATGGAAACATGCTGACCATATATGCAATAAATGCAATCACGATGCCAACATGTTGCAAGCAAAGAATAAACAAATCAACGCATGGATATATGCAATGAATGATCATGTTCATTTTAGCGTATTTCCCAATGAATGATCATATACACTATGAATGCAACACGACGTCAATTATGATACATGCAAACAATGAACGATTGATACAGAGTATATACAAAGAAAATCATGCTAACCATGTGTGTCATGAATGCGACCTACTGCTAACATGATGTATGTAATAAGCAAATTAATGCAAGGATAATATTGAAAAATCATGTTGATTATGAATGCATAAATGCAATCTGATACTATCATGATACATGTATGAATGTATGGTATGACCAATAATTGATCGGATGGAAAATGCAAAAAGGGAAGATATCACGGAGGAAATAAGAATCGGAGGAACTTAATCATCAACCTCTCATGAATTTGAAACATAACCAATTCATTCCCATATCAATCTTCACAATGGTATAAACCATGTTTTACAAAATTTGAACAGTGGTTAAAACTGTCTTTTACAAGACCTTTATTCTTCCTAGCATCCTAAGGCTATAAGAGCAGGCTACTGAAAAAGTGAAATCCTATTACATCATATAAAACCGAAGTCTTTCCACATCAATGCTGTAAATCACCCAATCCTAATGACGCATTCGCAGCCCTCCATCAATCGGTGTCATTGGATCCAACCACTTGGCATCTATAAGAGTTTGCACTTTCTTTTTGAATGCTATACAGTCTTCAATGTTATGGGCAACAATTCCACAGTGATAATCACATCTTGTATTTGGATTATACCACCTTGGATATGGTGGTAACAAGGGTTTCAATGGGACGCATGCAGCCATGTGATTTTGGATCAGTATAGGGAGAAGCTCTCGGTAGCTGATTGGAACGGGATCAAAATGCCTTTGGGTCTTATCCTGGGGTTGTTTCTTAGTCACACTGAACCTAGGAGTTGGGGCACTTGGCGGTGGCACTAAGGTCCGAACCGGAGTGTTTTCATAGGGATGTGGCAGAACAGCATGGTAAGGGTATGGATTTGGACACAAGGCCTTTGGAGGTTGTACATAGCTCGAGGTTCCTATCCCAGATGCTGAATAAGGTGATTGATAAGGGAAATAGTATGAACTGGCCGTTGTTGGTGATGGAGTGCGATTCAGGAATCCCGTAGTGGTCATCCCAATGGACGATTGGACCATAGTAGGGTGGGGATACTGGTTTGGACCTATAACTGTTTGCAGGTATGGTACAGGATCCGAGGTTTCTATCCTTGGTATCAGTCTCTCAGGTTTAATCATTTTCACGATTTTGTCCATAATTTCATCAGGATTGCAACATTTGTGGCATTGACAAGTGCAGGATCCAGCAAGGATTGTATGTTCTGGACCTAATGGTTTTGGTTGATCCGAAGGCGATGCAGAACCCTGAGAAAGTTCCTCTTTACTCTTACCCATATCCTCCAATATTTTCAACAATTTGGCCAACTGTTCCTTCACCTCTCGGATTTCATGTCCACATTCCTCTTGATTGCATTCCAAAGCACTCAATCATTCCTCCGATTCATCCCTCATATCTCGAACCCCTTTCATGCAAATGAAAATGCCATGAGATTAAGAATACAATTGTGAATGTACATGCTCTTTTCCTATGAATATACTGATGATTAATGCATGAACATATACAGAGAAATTATGATGATGATGTATGCTATGGATGCAATATAATGCCAACATTATGCATTTAAAAAATAAATAAATTGATGCACAGGTATATACAAGTAATGACTATGTATGTATTATACAACGAATGACCATGCATGCTATGATGTCAAAATAATACATGCGAAGAATAAATGAATTAATACAAAGATAGGTACAAAGAATGACCATGTATATCACAAATGTATTCTTCAATGAATAACCATGCATGTTAGGACTGTAACATGATGTCAAAATAATACAAATAAATTAACCAATGATTACACGAAATTGGTGGGACATAAATCTTGATTATTCAAAAATCTCATTATGCAAGATTTACCTCCAAATTTATGATTTTCCGAAACATGTTTTTTTCTATGAAAAACCAATCATATTATTTTCAAAAGAATTTCGGGGTAGTGGATCCTACTATGGTACAATATCCAAATGTTCATGTGACACTACCAGTTTTATGATATCATCAAATGGAATTATTATTACCAATTGTTTATTGCAAAGAATGAGATCAATAATACAATAAAAAATGTACATGCTCTATTCACACATGTATGAAAAAAAATGCTTGAAAAAGGATTTTTATTTTGAATTTCAAAAGGTTAGTGAACAATTGCCCCAACAATATTGATAAGTGCTTAATTTCATACATTTTCCTATTTAATTTCTTTATACTTTGTGCTTTGATTCTTACTTCCTTGACATTTTACTAGGTTTTTATGCTTTATAGGTATTTTGGAGGAGATGAAGTCAAAACATGTCAATTAGGATGTTAAAGAGCTTACAAAATCACAATCACAAGATGGAAAAAGAGTTGGGAGTCAAAAAGATCAAATTCTTGGTGCAAAGCAAGAAGACAGATTTGACCTCCGGAGCTTGTTGCTAAGAAAACATAATGTTAGACTCTTTATTCGAAGAAACTTCCTTCTTGACTTTTGAATATCACTTGATTACCTTTCCAACGGCTGGTCATGGGCCTAAATCAGATAAGAAATGGTCATCCAAATCCGTATTGGAATATCTCCCTAAAAACCCTAGTGGCAGAAAAAAAAACCCTAGCCGTAAATGACAACTTTTTATTAATACCCTAGTTGACATTTAAATTTATCCTTGCCAAAGAAGGATTAGTGGCTGTCAACTTGCATTAATTGCATTAATTGCAAGTATCTTTCCTTAAAGCTAATCCTAGTCAAAGTAGAAGAATTAAATCAGCCAAGACTTTCCTTCCTTACACTTACTTTGGCTGCAAGAATATAATCTTTCTTCATTAAAGAGTGCTTTGACTAAAACTTTCCTACTTTATTCAAACTTGGCTGCCAAGGCTTATATCTTTCCTTAAAACACAAAAGTCAGCCACTTTTCCTTAACTTTAGCCACAAGTCAGCATTTATTGAAGGGAGAGAGCTGAAATTCACTTGTTTGATGCCCTAGCTATTGCCTATAAATAGAGACCAAGGGGGCATACGAAATTGACACTTCCCCAAGCATCAAATTCTGATTTCTTCTTTGTTTCTTTGTTTTTGAGAGAGCAAGAGGCTGGATAATTAAGATTCTTCTTCTTCTTTCTTTCTTTCTTTTATTTTCTTCTTAGATTCTCTTTAATTTTATGTTTATGTTTACAATGCCTATGCTAGGCTAAACTTTTATTTGGTTAAGGGTGATTTCAAAGCCCTAGACATGTTATGTAATTAATTTTCAGAATCTATCTATCATTGTTTTCTATCAAAGTTGCTTATGTTCTTCCATTAAAATTGTTCATGATGATGTTTTGATTTGTTTAGGTGGCCAACTAGATAAATCTTGATAATTGTCTAATGCTAGTTTAGGAGTCTTGATCCGTGTAATTGTCTTGATTTCCTATTCATAAGTAGCAATTTTTGATTAATGATTATGGTCAAGTTTTCAATAATTGCAAAGTGGAACATAACCTAAGTTGAACAATCCGAGCTTATGTGTTTGTTGCTTAGATCAACCCATCTTTCTCATCATAAAGCTGACATTAAATTGAATTTAGAGAGCTTATTCTAGGTTGTTTGATGGTTAGAGATTAAATAGAGAGCTTGTTCTATTTAACGACGAACTAAGAAAAGATTGGGGTAACAGAGCTTGTTGTTATCTACGGTTGTCAACTTTGATAGCTAATTAATGTTGATAGATATGAAATTGATTCTTAATGATGTCTAGTGGTGGAGAATGAAACCATCACCATATTTTTCATATTTGATTATTCTTAATTACTTGTTTTCTCATTCTTATTGTTAACTTTAGTTTAAATCTGATTTCAAAATCCCATTTTCTTTTGTTTTCTTTGAACGTAAGTTATAAACTAATAACTCATAGATTAAAACCCAATCCCTGAGGACTCGACCCTTGCTAATCATTATACTCTACAATTGATTCTTTTTAAGTGCAAGGTTAAATACGATACACTCTTTTGGGTGCATCAAATTTTTGGCGCCGTTGCCGGGGATTGCTTTCTTTAGTTTATTAGTTTATTGGTTTATTCATATTTTCAATTCAAATTATTTACTTTCTTATTATTTTTATTTATTTTTTTATTAGTGAATGTTCCAAGCTCCTGAAGAAGACTTAAGACTTAGGAGAATTCGGGAATTTATAACTTCTCACCAACAACCAATCGAGGAGTTGATCCAAAACATCCAAGAGGAGCAAGGAGAGATGGCAGCAGCTGATAACCGAACTCTCAAGGAGCTAGCCGCTCCGGACTTGGATCAACAACCATTATGCATTGAATATGCTAATCTTGAGGTAGCTTTTGAATTAAAATCTGGTTTGATTCATCTTCTCCCAACTTTTCATGGTTTTGCAGGAGAGGATCCAAATAAGCACCTCAAGGAATTCCATGTAGTTTGCTCAAGCATGAGACCAACAGGAGTCACGGAAGAGCAAGTTAAGTTGAGAGCCTTCCCATTCTCTCTAGCTGATTCAGCAAAGGAATGGCTCTACTATCTACCATCCGGGACCATCACTAAATGGAATGATATGAAGAAAGCATTCTTGGAAAGGTATTTCCCAGCATCTAAGGCTGCCAACATTAGAAAAGAGATATGTGGGATTCGGCAATACAATGGAGAGTCCTTATATGAATATTGGGAGAGGTTCAAGAAACTTTGTGCATCATGTCCACACCATCAGATAAGTGAACAACTTCTCATCCAGTACTTCTATGAAGGTCTCATGCCCATGGAGAGAAGTATGATAGATGCCGCTAGTGGGGGAGCTCTAGTTGATAAGACTCCCGGGGCTGCTAGAACTCTAATCTCCAGCATGGCAGCCAATTCTCAACAATTCTCAATGAGACAAGATCCACCACCACAACCTAAGAGAGTTAATGAGGTAAGTATATCATCCCTTGAACAAAAATTTGATAAACTGACTTCTCTTGTTCAACAATTGGCTGTAGGTAATATATAGCAAATAAAGGCTTGTGGCATATGTTCAAACATGGGGCACCAAACTGATATGTGTCCAACACTTCAAGAGGACACCAATGAACATGTGAATGTCATGGGTGGATTTCAGAACCAATCAAGGAAATATGATCCCTACTCAAACACTTACAATCCAGGATGGAGGGATCATCCAAACTTCAATTATGGAGGGAACCAATCACAAACTATTCCTCCACCATTTGACAATAGGCCACCGGGTTTTCAGCAAAGAGTGCAACAACCATACCAAACCCGACAACAACTGCCACCCACCCAAAATTCAGGTACTTCTCTTGAAGATCTTGTTAAAGCTCTTTCTACTAATACAATTCAATTTCAACAAGAAACAAAGACAAGTATTCAAAATTTGGAGACTCAAATTGGGCAATTGGCAACAACCATGAGTCAAATGCAAGCAAGGGATTCTGGGAAATTACCTTCCCAAACCATAGTGAATCCAAGAGAGAATGCCAATGCTATAACTTTAAGAAGTGAGAAACAGCTAGAGACACCACAAAATGATAGTGCTCAAGGGGAAAACAATACCATGGCATCCTCTTCACATCCCAACGAGCCACTAAAAAAGGTAATTCCTAAACCATCCTTTCCTTCTTATATAACTCCTCCACCTTTTCCTAACAGGTTAGCAAAGTCCAAGAAGGAGGAGTAAGAGAAGGAAATTTTGGAAACCTTCCGGAAAGTAGAGGTGAACATTCCTTTACTAGATGCTATCAAGCAAGTGCCAAGATATGCCAAGTTCCTAAAAGAGTTGTGCACATCTAAACGGAAGTTGAAATGGAATGAAAAGGTAAGTGTAGGGGAGAATGTGTCAGCTGTTCTTCAAAAGAAAATCCCACCTAAATGCAAGGATCCAGGTATGTTTACCATTCCTTGTAAGATAGGCAACACCAGGTTTGAGCGTGCTATGCTAGATCTAGGGGCATCTATTAATGTCATGCCATATTCAATTTATGCTTCATTGAATCTAGGACCATTAGAGGAAACCGGTGTTATAATACAACTTGCTGACCGTTCTAACACTTACCCAAGAGGAGTTGTAGAAGACGTTCTTGTACAGGTTAATGAATTGGTTTTTCCCGCTGACTTTTATGTTATTGAGATGGAAGATGAGATGTCTTCTAATCCCATACCTATTCTATTAGGGAGACCATTCTTGAAAACAGCAAGAACTAAAATAGATGTACATGATGGCACTTTAACTATGGAATTTGATGGTGAAATTCGCTTTAACATTTTTGAGGCCATGAGATATCCTAGTGATGTGCATTCTGTTTTTAATATTGATATAATTGACTCACTAGTGCAGCAAGCTTATGAGCTAGATGGTGAAGATAGTGTGGAACTAGTCCTTAGCAAACATCTCAGAATGGGGAATGCTAAAGGGGAACTAGCCTTGAGTGACCATGTGGAAGGGGCACTAGAATCTTTATACTCGCTGCCACCTAAAGATGCAAGGTTTGATGTTTCATTTATTGATTTTCCTTTATCTAATGAGAAACTTCTACCTTCCATTTTGCAGGCACCAACTTTAGAGTTGAAACCACTACCGAACCACTTGAAATATGTGTTCTTAGGTGAAAATGACACACTACCGGTCATCATTGCCAAAGAGCTCACACCTTTGCAAGAAGAGCGACTTATCCGGGTGCTTAAAGAGCATAAAACAGCAATTGGTTGGACAATTGCCGATATCAACGGAATAAGCCCATCTATGCACATGCATCGGATTTTGTTAGAGGAGGCGTCCAAACCAACAAGAGAAGCACAAAGAAGATTGAACCCTCCTATGATGGAGGTTGTGAAAAAGGAGATACTGAAGCTCCTAGATGTTGGAGTGATCTATCCTATCTCGGATAGCAAATGGGTGAGCCCGGTCCAAGTGGTTCCAAAGAAATCAGGTTTAACGGTGGTAACAAATAATGAGAATGAACTTGTTCCTACTAGGATTCAAACAGGGTGGCGAGTTTGTATTGATTATCAAAAACTTAATTCCACAACTCGCAAAGACCACTTTCCTTTACCTTTTATTGATCAAATGCTTGAAAGGTTAGCTGGCCATTCTCATTATTGTTTTCTTGATGGTTTTTCAGGTTATAATCAGATTGCCATTGCTCCGGAGGACCAAGAGAAAACAACATTCACTTGTCCATTTGGTACTTTTGCATACCGGCGTATGCCATTTGGTCTTTGTAATGCACCAGCTACATTCCAAAGGTGTATGATTAGCATATTTTCAGATTAGGTAGAGAACATCATAGAAGTGTTTATGGATGATTTTAGTGTCTATGGTGATTCTTTTGATAGATGTCTAGAGAACCTTACACTTGTACTTGAAAGATGCATGGAAACTAACCTTGTTTTGAATTGGGAAAAATGTCACTTTATGGTAGAACAAGGAATAGTTTTGGGCCATGTTATTTGTTCTAGAGGGATAGAGGTTGATAAATCTAAAATAGATATTATGTATTCTTTACCACCTCCCACAAATGTGAGAGAGGTTCGTTCTTTTCTTGGACATGCAGGTTTCTATAGGAGATTTATCAAAGACTTCTCAAAGATCACATTACCTCTTTGCAAGCTACTACAAAAAGATGTGGTTTTCCACTTTGATGACAAATGCAAAGAGGCATTTGAAACATTGAAGGGACTCTTGACATCAGCTCCTATCATGCAACCACCAGATTGGAATGTACCTTTTGAAATCATGTGTGATGCTAGTGACTATGCCATTGGAGCTGTTTTGGGCCAACGGGTTGGCAAAGCCTCACATGCCATTTATTATGCCTCCCGAACTCTTAATGATGCTCAATTGAACTATTCCACTACTGGAAAAGAACTTTTGGCTGTTGTATTTGCTTTAGAAAAATTTCGATCTTATTTAATTGGTACTAAAGTAATTGTATATTCTGACCATGCAGCCCTTAGGTACTTACTCACTAAGAAGGAGGCCAAACCAAGGTTGATTAGATAGATACTTTTCTGACAAGAGTTTGATTTGGAGATAAAAGATAAGAGAGATAATGACAACCTGGTTGCGGACCATCTTAGCCGTTTAGTTCATGAAGAGGATGCACTACCCTTGAATGAGAACTTTCTGGATGAGCAACTTCTTTTTATAAGTACAACAACTCCTTGGTATGCCGATATTGTTAATTACTTAGTTACCAAGAAGTTGCCACAAGAGTTGATACAAGCTCAAAGAAATAAGATCAAGAGTGATGCCAAATACTACATATGGGATGATCCTTACCTTTGGAAGCATTGCTCCGATCAGATTATAAGAAGGTGTGTACTCGAATCTGAATTTCAATCTATTCTCACCTTTTGTCACTCTTATGCATGTGGAGGACACTTTGGATCCAAAAGAACAGCCATGAAAGTTCTTGATTCTGGATTTTATTGGCCTACTATATTCAAAGATGCATACCTCTTTTGCAAGTCATGTGATCGTTGCCAAAGAACAGGTAACTTAGATGCTAGAAATCAAATGCCTCAAACTCCAATACTTATTGTTGAAATTTTTGATGTATGGGGCATGGATTTCATGGGACCTTTTCCTTCTTCTTTTGGTAATCTTTATATTTTACTTGCCGTTGATTATGTTTCAAAGTGGGTGGAAGCAAAATCCACTAGGACTAATGACTCTAAAGTTGTTTCAGATTTTGTCAAGACTAACATCTTTGCTAGGTTTGGAACGCCAAAGGTCATAATCAGCGATAGAGGTACTCACTTTTGCAATAGGACTATGGAAGCACTTTTGAGGAAGTATAACATCACACACAAGGTCTCCACCTCATATCATCCTCAAACTAGTGGGCAAGCTGAAGTGTCAAACCGAGAAGTTAAGTCCATCCTTGAAAAGACAGTTAACCCAAATAGGAAGGATTGGAGTTCACGACTTGATGATGCACTTTGGGCTTATAGGACAGCATATAAGACACCCATTGGTATGTCTCCTTATCGACTTGTTTATGGTAAGCCTTGTCATCTTCCGGTTGTGTTGGAACATAAATCATATTGGGCTATCAAACAATGCAACATGGAGATGGATGAGACAGGTAAGCAAAGAAAACTTGACCTACAAGAATTAGAGGAGATAAGGAATGATGCCTATGAGAATTCTAGGATTTACAAGGAAAATACTAAGGCATTCCATGACAAGATGATATCAAGAAAGGACTTTGTTGTTGGACAAAAAGTTCTTCTCTTCAATTCACGCCTTAAGTAATTTCCAGGTAAGTTACGTTCTCGTTGGGTTGGACCTTTTGTTATTACTAATGTATTTACTCATGGTGCAGTTGAAATCCAAAGCCCAAAAACAGATAAGGCATTCAAAGTGAATGGTCATAGATTGAAGCCTTACTATGAGAACTTTTCAATACAAGATGTGGAGGAGTTACCACTTTTTGAGCCGAATTATGTTGAATAATAATGGCATGGGTCTAAGTCAGGCTGAGGACAATAAACCAAGCGCTTCTTGGGAGGCAACCCAAAAGGATGGAGAGCATTTATTATATCAGATTTGCATATTCCTTACTCTCCATCATCTATCTTTTATTGTTTTTCTTTTGTTTTGTTTAGTAGTTCTTTTCTCTTACATATAATTCTTGCGTTGGGGATAATAGCATTACATTGAGGACAATGTAAAAATTAAGTGTGGGGGGAAAAATTTAGGATTTTCTTTAGTGTGTTTTAGTTTTTATTTTTTTTATGTTGTTTTTAGTGTGTTTTAGTTACTTTCAATACTATGATGAGATATGAATTGCATAAGTCTAAAACAGATTTATTAGTGAGAAGATTTTCATGAGAATTGAGCTTGATATCAACTTCTTTATGAGCCAATGTTAATATGATATGTTGATTGAGAAAGAAGCATGTTTAGACTTAAATCTGACTTGTATAATCATCCTTGTGAGTTTTCGAGCCTATATGATTGATGCATTATACATATCAATCTAATTTCTTTCTTGAGTGCTCTTATGATTACATGATTCTCTAGAACTTGCTTTAAACCTTGTTGAGACTATATTGATGCATGTGACAACATGAATATGATAGAGGCATTAGGATTTTTAACCAGGGCCAAACAGCCATCCCTTATTGATGTTCCAAGAGAACATCCCCCTTAGTGAACCAATTTGAGCCTACAATGAATAAGCTATTTCTTTGGTAACCATAACTTGTCCCTAACCTAAATATACTTATTTATATCCTTACCCTTGTTCTAAAGATGAATTAGCATCTTTTGAGACATATTGCAAAGACAAGGAAGATCTATTCAAATTTTGGGTTAGAAACAAGAAATAAGTGTGGGGGAGGAGAAAGGCAAAAGTCAAGAGAAAAATAGAGGGAATATTGCCAAATACATTCCCATGTGAAAAAAAAATTGAATAATCTCTTGAACTTCTAGTTAAAGAAAAGAAAAAGATGTTCGAAAGTTGTTTAGAATGAAGAAAAGGCCCAACATGAATATTCGGCCTACGTGATTATGTACTTGTAAAGAGTTTTGAGTAGTTTCTTTGTATGAATCTTATTATGTCTCTAAACTCTATAAAATCTTTGGAACTTTTGTAATATCCTTTATCTTTTATTATTTAGCCACATTATTACCCCTTGGCCCCATTATAACCTTGCATAAAGACCTCTTGATTCATGAAGTTGCATGATCTAAGTAGTGGAGAATAGGTGGACAAGCAAGCATATGGTAGAAACTGTTTTCATGAGATTGATTGAGTGCAAACACTTCACCACTACTTTAAAGAGTGAAAATCATGAGGGTATCCCATTTGAGAAGTTGAGATTAAGTTTGAACATGCATTATTTTGATTGAGATATGTTATTTTAATTTTAGCTTAACCTAAACCATTTACTATCAAGCATGATTTTTTGTGAAACTCTTTAAGCTATTGATTAGTTTATAAGACTTGTTCAATGATTATCTATAAGTTGTATTGAAAGTGAACTAGATTCGGTTTTCTTACCTTGTGTCTCTCAGGTTTAATCATTTTCACGATTTTGTCCACAATTTCATCAGGATTGCAACCTTTGTGGCATTGACAAGTGCAGGATCCAGCAAGGATTGTATAATCTGGACCTAATGGTTTTGGTTGATCCGAAGGCGATGCAAAACCCTGAGAAAGTTCCTCTTTACTCTTACCCATATCCTCCAACATTTTCAACAATTTGGCCAACTATTCCTTCACCTCTCGGATTTCATGTCCACATTCCTCTTGATTGCATTCCAAAGCACTCAATCGTTCCTCCGATTCATCCCTCATATCTCGAACCCCTTTCATGCAAATGAAAATGCCATGAGATTAAGAATACAATTGTGAATGTACATGCTCTATTCCTATGAATATACGGATGATTAATGCATGAACATATATAGAGAAATTATGATGACGATGTATGCTATGGATGCAATATAATGCCAACATGATGCATTTAAAAAATAAATAAATTGATGCACAGGTATATACAAGTAATGACTATGTATGTATTCTACAACGAATGACCATGCATGCTATGATGTCAAAATAATACATGCGAAGAATAAATGAATTAATACAAAGGTAGGTACAAAGAATAACCATGTATATCACAAATGTATTCTTCAATGAATAACCATGCATGTTAGGACTGTAACATGATGTCAAAATAATACAAATAAATTAACCAATGATTACACGAAATTGGTGGGACATAAATCTTGATTATTCAAAAATCTCATTATGCAAGATTTGCCTCCAAATTTATGAGTTTCCGAAACATGTTTTTTTCTATGAAAAACCAATCATATTATTTTCAAAAGAATTTCGGGGTAGTGGATCCTACTATGGTACAATATCCAAATGTTCATGTGACACTACCAGTTTTATGAAATCATCAAATGAAATTATTATTACCAACTGTTTATTGCAAAGAATGAGATCAATAATACAATAAAAAATGTACATGCTCTATTCACACATGTATGAAAAAAAATGCTTGAAAAAGGATTTTTATTTTGAATTTCAAAAGGTTAGTGAACAATTGCCCCAACAATATCTACTTATATAGGCATCACGGTGCCTTTGGGGCGGAGTATCACACTTATTACGGGCGATGTACGTTCATCTCTGCCCGGTTTACAAAACTTATTTGGAGTGTAAAATAGGTAACAAAAGGTTTATAAATGTCCCTCCATGTGTTCCTATTTTCGGTATATCAAACGGAAATCCGGCATAGCTTCGCCTAGGTTTACTATATGAGAGCGAATTGGTTCTAAAGGCCCCGAATTGTTCCTCACTGTCGCCGGTGAAGGCTAGTAAGGCATCCCGATAAAAGCGGGTTCAATTCGTTAGAGTCTATTTCCCTAGCCCATGCGGATTGTTAATCACGAAGGCTTAGGTAATTTAGTGCTCCGGAAGTGTTTCACTAGCCCATGCGGATTGTTAATCACGAAGGCTTAGTTACTTTGCTCCCACCTAAAAGGACGGAATCCGGGTATAGGATTCATGATATGCAAATGCACGTGTAGTGTGTGAGGAGGAACAACAAACCCTTCACCACCTATTCTATACCCTTATTCTAAATGCCCCAACTTTATAAAAAAAACATTCAAGAATAGTATAACGCATTAACCAACAAGCAATTATAATATACAACCTTAAATAACTAGAGAACAATAATAAAATGCATGCATATGAGTATGAACATATTTAAAAACATTTTATTATTTTCAAAATTCTCCTTATTAAAAAAATGTGGGAATTAAAATTAAATACCAATTACACCAACAAAACCGAGACTTTGATAACACACGACTAATTCTAGGCCTGACTCTCTAATAGTCCCCAGTGGAGTCGCCAAGCTGTCGCAACCTAAAAAATAACGAGTCTCATCGCGAGACTTTATTATTCGTTAAGCGTGACATTAAAAAAAACCGAGAAAAAGTCGACTTAATTCCTCTAGAAAAATGAAGGTTTTGAAAATGACCTTGAAAAAGACATGGAGCCGCCACCAATCTTTTTTTAGCTAGGTGTGATAGGTCACCTATTAAAACCGGTTTTATAAAATATTTTAAAAAATTAATTAAAAAATTTTAAAAACCAATTTCAAGTCTGCGTTTTAAACCAGCGAAATCAAAGAAGCGGGTTCGGGTGTCGGTTACGTGTGGGGAAGGATTAGCACCCCCACAACGCCCGTATAAATCGGTACCTTATTAATCGTGTGTTATCTCAAGTCTCAGTAAAAATCGGTTTTAAATTTAGTATTTCAAGTTAATTCCCAATTTAAAGAAAAATAATTCCATTTTTAATTGAAAATGATCCGGAATTTATAAATTCAACATTTTCCTATATTCCCCAACAAACGTGGCAAAATATAGAAATTTTTATTAATTTGGAAAACTTTCCGAATCATTCTCATTTTAAAGAAGATATTCAATTGTTATTGATAATTGATGATATCCTCCCCAGCAAACCCGGCAGAGAACTCATGAATTATTTTAACTCGGGAATATCTTTATTTTGTTGAAAATCATTACCTTTTTTTGAAAACATTTAAAAGAAATGAATATGCATATGCATATGCATGACATAAATAAAATGACATAGTAAAGTCTAAATAATATAATGCAATCATAAATGATATGATATAATTTAAATGTCTTAGTATATTCTAAATGAAATGAAATATTCTAAGTTATATGATATATCCTAAGTGAAATGAAATATCCTAAGTCACATGATATATTCTAAATGAAATGAAATATCCTAAATGACATAATATATCCTAAATGAAATGAAATGACCTAAGTAACATAATATATTCTATATGAAATGAAATAATTTAAATGACATGGTAAATATGAATGATGTGGCATATAATTTAAATGACATGAAATATAGAATAATGCTATCATATAATATGAATGAAAATAAAAATAAAAATAATAATGCATGAACATAGTATATGCTAAATAATATAAAAATAACTAAATAAAAAGCACAGGATATCATGAAATATTCAAAACCATATAATAAATCATATAACATCAAAAAAATATAAATCAAAATAATAACATTATCATAGGAATTTTTATAGCAAGAATCACATATTATATAAAATGCATGAATATGGAAAATGCAATGCATGAAATGTATTTTTTCCTTTAATCAAGGAAATCCGTATATCTAAAAAGATATCCGACTACCCTAGGAAAATATGTCAAATTAAATATTCTAAAACCAAAATACTTTGTGATTGTTTGAAAATAATTTTGAAAATCTTGAATTAAAAATAAAATAAAAAAAAAAACTGGGCTAAATCTTTTTTAAATGGCTCTAATTTCCTAAGTTTAAAAATCTCGGACTTGACCATCCTTAACCCGAGAGTTAAAAAATCATTTTTAGAGTTTAAAAAGGCTTAGAAACTACCCTAAGTCAGTAGCTAGCCCTCCTAATCAGCCTACTCTAAGTAACTTAACCAAAACAGAAAAATGATTTTTCTTTAAATTCAATTCTGACTCCACTGTCCAGTTTTAAGCCACGATTTTTTACCCTATTTTTAAAAATTCAAAAAATTTTGAAAACAATATTGGAGACTCAGGACATGTAAAACTACATGATAAAAAATCGGCTTAATTTTCTGATTAAAGATGAATTCCATAAAAATCGGAAAATTACGAGTACTGGGTGAAAAAACTATTTCGCCAAAATACATTTTTACCTTTGATAAAATCATTTAAAAATCAAAGTAAAAATATTTAAAACTCACAAAATGGCTCACAAACAATAGCTAGGACTTTTTGAAAGTTAGATAAAAATTGGCTAAGTAAAAAAAATCACAAAGGTAGAATAATCAATTTGACAAACTTTAATTTTTCACAAGTGTGCTCAAGAGAGCATGACTTTGAACCATTAATTGGCCTAAGTCATTAGTCAACTGGCATGAACATGAAATGCACGAAAAATTACAGCAAACATAGTGCATGAAATGCATGAGTTTAAACCTAAATGTCATGAAAAAAAATGCATGGCATTCATATAGTGACCTAGACCTAAATGAACTTGCATGGCATTTAATGCAACCTAGACCTAAAATGCATGAACATGCATGGCAAATAAACCTAAGTTAATAACTAAAATATGCATGGCATTTTCAAAAACACAAAGCATGCTTAAACCAAGAACTCAAACAAATATCATGCAAATGCTAACCTATCAACTAACATGGCAAGAATGCACATATAATGCAAAAATTCAAGGAGGGCCGATTGGCCTATATGACTAGCAAACATGGCATTTTCACAAACACTTGGTATACTAGCATGCAAAACTAAATCAAATGTCATGCAAATGCAAAAACCTACCAACTAACATGGCAAAAATGCAACACAATGCAAAACACATGGAGTAGCCGAATGGCCTCAAGCTCCAACAAGCATGGCATTTTCACAAACACTTGAGATACTAACATGCTCAACTAAAATATAAAACTCAAATCATGCAAAAACCACACAAGCATTTTCACAAACACTTGATATACTAAATCTAAAACATGCTCAACTAAGATATAAAACTCAAATCATGCAAAAACCATACAAGCATTTTCACAAACACTTGATATACTAAATCTAAAACATGCTCAAATTTAATCATCATGAAAACAGAAATTTAAAAATGCAAGAACATGATATTTAAATCATAAATGGCAATAAACAAAGCAACCAAATTAAAATATAACTCAAGTATATGAAGTAAAATAACATTTAAAACATCAAGATCAAAGAAAATAACATCAATAACATGATAAAATAATCCAAAACAGCAACTTAAACAAAAACTGTAGGCCATTCGGCCATGGTGAGAATATTGTAAAAACAATTGTAAAAAAATATATTTAAGAAAGAGATGAAGGAAGAACTTAAGAAGAACAATAAAAAACATTTATTTAAAAAGGAAACTCACCAAATAGTAATCCAAATAGCAAAAACAAGAATGGAAAATCAAGAAAGTGCAAGAGTTGGTGCTCAAGAGCAACCTCAAGAAGCTATATTTCAAGCTTTATCTCTTCAAACTTTCCTTTCTTTTCTAAACTTTTTCTTTTTGCTTTCAACCAAAGAGAGAAAAACCAAGTAAAAACCAAGAGAACTCAGCAAAAATAAAGTGTAAAAAATGAAAATCTGACCTCCCTCTCTATGCTGGCCGAAACCCCCTATATTCTTCAAGGGTGTTGTCATTTTTTTTGTAACCAATTTTCCATCAAATGGCTAATAATTCAAGGTGAAAAAATCATGAAATTACCACCTTTAGATTAGCATCTCAGTTGTCCCAAATTACAGCTATTCAAGAATAATGTGGACACTCTCTCTTGGCCTATGTGGCTTAATCACAATGGCTTGATCAAAAGGAATCTCTAACTAACTTTTAATTCTTGGCCATTTGATTGAAAAATCAGAAACTTCCTCTTTCCTTTGGGCCTTGGAAGGCCAGAACTTCTCTTTTCCAGCCCAAGTCTGATTTTTTTAAAGGCCCAAATAAGCCCTTTTCGGTTGCTTGGGTGAAATGACTGTTTTGCCCTCCGAATGCAAATAAATATCGAACGGACTCCAAATTCAATTTTTATTTTTTTAATACTTCCAAAATAATAAAACATTGAGTTCTGAAAGATTTCAAAATTATCCGAGTCCGTTTGCAATTTATTTGGATTTTTCTTCCAAAAATACCCTTTTATGCCCCCACATTTTACCATTTTTTAAACGAGCTCCAAATCAATATTTTTCTTCACCAATCTCTTTCAAAATAATTTAAAAGTGTGATCTGGAAGTTTTTATAATTTTTGGAGCTCATTTGGTATTTTTTCGGGATTTATCGGCTTGAATTACTACATAGGAGCTCGGGATTTGGCCATTTTGCAAACGAAATCCGAATCAAGATTTTCTTTCTCCAATCTCTTCCAAATAATTTAAAATGAGATTTGAAAATTTTCAGAATTTTTGGAGATCGTTTGCTATTTTTCTGGGATTTATCTTCTTGAATTATTGCATAAGAGGCCCGGGATTTGGCCATTTTGCAAACGAACTCCGAATCAAGATTTTATTTCTCCAATCTCTTCCAAATAATTTAAAAATGAGATTTGCAAAATTTTAGAAGATTTGGAGTTCATTTGCTATTTTTTCGGGATTTTCCTTTTTGAATTACTACATAAGAAGCCCGGGATTTGGCCATTTTGCAAACGAACTCCGAATCAAGATTTTATTTTTCCAATCTCTTTAAAATGATTTAAAAATGAGATTTTCAAATTTTCAGAATTTTCGAAGTTCATTTGCTATTTTTCCCATATTTTCCAATTTTGCCCTTTTGCCTTCGAAACCTGGTTTTGCTCAAAAGAAGTCCGATTTTTAGATTTTCTTCAAGCTGAGCCTTGGGCTATCCCTTTTTAATCATTCCTCATCGATTGGGGGCTTTGTTCTTACCAAGTCGGGCCATTTCTGTGACTCTTCCCGATTTCACCGAAATTCACTAAAAACCCTAATTCTCGCTTTTCTCCCGGATTGACTTTTCTTTTGGTTTTTCTTGCAAGTGGCTTCTCCATTACCCGTAGTCAGTGCTTATCTTTCATTTGGAACCTTCAATTTCGACCAATTTGATGTTTAAGCACTTTTCCCCAAATTTCTCGGATTAGGGTTTTTTTTCTACTGAATCTCCAAATCCCAACTTTCGAACTCCATATCTTTCAATGTAGACCTCGGATTATCAAAATTCTTTCGCCATTTTTCAATTGAACTTAAAATATTGATTTTGAAAATGGGTTGACTTTTTTAGTAGTTGACTTTTTGGGGTTGACTTTTACGGGGTTGACTTTTTTCGGGGTTGACTTTTTACAAGTTTGACTTTTTATGCTCGCCCTCTTATACTAAGTCTCAGAGTACCACCTGCAGGATGAAAAAATTCTTTTTACATTCGGAAACATCAATTTAGGAAGAAAACATACATGTTTTAATGGTCCGGACAAAATTAGGTGTCTACAATAACCATCTACCACAGCAAAATGCTTAGAAACCTAGCACATATCTTGCTGAAATATCCACATGCTGCCCATATCTTGCTGAAATATCCATCATGCTCATAAAGATCTTTCAACACTTCAAAACCTAGCACTTCCACTTGCATATTGGTCAACAAGACATGTCTACAACTCAAAGCACCAGCAACAACAATCTGAACTCCGAATTTGTGCTTAATATAGAAACTAAAAGTTTGTAGAAATTCAACCCAAGGAGCATGCCTTCGGCTAAGTTTCTGCTAGCTGTTAAGAAACTTCAAAGCCTCATGGTCCGAATATAGCACAAAAGGTTTTGGATGCAAGTATTGGCACCAATGTTCCAAAACACGAACAATGGCATAGAACTCCTTATCATAAACTGAATATTTCCTTCGCAAATCACTAAGCTTCTCGCTGTAGAAAGCAATAGGTTTGCCCTCTTGGCTAAGGACAGCACCAATGCCAACATTAGAAGGATCACATTCAACCTCAAAAACTTGATTGAAATCAGGTAGACAAAGAATATGTGCATTGGTCACCTTTTGCTTTACAAGTTCAAAACACTTCTCAGCCTCTTTAGTCCACCTAAAACTGCCCGTCTTCAAACATTTAGTGATAGGAGCAATAATAGTGCTGAAATTTTTGATGAAACGGCGATAGAAAGATGCTAGGCCATGAAAAATCCGAATATCATGAAGAGTTTAAGGAATTAGCCAGCTGAGAATTGCTTCAATCTTGTTAGGATCCATCTTCACTCCTTTGTTGGAAACAACATAGCCCAAGAAAACGATGCTATTAGTGAAGAATTCACACTTCTTCAAATTAGCATACAACTTCTGACCCCTCAAAGTCTGAAACACCTCGCGTAAGTGACTAAGATGCTCCTCTTTATCCTTGCTGTATACAAGAATATCATCAAAATAAACCACAACAAATCTGCCAATGAAAGGTTTAAACCCATCATTCATCAATCTCATGAAAGTACTAGGAGAATTAGAAAGGCCAAATAGCATAACTATCCATACATAAAGGCCATCCCTTGTTTTGAAGGCTGTCTTCCATTCATCACCCATTCTCATTCTGACCTGATGGTAACCACTTCTAAGATCAATTTTTGAAAAAGTGGTAGCACCATGAAGCTAATCTAACAAATCATCAAGCCGTGGAATAGGAAAAGGATAGCCAATTGTAATCTTGTTCATCACCCGACTGTCAATACACATTCTCCATGAACCATCCTTCTTTGGAACAAGAAGAGCTGGTATAGCACAAAGACTCTTACTTTCCCTAACCAAGCCCTTCAAAATCAGTTCATTAACATGCCTTTGTAACTCCGCATGTTCGGTTGGACTCATTCTATACGCTTCCTTGTTAGGAAGCATAGCCCCTAGAATGAAATCAATGCAATGTTGAATGTCCCTCATCGGAGGAAGTCTAAGAGGTATATCTTTTAGGAACAACATCATGAAATTCATCAAGCAAAGGTTGTACTTCAAGAGGCAACTCATTCACCTCAGTATTATCTTCAAACACAACAAGAGCATAAGCCACATCTGAACTTTCAACAAATTTTTTCATTTCAGAACAAGTAATCAAAAGTGTTTCCGCCCCTTTAGAAGGTTTGGAAATAAATCTAGGTTTAGAAGGGCCCAAAGTGATCTTCACACCATCTTTCACAAAAGAATAAGTATTTTTAAATCCATCATGTTGAACTTTCCTATCATACTGCCATGGACGACCAAGCAACAAGTGACATGCATCCATAGGAACAACATCACACTAGACCTGATCACTATAATATTTCCCAATAGAAAATGAAATAAGGCATCTATCAGTTACCTTCAGTTCATGTTTCTTGTCCAGCCATCTCAACTTGTAAGGATAAGGATGTGCTTTCGTCTTGAGCTGCAACTTGCTCACCATATTGGTAGACACAACATTAGCACAAGCACCGCTATCAATGATCACATCACACACCTTTCCATTTGCACTACAACATGTGTAAAAGATGCTAGAACGAGCCCAGTCCTCATTATCGTCATGTACAGCACTCAAACTTCTTTGAATGATAAGTAAGTCACCCTGATCAGCATACGTCACTTCATCTTCTTGATCTGTTTCAATCGGCAAGTCATCTTCACTAGCTATCTCTTCTTCAATAATAGAGACAATTTTGCAATTTGGACAATCAGAAGCTATATGCCCATACCCATGACACTTAAATCACTTCTTTGAATTAGAATTTGATGAACCAACTGCCTTAGAACCAACCCCAACACTTCCCTTCTCCAGAACCTTAGAAGTAGAAGACTTCGTTGCTATAGTGTTCTTAGAGAATGTACTCCCTCGGTTGGAAGAGCTCTCCTTTGATACTGATCTGAAGCTAGTCCTTCTATTCTCTTTTTGTTGCTTTTCCACAATCAAAGCAAACCTCTTCACATCATTGAAAGTCTAATAAGGTTGCAATTGAACCGCATTAGCAATCTCCTCCCATAACCCACCCAAGTAACGGGCTATGGTTTGCTCTTCAAGTTCAGTAATATCACACTTTAGCATGAGCGATTCAAATTCCATTGTGTACTCTTCCATGGTTAAGCCAGATTGCTTCAAATTATGAAACTTGAGAAAAGTCTCTTATCGATAGTGTTCTGGCAAGAATCTCCTCTTAAGCTCCCTTTTCATTTTCTCTCAAGATTTGATCTTGCTTCTGCCCTCACGAGCTCTTTGCTTCTTAAGATTCTCCCACCACAAGAAAGCATATTTTCTGAGTTTAAGGGCCACTAACTTCACTTTTCTTTCATCAAAATACTCTTTGAAGTCAAAAACTCTCTCAACAGTTTGGAGCCAATCAATGAACTCATCAGGTTGCATCTTTCCTTCAAATTTAGGAATATCAACTTTCACATCAGAATCTCGATAAGACCTTCTATTCCTTCTTCTATGGCGATGAGAAGACGAACCATCACTAGAGTCATGGTATGGTCTGCGGTGGAAAGGATTAACATCCTTATCATCATTACTAGAAGAACCACGTTCAGAATCGTTCTCATCATTATCCTCAGGATTCTCATATCGGTCAAGACGATCCTGGAGCTGTTGGAGTTGCCTTCTCATTTCATCCATTTTAATAGCATGGATGTCTGTCTCAAATTTTGAATTAGGGCGAGCACGAAAGGCCATTAACAATTAACACTTTGATGTAATACACCAGGATATATGCTCGCGTAACCGAGAGCTCTGATACCAACTTGATACCGGGATATGATACTGGGAAAGTAGAAATGGGATTATATCAATCCACACACAACAAACTCACACAAAAGATAGTTTATGCTCACCACTCTAAGGCACAAAACCTAAGAGATGCAGAAGCTGATAACCCACCACTCTAAAGCTACAAATCAGATGACCACTTTAGAGATACAAAGTTAAGGATGATAGTTCACTACTCACAAGGAGATACAGAACTGAAATGTGCCAAAAGGCCAAGTCAAAAGACTTTTTTCATTCAAATTCTCAGATTTGTCAAATACATAGTTGAATGATCAATATATACTTGGAACTACCCTCCAAGTTTAGGAATTAATAAAAGTGGCAGAATCTAGGCCATAATAAATGACCTTGATAGATAACTAGGCATATATTAAGTAGCACACCATTTTTGACTTTATTGAGATTGTAAATAGACATAATCTGCATAGTTAAACTAAAAACAGCCATAACTCATCAAATATAATTTCAATGCATGCAAGGCTGTATAATCTGAAAAGATCACGTTTTAAACTTGAAAAACCCATATGACATGCTTATTTAATCATGCAATGAAGAGATGGAAATTTGGGCTCAAAGTTGGCCCACAGGCTGATAGTAAACAGTGTCTAGAACTTCATTCATTTGACTTGCTAACCCAAACTCAAGTAGCCCAATATCACTAAGACCATTTGAGGACACTCTTGTGTCAATCTATACCCTATTACCCTGGGAATCAGAGCAAACTATCTATCCCAAAAATTATTTTACCAAAAAAATATAATAATAAAAAAACAAATCGAGACCAAACAATACCAATCAAGTTATTCAATTTCCATAAAATAAAATAAAATAAAATAAAACAAAAGAAGTTAGTACACTAAATAAAAGAGGTTCCGATCCGATGGAGGGTTCCAACTTCCAAGTTTACAGTTGGAATATTTTACCTTTTCTAGTAACCAATGCTTTCTGATGTGAACCCGTGGGGTTGAACCCTTTGAACCCACTAACAATTTAAGATACCTAACCCTGAAAAGCCAAGATTCAGGTTATAAAAACTTAAACCCATTGAAATTTTGTTTCAAGGAACCTAGATAAGCTAAGCTAGCTAGACACCAAGAACGCTTGTTTCAAGAACCTAAGTTTGAAGGTGTTGAATGCCACAAAGAAGAATTCTTTGATAAGTTCTAAGTTCTTTCAAGAACTAAAAGAGAAAACTCTCACTGAATAAAATCAGACTTAATTGATCAAAAGATTAATAGATACTGATATAGGCGGCTAGAACAATGTATTTATAGCTTCCCTACTAGACCTTAATCGGCTACCTTATTGTATTCTAACCCAAATGTAAGTCCTTGTCAGCCAAAGACTCCTAACCTAAGTGCAAGACTTAATAATCAGCCAAGCACACTCCCAATCCTATTACAAGTGTAAATTCGGCTAGTCCTAATCTAAATAAGAAAGACTACTTAAATTATGCGCTGAACATGCTCAAGCCCAAACCTAATAAATTGAAAAGGATGTCCAACAAGTTTAATAAAGGTAGACCTCACTTAGCCTATTGGACATATTACATAAGTCAGGCCCAAAAGCCTAAGTAATTACAAGACTTAAAATAAGCCCAAATTAGCCCTCTTAATGTGCCACCTTGTATTCTTGAATCACATGGACCAAACTTGGATGCAAGCCCATCTTGCATGTTGAAGTCTTTCTTGAATAACTTGCAACATGACCCAAGTGAATTCCACCCATTCTTGCCATGTTTCCTAGATCTTTTTGGATCTTGGCTCATATAAAAATTGCCATGTGATTGGGCCATCTTGGATCCTATCACTTACTCTTATTATCCCAACGCTTCATTTTAAGAGTTCTACGAGCTTCAATTCAATGAATAAAAAATCGAATCAAAGATCAAATTAGTAAAAATTTTGGTTATCGATTCAATCGGTTGGATCGAACGATTTAATTGAAAAATAAATTAAATATTAAATATATTATTTTAATATTAAATAAGTATTAAATATAATCATTAATTAATGAAATATGCATTTGACTTAATGATATAGTTTTTAATATATAATTAAGAGGTTAAAAGTTTAAATTTCATCTCTTAAAAAAAATTAATGTAGAATCAAGTTTTTAAGGGTTTAATCTGATTCTTCATCAATTTTTTAACAGTTTATTAAATCATCAATTTTTAATATATATTAAACCGGATAAATTTTTTATTCTTTATTAAAACGATCTGACTGATGGACCCGGATTAATCAATGGTCCAATTAAATTTGGCGACTTACATTTCTGCGTCTAATGATGTGGACACTGAAATTTGGACCACATACTCCGAGTTTCATCTCCTTTTCAATTGTGGCAAAAAATTCATGTGAAAATTTGTCAAAAAAAATTAAGGGCAGATTGAAACTTTTCACGGAACGTTTTACGATTAAGTGTAGTTTAACATTACTGTATATATATATATATATATATGTTTAAAAAGTGTATTAAAAATTTGTGATTTAAAATTTTTTAAGTGTATAGCATTGCTTTTAAGAATTGAAATGTTAAAAAAATATTTAAAATAATAAAAGTTTATAGATATGAAAATAATAAAATCGATTTATCCAAAAATCAGTTTTTAAATCTAAAATCTTCATTTTTTATTTTTTTATTTGATTGCCAGACCATAATTTTAATAACAAAAATAAAATAAAATAAAAAATTATCTATTTAATATTACTTTTACAAATCTCAAAAACTGTATTAAAAATGCTAAACGGCACTTAAAGGTTTATGGAAATTTTAGTTAGAACGTTGTACAAGCAAAAACAAAGGAAAAGAGGAAATAAAATGCTTTTCTTTCTTAGTCCACCGCCAGAACTAGGCCTTTCCGAACAGACCGTATGGGCCAGCGTGCCAGCCAGACAAGCTCACTTCATTGCCAAGTGACAGTAAGTAGTGACCTCAACTTTCTTTTAGATTTTGGATGTTTTGACTTCCACCTGTCGAAGCTCCAAACCAAGCAATTATCAGCCAGCAACTTCCATTCCATCCCCCAAAAATAGTGAAATTTCCATCTCAATCTATCAAATGGAATCAAGTCACGATATTGAGTTGATCAATCTGGCAATCCAGAAACTCATAGAAGAAAAGAGAATCCAAGATACATCTGAGGATAAACTCTCTGAAGACGATGATGAGCAGCTCCTCTCCAGATTGCTCTCTCAGGTAGGTACCTGACAAATCTAAATCTAAAACCAAACAATTCTTTCATAGCAACTTCATAGGAAGGAATCAACAGAACCTCGTTTTTCGAGTTATTTACCTTCCTTTTCCTTTGTCCTAAATAAAGACAGGTGTACATAGAATCACCAACCCCATAATCCCCCCCTAAGATGGATTTTTCTTGTCTATATCACTGTTTAACCATTTCAAACGGTCTGGGATAATCTGATTTTTAATCTGTGATGTAATGTTTTACATCATGCGAAAAATGAAATTGATGTTGTCTGTTGATGGTCTTTTGGGAGCAAATGTTTCTGGGCCTGCAAAAGGTAGAGCATCACTACGAGTGTCGGAGTTGATACATGTTTTGATATTTAAGTCAGTAAAATATAAGATTAAAAAAAAAAAAAAAAAAAAAAAAACAGAAAAAATTAAAATTAAGGGTTTTGTTAAAGAATGCTATTAAAGCATTTTTTAAAATTAATTAATATATTATTTATAATAATAATATTATATTGATTATAAAAATTAATAATTTTATTTATCATTTTTAATGTATAGAATAAAAATATTATCATATATAATAATTTTAAAAAATATTTTTAAAATAATTGTTAACAAAATCTTAAAATTAATAGAATACTGATTAATGTTCACATCTCAATGCTTTTATATTTGAAATTCTGTATAGTTAACTATGATCGAAATTTACCTTCTTTTAATCTGTGGGCGTATCTATTTGAGGACTGAACCTTGGGCCTCTGATCCACTTGGTCAGTGATTATAACATTATCTTACTTTTGTTGAACAGTTAGAATCATTAAAAGGAGGTGAAGGATCAACTTTGATAAAGGAGGTAACTTCTCGAAGGGTTGATAAAGCAGAGACAAAGAGCGAAAATGGCAGTCAAGAAGGAAGTGGATGTGGGGAAATTGGCGTGGAAGAGATAATGAAAGAGCTTAAAGCGGTTAAGAGGCAGAACATTATAACTCATTGCCTGCTTTCAGTGATGATTGTTGTCACTGTAATCTGGCAACTCTCTGAGGTTTCCCTCTTTCTCAAGTTTAAAAATGGTTTGAGAAACCCTTTTAGATCATTTGGAAGTATGCTTGTTGGAATGCTGCCAAGTCCTGCGATTATTATCCTTGAGCTGACAAACATTCTTCATCTACAAAACACCACCATAATCACCTTGCTGACTCTTCGCTCCCTTCTGTCAAAATTCCAGACCTTCCTCACGTTGAGTTTTCTCAAGCGGTGAAGGTCACTGAGCCTAGGGATGTAAATGAGATACCTATACTCGTAAGCTACTCGAGTTCGACTCGAAAAAAAACTCGAATTCGATTCGATTATTATCGAGCCGAGCTCGAGCTCAAGCAGCTCGAACTATCGGTCGAGCCGAATTCGAGTATCTTAATATCCAAGTAGCTCAAGAGCCTAATCGAATTTTTTAATTTTAATATATATTTTTATTATTAATTTACAATTTTACCATATATATATATATATATACTTAAAACCCAAAACCTAATTTTTTTCACCTTTGTATCCTCTCAGCCGCTCCTCACTTTCTCTACCTCACATACTCTCATCTTCTTTCCCACTCATCCACTCAGTTTCTCTCCTTCACAATTTCTCTCCCTCACAGATCCGTTCATGTTTTCTTTTAATTTTTTTTCTCGTCCAAATCACTTTCTTCCTTCATGTATCCTTCTTTCATTACCATTTAACAACCATGAAACAGTTATCTTTTCCTCTCATGTCTCCACCAACACCGCCACGACGACCCTTCTCAGCTCACCTTATAAACGTTTCAACAAGGGTAACAGATCTAGCTGATTTTTCTTAAAGATTGGCAACCTCGTAAAGGAATTTGATAATATTCAGCTACAAAATGTATTTCGTGAAGCAAATGAATTGCAGATGCACTAGCAAAGGGGGGTGTCGATAGATTATGTATAAAGCCCGGTGGTAAATAGCATGGGATATTCTTGATTGAATATGTATAAAATCTGATGGTAAATAGTATGGGATATTCTTTTCTATTTCTTTTATGTACTAGGCAGTGGGCACCCTTTATGTCAAAGCTTCTTGCTTTGTTATGTTCGAGGTTTTGGTAGTCTACCTTTCAGGGTATATACTTTCTATGATTAATAAATGAAGATTTAGCAACAAAAAAAAAAAATTAACATCATGGGTAAAGCAATATTTAAATGCTTTTAATTTTTCTTTTGAAAAGTTTAATTTCTAAATATATTTTTCAAGTTTTAGATTTGTTCTAGATGTTTAACTGTTGATGATAGTTTTGTTATTTATTTTCTTTTCAAATCCAAAAACAAAGAACAAGATAATGTGATTTTTTTTATCATTATATTATCTTTAAAAATATATATTATTTAAATACATAAAATTTGTATATGAAACGAGTTCGAACTCGAGTATGTAAATCGAGTAAACGAGCTTAATCGAACCGAGCTCGAATAGTTCGATTTTATTTCGAGCCGAACTCGAGCTTAAAAAATAGTATTCGATCAAGCTCGAGCCGAGTTTTGAACAGCGAGTTTTAAGTCGAGCTCGAGCTTTTCACTATTCGAGCTCAGCTCGGCTCGATTACAACCCTAACTCAACCTAAGCCATTTGGAGGTGACAATTTTTGTCGAAGTCGAATTTTAATCCAATTAATTCATGTCTCTATTTTTACGAAATCAAAATTTAATCCAATTAATTCATGTTTATTTTTAAGATGTGACGTTTAATAAATTTAAAATTTTAATCTCTGCAATTTTTTTCCTCTCAAGCTTCAAGAGACTTCTTTTCAATACGTATAGTAAAATAATTGAAACAAATGTGAATGGTAAATGCTGATTAAAATTGTAATTAAAATTTTCAATCCCACCAACAATTAAAGATGGCAATGGAGCAAACCGAAGACGAGGATTGTCTTATCCACTTTTGTCTCACTCTTACATGGATATTGAAAACATTCACCTTCATAAATATCGATTACATCCATAACTATTCCATAGTGCTGCACCCCATTTTTTTATTAATTACTTTTAATTTAATATTATAAAAATATATATATTATAATTTATTCATAATATAATTTTAATATATATAATTTTTTAATACATAAAATATTCATATATATATATATAGTATATATATATATCTAATATATACTAAAAATATAAAAGAGATATATAGAATATTTTAAGGGGTAAAATAGTAATTTTAAAAAGTGGGACGGGATGAAACAAGCATTTACCAAAACCGTCCCGCTTCATTCGGTTTCCACTTTTCAAACAAAAAAATCTCTCGTTCGAAGCAGATCGATACGAAATCCGTAAAGCGGATCGGATTTTGCCATCCCTACCTACAGTTTCCAATAATTAAATTCAGTTTCCAATAATTAAATTCAATGTCTAGAGAAAAGAAATCTGCAATAGGCAAAGCTTTAGATTGCCAACAAATCCATCTTTGAACCTGGAGAAAAAGTTTCAAAATAAAACACCCAGTGTTAACAAGGGTCAATCCCTCAAATCAAAATAAGATGAGGAAACAAATATAGACCATTTACAGTAAGCATACAATTGCAAATATCTGTGATCCATAGATGAAGGATCTGTTTCTGAGATCCATAAGCTTAACTAAAACAAGTCTTCAATCAAACATCCAACTAGGGCTGAGAGCCATAAGCTTAACTAAAACAAGTCTTCAATCAAACATCCAACTAGGGCTGTAATCGAGCCGAGTCGAGCTCGAATAGTGAAAAACTCAAGCTCGATTTGAAACTCGTGACTCGAAACTCGGCTCGAACTAGATCGAGTATCAATTTCTAAGCTCGAGCTCGGCTCGAGATGGAATCGAACTATTCAAGCTCGCTCGATTAAGCTCGATTACTCGATTTTCATATTCGAACTCGAGCTCGATTTAAATTTTTCATCTACAAATTTTTATATTAATTAAATTTAGTAAAAAAAAAAAAATCAATTGTATAATGATCAGGAACAAATTTCAAAAAGATATTTTTCATATTCTCATCTTATAGTTTAAGTTTAATTTTTTTTTTTAATTTTCCTCTTTGTTTTCTGTATTTTTCTGGCTAACCAAACAGAAAGTCTAAGAATTTTCGGGTTATCATCAATTGCACAGCATACAAAAAATAGAAAATAGCACCCAAAAGCCGAAATGGGAAAAATCAATTAAGCAGCAAGAGAATCGCACATATCAAGGGAAATAATCAAATGGAACAAAAAAATCACCAGAGCAAGCTTACATAATTAATCGTGAGAAACCCAAGAGAAAGAAAAAAAAAAAAGAGTTACATGTCCCTATCCTCAAGGATTTTAAAATTTTCAAGAGAGCATTTTCTTCCACTTTGGCTATTTTTCAGTTTAAGCGAGAGAAGTTTGTTGGTCTTGCTGCCTTTCTTCCTTCTTCAGTAAAGAAAGAATTTGATTTGGTTGAAAGTAAAGAGAAGAATATTTAAGATTATTTATGGTTAAATTTTTGTGATAAGAATTGGGGGAGTTGGGACTGAGAGGGAGAGGGGGTGGGGAAGAACGGGAGAAGGAATAGCGGCAGCAAATGAGGGAGAAGGAAAAAAAACTTAGGGTTTTTAAGCGTATATATATATATATTAAGGGTAAAATAATATATTTATAATTAAAAATAATAAAAATATATATTAAAAATGAAAAAGCTCGATTAAGCTCGTGAGCTACTCGAGCCGGGCATTAGAATACTCGAACTCGGCTCGCTCGATAGCTCGAGCTACTCAAACTCGGCTCGATAATGACCGAGCCGAATTCAAAATTTTTTTTAACCGAACTCGAATAGCTTGCAAACACAAGTGTCTCGTTTACACCCCTACATCCAACATCCAATTCTTAAGTCCGCGTCTTCGCCAACTCAACCAATCACTTCAACGAAGTCTCTGAAATATGAAGAGACATGGAAACCATAATGAAACAAGAAACATAATCAACCCAATTTTTTTTTCCATTTTTCATCTAAACTGAAGAGGGAGATAACCAAACTTGTTTAAATTCTTGACATTGTATTCCCATCCCTTGATTAATCATATTAATCGTGTCTAAAGACACACATAGTTCAACCTGAATATGTCTTTCAACACATAGAAGCTTCCCTGTGGTGTTGGCATCAAATGAAACATCTGAGAGCAGTGTTGTCAAGGTGTGCGCTTAGGCGCGCCTTAGCTCTAGACAACAAAAATGCCTCAGACCCATTCAGGCGAGGCGCATTTGATCAGGCGCACCACCTAGACGTGCTTTTTTGTAAGGCGATATGTGTAAAAAAAAAGCCCGCCTAATTGAAGTTTTCTTTAATTTCTTTAATTTTTAACTTTTTCCATTAGATGTATCTTTACTAGTAAAGAAAAGGATAGTATCAAATTCTCTACTTCTCAACATTTGAGTATTCAACAACAAACATAGGACCATAAGGAAATCATGCATATTGGCCAACAAAAAAAATTGCATGTTTTGTAGATAAACTGGACCACTTTTTAGATTTTATTATCATAATCATATATCTTAAGCTTATTTTATATAGATATATATATATATATACACAAACACACATACAAAAATTCACATACGCATATTGCGCCTTACTTAACTCAGGCGAGCGCTTTTTTTGCGCCTTGCGCCTGAGGCAATATAAGGGTTCTAGCGCCTAGAGTGCACCTTGCGCCCTTGACAACATTGTCTGAGAGCAGAAAGCAAGAAAGATACCTCGGTTAGTAATGTCCAAATATCAGAACCAATCTATTGGTGGATGAGAAATCTATTAATTTTCTAAAAAGAAGATAAAAAACATGTCTTGCACAAATAATTAGGACAACACAAAAGGGTTAACTATAAATATAGATGAAACATGTATAAGTTTGTTCCACAGGAAAACAAGACATAAGCCACAAGGAAATCATCAATGTCTCCTGGTGAGAAGAGATGTCACAGTGGATTTTCTTTCATATCCTGCAACAGAGTCCCAAGAAACAACATTGAGAGAAATGCCAGATAATTGTTCAGAGAATAAGCAACGACACAGGCCTCTCTGAGAGAATAAGCAATGCCAGATAATCATGCGAAACTATGTTGCTCTGACTTCATTTTCTTGAAATACTCGTATCCGACACATATTCGGACATAGGTATGGGGTTATGATCCCTAAAGACCCTCCAAATACATGGAAAAACTTAGAATAAATCAAACATACCCGTGTCGGACACATACCCATGTCTGACACTCATACCTGAGTCCGAGTAATATAGATGCAAAAAACATAATTCGACAAGCAGAAAAAAATAATATACTAGCAAAGGCTTACCCTAGGATAACAAACATCAGGAAATAGAAGAAAGCTCTTGAATGCTGTTTATAGTAATCATAAAATTATTTTCAACTATGGCACCCTAAGGAAAGAGGATAGGAATATCGAGAACCGACAAACTCCAAATAATTGCCATAAATAATGACTATGAACAAGTAAATATGCAAAGTATCGGAGTGCATAACAAAATAAAAAACAGCAGGTTCTTTGGTAAGATGGTGGATCCAAAATATCCATAGCTTTCAAAACGTAATCGACAATGTTCACTATATATCAATTATCTTACACTTTTTTCCCTTCTTAATTCAATTACTACAGATTCAAAATGAATGAAAAACATGCAATTACTGAAAATTTTACGAGCAGTAAGCATTATAAACATCACGGTTAATTCGATTATTAAGATCCCAATGAATACATCAATCCCATTGATTCAATCCAGACTCCAACTTCCAGAATATCAAAAACTCACTTAAAAGATCGCATCGCGAAATCAACACCACCGCGATAAAATCAACAGTGACACATAGATTATCCTAGATCGATCGCCAAAAATACACATAAAAACCCTAAAAGCCCTATAAAACCAAGATAATAAAATAATAAAAGAGAAAGAGACAAAGGCATAAGAGTTACCTGGCTGAACTAGAGAGCATGCTGTTCGTCGGAGAGTTGGAGGGTACCACTAACGAAGACGAATTTTCCACCAGCGCTGGATGGCTGTGATAGAGCTCACTTACTGAGCTGTATATTTGTGAAGGAAAAATGGAAGAATAGAATAGGGGAAGAAGGAGAAGAAGAAGAAGGGAAGAGAGGCAGAATAGAGAAGAGACGAGAAGGAAGAGACAGAGAGACTAAATTCTGGAAAATCTATCATATTTCATTCATCAATATATTCCCCCTTTTATGCAACAGTGTTGCACATGATCCCATATAACCGTTTGAGCATAAAGACTACAATGCCCCTTGGTTGTTACAGCAATATGAAAACTAACCACAATGCACATAGCTATTTGATTGTAACAGAAATTGTGAAATGACTAAAAGAAAATTGTTAAAATATAACACGTATCAATACTCCCCGGCTGAAGAGAATCCTTGACCTCAAGGATTAAAACCAGGAAACTGTTGCTGCAAGTCGAATAGAACCTCCCAAGTCGCGTCTTCTGGAAAAGAGTTGGACCAACGAACTAGGACTTCAGTGACAGCCCTATTGCCTTTCTTCTTCATACGTCGCTGCAGAATCTCCAATGGTTCTTTAGAAATAGTACTATCAGCAGCCACAAGCGGAAGCTGTAACTGAGTAGGTTGAGCACCCACATGCTTCTTTAATTGTGACACATGAAATGTAGAGTGTATTTTAGAGTGAGGAGGGAGTTGCAATTGATAGGACACCTTGCCTACTTGACCAACAATCAGGAATGGTCCAAAGTATTTTGCAGATAACTTCAGGCTGTTTCGGTTAACCACAGAAGATTGCCTGTAAGGTTAAAGCTTAACATACACCCAATCACCCACTACAAACGCTCGGTCACTACGTCTGCGATCTGCAAAGTGTTTCATGCGAACCTGAGCCCTATTCAGATAGAACTTCAGCATGCGAATGGCTGACTCCCGAGCCTGCAAGCTTCGATCCACATAATCAGGTGAAGTACCAGCCAGGTAAGGTAAATGTGTGGGAGCAGGCTGACCATATACAATTTCATAAGGAGTGGTATTAGTGGATGAATGATAGGTGGTGTTATACCACCATTCGGCCAATGGAAGCCACTGACTCCATTCGGTTGGTTTCTCACTGGTCATACAGCGTAAATAGGACTCCAAGCAGCGATTCACAACCTCAGTCTGACCATCCGTCTGAGGGTGGTAAGCTGTAGAGAACTTCAAAGTGGTGCCCAATTTCTTGAAAAGAGCTTGCCAAAACAAACTCATGAAGACCCTGTCACGATCAGAGATGATACTAGTAGGGGGACCATGCAGCTTAAACACATGATCCAGAAACAGCTGAGCCACATTGAGAGCAGTAAAAGGATGAGCCAAAGAGATGAAATGAGCAGCTTTACTTAACCTGTCCACCACCACAAGAATGGAGTCCTTACCCCCAGATTTAGGTAAGCCCTCAATGAAGTCCATAGAGATTTCAGTCCATACCCTGTCAGGTATTGGTAGTGGTTGAAGAAGTCCTTGGCTAGCAGCTCGATCATACTTGTGTCGCTGACAAGTGACACACTCACGCACCATACGCCTAATGTCCTTTCTCAGTCTTTTCCAATATAGGATGCTAGCAATGCGATGAATGGTAGGATGAACCCCTGAGTGACCTCCAACTGCACTAGCATGGAAATACTGGAAAAGATCTTGTTTAAGAGCTGAGTCCTGTCCCACAACCAGCTTGCCTTTTCTTCTCAATTGCTGCCCATGCCAAGTGAATTTAGAGTTAGAACTGAGACCCTGCATGAGCTCTGTAATACGGTTTTGAAGCTCAACATCCTGGTGCCAAGATGCATAAATTCGAGCTAAGAGCTCAGAAGAAAGTGTAGAGATAGCCATCAAAGTGACTGACTCATCTGCCTTCCTGGAAAGAACATCAGCTACTATGTTGGAAGATCCTTGCCTATACACCACTTCATAGTTGTATCCCATCATTTTAGCAACCCACAATTGCTGTGCAGGAGTAGTGGTCTGTTGGCTCAAAAGGAATTTGAGACTCTGGTGGTCAGTTTTAATCTGAAAATGTCTGCCCACCAAGTAAGCATTCCACTTCTTGACTGCCATTAAAACTGCCAACATTTCCTTTTCATAAATGGATAAGGCCTGGTTTCTGGTTCCTAAGGCCTTGCTGAAATAGGCAATGGGTTTGCCTTGCTGTGTTAGAACAGCTCCAACACCCTTACCAGATGCATCAGTCTCAACCACAAATTGTTTAGAAAAATCTGGCATGCTAAGGACAGGTGCAGTAGTTACTGCCTTCTTCAATTGCTCAAAAGCCAATGTGGCCTGATCAGTCCAACCCCAGGCCTCCTTTTTAAGAAGATCTGTTAGAGGTCGAGCTATCTCCCCATAACCCTGTATGAATCGTCTGTAATAACCAGTGAGGCCAAGAAATCCTCTAAGTTCCTTCAAGGATTTAGGTTGAGGCCAATTCAGGATGCAGTGGACCTTAGTTTTATCCATAGTGATGCCTTGCCCTGAAATGACATGGCCAAGATACTCAACTTCCAATGCACCAAAGTCACATTTAGACCTTTTAAGAAAAATGTTATTGTTCCATAAGACTTCAAAGACTGTATGCAGGTGAACCAAATGGGAATCCCAATCTGGAGAGTAGATGAGGATGTCATCAAAGAAGACCAGGACAAACTTCCTGAGATAAGGCTTTAAAAGACAATTCATAAGACTTTGAAATGTTGAAGGAGCATTTGTTAATCCAAATGGCATCACCAAGAACTCATAATGGCCCTCATGGGTCCTGAAAGCTGTTTTGTGTATATCTGCCTTCTGCATCCTGATCTGGTGGTAACCAGACCTTAAATCCAGTTTAGAAAAAACTTTAGCACCAGCCAGCTCATCGAGTAGTTCCTCCACAAGAGGAATAGGAAACTTGTCTTTGATAGTCAACTGATTTAGTTGTCTATAATCTACACACAAACGCCATGAACCATCCTTCTTTTTAACCATCACAATAGGTGATGCAAAAGAGCTACTGCTGTGCCTGATGATCCCTGTGGTCAACATCTCACTGACCATTTTTTCAATTTCATCCTTTTGAATAGAAGGATGTCTATAAGGTCGAATTTTCACCACCTGACCTTCATCTTTTAATGGAATTTTATGGTCTTGGAGTCTCCTGGGAGGCAATCCTGTTGGAGGCTCAAAAAGTTTAGCATAAGTCTGTAATAATTGTTGGAGTTGCCGCTACACAGGGAATGCTGTAGCACCAGTCATAATGGAATTGAGCTGCAAGTGGTGGTCTGCCGTTAAGAGTAGGGTGCAAGGGTGTTGAGTGGCATTAACAATCATCTGTAGGAGCTTAGCTGACTGTTTCTTACTTGGCATCTCAATTCTGCCAGGGAAAATACCATGCAAGGTATGCCATAGATCCTTGAGCTGGAACTGCATAGTCATAGCTGAGAAATCCCAAAGGATGGGACCCAATGTTACCAGCCATTCAATGCCTAAAACAACATCACACCCCTTTAAAGGTAAAACCATGAAATTGGCTGACAGTTGCAGACCTTGTACTGTCCACCCAACATTCTGACAGCTGCCCATTGTAGTCAAGTGTTCACCATTGGCTACAGTCACTCTGACCTGCTCTTGAGGACTCAGGGAAAGGCCTAAGACTTTGGCTACCCCACAATCAATAAAATTATGAGTGCTGCCAGAATCAATCAACATCACCAATGTTCTGGAATTAATAATACCCTGGACTCGCATAGTCTGAAACCCAGACGTGCCAAGAATGGCATGTAGTGAAAGGACATGTTGATCACAATTAGCCACACCAGGTGCAATAACATCCAGATTGTCAGTACAATCAGAGAATTCTTCAGGGTCTTGTTCCTCAGGTATATGATCAGTAAGAATCTGATAAAGTCTAGATTTCACACATTGATGATCAGCAGAGTATTTAAAGCCACACCAAAAGCACAACCCCTTGCGTTTCCTTTCTTCAATCTCCGCAGGTGTAGGTTTATGGGGAAAAGGGCGATGAGGCATAGTGTTGGGGTAAGGATTTCGAGGAATAATTGAAGTAAAAGGTTTAGGATTAGGAGCTAAGGAAGTGGTGTGAGGAGAAGATTTGGGTGCAGGAAACATAGGTGACAAGGGACTTGGTTTGGTTGGATTGCTAATGGAACTGTATGTGGAAGGTGTATTGAATCTGGTAAATGGTAAGGGCTTTTTGGTAGCAGGAAACAACATGGATTCTATCTGTTTGGCTAGGGAAAGAGCTTGGTTAAGTGTTCGTGGTCTAAACAATTTAACAGATTGGGATATCTCAGGTTTAAGATTGCTAATGAAGATGCTTAAAGCATAGGAATCAGTGAGTTGAAGGAGATTGAGGGTACCTAGGAATTCATCGTGAAATTGATCCACTGTGGCCACCTGTTTCAGTTCAACCAAGTCAGCCATGGGATTGGCATATTCATCAGAAGCAAAGCGATCCTTCATCTCAGCCAAATACTCTTGCCATTCTAATCTATCAAACCCGCCCTTGGATCTGCAATAATATTGATGCCATTGCAATGCCTTGCCTTCCAAACTTAGCATCATCACCCTGAGTTTTAGCTCATTAGGAACCCGTTCTGCCTCAAAGTACTGTTCCATTTTCATCCACCATCCCTGGAAATCATCTCCCTGGAACTTTGGACAATCAATCTTGAAACCGCGAGCTGAATCAAAACTTCCTATCTATCTAACCATTGGAGGAAATGGAAGAATAGGATCACCCTGTGGTTGTGGAACCACCGGTGGAGCAGAGGTGGATCCTGGAGGTGTGGGTAAAATACCTTGTTGATCATTGCGATTGCTGTCTCGTAAAGCTAAAAGTTCAAAGAATTTTTTGAACTCCAGCTGCATCTCAGTTCGCATGCCATCTAGCTTTTCATCCAGCTTTTTATCCCACTGTTGGATATCGGATTGGATCCGAGTAAGTTCTTGCTGGTTCTGATGAACCTCTTTCTGAAGCCTGGTGGAGATACCGTCTGCCATAGGTGCCAGTGTAGGTCTCTGATACCAATGATAGAGCTCACTTATTGAGCTGTATATTTGTGAAGGAAGAAGGGAAGAAAAGAATAGGGGAAGAAGGAGAAGAAGAAGGGAAGAGAGGCAGAATAGAGAAGAGACGAGAAGGAAGAGACAGAGAGACTAAATTTTGGAAAATCTATCATATTTCATTCATCAAAATATTCCCCCTTTTATGCAACAGTGTTGCACATGATCCCATATAACCGTTTGAGCATAAAGACTACAATGCCCCTTGGTTGTTACAGCAATATGAAAACTAACCACAATGCACATAGCTATTTGATTGTAACAGAAATTGTGAAATGACTAAAAGAAAACTGTTAAAATATAACACGTATCAGGCTGGCAATCGACGGTGGTGATGTTGTGCTGGCACTGCACAAAAGGAAGGCTGGTGAGGTTAGCCACGATGTTCTGAAAGCCTTGGATCTTTTGACCTTCGAAGGTCAACATGGAGCCTTCCTGGTAGAGATTGGCTAGACCTGCCCGCTTCGCATCGAATGTCGTGTAGTAGTGCTCGACGAACGCCTTCGCTACTGCGCCTGGATCTATCTGATTTTTTTTTTCTTTATCTGAGTTTTAGCGGTCGCTTCAAAATCAAGCGAGCGAGCGAGCGAGTGAAGATCAGATCGAGAGAGGAGTTTCTATCTTTTTAAATATATTTATTATATTTATAGGAGGATTGATCTAACGGCTGATTTTGAATCTATTTAGAATAATTGTTCAATGATTTATTAAATAAAAATTATTTTAAAAAATTACAAAAACTTAAATACTATTAATAATATTTTTATTTTTTTTTGTTATTTATCTCATCTCATCTCATCTCTTCTGCTTTTCTATTTTATTTTCTCTATCTTTTTTTTTATAAATTTTTTTGACAAATAAATTTTTACATAAAATAATTAAAGATCAAGAAAGTTTTATTTTTAAAAATTTTAAAATTTTTGTTTATAAATTATTTTTACACGTTAAATCATTAAATAATAATTTTAATCATTGAATAATAATTTTTTTTTAAAAGATATTTTTTCAAATTTATCCAAAATGTCTCTGCGTGTTTTTTATTTGATTTTTTTGATCGGTCACTGTAAAGGCTCCTCTTTTATACACCCTTCTTATTGTCTATCAACTAACGGTCGATCCCTCATTTTTATGTCGATGTAAAATCTGTTTGTCGATTTGATAAAAAATGGGTTTGAACTTTGAATGAATCAAGTTTGAGAGAAAATTTTGTAATTTAGATTGATTAAGTTCTATTCAAATTATTATTTAATTAATAAAAAATATTTTATTTAAATTTAAAATATATAAATATTATTATAAAAATAATATTTTAATATATTTTAAATTTAAATAATAAAATAAGTTTTTGGATTCAACAAATCAAATTTAAACAAATAATTTTTTTATTATTTAAACAATAAATTTTTGGATTCCACAAATCAAACCGATGAAATTTATGTAATGCAGCCAATCTCTTCTTCTTCTTTTTTTTTGACAATTTATTTTAGTTTAAGCTTTCAAAAGCAACAAGATTTCTTTATTTTTTTCATTAATTATTTTGAAATATTATTACATAACACATATCAATTTTTCAAAATCATTTATAAAATTAAAAAAAAAAAAAAAAGTGTCATCCACATATAGATAATAATTGAGAAAATTGGGGGGCCATCCAATACACAAATTTCAGACCTGTTTTTTGGGTCATTTCATGTCAATTGTCCCCCGAATAAAGCATGAACTCTTAATTCTGCCCATTCAAATTCAATGGACACTGCTTCTCATGCTTATATAATAATTGTTTGCAAATAGTTAAAACAGATTTTCGCAAAAGTAAATAACAAAACAAACTAAAGCTTTATATATTTATCATTGCAAAATAAGAATAAAGCATTTATCGTCGACAGCAGGGTTCGAACCTGCGCGGGCGTAGCCCAACAGATTTCAAGTCTGTCTCCTTAACCACTCGGACATATCGACGGCTTTGCTTGCATCACTTAAAACATATATTAGTCATAAAAGGATTGGTGAATAATTGTTAAATGATCATCCTCCACTCAATGTTTTTCTTTAAATTATATTTTTTTTCATTCCGTTTTGTCCAACTTTAGATGTTAAAATTTCTCAATTATTTTCCCCAATATATTATGTAATATATGCCCATAACTATTTGATTGGTTTTGTTATTTTTATCTGTAGTATTTCCATTATATATACTAAATTATATCATATTTATTATGTGAGTGGATTGAGTAATTCTTTTAAGAAAGTGATAGTTTTTTAAATGGTGGTAGTTTTTTTTTTTTAAGAGAGTGCATAAGTTTTTTTAATATATATTATATAAAAAGTTAAATGACATATATACTCTTATTATATTAATATTTGATTGATAATTTTATTGGTTTTTCAGTCAATTTTTCAAGTGAGTTCATATTATTTGACATGTGACATCAACTCAACCAAAAACATTAATAATAAAATAGATATTAAAAAAAATTCAAAATTATGGTTGTTCTGCATTCTACCTGAAAAAAGTTAAACAGTAATTTTTATCTAATTTAATTTATAGAAGCATTGAGTAAAATAAATGTAGATGGCTTTGAAAATTCGTAAAAATCAAACAAAAGTCATGAGATCGATAATTTGATTGTACTTTTAATAAGTTTTTATTCTTTAATTTGTATTTAAATAAATTTTATTTTAAATAAAATATTGATTTATGCTAAAGGTTTATTTAAGTTAAATTAAAGGTAAATGATTTGTTTTTATACAAATTAAAGGTCAAAATTTTATTTGGGTGCAAATTAAAAGTCAAGTGTTTATTTGAGTGCAAATTAAAGGTTAAGACTTATTTAAATGCAATAAAAATATAAGATTTATCTAGATAAAGTGATAAAATTCAAAGGTTTTTTTTTATTTTTTTGTTAATTTAGATATCTTAATTTCATGTGGGTCTTACTTTATTTTATTTATATCTTTTGGTTTTCATTAGGGATGTGATAGGATCCAAAATGGCTCAATTTCATGGCAATTTTTATATGGACCAAGATCTAAGAAGATCCAAGAAACATGACAATAATGGATGAAATTCACTTGGATTATGTTGCAAGTTATTCAAGAAAGACTTCAACATGCAAGATGGGCTTGCATCCAAGTTTGCTCCATGTGATTCAAGAACACAAGGTGGCACATTAAGAGGGCTTATTTGGGTTTATTTTAAGTCTTGTAATTACTTAGGCATTTTAGCCTAACTTATGTAACTTATGTAATGTGTCCATTAGGCTAAGTGGGGTGTACCTTCATTAAACTTATTGGATATATTTTAATTACTTAGGATTGGGCTTGAGCATGTTCAGCCTATAGTTAAGCTTTTAATAACTTACAACATGATCCAAGTGAATTCCACATATTCTTGCCATGTTTCTTGGATCTTCTTGGATCTTGGACCATATAGAAATTGCCATGGAATTGAGTCACCTTGGATCCTATCAGAATGACATATATACCCTTATTAATTTTTAAAATTAACTATGTTATAATTTTTAGCAAATTATAAATTGACACATGTCAAATGAATTTTTTTTTAATTAAAGAAATTTTGTCTAATCAAAGTTCAATTATGAATCATTCAATTTGTCTTTAAATTAAATAAAAATAATTTAAAGATAAATTGATAATTTTGGCCAATCAATCAAATTGCAAGATTTCATGAATTATCCAATTAAAGTTCTTTTAGAACTCTTTTGTAAAGAGTTTAAATCTTTTTAGAACTCTATCTCACTTAGCAGGCTAGCACATATATCCTAACAAATAGTTATCATTATTAAAATTTTACAATTAGACATATATTACTAGAAAACATGATTTAAATATTTATATATTAAAATCATGATTTAAAAGGTTCTGGTACATATTTTAATGATGCTATACATAATAAATATTCATCAATTATATATAACTTGCATAATAAAATCCAATTAAATTATAACAAATATATATAAAATAATAATTACATAAATGTAATTAGTTCATGATAACAAATTATTACCCTACTAAAATAAAAATAATTAAAATTTATCCTTTAAAATAATAATTATATTTTAATTTATACCATATAAATTTTCTTATAGACTACTACAAATCATTAATAATGATTTATTGATTTTTTTTAACAATTTTATCCTTGATAATGATTTATTAATTCTTTTAATAAAAATCTAATTTTCTTATAGGCTACTATAAATCATTAATTAATCATAATTATTTTTATTATTTTTGACTTTTCGTTTTAGACCTAATTCTTATCCTTGAATAGTTCTGGCCAACACATTTTTTACAAATATATGTTATCGAAGAAGCTGAAAAGAAAATTCAATCCATATATTTCTTTGGTTGGCTGATGATCACTTGGTCAATAAATGATTTTAAAATTTGAAGTTCTTTGTGTTGAGATTTGAAATGGCTTCAATCGATTTTTTTTTTTTATTTTAAAGATGTCGTAATCTGAAATTCAAAAAATGGATTGAAAATGTTGGGATTCGAACCATAAGATAATTGATGTACTATTATTTATTTGTTTAAGTTTACAATGGTCTTTAAAAATCCATTTTTGATTCATGGATCTTCAATTTGAATTCATTGTCTTTATTTTTAAATACAAAAAATAAATAAATAATATTACTATACCTTGCGAATTTTTAAAATTAATTATTTTATCCTTAATGCTAAAATTTATTTATTTTATTCTTAATAATGATTTATTAAATTTTTTAACTATTTTATCCTTGATAATGGTTTATTAATTTTTTCTTAAAAAAATATATTTTCTTTGAAGGTTACTACAATAATTAATGAAACCTAATTAGTTTGAGGCCTAATTATTATTTATGGGCATATATACTGATCACATACATAAAAAGAAAGTTGATTTTCAAAGCACATGAAACTTGAAACTTAGATTTCGTTCCGTGATTAACATTTATAAATTAGTTGAAAGTATGCAGAAAGTCTCAAACTTTCTCTATAATTGATGCAAAAACTTTTAAGAAACTAATATATATATATATATATATAATTGTTTGTTTGTGTTATCGGGTGAAAGCAGTTCCTCTTATGCTTTCCCTAATTTAATTTCACTAAATATGAGTTGATTTAGAAGTTAAATTAGTCTAATTTTAAGCACAAAATTTTTAACGAGTTTTATTATGCTTTACTGCATGTATTGGATGAGACTATTTGTTATAAATTGTAATATCAATACAATTACGTCTCTAAAATATATAGTTTGCCCCTTTTGCTATCTAACTTGCATCCATAAAAATCTCAATTTCTTACCAACTCCATCAAGAATGCTAGCTATAGTGATCATATCAGGTTAAGGCTTAGGATATAACTTCACAAACTTATAAATTAACTAATTGTGGGAGCATTATATTGGTTGGTGCTTTCCTAAGAGCAATTTTTTGCTCGATTAACACATTCGAAAAAGTTTCGATTGAAAAATTAAGCAAGGTTTAAATTTAGTGTTATTAGAAAGAAATATTATCAATTGCCAATTTTACTATGAAAATTGGATCCTAAGATAGTAGTTAATTATTACATGAATAGTTTCATCAAAAAAGTATGTGGAATAGTACAATCATAAATTATTGTTGAGCATTCTTCAAGCTATTCAATAGAGGGAATTCAAAAGATAAGGTGACTGTATCTACCATTGCATAATTAATTTAATTATAATATCCATAAACCATTGCCTATTCTGTCAACTTCCTCCTATGCAGATTCATATGCCAATTGATAAAGTTAAGTAAGTTGATTTTTTCACTTTGCTACTTATTAAAGCTTAGATTGCTTTAAAAATATTAATTACATGATATATTACCCATGTGCAACGCACATGTAGCTAAACCTATTAATTAGGTATGGTTAAAATATGTGTTCGTAAACCTATATAAGTCCTATTATGATAAATTTGGGCATAAAGTTTTCATTTTAGGCCTAATTCTTATCCTTTAATAATTATCGAAGAAGCTAAAAAGAAAATTCAGTTCACATATTTCTTTGGTTAGATGATGATCACTCGGTCAAGAAATGATTTTACGATTTGAAGTTCGTTGTGTTGAGACTTGAATTGGCTTCAATCGATCTGTTTTTTTATTTATTATTATTTTATAAAGGAGGTCATAATCTAAAATTATAAAAAAGGGGATTGCAAATACTGAGATTCAAACCATGAAATAATTGATGTTATATTATTTGTTTGTTTTAGTTTACAATCGTCATTAAAGATTCATTTTTGATTCGTGAGTTTTCAATTTGAATTCATTCTCTTTATTTTCAAATACGAAAATTAAATAAATAATATTACAATACCTTGCTAATTTTTAAAATTAATTATTTTATCCTTAATGCAAAAAATTAATTATTTTATGCTTAATAATATGATTTATTAATTTTTTTTAACTATTTTATCCTTTATAATAGTTTATTAATTTTTTTTAAAAATATATGTTTTCTTTTAAGGCTATTACAAATCATTAATGAAACCTAATTAGTTTAGGCCTAATTGTTATTTTCATCTTTCGTTTTAGGCCTAATTATTTTATTAGTTATTATTATTATTTTCATCCTAATCAAAGTAGAGTTAATAAAAAAAATCCTAATTAAGTCTCCGTATATAAAGATAGAAGTCATGATTAATTTATTTTGTGAATTTTTGTCTGCATTAACATTATAATATTACGCTATTGCTTTTTTTACACAGTAAGCTAATTCAATTGCTTTTATGATCTTTATCTAAGTTTTAATTTCTACTGATTTTTAGCCTTATTTGTAACATGCTTCTTTTACAAAGTAAGTTGATTCTATTTCTTTTATGATTTATCTAAATTTTAATTTATATTGATTTTCTAACCCTATTTGTAACAACTTATTATACTCTGTGTCTTTATGAAACTCTGATAAAGAGTTATATGTGTTTTCTTTTGTTCGCAAGTACATATAGTACAAAACATATTGCGAGTTGTTATTTTTCTTTTTTGACATGTTACTTAGCCAATTTGTACTACTTGGGTGGATAATTCATGGGCATATATACTAATCATATACATAAAAGGGAAGTTGATTTTCAAATCACAAGAAACTTGAAAACTTAGATTTCATTTTGTGGTTAACATTTATAAACTAGTTGAAAGTGTGCAAAAAGTCCCAAACTTTCTTTATAATTGATGCAAAAACTTTTTAAAAACTAATATATATGTAATTGTTTGTTTGTGTTATCGGGTGAAAACACTTTCTCTTATACTTTCTCTAATTTAATTCCACTAAATATAAGTTGGTTTAGAAGTTGAATTAGTTTAATTTTAAGTACAAATTTTTTAACGAGTTTTATTATGCTTAACTACATGTATTGGATGAGACTATTTGCTATAAATTATAATATGAATACAATTACGCCTCTAAAATATATAGTTTGCCCATTTTGTTATCTGATTTGCATCTATGAAAATCTCAATTTCTTACCAACTCCATCAAAAATACTAGCTATAGTGATCATATCATATTAAGGCTTAAGATATAACTTCACGAACTTATAAGTTAGCTAATTGTGGGAGTATTACACTGGTTTGTGCTTTCCTTAGAGCAACTTTTTTTCTCGATTAACACATATTCGGAAAAGTTTCGATTGGAGAATTAGGCAAAGTTTAATTTTAGCATTATTAGAAAAAAATATTATAAATTGCCATTTTCACTATGAAAATTGAATCCTAAGGTAGTGGTTAATTATTACATGAATAGTTTCATAAAAAATATTGTGGAATAAGCACAATCATTAATTATTATTGATCATTGTCGCAACCTAAAAAATAACGAGTCTCATCGCAAGACTTTATTATTCGTTAAGCGTGACATTAAAAAAAACCCGAGGAAAAGTTGACTTAATTCCTCTAGAAAAATGAAGGTTTTGAAAATGACCTTAAAAAAAACATGGAGTCGCCACCAATCTTTTTTGGCTAGGTGTGATCGGCCACCTATTAAAACCGGTTTTATAAAATATTTTAAAATTAATTAAAACATTTTAAAAACCAATTTCAAGTCTGTGTTTTAAACCAGAGAAATCAAAGAAGCGGATTCGGGAGTCGGTTACGTGTGGGGAAGGATTAGCACCCCCACAACGCCCGTATAAATCGGTACCTTATTAATCGTGTGTTATCTCAAGTCTCGATGTTGGTTTTAAATTTAGTATTTCGAGTTAATTCCCTATTTAAAGAAAAATAATTTCATTTTTTATTGAAAATGATCCGGAATTTATAAATTCAAAATTTTCCTATATTCCCCAACAAACGTGGCAAAATATAGAAATTTTTATTAGTTTTGGAAAATTTTCCGAACCATTCTCTTTTTAAAGAAAGATATTCCTTTATTAATGATAATTGATGATATTCCCTCCAGCAAACCCGGTAGAGAACTCATGAATTATTTTAACTCGGGAATATCTTTATTTTTTATTGAAAACCATTATCTTTTTTTTTTTAAAAAACATTTAAAAGAAATGAATATGTATATGCTAAACAAAAATAACCAAATAAAAGCATAGGATATCATGAAATATTCAAAACCATATAATAAACCATATAAAATCAAAAAATATAAATCAAAATAATAACAATATCATAGAAATTATTATAACAAGAATCACATATTATATAAAATGCATGAATATAAAAATGCAATGCATGAAATGTATTTTTTTCCTTTAATTAAGGAAATCCGTATATCTAAAAAGATATCCGGCTACCTTAGGAAAATATGTCAAATTAAATATTCTAAAACCAAAATACTTTGTGATTGTTTGCAAACAATTTTGAAAAGCTTGAATTAAAAAAAAAAAAAACTAGGCTAAAATTTTTTAAATGGCTCTAATTTCCTAAGTTTAAAAAATCCGGACTTAACTACCCTTAACCCGGGACTTGAAAAAATATTTTTAGAGTTTAAAAAGGCTTAGAAATTACCCTAAGTCAGTAGCTAACCCTCCTAATCAGCCCACTCTAAGTAAATTAACCAAAACAGAAAAATGGTTTTTCTTTAAATTCAATTCTGACTCCACTGTCCAGTTTTAATCCACAATTTTTTACCCTATTTTTAAAAATTCCAAAACTTCTGAAAAAATTACTGGAGATTCAGGACATGTAAAACTACACAAGAAAAAATCGGCTTAATTTTCTGATCAAAGATGAATTCCCAGAAAAATCAGAGATGTACGAGTTTTTAGAGGAGAAAAAAAAACTGCTTTGCCAACACATTTTTGCCTTTGATAAAATCATTTAAAAATCAATGTAAAAATATTTGAAACTCATAAAATGACTTGCAAACAGTAGCTAGGACTTTTTGAAAGTTAGATAAAAATTGGCTAAGTAAAAAAAATCACTCACAAAGGTAGAATAATCAATTTGACAAACTTCATTTTCCACAAGTGTGCTCAAGAGAGCATGACTTTGAACCATTAATTGGGTCAAGTCATTATTCAAGTGGCATGAACATGAAATGCATGAAATAATGAAGCAAACATAATGCACGAAATGCATGGATTTAAACTTAAATGTCATGAAAAAAAAATGCATGGCATAAATAAAGTGGCTTAGACCTAAATGACATGGCATGTGACATGGCATAAGATGATGTGGCACGTGAATGAAATCGACATGGCAAACAAGATGACATGGCATAATGGATGACATAAAATGACATGGCATGTGACATGGCATAAGATGACATGGCATGTGAATGAAATCGACATGACAAGCAAGATGACATGGCATATGGATGACATAAAATGACATGACATGTGACATGGCATAAGATGACATGGCATGTGAATGAAATCGACATGACAAGCAAGATGACATGGCATATGGATGACATAAAATGACATGGCATGTGACATAGCATAAGATGACATGGCATGTGAATGAAATCGACATGACAAGCAAGATGACATGGCATATGGATGACATAAAATGACATGGCATGTGACATAGCATAAGATGACATGGCATGTGAATGAAATCGACATGACAAGCAAGATGACATGGCATATGGATGACATAAGATGATATGGCATGTGAAATGGCTTAAAATGACTCAAAATTTATTAATACCAAAATCTTTTCATGTTCCTCGGCAGACCTGACAAAACATAGAAAGTTTTATTTATTTCAAAAAAAAATCGAATCATTTTATTTTAGAAAAGGGCATTCCTTCGTTAATAATTAATGATAACCTCTCCGGCAAATCCAGCAGAGAAAACCATGAATTATTGAACTTGGGAATATTGCCTTATTTATTAAAATATTATGAATATGCAAAATTACATTAAGGCATGCACCACAATAGACCATGTCCAAGGCAAACAACATTAGGCATTTTATCAAACACTAAATATGCATATCACAATAAATCACATCTAAAGCAAGCACAATAAATATAAGAGAAATGAAAAAAAGATTACCTCAAATGACTCCTTAAATTACCACCACTGCATATTTGATGATTGTACAAGTTATCAAACAGTCCATCCGTGCCAGCAATGATAACATCTCCCAGAGCAACAGGAACCTTCTTTCATTCGCATAACACGGTCATCACTTGAAAGGTTTTTTTCTTTCAACCACCTGATGAATTCTGGAGACAATGCTTCTTTGGCTGGGTCGACATCTATAACAATCGAGTCATCCACATAAGGAGTCACCCTTGCTCCAGTGCCTATTTTTACTAATGCTCTCAACCACCTTGGTACCTTGAAACTTCAAAAGTTCTTCAGCATTGATATGAAATGCAAGTAAACCACCCATGCATCCATCTGAAAGGACTAGATGCCAAGCTTTGAAAGAAGTTCTCTCCATCTTGGGGTCTCTGCATCAAAAATGTAGGTCAATGGTGAAATTAGCACCCCACTGCCTCCAATCGCTCTCAACTGTTGTACAGACTTGTATAGAGCTTTCTTCGGTACACATATGACTATGGCATAGTAGTCAGCAGCTACTTTTCCATCACGCTTGCAAAAAACTGGACATACTATGGGCCCCTGCAACCCAGCTAATGATGGCTGGCTCAGTACTCGCTCAGCCACTTCCTCTGCACTACTGCCCCTCATATTTGCAGTTACCAAGTGCCCTCAAATGAGCCTCAAATCTTTCAAGAATCTCATGTATCGTGTCCAGTGCACATTTCCGTTGGACTAATGCTTTTCAGCTTGCAACTAGAACAGCCTGGCTTTCCACTACAACTCCACCTTCAATTTCTTTCAAGTTGTTTTCCTTCAGTGTAGTCCCACTACTCACAAGGTCCAAAATTGCATCAGTTATTCCCATCGCAGGAGCTGCCTCTAAGGCTCCATCAGTAGTTGGAAACATCACATGCTTCAGTCCATTTTCTTTCATAAATTTAGGACCAAGATAAGTGAAGCCAGTTGCAACTCTTAAAGGTTTCTCAACAGTCCACTGGGGCATCTGGGCTAGCTCCCTTACTGAATTGATATTCTCAAAGATCCCATACTTAGGAATTGGAAGGGATAAACGGCAATCTCCGTACTCAAGGGCATCATGAGCAATGATAAGATCTTCATTACCTTGTCCATATTCACTGACAGTATCGAGCCCCACGATACCAAGATCTAAATCTCCAGATAGCAATTTGCAGACAATGTCTTTGGGCCTCTGAAACCATACTTCTACATTGGAAAGCTGAGGTATTTGTGCAACATTCTGCCTCGGATTGACCTGCTTAACCGACAATTGACAATCCTTGAGTAGATCGAGAGTGTCGGCAGCCATGCGACCTTTGCTAGGCAAACCGAGACGAATCTCATCCCTTTCAGCGATTTTACTATCGATTTTGCCATTAACGACGGTCGTTTGAGACTGCGACGAGCAACAAGAGACGAAGCTACGTTTAGAAACCGATGTGTAGAATGAGTTACAAGGACATGAGATTGAGAAGGCGGGCATGAACGTGGAGGACCATTGCTGGAAATATGGCTGCAAAAGAGACATTTTTCTACGGCTAGCCAAAATAAAACCCTAATTGTCAGTTTTTCTCTCTGGAAAATGATTTGAGGTTTTTGAAGCAACTGAGTCCAAAAAAAAAATTATACAATGACAAACGACACAGAAACCAGCCGCCGCCCTCTCTAAAAAAACAAAGCTTTTTCCTTCTTTTCTTTTCCCAGCCGCCAGTTTTTTTCTAGAATAATTGCCCCCCCTTTTCTTTGCTCAAGTGATTCATTTATAACCAATTTTTAACTTAAAAATATGTAATGTCCAAATTACCCCTCCTTTATTTTTTCAAGTCTTTTTTTATTTTTTTTCCAAATATTTCAATTAAAAAAAATTATTTTAAAAATATAATAAAGCTCAAGATTTTTTCACCTCGGGTTTAAATTGAATTTTAAAATTGGTAATTTTACGGTCCGATTTTATTTGAACGATTAAAGCTAAAAAGGATATTTATAATTTAGAACATTTTAAAAGTCTAAAATCGCAACCGTGACTTTTACAAAAATATTAAACCCGAGAGAGAGACAAATCAAAATTTGTTTTAAAAGGCCCGGACAAAATTAGGTGTCTAAGCTGCCCCTCTTTGGCTATTGCTGAGAATCAGGAATCAGGCAAAGATAAAATAGACAACAATTTTGTCCGGTCTGTGAAATCACATGTGAAGGAAAGGAAAGGGGTTTTCTTTTTCATTTCTTCATTCATTTTTGCATTTTTCATTTTCTTCTTTTTTCTTCTTTTTTTCTTTTTTTCTTTTTTTTCCTTTTTTCCTTTTTTCTATTTTTTTCTCTTTTTTCATTTTTTCATATTATTATTTAAAAAAAAAAAAATTGAAGATTTTGTCCTTAAATTGAATTCCCTGCCTAAACAAGGCTCGATTCATCTTAAGGAAACGAATTTGATTTTCAAAAGAAAAATTTATGCTCGAAGGTCTTTAAAATGGGTGCCCGGAGGTCTTAAAATGGTGCCCGGAGGTCTTTAAAATGGTGCCCGGAGGTCTTTAAAATTGGTGCCCGGAGGTCTTAAAAAATTGGTGCCCGAAGGTCTTTAAAATGGTGCCCGGAGGTCTTTAAAATGGTGCCCGGAGGTCTTAAAAAAACTGGTGCCTGATGCACCCAAAAGAGTGTATCTTATTTAACCTTGCACTAAAAAGATAAATTGTAAGTATAGTAGTTAGCAAGGGTCGAGTCCTCAGGGATTGGGTTTTAGTTTATAAGTTAATAGTTTAAAACTTAAATTCAAGAACAATAAAAGAAAAGGGGTTTTTGAAGCCAGATTTAAACTAAAGTAAATAATAAGAATAAGATGCAAGGCGGTATAACCAGCCAATAAAAATATATATACTAAATTAGGCGGTATAACCAGCCAATAAAAATATATATAAAAAATAAGCAAACTAAAAGTAAGAAAACAAATAAGTAAGAAGAATCAAATATGAAAAATATGGTTAAGGTTTCATTCTCCACCACTAGACATCATTAAGAATCAATTTCAGATCTATCAATATCAACCAACTATCAAAGTTAACAACCGTAGATAACAACAAGCTCTGTTATCCCAATCTTTCCTTAGTTTGTCGTTAAATAGAACAAGCTCTCTATTTAATCTCTAACCATTAAACAACCTAGAATAAGCTCTCTAAATTCAATTTAATGGCAGCTTTATGATGAGAAAGATAGGTTGATCTAAGCAACAAACACATAAGCTCGGATTGTTCAACTTAGGTTATGTTCCACTTTGCAATTATTGAAAACTTGACCATAATCATTAATCACAAATTGCCACTTCTGAATAGGAAATCAAGACAATTACACGGATCAAGACTCCTAGACTAGCAATAGATAATTATCAAGATCTATCTAGTTGTACACCTAAATAAATCAAGACAACATCATGAACAATTCTTGTAGAAGAACATAAGCAACTTTGATAGAAAATTAATGATAGATAGAATCTGAAAATCAATCACAAAACATGTCTAGGGCTTTGAAATCACCCTTAACCAAATAGAAGTTTAGCCTAGCATAGGCATTGTAAACATAAACATAAAATTAAAGAAAATCTAAGAAGAAAATAAAAGAAAGAAAGAAGAAGAGGAAGAATATTAATTATCCAACCTCTTGCTCTTTCTAAAGAAAAAGAAAACTAGAGAAAAGAAAGAAGAAGAAAACTTAGAGAATTTTGTTAAAATGGCTAATATCCTACCAATCTCCAATATGATCCTCTACAATCATCCAAGGCCCTCTATTTATACACATTTTGGAGGGCTAAATGACAAGAGACAAGCTTTACAAATTTCAAAGGTAGGTATAATAGGTGGGTGAATTTTTCTAACAATTTTCGTCATATTGTATGACAATTTTGATCAGCCAACTTGATGGTCGATTTCGTCAATGTTGGAGGCCTGATCGGATCACATGGTCTTCTAGAAAAAGGTTCCCCTATCAGTTACGGATCCATAGCCGTTGGAATCAGCTCATTTGCTGATGTGGATAAGCAGATATGGGCAAAATACGAAAACAGGTCAGCACAGACGTCATTGCACATCAGCCAACTTGATGGTCGATTTTGTCAATATTAGAGGCCTGATCTGATCATATTGTCTTCTAGACAAAGGTTCCCGTATCAGTTACGGATCCATAGCCATTGGAATCAGCTCATTTGCTGATGTGGATAAGCAGATATGGGCAAAATACGAAAACAGGTCAGCACAGACGTCATTGCATATCAGCCAACTTGATGGTCGATTTCGCTAGGGAAAACGACTCCGTTTCAAGAAGTGTAAAACCTGAAAAAGATAGATATGCCTCTTAGCTTTGCACGGCTACAAATTTCAGCCTTATTGCTTCAGTGAAACTCCAGATATAGCTGATATGGAAAAAGGTGTCGGAACTGGAACTGAACTGGATTTGCCCTTAATTCTAGTAATCTGAAATCACTCAAAGAAACTTGTGAAAAACACCAAATTACATAAAAATATAAAAGATCATAAATACAATTAGACTAAACAATAATAACTCGTATTTGACACAAAACAATAATAAAACATAACTAAAAACTATATAATTATACGAGTTATCACACCCCCACACTTAGATTGTTGCTAGTCCCTAGCAACGACTCAATAAAAATAAAATAAGAAAATCTAATCTAATCCATTTTCGTAGGAAATCACGGTGGCACTTAGCATGTGACACAAGCCTTTAAACCCCTAGGTGTCCCTAGTGGACGAGTTTAGTCTCGTGAGGGTTTACTAGAACGATACCCACAAACATTGAAAAACTAAAATATAAATAAACTACATATACTAAAAATATTTACTCCTAATCCTTTCAATACAAATTAGAGACAATCTTTGAACAAGTCTTATAAACTAATCAATAGCTTAAAGAATTTCACAAAAATTCATGCTTGAATGTAAATTGTTTGAGTTAAGCCAATATTAACATAACATATCTCAATCAAAATAGTGCATGTTCAAATTTAATCTCAACTTCTCACATGATATACCCTCATGATTTTCACTCTTTAAAGTAGTGGTGAAGTGTTTACACTCAATCAATCTCATGAAAACAGTTCTACCATATTCTTGCTTGTCCACCTATTCTCCACTATTTGGATCATACAACTTCATGAATCAAGAGGTCTTTAATCAAGGTTGTAATGGGGCCAAGGGGTTTGTAATGTGGTTGAATAACAAAAGGATAAAGATATCACAAAGGCTCCAAAGAGTTCATAAAGTTTAGAGACATAATAAGATCATACAAAGAAACTTCTCAAAACTCTTTACAAGTACATAGTCACCTAGGCCGAATATTCATGTTGGGCCTTTTCTTCATTCTAAACAACTTTGTAACATCTTTTTCTTTTTCCACAAATTCAAGAGATGATTCATATTTTTTACTTAGGAATGTATTTGCCAGTATTCCATTTCTTTTTCTCTTGACTTTTCTTTTCTTTTCCCCCCACACTTATTTCTTGTTTCTAACCCAAATTTTCAACTAAAAATATCCCTTGTTTTTTGCAATATGTCTCAAAATATATAATCCATCTTTAGAACAAGGGTAAGGATATAAGTATATTTAGGCTAGGTGTAAGTTGTGGTTACCAATAAAACAGCATATTTAATGTAGGCTCAAATTGGCTCACTAGTGGGGATGTTCTCTTAGAACATTAATAATGGATGGCTGTTTGGCTCTGGTTATAATCCTAATGCCTCTATCATATTCATGTTGTCACATGTATCAATATAGTCTCAAACGGTTTAAAGCAAGTTCTAGAGAATCATGTAATCATAAGAGCACTCAAGAAAGAAATTAGATTGATATGTATAATGCATCAATCATATAGGCTCAAAAACTTACAAGGATGATTATACAAGTCAGATTAAGTCTAAACATGCTTCTTTCTCAATCAACATATCATATTAACATTGGCTCATAAAAAAAATGATATCAAGCTCAATTCTCATGAAAATCTTCTCACTAATAACTCTGTTTTAGACTTATGCAATTCATATCTCATCATTGTATTAAAAAGGAACTAAAACACACTAAAAATAATAATAAAGACTCATAAAAAAAATAGTAGACAAAAATAAAAGAAATCCTAAATCATTCCCCCCACACTTAATTCTTACATTGTCCTCAATGTAAGTCTATTAACCCAAATGAAAGAATCATGTGTAAGAGAAAAGAACTAATAACATAAGAATAGGAACAACTAAGACTCAAAACAAAACAAACTCATGCAACCTAAATAATCTTAAAATACTAAACAAAAATTAACAAGTAAACATAAAAAGATTAAAATCAAACTGACAAGGTGTGTCTCAAGTCTCCCTTACTCAGACCTTGTTCAGAATGAATACTTCTAAATTGCTTAAAACACAACAAACCTTTTTTTTTTGAAAAGAAGAAATCAAACTGACAAGGTATGTCTCAAGTCTCCCTTACTCAGACCTTGTTCAGAATGAATACTTCTAAATTGCTTAAAACACAACAAACTTTTTTTTTTTTTTTTTAAGAAGGTAAAATTTAGGAGATATTACGTGTAGAGGTTGCTAACCACTTATTATAACTGAGACACAACAAACAAAATGTTAGATAATGTCACAAAGACAAAGTGCAATCCACTCCTTGCTCGTCCATATCTCTTTTTCTTTTTCCGAGCGTTTGCGAAACAACCGTAGCAGATAAACACTCATAAGCTTGGAGCTTTTTGAGTAAATCTTCAATGGTTGTAGCAGAAATTATGGTTCTCCTTGCCTCTGAAAACATGAATCCATTATCCACAGCATTATCTAAATATGAAAGCAAATTACTAAAATAACCATTAATATTAAGCAAACCAATGGGTTTCTTATTTGTGACCAAAGATGACCAAGAAGCCACGCAAGCTATTTCTTCCAATGTACCCAGACCTCCTGGTAAAGCAATGAATGCATCGGCAGAATGGTACATGATTGTTATCCGTTCAGGGACACTCCAGACTTGTATTTCCTTACCCACGGTAGGTCCACAAAAACTTGTGAATAGTTTTGGCACGATTCCTAGAACTGGACTTCCTCCGGCGTGTGCTGCTGTAGCGACTGCTCCCATTAAACCCGTACTACCGCCTCCATAAATCAAGTGGATCTTTTGTTGGGCAAGTATTACTCCAACTCTTATGGCTTCATCAGCGAATATGTTATTTTTCCCTGGATAAGCACCTCCAAAGACACAAAATTTTTTAATGCGTTGGGACGAAGTACTTTCCATTTTTTTTTCTTTTTTTTTTCTTTTTTTCGAGTGCCTGAAAGAGAATGAGTACATGGTGTAATATATAGAGGACTGAGTAGTGAATCAGACAAGAGTAATAATGTCGCCGAAAGTGTATCTGACCTGTCAGAAGAAAATGTTAACCTAACAAAATATTTTTGCGTGATTTCAGGAAGAAAATCAAAAAGAGAAAAAAAAAAAAATCAACCGTAAAAGACAAATAAAAAAAAACGAGAATAGTTACACAAATCGAACAACACGTAAATTAAACCAAAATAAAGTTATTGCAAATCAAACCAAAAGCTGAGAAGTCATTTATTGTAGTTGTGATTGTGGCTCACATCTTCCTCTGGTTTTACGTCCAGAAACGGCTTAAACGCCTTCTATGAGTCGAGGATATGCTTCCCATCCAGTTTTCTTACAAGCTGGCAAACAGGGTCTTTTAACATCAGATTCCCAAGATGTTGCCATTCCCTTTGGAATTGCGGCCATAAATCAAGAATTTCTCTTTGTACGTCTCCACTAGGATGCGTCTCAAGAGAAAGTTGGATATTACCCAAATTCTCCTTACTCAGTCCATCCTTAATGAATTCAATTTTATCATCTCGATTAGAGGACGGAATCCCAATAGAACGACATTTACCGTTACACGTCCATCGTGCACATTTGTGGCAATTTGAACTCATGCGCTTTGCTCGTCGCTTCTTTGCAAAAGTGCTTCTACCTGTACCTGGTAAATGCAAAACAGGAAGATATTCATCTTCACGTACCTTGGCTTCAATTATCCAACGTATGTCGTCAGGAATCCCTTTGTGCATAAGCATTCTTAATCTTTCAAGTCGAACTTGGTAAAGCTTCAGTAAAATATTTCGAGGAAAAGGAGGAAATCGTTTCTGCAATCTTGTGAGAATATCATCCATCCTGGAAAAAAAAATGAAAGAGAAATTGAAAGAGAAATTTATATACAATATCAGTTTTGTGGGTAGCTGATAGAACCGATTTAAATAATCACGGAGTACCGTTATCCGCCATTTAACCGGGGTTAAAAAAAAATTATATTTACATCTAGTGTTTTTCAAAACAAGGATCAGAAAGAAAAACAACATAAAAAGACTCAAAAACAAAACACTCTAAATAAAATCCTAAATTCTCCCCCCCACACATAATTCTTACATTGTCATTAATGTAATGCTATTATACCCCAATGCAAGAATTATATGTAAGAGAAAAGAACTATTAAACAAAAGAAACTTATGCAGCCTAAATGAACTTAAAAGCAGTAAACACAATTAACAAAGAAACATAAGAAATAAAATAAAAACAATAAAAATAATAAAAGAAAAAGGAAAAGAAAGAGAAAGCAAATCTGAATATGGAAGGTTGGCAATTTTATCTTTAATTGGGCTGCCTTCCCAATTAACACTTGAGTTAGTGTTTTGAATCTAACCAACACCCCTTCTTGGCTTTTTAGGCTTGTCAGGCTCATACATGAAATTTCCCAAATTTATGCGTTTGAGAGGAAGCTTTCTTTGCACAACAGTGGATGCATTCTCCATTACAAGTATTATTCCATCATCCTTGGTGGTGCATATCTCATCGAGGAATGGTGCATCTTTTGGTACTTGTTGAATGGCATCCACAAATAAACTGTTTAAGGTTTCCAGGATGTCTTGTTCATGTTCCTCCTCCTTGAACTTTGCGAATCTACTAGGAAAAGGTGGAGAAGAAACATTAGCAAAAATTGGAATCTTAAACGTTACCTCCGGTGTCGAAATACTCTTATTTGGATCTGTGGCTTTATTATCCTCAAGAATAGAATCCATCTCTAATTTTGTCTCATCCTCATCTTGTTCCTCATTCCTGAAGGTCACAATAGTAGCATTCTCCTTTGGGTTAATCATCGTTTGGGCAGGGAGTTCTTCAGATCTTTGTGCTACCCATCCCACCATACTACTAGCCAATTGGCTCATTTGCTTTTCCAAACTCTGGATGCTTGCCCTTGTTTCCTGTTGAAATTGCAAAGTATTAGTAACAAGAGAATAGACAAGATCTTCTAAAGAAGTACCTGAGTTTTGAGTCATATGTGATGGCTGAAAAAAATCTGATTCTTGAGACCATGATTGATTGAAGATAGATGGATGAGTGTAACTGGCATAAGGATCTACTTCTTGGAAATTTTTTGAGTAGCCATAATTAGTATGATCCCACCATCCCTCATGGTAAGTGTTTGAGTAATGATCATGCAGTTGGTCTTGGAACACTTGATGGCCTTGACATCCTCCCATGGCAAATTGTTGAACTGGGAAGGTGAGATTGACTTGTTGATTCTCCATGTTCATGTATGCCACCAACTCTTCAAGTGTTAGATTGCTCAATTCCATCGTTTTTTTTTTTTTTTTTTTTTTTTTTTTTTTTTCAAAATTTGATAAGAAAAGCCAATATGTACAAGAAAACAAAACTCATTAGAACTGAAAATAAGAATAAACCAAGTAACAAATAAACTAAAGAAAACAATCTCCGGCAACGGCGCCAAAAACTTGATGCACCCAAAAGAGTGTATCTTATTTAACCTTGCACTAAAAAGATAAATTGTAAGTATAGTAGTTAGCAAGGGTCGAGTCCTCAGGGATTGGGTTTTAGTTTATAAGTTAATAGTTTAAAACTTAAATTCAAGAACAATAAAAGAAAAGGGGTTTTTGAAGCCAGATTTAAACTAAAGTAAATAATAAGAATAAGATGCAAGGCGGTATAACCAGCCAATAAAAATATATATACTAAATTAGGCGGTATAACCAGCCAATAAAAATATATATAAAAAATAAGCAAACTAAAAGTAAGAAAACAAATAAGTAAGAAGAATCAAATATGAAAAATATGGTTAAGGTTTCATTCTCCACCACTAGACATCATTAAGAATCAATTTCAGATCTATCAATATCAACCAACTATCAAAGTTAACAACCGTAGATAACAACAAGCTCTGTTATCCCAATCTTTCCTTAGTTTGTCGTTAAATAGAACAAGCTCTCTATTTAATCTCTAACCATTAAACAACCTAGAATAAGCTCTCTAAATTCAATTTAATGGCAGCTTTATGATGAGAAAGATAGGTTGATCTAAGCAACAAACACATAAGCTCGGATTGTTCAACTTAGGTTATGTTCCACTTTGCAATTATTGAAAACTTGACCATAATCATTAATCACAAATTGCCACTTCTGAATAGGAAATCAAGACAATTACACGGATCAAGACTCCTAGACTAGCAATAGATAATTATCAAGATCTATCTAGTTGTACACCTAAATAAATCAAGACAACATCATGAACAATTCTTGTAGAAGAACATAAGCAACTTTGATAGAAAATTAATGATAGATAGAATCTGAAAATCAATCACAAAACATGTCTAGGGCTTTGAAATCACCCTTAACCAAATAGAAGTTTAGCCTAGCATAGGCATTGTAAACATAAACATAAAATTAAAGAAAATCTAAGAAGAAAATAAAAGAAAGAAAGAAGAAGAGGAAGAATATTAATTATCCAACCTCTTGCTCTTTCTAAAGAAAAAGAAAACTAGAGAAAAGAAAGAAGAAGAAAACTTAGAGAATTTTGTTAAAATGGCTAATATCCTACCAATCTCCAATATGATCCTCTACAATCATCCAAGGCCCTCTATTTATACACATTTTGGAGGGCTAAATGACAAGAGACAAGCTTTACAAATTTCAAAGGTAGGTATAATAGGTGGGTGAATTTTTCTAACAATTTTCGTCATATTGTATGACAATTTTGATCAGCCAACTTGATGGTCGATTTCGTCAATGTTGGAGGCCTGATCGGATCACATGGTCTTCTAGAAAAAGGTTCCCCTATCAGTTACGGATCCATAGCCGTTGGAATCAGCTCATTTGCTGATGTGGATAAGCAGATATGGGCAAAATACGAAAACAGGTCAGCACAGACGTCATTGCACATCAGCCAACTTGATGGTCGATTTTGTCAATATTAGAGGCCTGATCTGATCATATGGTCTTCTAGACAAAGGTTCCCGTATCCGTTACGGATCCATAGCCATTGGAATCAGCTCATTTGCTGATGTGGATAAGCAGATAGGGGCAAAATACGAAAACAGGTCAGCACAGACGTCATTGCATATCAGCCAACTTGATGGTCGATTTCGCTAGGGAAAACGACTCCGTTTCAAGAAGTGTAAAACATGAAAAAGATAGATATGCCTCTTAGCTTTGCACGGCTACAAATTTCAGCCTTATTGCTTCAGTGAAACTCCAGATATAGCTGATATGGAAAAAGGTGTCGGAACTGGAACTGAACTCGATTTGCCCTTAATTCTAGTAATCTGAAATCACTCAAAGAAACTTGTGAAAAACACCAAATTACATAAAAATATAAAAGATCATAAATACAATTAGACTAAACAATAATAACTCGTATTTGACACAAAACAATAATAAAACATAACTAAAAACTATATAATTATACGAGTTATCAGTGCCCGAAGGTCTTTAAAATGGTGCCCGGAGGTCTTTAAAATTGGTGCCCGGAGGTCTTAAAAACTGTTGCCCAGAGGTCTTAAAAAATTGTGCCCGGAGGTCTTTAAAATGGTGCCCGTAGGTCTTTAAAATTGGTGCCCGGAGGTCTTTAAAATGGTGCCCGGAGGTCTTAAAAAAATAGGTGCCCGAAGGTCTTTAAAATGGTGCCCGGAGGTCTTTAAAAAACTGGTGCCCGAAGGTCTTTAAAATGGTGCCCGGAGGTCTTTAGAATTGAAAATTATGCCCGGAGGTCTTTTAAAAAACTGGTGCCCGAAGGTTTTTAAAATAGTGCTTGGAGGTATTTAAAAAACTGGTGCCCGAAGGTATTTAAAATGGTGCCCGGAGGTCTTTAAAATTGAAAATTGTGCCCGGAGGTCTTTTTAAAAAACTGGTGCCCGAAGGTCTTTAAAAAAAACTGGTGCCCGAAGGTCTTTAAAATGGTGCCCGAAGATCCTAAAAAACTGGTGCCCGGAGGTCTTTAAAATGGTGCCCGGAGGTCTTCAAAAAACTGGTGCCCGAAGGTCTTTAAAATTGTGCCCGGAGGTCTTTAAAATTGAAAATTGTGCCCGGAGGTCTTTTTTAAAAAACTGGTGCCCGAAGGTCTTTAAAATGGTGCCCGGAGGTCTTTAAAATTGTGCCCGGAGGTCTTAAAAAAATTTGGTGCCCGAAGGTCTTTAAAAATTGATGCCCGAAGGTCTTTAAAATTGAAAATTGTGCCCGGAGGTCTTTTAAAATAGTGCCCGGAGGTCTTTAAAATGGTGCCCGGAGGTCTTTGAAATTGTGCCCGGAGGTCTTTGAAAAAAAACTGGTGCCCGAAGGTCTTTGAAATTGTGCCCGGAGGTATTTGAAAAAAAACTGGTGCCCGAAGATCTTTGAAATTGTGCCCGGAGGTCTTTGAAAAAAACTGGTGCCCGAAGGTCTTTGAAATTGTGCCCGGAGGTCTTTGAAAAAAAAAACTGGTGCCCGAAGGTCTTTGAAATTGTGCCCGGAGGTCTTTGAAAAAACAAACTGGTGCCCGAAGGTCTTTGAAATTGTGCCCGAAGGTCTTTAAAAAAACTGGTGCCCGAAGGTCTTTGACATTGTGCCCGGAGGTCTTTGAAAAAAAACTGGTGCCCGAAGGTCTTTGAAATTGTGCCCGGAGGTCTTTGAAAAAAAAACTCTGGGTATCACCTCCAGAAGAAGATTTCTCATGTTTCAAAATTATAAAACCCTTGATATCTCCACCAGAGGCTTCAGCTATCACCACTGAAGACTTGTTCACTTTTAAAACTGTAAAATTCTGGATATCCCCACCAGAAGCTTTGGCTATCACCACCGAAGACTTGCTCATTGTAAAATTCTGGGAACTTCTCCAGAAGAAGATTTCTCATTTTTCAAAATTATAAAACCCTGGATATCTCCACCAGAGGCTTCAGCTATCACCACCGAATACTTGTTCACTTTTAAAACTGTAAAATTCTGGATATCCCCACCAGAAGCTTTGGCTATCACCACCAAAGACTTGCTCGTTGTAAAATTCTGGGTAACTCCTTCAGAAGAAGATTTCTCATGTTTCAAAATTATAAAACCCTGGATATCTCCACCAGAGGCTTCAGCTATCACCACCGAAGACTTGTTCACTTTTAAAACTGTAAAATTCTGGATATCCCCACCAGAAGCTTTGAGAAATGATGCAGATGCACATGTCTTTTAACAAGATGCTCATGCTTCATGGTGCAAATGTCAATGGCTTGGATTGATGTAAATGTTTCTTGGTGCAAATGCAAATGGCTTGGATTGATGCCCATGTTTCATGATGCAGATGCCCCTACTAATTGTGTTCATGTAACTGGTTTATGAATTGTGTAACTACAATTACCACACATTAATGAAGATGCAATGATTCTAGAAATGATGCAATTGCTTGAGATGACACAAATGCGAATTCCATGAAGAATGTAAATGTAAAGGTAAAATGCAGATGCTTATGGAATAATGCCAATGCAAATACCCATGAATGATGCAAATGCTTGCCGACACTGTGCAGATGCAAAAGCTCGATAAAGAGATGAGTGCTCATGAGTGATGCAAATGCCCCCGGTTGTTTATTCTAGACTTTGGCTTAGCCTTTCAAATTCATTTTTCCTCTTCAAATCAGAGTATATCTTCAATTCATTTTGGCTATTCTCTTTGCCCCAACAGTTTTCAAACTTTCATCAACAGAGATCTGCACCGGGTTCTATTTCTTCTTCTCATATCTGGAAGTCAGGACCTATTCTGGCAATTCTATACCTTTGAGTTAGAAAATTTCTTGTCTCATGTCAACATCAAAATGGGTATTTCAAAAATATATTTATTTGTTTTCTTATTTTGAAAACTTCTGAACAAAAAAAAAATATTAACCCCACAATGTGTGATGTACAAATCTTTTGAAGACTAATGATCATTGTTAGAAATTTCTCTAAGTGTCAATCTGGGTTTTTTTTAACTGGGATTGGCAAGGCTTGGTATAACAAGATTCTGTCTTTTCCAGGAAAACTTCATGACAAAAATGTATATCCCTTCTAGGCTCACAAATGGAACAGGTTTTATAAATCATGAATTCATTGAGAACCAAACAAATTCAACATTCTTTTAGTTTCCATATCAAGGCATTTTGACAAGCGTCAAGATTGGCCGGGATGTTTAAACCGAAAAGTTTAATCTTGGAAAAAAAGTTTCAGTTTTTGAAGACAATCCTCTGAATGAGAATTGACAATTTGAGAGTTTCAGGTATTCCTAGATGTTCCTCGGTGACCACTTTTTTAGGATGACCTTCTCTTTTTGTGGTATCGGCACTTTCATAGATGGCATCAAAAATTTCCATTTTACTCTAGACCACCCATTTTTGGGTTTTCGCCCTAGAGTCCCATTCTTTCCAATTTTTCTCTTCTTTTTTGTTCTACCATACACTTGAGAATTCTAAATTCTTCCTTAGTGAAATGATAATTTGATGAGATGTGATAAAATCTGAGGAAAAACCCTTCAAATTAAATATTCATGCTTGATCAAAATGGACTTTTAAAGCACATAATGTAGGCCATGATTCGGGGTTCAAAAAGAAAGGATAAATAGGCCCAAAATATGTGTTTGAGGGTAATCAGATCAAGGATCCATTTTTTTAGGAGGATTCTCTTTGAAGCATTTGTTCCTTCTTGGACATTTCTTTCCTTTTGACTTTGCTCTTTTTCTTCTTTGCTTTTGGCTTTCAATTTTCCATATCTTTCAACATTTTTTTCATTTTTTCTTTTTTCATTTTGCCCCCCCTTCTTTTTCAATGGAGTGAGCCCGTCTTTATTCGGGGCTCCATTTGCTTTGCATCTATCTTTGAGCTAAGATTCGTTTCTCAATGATCTTTTAAAAAGATCTTTCCTTACATTTGCCCCCTAGTGTAGAGGGTGATCCTTGATCAGGGCTTAAAGAAGAAAAAAAATTCTTTTGGCTCAAAAGGGGTGACTATGGATAATTTCTTTTTGTGCGAAAAGGATATGAAAGATGGCCATTTCTCATGTCAAGCACAAATATTTACATTGAAAAGCAATCCCCAGGGGAAATAGATATTCAGAATTTCATTTTGCACTTTGGAATCATTCGAATTCTCATATGCATGATATCATAATTTTTCTTTTTCTTTTTTCTTTTTTTTTTTGTTTTTTCGTCGCATGCCCCAATGATTCATGCATTTAGTCCATCCTTATTCACCATGTATCCATCATTTCCACATATGATGCCCCAATTTGATTAACCAATGAGAATTTGTATCAACGAGGAACATAGTAAATCTAGGTTTACAATGAAAATGCTGAGTTTCAATCTTGGGTTTGTTTGAATGCTTAGGAAAATATTTCCCAAAGACAGGTTTTCTCTAGGACATGGGATAATCTAGTTTAATCATTGTGCCCTAGGGTGTCAAACATGAAGTGATGTCTGGGCAATTAGTGTTTTGTGGTCATTGGAAAGGATGTGAATGACTTTGGCACAGCTTTGACACGCATCAAATTACCATGATCTAGATTCTTGAAAGAATGTCTCATTTGTTTAATTTCAAGGAGTTCGAAAAATTTCGAAAAGTTTGTTCCTTTGTTCATAGCCTAGACTAGGATCTACATCTTTGCTTATTCCATGACGACAATGGTTTATGAAATTCAATCATTCATATTCCTCGAAGTATTAGGTCTTTCAAGTGGTCTCGGTTCAAAGGATTTAGGCTTAGGAAAGCCTAAAAGAGAGGGGAGAAGGTATTGAGTTATTTCTAACAATGATCATCGATATTCTCAAGATTGTTCATTATTTCATGTGAAAACCACTTATTTATTGTTTACCACAAATTTTCTCAAAGTTTCATTTGTTTTTGCAAATTCAAATTTATTGCTAAAATAAAATGAACACAAAATATTTAAATTCAAAATTTATTTATTTCATGTAGATGTCATCATGAGACAAGCGCTTTCATCATCAAAGTGTAGAAATATATGCATCAGAATGCTCCTATTGACATGCTTTCAAATATAACAAATCTTATCCTCAAAATTCTTCAAGAGGAAATCAATCTATGGTAAAACATATTTCCAATGTTCGATAAGCTCTGGAATCCAAATGCCATTGTGGACAAGACCCTCAATTCTTTCCTTCAGTTTTCTGCATTTTTAGTCGAATGCCCAATTGCCCTAATGTGATACTCGCACTTGCTGTTGGGATCATAACTTTTAGCTGACGAAAAAAAAACACTCTTTAAAGCTAAGCCAATTTCTATTTCATCTTATTAATGTGTTTCATGATGAATGAGTTATGAATGTCATGAGTGTAATTTGATGCATGTGAAGGATAAACAAAGTTATGTGTGGTCATATACAGTGGAAACATGTTGACCATGTATGTTATAAATGCAACACGATGCCAACATGATGCATTTAAAGAATAAGAAAAATCAACGCATGGATATATGCAATGAATGACCATGTATGTTCCAAATGCATTTCTCAATGAATGATCATATACACTATCAATGCCACACAATGTCAATTATGATGCATGTGAAGAATAAATGATTGACACAGAGTATATACAAAGAAAATCATGCTAACCGTGTATGTCACGAATGCAACCTGATGCCAATATGACAAATTAATGTATGAGCATATCATGATGACTACGTATGCCATGAATGCAACCTGATGCCAACATGATGCATGTAAAGAATATGCAAATTAATGCATGGATATATACAATGAATGACCACGTATGTTCCAAATGTATTTCCCAATGAATGATCATATACACTATGAATGCCACACAATGTCAATTATGATGCATGTGAAGAATAAATGATTGACACAGAGTATATACAAAGAAAATCATGCTGACCGTGTATGTCACGAATGCAACCTGATGCCAATATGACAAATTAATGTATGAGCATATCATGATGACTACATATGCCATGAATGCAACCTGATGCCAACATGATGCATGTAAAGAATAAGCAAATTAATGCATGGATATATATAGGAAAATCATTTCTGACTATGAATGCATGAATGCAACTTGATGCTAACATATGATGCATGTAAAGAAAGAATAAATTGATATATGGATATATGGATATATATAGAAAAATCATACTGACTATGAATGCATGAATGCAACTTGATGCCAACATGATGCATGTAAAGAAAGAATAAATTGATACATAAGTATATATACAGAAAAATCATGCTGACTATGAATGCATGAATGCAATTTGATGCCGACATGATGCATGTAAAGAAAGAATAAATTGATACATAAGTATATACAAATAATGACCATGCATGTCATAAACGTATTCTACAATGAATGACCATGCATGCTATGACTGTAACATGATGTCAAAATGATACATGTAAAAAATTCATAAATTTACACCAGGGTATATACAAAGAATGACCATCTATATCACAAATGTATTTTACAATGAATAATCATGCATGTTAGGACTGTGACATGCTGTCAAGAATAAATGAATTAGCACCAAGGTATATACAAAGAAATCAATGATTACATGAAATTTGTGGGACCTAAATCTTGATTATTCAACAATCTCATTATGCAAGATTTGCCTCCACACTTATGATTTTTTTTTTGAAACATGTTTTTTCTCTATGAAAAACCAATCATATTATTTTCAAAAGAAATTCGGTGTAGTGGATCCTACTATGGTACAATATGCAAATGTTCATGTGACACTACCGGTTTATAGAAACCATCAAATAAAATTACCAACTGTTTATTGCAAAGAATGAGATCAATAACACAACCAAAAATGTACATGCTCTATTCACACATGAATGAAATGTGCAAAAATGCAAAAATGTTTGAAAAAGGATTTTTATATATTTTTTAAAACAGCTAATGAACATCTGCCCCAACAATATCTGCTTATTTAGGCATCACGATGCCTTCGAGGCGGAGTATCACATTTATTACGGGCGATGTACGTACATCGTTGCCCAATCTACCACACTTATTCGAAGTGTAAAATAGGTAAGGTTTAGAAATGCCCCTCCATGTGTTCTTATTTTCGGTATATCTAACGAAAATCCGGCATGGCTTCGCCTAGGTTCACTATATGAGGGTGAATCGGTTCTAAGGCCCCGAATTGTTCCTCACTGTCGCCGGTGAAGGCTAGTAAGGCACCCCGATAAAAGCGGGTTCAATTCGTTAGAGTATATTTTCCTAAGCCCATACGGAAGATCATCACGAAGGCTTTAGGTACTTTATACTCCGAAAGTGTTTCACTAGCCCATACGGAGGATCATCACGAAGGCGTAGTTACTTTACTCCCACTTAAAAGGACGGAACCCGGGTATAGGATTCATGATATGCAAATGCACGTGTAGTGTGTGTGGAGGAATAACAAACCTTTCACTACCTATTCTACAAACCTTATTCTAAATGCCCTAGCAATTAAAACATTCAAGAATAGTGTAACACATTAACCAACAAGCAATTATAATATACAACCTAAATAACTAGAGAACAATAATAAAATGCACGCACATGAGTATGAACATATTTAAAAATATTTTATTATTTTCAAAATTCTCCTTATTAAAAATCCGGGAATTAAAATTAAATACCAATTAAACCAACCAAAACCGAGACTTTGATAACACACGACTAATTCTAGGCCTGGCTCTCTAATAGTCCCCAGTGGAGTCGCCAAGCTGTCGCAACCTAAAAAATAACGAGTCTCATCGCAAAACTTTATTATTCGTTAAGCGTGACATTAAAAAAAACCCGAGAAAAAGTGGACTTAATTCCTCTAGAAAAATGAAGGTTTTGAAAATGACCTTAAGAAAAACATGGAGTCGCCACCAATCTTTTTTGGCTAGGTGTGATCGGCCACCTATTAAAATCGGTTTTATAAAATATTTTAAAAATTAATTAAAACATTTTAAAAACCAATTTCAAGTCTGCGTTTTAAACCAGAGAAATCAAAGAAGCGGGTTCGGGAGTCGGTTACGTGTGGGGAAGGATTAGCACCCCCACAACGCCCGTATAAATCGGTACCTTATTAATCGTGTGTTATCTCAAGTCTCGGTAAAAAGTTGGTTTTAAATTTAGTATTTCGAGTTAATTCCCTATTTAAATAAAAATAATTCCATTTTTTATTGAAAATGATCCGGAATTTATAAATTCAAAATTTTCCTATATTCCCCAACAAACGTGGCAAAATATAGAAATTTTTATTAGTTTTGGAAAATTTTCCGAACCATTCTCTTTTTAAAGAAAGATATTCCTTTATTAATGATAATTGATGATATTCCCTCCAGCAAACCCGGTAGAGAACTCATGAATTATTTTAACTGGGGAATATCTTTATTTTTTTTATTGAAAACCATTATCTTTTTTTTTTTAAAAACATTTAAAAGAAATGAATATGTATATGCTAAACAAAAATAACCAAATAAAAGCATAGGATATCATGAAATATTCAAAACCATATAATAAACCATATAACATCAAAAAATATAAATCAAAATAATAACAATATCATAGAAATTATTATAACAAGAATCACATATTATATAAAATGCCTGAATATAAAAATGCAATGCATGAAATGTATTTTTTCCTTTAATTAAGGAAATCCGTATATCTAAAAAGATATCCGGCTACCTTAGGAAAATATGTCAAATTAAATATTCTAAAACCAAAATACTTTGTGATTGTTTGAAAACAATTTTGAAAAGCTTGAATTAAAAATAAAAACTGGGCTAAATTTTTTTAAATGGCTCTAATTTCCTAAGTTTAAAAAATCCGGACTTAACTACCCTTAACCCGGGACTTGAAAAAACATTTTTAGAGTTTAAAAAGGCTTAAAAATTACCCTAAGTCAGTAGCTAACCCTCCTAATCAGCCCACTCTAAGTAAATTAACCAAAACAGAAAAATGATTTTTCTTTAAATTCAATTCTGACTCCACTGTCCAGTTTTAATCCACGATTTTTTACCCTATTTTTAAAAATTCCAAAACTTCTGAAAAAATTACTGGAGATTCAGGACATGTAAAACTACACGAGAAACAATCGGCTTAATTTTCTGATCAAAGATGAATTCTCAGAAAAATCAGAGATGTACGAGTTTTTGGAGGAGAAAAAAAACTGCTTTGCCAACACATTTTTGCCTTTGATAAAATCATTTAAAAATCAATGTAAAAATATTTGAAACTCATAAAATGACTTGCAAACAGTAGCTAGGACTTTTTGAAAGTTAGATAAAAATTGGCTAAGTAAAAAAAATCACTCACAAAGGTAGAATAATCAATTTGACAAACTTAATTTTCCACAAGCGTGCTCAAGAGAGCATGACTTTGAACCATTAATTGGCTCAAGTCATTATTCAAGTGGCATGAACATGAAATGCATGAAATAATGCAGCAAACATAATGCATGAAATGCATGGATTTAAACTTAAATGTCATGAAAAAAATGCATGGCATAAATAAAGTGGCTTAGACCTAAATGACATGGCATGTGACATGGCATAAGATGATGTGGCATGTGAATGAAATCGACATGGCAAACAAGATGACATGGCATAATGGATGACATCAAATGACATGGCATGTGACATGGCATAAGATGACATGGCATGTGAATGAAATCGACATGACAATCAAGATGACATGGCATATGGATGACATAAAATGACATGGCATGTGACATGGCATAAGATGACATGGCATGTGAATGAAATCGACATGACAAGCAAGATGACATGGCATATGGATGACATAAAATGACATGGCATGTGACATAGCATAAGATGACATGGCATGTGAATGAAATCGACATGACAAGCAAGATGACATGGCATATGGATGACATAAAATGACATGGCATGTGACATAGCATAAGATGACATGGCATGTGAATGAAATCGACATGACAAGCAAGATGACATGGCATATGGATGACATAAGATGATAGGGCATGTGAAATGGCTTAAAATGACTCGAAATTTATTAATACCAAAATCTTTTCATGTTCCTCGGCAGACCCGACAAAACATAGAAAGTTTTATTTATTTCAAAAAAAAATTCGAATCATTTTATTTTAGAAAAGGGCATTCCTTCGTTAATAATTAATGATAACCTCTCCGGCAAATCCAGCAGAGAAAACCATGAATTATTGAACTTGGGAATATTGCCTTATTTATTAAAATATTATGAATATGCAAAATTACATTAAGGCATGCACCACAATAGACTATGTTCAAGGCAAACAACATTAGGCATTTTATCAAACACTAAATATGCATATCACAATAAATCACATCTAAAGCAAGCACAATAAATATAAGAGAAATGAAAAAAAGATTACCTCAAATGACTCCTTAAATTACCACCACTGCATATTTGATGATTGTACAAGTTATCAAACAGTCCATCCGTGCCAGCAATGATAACATCTCCCAGAGCAACAAGAACCTTCTTTCATTCGCATAACACGGTCATCACTTGAAAGGTTCTTTTCTTTTAACCACCTGATGAATTCTGGAGACAACGCTTCTTTGGCTGGGTCGACATCTATAACAATCGAGTCATCCACATAAGGAGTCACCCTTGCTCCAGGGCCTATTTTTACTAATGCTCTCAACCACCTTGGTACCTTGAAACTTCAAAAGTTCTTCAGCATTGATATGAAATGCAAGTAAACCACCCATGCATCCATCTGAAAGGACTAGATGCCAAGCTTTGAAAGAAGTTCTCTCTATCTTGGGGTCTCTTCATCAAAAATGTAGGTCAATGGTGAAATTAGCACCCCACTGCCTCCAATCGCTCTCAACTGTTGTACAGACTTGTATAGAGCTTTCTTCGGTACACATATGACTATGGCATAGTAGTCAGCAGCTACTTTTCCATCACGCTTGCAAAAAACTGGACATACTGTGGGCCCCTGCAACCCAGCTAATGATGGCTGGCTTAGTACTCGCTCAGCCACTTCCTCTGCGCTACTGCCCCTCATATTTGCAGTTACCAAGTGCCCTCAAATGAGCCTCAAATCTTTCAAGAATCTCATGTATCGTGTCCAGTGCACCTTTTCGCTGGATTAATGCTTTTCGGCTTGCAACTAGAACAGCCTGGCTTTCCACTACAACTCCAACTTCAATTTCTTTCAAGTTGTTTTCCTTCAGTGTAGTCCCACTACTCACAAGGTCCAAAATTGCATCAGCTATTCCCATCGCAGGAGCTGCCTCTAAGGCTCCATCAGTAGTTGAAAACATCACATGCTTCAGTCCATTTTCTTTCATAAATTTAGGACCAAGATAAGTGAAGCCAGTTGCAACTCTTAAAGGTTTCTCAACAGTCCACTGGGGCATCTGGGCTAGCTCCCTTACTGAATTGATATTCTCAAAGATCCCATACTTAGGAATTGCAAGGGATAAACGGCAATCTCCGTACTCAAGGGCATCATGAGCAATGATAAGATCTTCATTACCTTGTCCATATTCACTGACAGTATCGAGCCCCACGATACCAAGATCTAAATCTCCAGATAGCAATTTGCAGACAATGTCTTTGGGCCTCTGAAACCATACTTCTACATTGGAAAGCTGAGGTATTTGTGCAACATTCTGCCTCGGATTGACCTGCTTAACCGACAATTGACATCCTTGAGTAGATCGAGAGTGTCGGCAGCCATGCGACCTTTGCTAGGCAAACCGAGACGAATCTCATCCCTTTCAGCGATTTTACTATCGATTTTGCCATTAACGACGGTCGTTTGAGACTGCGATGAGCAACAAGAGACGAAGCTACGTTTAGAAACCGATGTGTAGAATGAGTTACAAGGACATGAGATTGAGAAGGCGGGCATGAACGTGGAGGACCATTGCTGGAAATATGGCTGCAAAAGAGACATTTTTCTATGGCTAGCCAAAATAAAACCCTAATTATCAGTTTTTCTCTCTGGAAAATGATTTGAGGTTTTTGAAGAAACTGAGTCCAAAAAAAAAAAAAATTATACAGTGACGAACGACCCAGAAACCAGCCGCCGCCCTCTCTAAAAAAACAAAGCTTTTTCCTTCTTTTCTTTTCCCAGCCGCTAGTTTTTTTCTAGAATAATTGCCCCCCCCTTTTCTTTGCTCAAGTGATTCATTTATAACCAATTTTTAACTTAAAAATATGTAATGTCCAAATTACCCCTCCTTTATTTTTTCAAGTCTTTTTTTTTTATTTTTTTCCAAATATTTCAATTAAAAAAAATTATTTTAAAAATATAATAAAGCTCAAGATTAATTTTTTCACCTCGGGTTTAAATTGAATTTTAAAATTGGTAATTTTACGGTCCGATTTTATTTGAACGATTAAAGCTAAAAAGGATATTTATAATTTAGAACATTTTAAAAGTCTAAAATCGCGACCGTGACTTTTACAAAAATATTAAACCCGAGAGAGAGACAAATCAAAATTGGTTTTAAAAGGCCCGGACAAAATTAGGTGTCTACAATCATTCTTCAAACTATTCAATAGAGAGAATTCAAAATATAAGGTGAACACAATCATTAATTATTATTGATCATTCTTCAAACTATTCAATAGAAAAAAATTCAAAATATAAGGTGACTATATCTATCATTGCATGATTAATTTGATTATATAATCCATAAATCATTGCCTATTTTGTCAACTTCCTCTTAAGGATAGTCATATGTCAATTGATAAAACTAAGTGAACTGATTCTTTTACTTTGCTATTTATTAAATCTGAGATTTTTTTTTTAAATTATTAATTACATGATATATCACCTACGTACAACACACGTGTAGCTAAACCTAGTTTGCATATAAATATATATATATATATATATGTATTTAATGGATGTGTATTTACATGTATATATATATTATTAGAAAACTTGAAAAATAATCTAATAATATCGATAAATCTGAAACGATATATCAAAATATACCGATATCAATATATATCAATAAAATAAAAATAATACTTCCATCGATAATGATTATTTTAATTTTATCACACCGAAAAGAAAAGAAAAAAATTGCCAATATTTTGGCTATTGGCATACTTGTAAACCCATTTGAAGAGTTAAAAATTAACCATAGTTAAAATTCTCAACCAATTATTAAAAAAAAAAAAGGGTTAGGGTTAACAAGGAAAAAAAATGCAAATTGAAAGCCAAAGAAAAGGCCATAGTACACCACTAAAAAGATGTTTTAAAATGTTTCTATGGTTTTTGGTTATTTTGGAAGAGATTTGTCCTGTCTGGGTTAAGAGGGGTTTTGAACGAAGGTCCAGTTTTGGGGGGATTTTTTAAGATTTGAGAGAGAAAAGAGGGGCATAAAAAGAAAACAAAATTGGTGATGGAGGTATGTCCATGGTGTCTCCCTGATACAGAAAGATGTTCCATCTACTAGCACAGTTCTTATTATAAGGTAATAATTTCACTTTTCTGAAAAGAAAAAAAAAAATCATTTTTGGGTCTTGATTGATAAATTGTGATTCCCCTATTTGGTTTTTGTTGTTGCATAAGCTGAGCTCGAAACATTAGTTAAAGTAAATCCATGGATGTTAGTTGCGTGTTAATTTGGATTAGTTATCTTTGTAACTTGGTTTGGATTAGTTTTATTACTAAGCGTTTCTTTATTACCATTCCATGTATCTTTGTCTACAATAATTGCCAGATAACTTATGTAAAGAAAGAACTTGGTTTGTATTTGGCCAGTTTTTGTTTTGCATTTCTCTTCAGATGTTCGAATTTGTTGGCTTCTACGTACATGTTGGAAATGAATAACTTGGCTGTGTCTTTTTTGCCTTAAGAAGTTCTCTTCTTGGTGATAATTGCTTGCTATTTTCAATTTGTTTTCCCTTTTTTGCTCTGATGATATTCCATTTTTATGATTTTGGGCAGTGTTCTTACTCGGGTCATTTATGTTTGCATCGGTTTTCCAGTAGGCTTTGGATTTTTTTTTTCTTTCTTTTTTCCCTAAAGTATGAGAACACGTTGAAGTTGAGGAATTGATAATTGAGGTGGCTGAAATTTTTAAGAGTTTACTGGTGGCTCTTTTATTAGATAGCAACACTGGGAAAGGGAAATGGAGTGCAATAAGGATGAGGCCACCAGAGCTAAAGAGCTTGCTGAGAAGAAGTTCATTGCCAAGGATATTAAGGGGGCAAAGAAATTTGCTTTGAAGGCCCAGAATTTGTATCCTGGGCTTGAGGGTATTCCCCAAATGATAGCAACACTTGATGTTCATATTTCTGCGGAGAACAAAATAAATGGGGAAGCAGATTGGTATGGCATACTGGGTTTGAATCCACAAGCTGATGATGAAGCAGTGAGGAAACAATATAGGAAGCTGGCTCTAATGCTTCATCCTGATAAAAATAAGTCCGTAGGAGGTGATGGGGCATTTAAACTTATTTCGGAGGCGTGGAGTTTGTTGTTTGATAAGGCTAAGCGAGTAGCATATGACAAGAAGAGGAGTGGGAAAGTAATGCAAAAGGTTTCAACACCTAGCGGGGCTTCAACAGTATCAAAAGCAGCAAATGGATTTTACAACGTTACTAAAACAACCACTTCAAGCGTGAAGACTTCCAAGAGTAACCCACGTGCTGCTCAGTCTTCGAACCCTGCTGCTCGTTCATCAAACCCTGCTGGTCAGTCCTCAAACCCTGCATCATCTCATAAGCCAAAACCAAATACCTTCTGGACTGTCTGTCGTCGATGCAAGATGCAATATGAATATCTGAGAGTGTATCTTAATCATAATCTATTGTGCCCCAACTGCCATGATCCATTTTTGGCTGTAGAAACCACTCCCCCAACTACATCTACCCCTACCCCTTGGAATTTTTCACAGCAGCGGCAGAAATCAAATAGTCAAGCAGGTAAGAAAAGCTCAAGTAATTCAGGAAGAAACCATGCCTCCTCTTCTAATTCCGCAGGATTCAGTAGTCATGATTCATATAGTCAAAGCAACTTCCATTGGGGTCCTTTTTCTAAGACAGGTGGTTCTTCAACTGCAGCTCAAGCTGCAAGTGTGGTTCAGCAGGCATACAAGAAAGTGAGGAGAGAGCAGGAGGAAGCACAGGCAGCTACAAAAAGAGAAGAGGCCATGCGGCGAAAGCATCATGGCTCTAAAAGGGCTAGTGGTGTGTATTCAACTGGATACACTAATGCTACTAAGAGAATGAAAGGCATGGAAGATGGTAGTGCAAGCACCCATGGAACTAATATTACCAATCAATTGGGTGTAGGAAATGGAGGTACAACTAATCTATCTGGATCTAAACTAGGTCCTTTAGAAACAGGTTGGATCAATGGAACCACTAAGCACAATAATGCAAGAGATATCTCCCAGATAGAAATTCAAAGCCTGCTGGTGGAGAAGGCCAAGAGAGAAATTCGAAAGAAACTGAATGAATGGAATTCATTGTCGGCGGCTAAGACTGCATCCAAAGACATTATAGGTAATGAAAATGCAAATGAGAAACAAAACAAGTCTTTGGTAAACAATGAAGTGCAGAATCAGAACAAGTCAGGGGAGTTTGTTAATCAAATCAATGGGGATCATTGTGTTAAGTCTTTTCCTGGCAGTTCTGGTGTCGATATTGATGCGAAAACATTGGAAGCAATGTCCATAAATGTCCCAGATCCAGATTTTCATGATTTTGACAAGGATCGAACTGAAAGATCTTTTGAAGATAACCAGGTATGGGCTGCATATGATGACGATAATGGGATGCCTCGATATTATGCTATGATCCATAATGTTATTTCTCTGAATCCATTCAAGATGCGAATCAGCTGGCTTAATGCAAAAACTAACAGTGAATTGGGTCCACTTAACTGGGTAGGTTCTGGTTTCTCAAAAACCTGTGGGGAGTTCAGAATAGGCCGGCATGAAATCAACAGCTCGCTTAATTCTTTTTCACACAAGGTTAGGTGGACAAAAGGGATGCGCGGGGCCATTCGTATATATCCTAGAAAGGGTGATGTTTGGGCTATCTATAGGAACTGGTCCCCAGACTGGAATGAATTAACAGCCGATGAAGTAATTCACAAGTATGATATGGTAGAAGTACTTGATGAGTACAATGAAGAACTAGGTGTCACAGTTACTCCTCTTGTTAAGGTTGCTGGTTTCAAGACAGTCTTTCACCGACATCTGGACCATAGAGAAATTAGAAGGATTCCAAGAGAAGAAATGTTTTGTTTCTCTCATCAAGTTCCTTCATACTTGCTTACAGGTCAAGAGGCTCCCAATGCTCCAAAGGGTTGCCGGGAGCTAGACCCAGCTGCTACTCCAGTGGAACTTCTTCAGGTAATTATAGATGTTAAGGAAGAAGAGATTCTGGAAAACCATAAGAACATTAATGAAGAAAATGTTGTGGATGTAGAAAAATTTAATGATAGAGGGGTAGTGGATAATTGCGAAAAAGCTAGGGAAGAAGAGGACAGTGGTTCTAAAGTTCTTGAGGAAATAGAAATTGTAGCCAATTTTAGAAATACTCAAGAAGATGAGCAAATGGAGCATACTTAAATAGTCTGATTAATTGAGTTCGATTTAACTGGTTGTGGACAGATGATATGGACTGTCGTAAAATTGGATGGAACTGATTTAATGGTCATCTAACACGTACAACCTCGGGCTGTTATCTCACTTGAACTTGTGAAAGTGACCTCAAAATATATCTAACCTTGCAGTGATCTTCAAGTTGATATTTTAGGAGTACATCCACAGGGTTTTGGGGGTTTCTAGCGGTTCATCGTAAAAGCTCATTCTGGTGCCAGCTCTGCTAAATGGTTCCTTCTTAGGGTTTTAAAAGCAGAGAGGCTATACATGCTATTCTATGCTGTTTTTGCCTAGAGAACACCTCTTTCTCTATCGAACTCATTAACATGCAGGCTTGCTGATATGCTGGCACTCTTACTATTATTGTTTTATAGTGTTTTTCTTGCTCAATTTCCTCATCCTTCAGTATTTGACAGTCCTGGATTCATGTTCTTTTGTGTACTTGGCTGTAGAGTTGTACCATCAGTTCAGATTAGAGGTTCAATAACAGTGTAGATTGTGAGTTGATACAATTACTGCTTAAATCAGATAGTCCTATTTCTTCAAGTATCTTGATGTTATCTTGGATTTGATCTCTCCTTTGTTGATTTAAATTATAAAAGTGTATTGAATTTATGTTGTTCCGACTATTCAAATTTTTTGAAGTACACGTGTTTGACACTCATGTCCGACGCATATTCGAACATGGGTATGGTAAATTGACTCTTCAAGGATCTTCCAAATACATGGAAAGACTTTAAAAAAATTGAATATATTCGTGTCGGACACATATCCGTATCTGACATTCACAACCGAGTCCGAGTATCATAGTACTGAATGGCTGAAATTGAGGTAATGTTGGGGGCAAGACTGCTGACCCTTAAACCCTTAATTTTTAGGCTCTGACCTAACCAACCTATCAAAGCTCAATGCGTATCTGTTAAATGAACTACTAGAAATTTAAGAACTTTGTTTTATCCCAAATCTTGTTACTGGCTTTGGATTGTGGTTTGCCTCCCATTTACTGATGATTTTTGTCTTTGATTTGCTTAGGTAGTTCGGAAACGCCTCACCATGGTTGAATCATTTTTATGGAGTTTTGTTCTGCTGTATTAGCCTTTGCCTGACAATTATTCGAAATTGCTTGTTTATTTAGTAATATGACAATTCGTATCGTATTGTCATAATAATCGTGTGTAAGATATTATTTATTTATATAAATTTTGATATGTTAATAATTAGTGTTATCTAGATTTTGACATATTTATGTATTTACGTTATGTTATAATTATTTTTAATTATTTTTTCGTGTTAGTGTAATCGTATCGTTTACAAAATTATCAAATCTAGTAATATATATACAGAGACTAACCCTTGCTCACAATTGAATGATTTCATTGCAAATTTGGACAAAGCTGATTATTTGCAGTTTAAAATCTGGCTTAATAAGTAACATTTTTTTCTCTTTATCTTCGCTCTTCGGCCTGCTTAAAAAAAGTACAAGTCTGAACCTATGTTTTGACTTTTAATTTATATTTTAGGGTTAATTGTGTCATTTAATTATACTTTGGGGTTGGTTTAAAATTTTAACTAAACTAAGTGGCGGTAATTGAAACTATAACTTATGTTTTTGGGGTTAATTTAGAATATTAACCTATGTTTTGGCCTTGGGGGTTAATTTAATCCTTTAACCCATGTTTTAAAAGCTTTCTCGGCGGAAAAGAAAGACAAGAATTCTCCTGAAATTTTCCTATACTTTCTAGCTGCAACCCTCTCCGGCTACCCGATCTCTCCGTCATCAGGGGTAATTTTTTTAGTTCTTATCTTTTTTCTTTTTTCTAAAAAAAATGGTTTTTTTTTTTTGTATTCATCAATTTCCGGTTTTCACATTTATATCTCTTATTAGTTTGTATCTATTATTTCTTGATTTGCTTGTATTTGAATCGATATGATGTATAATCCTTTTTTTTTTTTTGTTTTCCGTTCATTTATCTTTTCGAATCTACCAGGAAAATCGACTGTAGATTTCAGAGTTTGTAGATCTCAATTTAACAGATTTATATGCATAATGTGGTGTGTGCTGAATCAGTGAACTTCATTACACAAGAAAACTGAGAGTAAAGAACAGTCTTCGAGATCTTGAAACAAAGTAACTCTAGAGAAAGGAAAAAGAGTAGAGAGATATGAGAGAAACTGTAATATCATTCATGAATGTTCAATATACAGATTACAGCTTATATACTTCCATATTTGCAGTTATTCTCTTGATTCCCAACTTACCAGATGAATGAACTAAGTAACTAACAATGTAACAACTTCTTAACAGCTAACTGAACAGCTAACTGCCACCAACGATCACCAACTGATTCTTCATTATTTTGCACATATTAATCCATTCCCCATAACAAAAACCTTGTCCTCAAGGTTGGAAATCAGGGAACTTCCTATGCAAATCATACAAGTATTCCCATGTTGCATCTTCAGGAAACGAATTTGACCAATGAACCAGAACCTAAGTTGCATGTTGGTTACCCCTCTTCACCATCATTCTTTCCAAAACAGCCACTAGCTCCAGTGTTGGTGACTGGTTCGGTAAGGGTAGTTGTGACTGCACTGCTTGAGCATTACCCACTTTACTCTTTATGTGACACATGGAAGACATGATGAAGTTTTGCACTAGCAGGAAGTGCCAACTTGTAGGCCACAGATCCCACCTTGTCCATGATCTGATATGGGCCAAAGTACCTCGGAGCTAACTTCTGACATTGTCTATCAGCTAGAGAGTTCTGTCAATATGGCTGCAATTTCAAGTACACCCAATCTCTGATCTGAAATTGCCTATCACTTCTATATTTATCAGCCTGAACCTTCATCCTTTGTTGAGCTCGCACCAAATGATGCTTCAAGAGTTGCATCATGGCCTCCCTAGCTTGAAGGCTCGTGTCCACTGTCTGTACTTGAGAATCTCCAAGAAAGTAAGGAACATGTAATGGAGGAGGGTATCCATAAAGAGCTTCAAAGGAGTGATATTAGTGGTTGAATGATGGTTGGTGTTATACCACCATTCAGCAAGGGACAACCACTTACTCCAAGCTTTAGGTTGATCCTCTGAAACACATCTCAAGTAGGTCTCCAAACACCTATTAACGACCTCCGTTTGACCATCAATTTGTGGATGGTAGGCAGTGGACATGTGCAACGCTACGCCCTGAATTTTAAACAGCTCATACCAAAACTGATTAAGGAATGTAGGGTCCCTGTCACTGACAATTACAGTGGGCAAACCATGAAGTTTGAATACAAAATCCATGTAACTTTGGGCCACTGTTAATGCTGTATAGGGATGTGACATACTAATAAAATGAGCATATTTGGTCAAACGATCCACCACCACAAAGATCACTGATTTGCCAAAAGAATTAGGTAAGCCTTCAGCAAAGTCTAAACTCACCTGAGACCACGCTTCAGCAGGTATTGGGAGTGGTTGAAGAAGCCCTGGGAAGCACTTGAGTCATATTTAAAATGCTAGCAAACATCACATTCCCTTATGAACTGTCTCACTTGTTTGGCCAGACTCTTCCAGTAAAACATGATCGTAAGCCTTTTGGTTGTGGCTTGGACCCCCGAATGTCCTCCCAAACTCCCACTGTGATAAAATTGAATAATCTTGGTACGTAGTGAGGCATCATTACCAATTACCAGTCTTTCCTTCCTCATTAACTGATCATCTCTCCATGTATACAGCGTATCTGGAGTTGTTTGGAGCTTTATCTGTTGAATGATCTCCCTTAACACCTCATTTGATCTCCAGCTGTCTGAATTGTGGCCATAAGTCTGATGAAACTCCTGTGATAGCCATGAGTAATAACTCACACGATGGCACCTTGGACAATACATCTGCTGCTATGTTCTCTTTTCCCTTTTTGTAACTGATATCATAGTCATAGCCCATCAGTTTGGTTAACCAAGCATGTTGGCCCGGATGTGAAATTCTCTGCTGCAGTAAGTGTTTTAAACTTTGATGATCAGTCTTGATGCTAAAATGTCTGCCTACTAGATAATGATGCCATTTGGTGACAGCATACACTATAGCTAGCAGCTCTTTTTCATACACTGAAAACCCTTGATGTCTGTGAGAGAGGGTTTTACTGATGTAGGCAATGGGGTGGCCATCTTGCATCAGTACAGCACCAATTCCTCTACCTGAAGCATCTGTTTCAATGACAAAGTTTTGTGAGAAATCTGGCAAGGCCAACACAGGGGAAGATGTCATCACAGCTTAAACTCTTGAAACGCCACATCAGCCTGCTCATTCCATTTAAATTGATTCTTCTTTAACAAATCTGTGAGAGGTCTGCAAATAAGACCATAATTCTTCACAAATCTCCTATAGTAGCCTGTTAAGCCTAAGAACCCTCTCAGTTGCTTCACGTTCTTCGGAGTTGGCCACTGTTAGACCGCCTCAATCTTCTTAGGGTCAGTGGAGACCCCAACGACTGATATTATATGTCCCAAATATTCAACTTTAGGTTGAGCAAAATAGCATTTGCTTCTCTTGGCAACCAGAGAATGTTGCTGCAGTATTCGAAACACCTTCTCCAAATGCTGCACATGCTCATCAAGATTTTTGCTGTAAACCAAGATGTCATCAAAGAACACCAGGGTAAACTTCCTCAAATAAGGCCTAAAAATGTCATTCATCAAGCTTTGAAACGTGGAAGGTGCATTGGCGAGACCAAAAGGCATGAACCAAGAACTCGTAGTGGCCATCATGAGTTGATAAGCTCATAAAATATACATTTTATGCCTTTCTACCTTTAGTTTTTGTTATGTTTTCGATCTTTATCTTGTTTACTTATATTATGTTTTTGAATTTTAGGTACAATAAGGAGAATGAAGTCAAAATATATCAATAATAATGGTAAAGAACGTACAAAATCATAATCACAAGATGGAAGAAGACTTGGGAGTCAAAAATATCAATTTCTGGTTGAAAAGCAATCAGGCAAATTTGACCTCCGAAGCTTGTTGTAACGAAAACATGATGTTAGATCCTTTATTTGAAGAAACTTCCTACTTGACTTTTGAAATGAACTTGATTATCTTTCCAACGATATATTATGGGTCCAAATCGGATAAGAAATGGGCATTCAAAATAGTACTAGAAGATCTCCCTAAAGAACCGTGCGGCCAGAAAAACCCTAATCACAAATCTGAAAGAAAGGCAAAAACGTGATTTTTGCACCTCTAGGCTTACTTGTGCGGCAATGACTTATTCTCAGGGTTTTAAAGCTCTATAAATACCATTTTTTGAGCCACAAACTAGACATCTTTTGAGGAGACTCAAGGATCATCATTATTCTTCTTCTTCTCCATTCTTTTATTTTTATTTTTCTTTTTAGTTTTATGTATATATTATCTATGCCTATGCTAGGCTAAACTTTTATTTGGTTAAGAGTGATTTCAAAGCCCTAGACATGTTTTGTAATTGATTTTCAGATTCTATCTATCATTAATTTTCTATCAAAGTTGCTTATGTTCTTCCATTAAAATTGTTCATGATGATGTTTTGATTTGTTTAGGTGGCCAACTAGATAAATCTTGATAATTGTCTAATGCTAGTTTAGGAGTCTTGATCCGTGTAATTGTCTTGATTTCCTATTCATAAGTGGCAATTTGTGATTAATGATTATGGTCAAGTTTTCAATAATTGCAAAGTGGAACATAACCTAAGTTGAACAATCCGAGCTTATGTGTTTGTTGCTTAGATCAGCCTATCTTTCTCATCATAAAGCTGCTATTAAATTGAACTTAGAGAGCTTATTCTAGGTTGTTTGATAGTTAGAGATTAAATAGAGAGTTTGTTCTATTTAACGACAAACTAAGGAAAGATTGGGGTAACAGAGCTTGTTGTTATCTACGGTTGTTAACTTTGATAGCTAATTAATGTTGATAGATATGAAATTGATTCTTAATAATGTCTAGTGGTGGAGAATGAAACCTTAACCATATTTTTCATATTTGATTCTTCTTAATTACTTGTTTTCTCATTCTTGTTGTTAACTTTAGTTTAAATCTGATTTCAAAATCCCTTTTACTTTTGTTTACTTGTTTTTAAGTTTTAAACTATTAACTTATAAACTAAAACCCAATCCCTGAGGACTCGACCCTTGCTAATCACTATACTCTACAATTGATTCTTTTTAAGTGCAAGGTTAAATAAGATACACACTTTTGAGTGCATCAAATTTTTGGCGCCGTTGCCGGGGATTGCTTTCTTTAGTTTATTTGTTACTTGGTTTATTCTTATTTTTAGTTCTAATTAGTTTTATTTTCTTGTACATATAGGTTTTTCTTTTCAAATTAAAAAAAAAACGATGGAATTGATCAATCTAACACTTGAAGAGTTGGTGGCATACATGAACATGGAGAATCAACAAGCCAATCTCACCTCCCCAGTTTAACAATTGGCCATGGGAGGATGTCAAGGCCATCAAGGGTTCCAAGACCAACCGCATGATCATTACTCAAACACTTACCGTGAGGGATGGTGGGATCATACTAATTATGGCTACTCAAAAAATTTCCAAGAAGTAGATCCTTATGCCAATTACACTCATCCATCTAGCTTCAATCAATCATGGTCTCAAGAACCAGATCTTTTTCAGCCATCACATATGACTCAAAACTTAGGTACTTCTTTAGAAGATCTTGTCTATTCTCTTGTTACTGATACTTTGCAATTTCAACAGGAAACAAGGGCAAGCATCCAGAGTTTGGAAAAGCAAATGAGTCAATTGGCTAGTAGTATGGTGGGATGGGTAGCACAAAGATCTGAAGAACTCCCTACCCAAACGATGATTAACCCAAAAGAGAATGCTACTATTGTGACCTTGAGGAATGAGGAACAAGATGAGGATGAGACAAAATTAGAGATAGATTCTATTCTTGAGGATAATGAAGCCACATATCCAAATAAGAGAATTTTGGCACCTGAGGTAACGTTTAAGATTCCAATTTTTACTAATGTTTCTTCTCCACCTTTTCCTAGTAGATTCACAAAGTTCAAGGAGGGGGAACATGAACAACACATGCCGGAAACCTTAAACAACTTGTTAGTGGATGCCATTCAACAAGTATCAAAATATGCTCCATTCCTCGATGAGATATGCACCACAAAGGATGATGGAATAATACTTGTAATGGAGAATGCATCCACTGTTGTGCAAAGAAAGCTTCCTCTCAAACGCGTAAATTTGGGAAATTTCATGTATGAGCCTGACAAGCCTAAAAAGCCAAGAAGAGGTGTTGGTTAGGTTCAAAACACTAACTCAAGTGTTAATTGGGAAGGCAGCCCAATTAAAGAAGAAATTGCCAACATGCCATATTCAGATTTGCTTTCTCTTTCTTTTCCTTTTTCTTTTATTATTTTTATTGATTTTATTTTTATTTTTTTATGTTTATTGGTTAATTTTTTGTTTAGTATTTTAGGATTATTTAGGTTGCATGAGTTTGTTTTCAGTCTTAGTTGTTCTTATTCTTATGTTATTAGTTCTTTTCTCTTACACATAATTCTTTCATTTGGGTTAATAGACTTACATTGAGGACAATGTAAGAATTAAGTGTGGGGGGAAGGATTTAAGATTTCTTTTATTTTTGTCTACTGTTTTATTTTTTTCTTTCTTTTATTTTTTTGTTTTTTATTTTTCTTTTATTTTTCTTTTATTTTTTGTTTATTTTTTGTTTATTTTTTGTTTATTTTTATTTTTTTTGTTTTTGTTTTTATTTTTTTATTATTTTATTTTATTTTTCAACTGAAGGATGAACCAAGAACTCGTATGGCCATCATGAGTTTTGAAGGCTATCTTGGGCACATCAGGAGGTGCATCCTGTTTTGATGATATCCTGATCTCAACTCAATTTTTGAGAACTAGGTAGACCCATTAACTCTTCTAGTAGCTCTTCAATGATGGGGATGGATACATGTCCCTGATAGTTCCCTTATTCAATTCCCTATAATCTATACACATCCTCCATGTGCCATGTGCCATCCTTCTTTTTGACAAGGACTACAGGTGAGGAGAAAGGGCTGTTGCTATGTTGAAGGAGCCCTGTTGCCAACATTTCTTTTCTCATCTGCTCAATCACATCCTTTTGGAGTGAAGAATGCCTATATGGTCTCATATTCACTACAGAGACTCTTTCCTTCAGTGTGATCTTGTGATCATGCCCTCTGTGAGGGGGTAGCCCCCTAGGTTCATCAAACAACTCCTTGTATTAGAACAGAAGTTGTTTAATCTCAACAGGGATTGGGGTTTCTTCATCATTACTAAGGCTGATAGGATTTAGTGAAAACTCAGGTGCTCGATCCAAGTCTATGCAGCATAGTTGAATCAATGAGCATTGGAATGAGTATGGTAGGATTTTAGCCATTTGTTTGCTAGAAACTGATTTGACAGTTGGTTGGGCCTGACTTCCCCTTAGCACATGTTTTTTCTCATTAACAGTGAACTCCATCCGAAGTTGCTTGAAGTCCCATTGTATCACCCTCAGCATTTCCAACCATTAGATCCCTAACACCATATCACAACTGCTCAATGGTAAAAGTAACACATCCGTGGTGAAGGTGGTTCCCTGTAGGGTCCAAAATAACCTTTTACACATAGCTCGACACAGCACACTGTTCCCATCAACCGCTCCTACCTTTAAAGGTCCTATGCTCACAATCTTGCTCCCTATTTTCCTTGCAAGATTTTCATCCAGGAAGTTATGAGTACTGCCCGAGTCCATCAGAATGTGGAGAGGTTTCTTTTTCACATGCACAGTAACCCTCATGGTTCTGTAACCCTGCTCAATGTTGACATTCATAGCATGCACAGAAATCTGAGGATTCTCATCCTCTAACTCCTCATTTTCCTAGCTGACCTTATCTTGTAGTTCTTCCTCAATCTCACTGAGCTCAATCAAGTATAGTTGTCTTTGTCTATACTGGTGCCCCAGTTCATACTTGTCATCACACCAAAAACACAGTCTGTTTGCCATCTTTTCATTAAGTCTATGCTCGTTCGTAGCTTGGTAGGTCTATCAGGTTGCTTGGTTGAATTGTAGGATAGTCTTGGGAATGTAGGTTGAGTTCTTGGCATAGGTTTCTGGTTTGGTTTGAAACCTGGTGGAAATGAGGGTGTTCTGAAGATGGGTGCAGGGTTAAATGGTGGTTGTCTTCTGGGCATAATAGGTGCTAGTTCTCGGTGTAAGGTGTCCAGGGTAGATTCTTGTAATTGGGCCAAGGCAAAGGCATGTGGTAGAGTCTTGGGCATAAACATTCTAACTGGATTCTGTATAGCTTCTTTTAGACCTTTCAAGAAGAAGCTGGTAGCATATTCTTCAGTAATATCTACTCCACCAAGTAAGAATTCAAAATGATCATGAAATTGTGCCACTGTAACTGTCTGCTTGTAGTTGAGAAGCTCAGTCATATGGTCACCGTATAACTTGTCCCCAAATCTTGCTTCCAAAGCCTGGATATACTCATCCCAAGAAGCTGCAACATTGCCTCCCTTGTACTTAATCCAGTTTTGATGCCATTGTAGGACCCTGGCCTCCAAATTGATGACAGCCAGTTTAATCTTGGCCCCTTCTGGTGTACCATCCAACTCAAAAAAATTTTGGCATCTGAAGATCCAACCTCCTAGGTCATCCCTGTTGAATCTTGGAAAATCTACATTAGACTGTCTTGTGGCAAAGTACTGACCCCTCCCTTGTTTCCCCGTTTGAGCAGTAACCTCTATGTTGTGAAATTGATCTTTAATCAAATTCTGTTGAAGGGTGAGAGCCGTGATGTCTTGTTTAAGGGGCTGCAAAGGTCCTTTCTTGCTGATGTTCCTGACCTTGAACTCTGTTCAGCAACTCCTTTAAAGACACTTTGATAGATTCTTCAAACTTTCTAGAATCGTGTGATCGGGTGTTATCCGTCATGACAGGTGCCAGAAAGGAAGCTTTGATACCAATTGGTGTGTGCTAAATCAGTGAACTTCAATACATAGGAAAATTGAGAGTAAAGAACAGTCTTCGAGATTTTGAAGCAATGTAACTCGAGAGAAAGGAAGAAGTGCATAGAGATATGAGAGAAATTGTAATATCATTCATGAATGTTCAATATACAGATTACAACTTATATACTTCCATTTTTGCAGTTATTCTCTTGATTCCCAGCTTACCAGATGAATGAACTAAGTAACTAACAATGTAACAACTTCTTAACAGCTAATTGCCACCAACTGATTCTTCATTATTTTGCACATATCATAATGATTTGATCATGTATTCGTTCGAAAATTATTTGAATAATTTAGCTAGACAAACCCTAATTTACCCATTTTTGGATGCCATATTTAATTGCATTATTTCTTGCAATACTTTTCATCATTGTATTATCATTAAAAAGAAGGACAATTGTTTGAAATTGTATTATATTATACGCTTGACCTGACTCATATGCAAATAGTTTGAATTCTCTTTCTTTTCAAAGTTAAAGTGATTGGAAAGAACTAGTGTTTTTCTCATGGATCTTGTGTAAATGTTAAACGGGGTCCTTTTTTTTTTGCTTTGTGTAGACAACATCAAGGTGCCTTGCAGACAGGAAAGTGGGGAAGTTCGAGAAGAACATAACAAGGAGAGGAGCTGTACCTGAAACAACCATAAAGAAAGGAAAGGATTATCCTGTTGACCCTGTGCTGCTTGGGTTATTCATATTCGTTGTCATTGGCTCATGTAAGATTCTTGGCAGCTAATCCTTTCACCATAATATTTCCTTACATATTCAGTGTTGACGTTTTCATATAGCAAATAGAATACATGAGTTCTGAACTAATAAGGTTAACGTGTCCATGATAATTGAGCTATGTTACTCAGACTCGGGTGTAAGTGTCGGATATGGGTATGTTCAGTTTTTCTAAGTTTTTTCATATATTTGGAAGATCATATCCCCATACTCATGTCGAACATGGGTGTCGGACAGGGATACTTTAAGAAAAATGAAGAGTCGGAGCAACATAGAATATGAGTTCATGATGTACTTTGCTTTGTGCGTGTGTAAGGATAATGTGTCTTGTTTCTTCAGTGAAAAGTCTAATTTGTTTAGTTTTCTTTTTTGTTGGGTTTCTTTCGTTATGAAGGAGTTTGGACTTTATTGATCTTAAGCATGATATCTGCTGCTCCTGTAACCTTGAGTTTTCTTCGGGTTCATCAATTCTATGTTTGGGTTAAGTTCTTGAGTTGTAAATGTAATCTTCAAAGGTATTGCTTAAAACACCTATAATTGCAAGGTAGAATCTAGCAATGGTCCCATCAGATATAGTTGGTACTGATAAAAAAATTTGCCTATCCCAACACCGTACACGATTTACCGAGACTAATTTATTAGAATATTGTTTTTTTTTTTTTTAATTTTTAAACTACCAATCTTTTGTAATTATGTACCGAAATGATCCGATTTTAAATCCATTGGGAAGTCACCATATGATATGGCGACTTCCGAGTAGTAAATTGTAAAAAAATTTAGTTTTTTAAGTTGGGAAGTCGCCATATGATATGGCGACTTCCCAACGTTTATTTTCAATTTTTTTTTTTTATGGCGACTTTCCAACATGTTAAAAAACAAATAAGAAGAATTTGAAAAATATGCCATTCATTGAGAATTATTGTTAATGGTCTAATGGCATGAAATAACTTGAAAAAAGGAAATGAAGAAAGTATAAATTATTATGATCCGGGCGGGCTATCCGGCCCGTGGATAGGTCTAGCTATGACATTCATTTCTACATAATCCACAACAGTTTGGTTGGTCTTTCTCTCGGAGGTCCATTTCATTACGAATACTAGTTGAAAAAATCCGATTGATATTACGATAAATCATCAATATTTTTAACATTTTTTGTAAATTGTAATTTTTTATTTTTTAAAATTATAAACTATATAATTTTAAATTTTATTATTTAAAATATATATTATATATTTTAAAATTTTAGATTTTTTTTTTTTATAAATTATTTTTACACATTAGATTATTTAACAATAATTCATCTTTAGAAGGCTTTTTTTTAAATTGACCATTTTTTTTTTCAAATTGGATGGAAGTCGCCATTTGAAATGGCGACTTCCATACAATTATATAGTTGATATATATATATATATATATATATATTATATTTATATATAATATATATTTTAAATATTAAATAATAAAATTAAAAAATATATAGTTTATAATTTTTAAAAATTAAAAATTAAAAAAATAACAATTTACAAAAAAAATAATTAAAAATATTGATGATTTATCGTAATATCTATCGGATTATTTCAACTTGTATTCGTAATGAAATGGACCTCAGGGAGAAAGACCAACCAAAGCATTTTGGATTATGCAGGAATAAATGTCATAGCTAGACCTATCCATGGGCCGGGTAGCCCGCCCAGATTGTATTGGGTCGGGCTTGGACAAGTGTTTTTATAATTCGGGTTGGCTCGGCCTAGCCCGAATTACTATTTATTAAATAAAAATATTTTTTATTTAAATTTAATTATATATATTTTTATAATTAAATTTAAATAAAAAATATTTTTTATTTAATAAATAGTAATTCGAGCTAAGCCGGGCCGGGAGGGGAAGGGAGGGGAGTTTCATTAAGAGTTATTTTGTCTTTACCACTTCCTTCTTAATAATTTATTCTTTCTTCATTTTTTTTTTCAAGTTATTCTATGCCATTAGACCATTAAACAATAATTCTCAATGAATGACATATTTTTTAAATTCTCCATATTTTTTTTTAACATGTTGGGAAGTCGCCATATCATATATATGGCGACTTCTCAAAAACCCTTAAAAAAAAATTAAAAATAAACGTTGAAAAGTCGCCATATCATATGACGACTTCTCAACGTAGAAAACAAAAAAAAAAATTAACTTTATAGCACGGAAGTCGCCATATGATAAGGCGACTTCCGTGCTTTGTTTTTTCTAAAATATAAAAATTTTACGTTGGGAAGTCGTCATATTATATGACGACTTTCCAATGTCTCTAGAAACTAGCGTATTTCGGTATATAATTTGGAAAGATTGGTATTTTGAAAAATAAAAAATAAAAAAGCAATATATAAATAAATTATCCATTTACCGATCAAGTTCTTTGTCATTCTCTGTAGCAGCTCTCTTCCAGATTATCAGGACAGCGACCAGAGGAGGCATGGCGTAAGTCTGCATCATGTCTTTTTTCTGTTAGTTTTGTAGGGAACTGAGGATACATTTACTAGATACGCCTACTCATATTGAGAAGCATTCAGAATTTGAAAGAGACCTCCCCTTCTTGTCTTGTTCTTCTATTTTATATGTAAGCCTGTTTCATTTATGAATGAATGAAATAGACTAAAAGCATTCATTAAACTCCTCTTTATTCCCCACTGCATGATGTTGTTAAACCAACAGATTCACCAGATAATGGTGTTTAATGTCAGCACCATTTATGGTTTAAAGTTTTCACATGGTTTTATATCATTATCTAATTCATTGTATTTGGTTAAATTGGAATAATCAATTTGCTTCTATATTTTCGTGGAAGTTTTGGTTAATCAATTTGTTGCTAATGTTCATGGAAGTTTTATTTCCAAAGATTCGATGTCTAATGTTCATGGAACGTAAGCCATTGATACTAATACCATTGAATTTTATCTCTTTCATTGATGGTAAATTGGTAATACCATGTTTACTCTATTCAGGCAAAACTAACTTGCAGCTGGAAGGGGTGAGAAAAAAGTCTGGATAATGAATAAAACGATCGAAACTGAAGTAATTTGGTTCATTCGATTCGATTTATTCGGTTTTGATTTAGTTCGGTTAATTTATTCGATTTAAACGTGTTTATTCGATCGATTTATGATTTTTATTTTTAAATCGAATCGATCGAACAAATCGACACTTAATTAAAAAATAAATCAATAATATTATTTTTATTTAGATCCAAATCCAATTAACAATTTAACTAAACCCAACCCAATTTAACCCAAAAGTAAACTAATCCAACCCAACAACCCATAATCTAAACAAATAAAATATCCATAACACAAACAAATCAACCGAACAAACTTTTAGAGTAAAATCGGAAAAATCGATCGAACCGAACTGATTAAATTTGGTGCGGTTATTTCGGTTTTGGAATATTTTTTCGGTCGGTTTTACAAGTTTATTTGATTTAATCGAATTTAAGAATTTTAAAATTGGACCGACTGAATATTCACCCCTAACAGCTAGTGTTATAAATCTTAAGAGAGAAGACAGTTGGGCAAAGATATAGTGGTGGCTACATACCAAGAAGGCCCTCAATCCTTTAATTCATCATTTCAAGGGAAGGGAGGTTCTTTCAAGTCCGACCCCCTTCCATTAATTTTCAATATGATCTTTAATTATTATCCACAAGTATGACTTTCACAATTAATGAATCTTAAACATGTAAATAATGATGATGGATATATTGAAAAGTAATAGATAAAAAAATAATGGACTGAATCCTAATCCGGTTCTTTAGGTGTGGAAAAATTCTAAAGAAAGCTCTTTAAAATGAGCTTCCCGTAGGCTCCATTACATATGTAATTTGTCATGTTTATATGTAATTTGTCATGTTTATATGTAATTGTCATGTTTATTTGTAATTTGTCATGTTTATATGTAATTTTATCATGTTTATATGTAATGAAACCTATTTTAAGCTCACCCTTAGCTTACCCTAAAACTCCCCTTAGGTGTGTAACCAGAAATGTTAGTCCAATTGATAAACTGACGAACTCAATTGACCCTCATGATCAAACTGTAGGCTGAATGAGATTTCCACAATCTTTTTACAAGGACCGCCAGGCCAACCAAATATATTAGAACTAAAACTTTCTTCAAGTAATAAATCTACCAAGAGGCAATTAACCCAAGATAGTCAGTTCTGTATCGGTGGACGTATCATTTTTGTACTGATACTGATACATATCGATATCAATATGTTTCGGTGTACCGTTTCAGGTTTACCTATATTTTTCAAATATTTCTTCATATATCTATATGTATAACCTATTTTCAAATTTCCTAATAAAATATATATTATATAAACATCCATTACATGGATATATATGTTTTTATGCAAATATTAAATATTTAATATCTAAAATTTTTAAACATCAAATAGGTAAAATAAATATTAAAATGTTAAAAATATAATAAATTATTATTAATTATGTTCATTAGCCTAATTTAATGAACATATTTTATTTTTAAATATAATTATAAAATAAAATAAAAATTATTGTAGACACCTAATTTTGTTCGGACCACTAAAACAGGTATGTTTTCTTCCTAAATTGATGTTTCAGAATGTAAAAAGACTTTTTTTCATCCTGCAGGTGGTACTCCGAGACTTAGTTTAAGAGGGTGAGCATAAAAAGTCAAACTCAAAAAAAGTCAACCCCAAAAAAAGTCAACCCCGAAAAAGTCAACCCTAAAAAGTCAACTATTGAAAAAGTCAACCCACTTTCAAAATCAAGATTTGAAGTTCAATTGATAAATAGCGAAAGAATTTTGATAATCCGAGGTCTACATTGAAAGATATGGAGTTCGAAAGTTGGGTTATGGAGATTCAGTAGAAAGAAAACCCTAATCCAAGAAATTTGGGGAAAAGTGCTTAAACGATTGAATTGGTCAAAATTAAAGGTTCCAAATGAAAGATAAGCACTTACTATGGGTAATGGAGAAGCCACTTGAAAGAAAAACCGAAAGAAAAGTCAATCCAGGAGAAAACCGAGAATTAGGGTTTTTGATGGATTTCGGTGAAATCGGGAAGAATTACAGAAATGGTCCGACTTGGTAAGACTAAAGCCCCAATGGATGAGGAATGATTTAAAAAGGATAGCCCAAGGCTCAGCTTGAAGAAAATCTGAAAATCGAACTTGTTTTGAGCAAAACCGGGTTTCGGAGGCAAAAGGGCAAATTGGAAAATTTGGGAAAAATAGAAAATGGACTCCGAAAATCATGAAAATTTGCAAATATCATTTTTAAATTATTTGAAAGAGATTGGCGAAATAAAATCTTGATTCGGAGTTCGTTTGCAAAAATGGCCAAATCCCGGGTCTCTTATGTAGTAATTCAAGAAGGAAAATCCCGAAAAAATAGCAAATGAACTCCAAATCTTCTAAAAATTTTCAAATATCATTTTTCAATTATTTTAAAGATATTGGCGAAAGAAAATCTTGATTCGGAGTTCGTTTGCAAAATGGACAAATCTCGGGTCTCTTATGTAGTAATTCAAGAATATAAATCCCGAAAAAATAGCAAATGGACTCCAAAAATTTTGAAAATTTTCAAATCTCATTTTTAAATTATTTGAAAGAGATTGGTAAAGAAAAATCTTGATTTGGAGTTCGTTTGCAAAATGGCCAAATCCCGATCCCTTATGCTATTCAAGAAGATAAATCTCGAAAAAATACCAAATGAGTTTCAAAAATTATGAAAACTTCCAGATCACACTTTTAAATTATTTGGAAGATATTGGTGAAGAAAAATATTGATTTGGAGCTCGTTTAAAAAATGGTAAAATGTGGGGGCATAAAAGGGCATTTTTGGAAGAAAAAAATCCAAATAAATAGCAAAATGACTCGGAAAATTTTGAAAACTTTCAGAATTCAATATTTTATTATTTTGAAAGTATTAAAAAAATAAAATTTGAATTTGGAGTCCGTTTTCCATTTATTTGCATCCGGGGGGCAAAATGATCATTTTACCCAAGCAACCAAAAAGGGATTCTTTTGGCCTTTCAAAAAATCAGACTTGGGCTGAAAAAGAGAGTGCTGGCCTGCCAAGGCCCAAAGGAAGGAGGAAGCTTCTGATTTTTCAATCAAATGGCCAAGAATTAAGAGTTAGTTAGAGATTTTCTTGATCAAGCCATTGTGATTAAGCCACATAGGCCAATGCATGAAGAGGGAGAGTGTCAAGATTATTCTTGAACAGCTGTAATTATGGACAACTGATATGCTAATCTAAGGGTGATAATTTCATGATTTTTCACCTTGAATAACTAGCCCTTGGATGGAAATTGGTTGGAATCAAAATGACAACATCCTTGGAGGAGAGAGGGGATTTTCGGCCAGTACTAAAGGGGGGCATATTTTCATTTAAGCTCACTTCATTTTCAGATTTCTTCTTGGTTTTTCTTAGTTTTTTCTCTCCTTGGTTGAAAGAAAAAAGAAAAAGTTTAGAAAAGAAAGGAAAGTTTGAAGAGATAAAGCTTGAAATATAGCTTCTTGAGGTTGCTTTTAGCACAAACTCTTGCACTTTCTTGATTTTCCATTCTTGTTTTTGCTATTTTGATTATTATTTGGTGAGTTTTCTTTTTAAATAAGTTTTTATTTTTATTTTTTATGTTCTTCTTAAGTTCTTTCTTCATCTCTTTCTTAAATATTTTTACAATTTTTTTTCTTTTTTTTTCTTTAATGCCCGAATGGCCTATATATATATTTTTTATTATGGTTGTTGTTTTTGCTTTAATTTATCATGTTATTTATGTTATTTTCTTTAATCTTGATGCTTTAAGTGTTCTTCTACTTCATATATTTGAATCATGTTTTAATTTGGTTGCTTTGTTTGTTGCCATTTATGATTTAAATATCATGTTCTTGCATTTTTAATTTTTTGTTTTCATAATGTTTAAATTTGTTGATGTTTTATATTTAGTATATCAAGTGTTTGTAAAAATGCTTGTTTGGTTTTAGTATTTCTATTTTGTATTTGCATGATTTGAGTGTTATATTTTAGTTGAGCATGTTAGTATATCAATTGTTTGTGAAAATGCTTGTTTGGTTTTAGTATTTCTATTTTGTATTTGCATGATTTGAGTGTTATATTTTAGTTGAGCATGTTAGTATATCAAGTGTTTGTGAAAATGCTTGTTTGGTTTTAGTATTTCTATTTTGTATTTGCATGATTTGAGTGTTATATTTTAGTTGAGCACGTTAGTATATCAAGTGTTTGTGAAAATGCTTGTTTAATTTTAGTATTTCTACTTTGTGTTTGCATGATTTGAGTGTTATATTTTAGTTGAGCATGTTAGTATACCAAGTGTTTGTGAAAATGCCATGCTTGTTGGAGCTTGAGGGCATTCGGCTACTCCATGTGTTTTACATTGTATGTGCATTTTTGCCATGTTAGTTGGTAGGTTTTGCATTTGCATGACATTTGATTGAGATTTTAGTTTAAGTATACCAAGTGTTTGTGAAAATGCCATGCTTGTTAGGAATCATAGGCCATTCGGCCACTCCATGTATTCTAGCATTATGTGTGCATTTTGCTATGTTAGTTGATAGGTTAGCATTTGCATGATATTTGGTTGAGTTTTTGGTTTAAGCATGCCTTGTGTTTGTGATATTTCCATGCATATTTTAGATGTTAGTTTAGGTTTATCTTGCCATGCATGTTCATGCATTTTAGACCTAGGTTACATTAAGTGCCATGCAAGTTCATTTAGGTCTAGGTCACTATATGGATGCAATGCATTTTTTTCATGACATTTAGGTTTAAACTCATGCATTTCATGTATCATATTTTCTGTAATTTTTTATGCATTTCATGTTCATGCCACTTGACTAATGACTTAGGGCAATTAATGGTTCAAAGTCATGCTCTCATGAGCACACTTGTGGAAAGTTAAGGTTTGTCAAATTGATTATTCTACCTTTGTGATTTTTTTTTTTAGCCAATTTTTATCTAACTTTTAAAAAGTCTTAGCTACTTTTTGTGAGTCATTTTGTGAGTTTTAAATATTTTTACTTTGATTTTTAAATGATTTTATCAAAGGCAAAAATGTATTTTGACAAAACAGTTTTTTTCACCCAGTATTCGTACTTTTCTGTTTTTTCTGGGCATTCATCTTTAATCAGAAAATTAAGCTGATTTTTTTCCGTGTATTTTTACATGTCCTGAGTCTCCAGTATTTTTTTTATATTTTTTTTTTGAATTTTGAAAAATAGGATAAAAAATCTTGGCTTAAAACTAGACGTTGGAGTCAGAATTGAATTTGAAGGAAAATCATTTTTCTTTTTTGGTTAAGTTACTTAGAGGGGGCTGATTAGGAAGTTTAGCTACTGACTTTGGGTAGTTTATAAGCCTTTTTAAACTCTAAAAATGATTTTTTAAGTCTCGGGTTAAGGGTGGTCAAGTCCGGAATTTTAAATTTAGGAAATTAGAGCCATTTAAAAAAGATTCAGCCCAGTTTTTATTTTTAATCTAAGCTTTTCAAAATTATTTTGAAACAATCACAAAGTATTTTGGTTTTAGAATATTTAATTTGACATATTTTCCTAAGGTAGCTGGATATCTTTTTAGATATACGGATTTCCTTAATTAAAGGAAAAAATACATTTTCATGCATTGCATTTTCCATATTCATGCATTTTATATAATATGTGATTTTTGCTATGATACTTTCTATGATATTGTTATGATTTTGAGTTATGTTATATTGTTTATTATATGACTTGGAATATTTCATGATATCCTATGCTTTTTATCTAATTATTTTTTTGTTATATTATTTAGCATGTTCATGCATTATTATTTTCATTTTTTTTCCATGCATATATGATAGTATTATTTTATATTTCATGTCATTTAAATTATATGCCAAATCATTCATATTTGCCATGTCATTTAAATCATTTCATTTCATATAGAATATTTATGTTACTTAGGTCATTTCATTTCATGTAGAATATATTATGTTACTTAGGTTATTTCATTTCATTTAGGATATATTATGTTACCTAGGTTGTTTCATTTCATATAGAATATATTATGTTACCTAGGTCATTTCATTTCTTTTAGAATATATCATATAACTTAAGATATTTCATTTCATTTAGAATATGCTAATACATTTAAATCATATCATATCATTTAGGGTGCATTATATTATTTAGATTTTGCTATGTCATTTTATTTATATCATGCATATACATATTCATATTTTTAAAATGTTTTCAAAAAGATAATGATTTTCAATAAAATGAAGATATTCCCGAGTTAAAATAATTCATGAGTTCTCTGCCGGGTTTGCTGGGGAGGATATTGATAACTCGTATAATTATATAGTTTTTAGTTATGTTTTATTATTGTTTTGTGTCAAATACGAGTTATTATTGTTTAGTCTAATTGTGTTTATGATCTTTTATATTTTTATGTAATTTGGTGTTTTTCACAAGTTTCTTTGAGTGATTTCAGATTACTAGAATTAAGGGCAAATCCAGTTCAGTTCCAGTTCCGACACCTTTTGCCATATCAGCTATATCTGGAGTTCCACTGAAGCAATAAGGCTGAAATTTTAACCGTGCAAAGCTAAGAGGCATATCTATCTTTTTCATGTTTTACACTTCTTGAAACGGAGTCTTTTTCCCTAGCGAAATCGACCATCAAGTTGGCTGATGTGCAATGACGTCTGTGCTGACCTGTTTTCGTATTTTGCCCATATCTTCTTATCCACATCAGCAAATGAGCTGATTCCAACGGCTATGGATCAGTAACTGACAGGGGAACATGTTTCTAGAAGACCATGTGATCAGATCAGGCCTCCAATATTGACAAAATCGACCATCAAGTTGGCTGACCAAAATTGTAATACAATATGACAAAAATTGTTAGAAAAATGCACCCACCTATTATACCTACCTTTGAAATTTGTAAAGCTTGTCTCTTGTCATTTAGCCCTCCAAAATGTGTATAAATAGAGGGCCTTGGATGATTGCAGAGGATCATATTGTACATTGGTAGGATATTAGCCATTGTAATAAAATTCTCTAAGTTTTCTTCTTCTTTCTTTTCTCTAGTTTTCTTTTTCTTTATTTTCTTCTTCTTCTTTCTTTCTTTTATTTCCTTCTTAGATTCTCTTTAATTTTATGTTTATGTTTACAATGCCTATGCTAGGCTAAACTTCTATTTGGTTAAGGGTGATTTCAAAGCCCTAGACATGTTTTGTGATTGATTTTCAGATTCTATCTATCATTAATTTTCTATCAAAGTTGCTTATGTTCTTCTACAAGAATTGTTCATGATGTTGTCTTGATTTATTTAGGTGTACAACTTGATAAATCTTGATAATTATCTATTGCTAGTCTAGGAGTCTTGATCCGTGTAATTGTCTTGATTTCCTATTCATAAGTGGCAATTTGTGATTAATGATTATGGTCAAGTTTTCAATAATTGCAAAGTGGAACATAACCTAAGTTGAACAATCCGAGCTTATGTGTTTGTTGCTTAGATCAACCTATCTTTCTCATCATAAAGCTGCCATTAAATTGAATTTAGAGAGCTTATTCTAGGTTGTTTAATTGTTAGAGATTAAATAGAGAGCTTGTTCTATTTAACGACAAACTAAGGAAAGATTGGGATAACAGAGCTTGTTGTTATCTACGGTTGTTAACTTTGATAGTTGGTTGATATTGATAGATCTGAAATTGATTCTTAATGATGTCTAGTGGTGGAGAATGAAACCTTAACCATATTTTTCATATTTGATTCTTCTTACTTACTTGTTTTCTTACTTTTAGTTTGCTTATTTTTAAAAGTATATTTATTTTTATTGGCTGGTTATACCGCCTAATTTGTATATTAACTTTGTTTTATTTTTATTGGCTGGTTATACCGCCTAATTTAGTATATATATTTTTATTGGCTGGTTATACCGCCTAATTTAGTATATATATTTTTATTGGCTGGTTATACCGCCTTGCATCTTATTCTTATTATTTACTTTAGTTTAAATCTGGCTTCAAAAACCCCTTTTCTTTTATTGTTTTCTTTGAACGTAAGTTATAAACTAATAACTTATAGATTAAAACCCAATCCCTGAGGACTCGACCCTTGCTAATCATTATACTTACAATTGATCTTTTTAGTGCAAGGTTAAATAAGATACACTCTTTTGGGTGCATCAAATTTTTGGCGCCGTTGCCGGGGATTGTTTTTTTTTAGTTTATTTGTTACTTGGTTTATTCTTATTTTCAGTTCTAATGAGTTTTATTTTCTTGTACATACGGGTTTTTCTTATCAAATTTTGAAAGAAAAAAAAAAAGAAAAAAAAAAACGATGGAATTGAGCAATCTAACACTTGAAGAGTTGGTGGCATACATGAACATGGAGAATCAACAAGCCAAGCTCACCTCCCCAGTTCAACAATTGGCCATGGGAGGATGTCAAGGCCATCAAGTGTTCCAAGACCAACAGTATGATCATTACTCAAACACTTACCATGAGGGATGGTGGGATCATACTAATTATGGCTACTCGAAAAATTACCAAGAAGTAGATCCTTATGCCAATTACACTCATCCATCTAGCTTCAATCAATCATGGTCTCAAGAACCAGATCTTTTTCAACCACCACATATGACTCAAAACTCAGGTACTCCTTTAGAAGATCTTGTACATTCTCTTGTTACTGATACTTTGCAATTTCAACAGGAAACAAGGGCAAGCATCCAGAGTTTGGAAAGGCAAATGAGCCTATTGGCTAGTAGTATGGTGGAATTAGTAGCAGAAAGATCTCTAGCACTCCCTTCCCAAACGGTGATTAACCCAAAGGAGAATGCTACTATTGTGACCTTGAGAAATGAGGAACAAGATGAGGATGAGACAAAACCAAAGATGGATTCACTTCTTGAGGATAATGAAGCCACCATTCAAATTGAGAGTACTTTGACACCTCAGGTAGCTTTTAAGGTTCTTATTTCTACTAATGTTCCTTCTCCACTTTTTCCTAGCAGATTTGCAAAGTCCAAGAAGGAGGAACATGAACAACAATTTTTGGAAACCTTAAACAGCTTGCTTGTGGATGCCATTAGACAAGTACCAAGATATGCACAATTCCTCAAAGAGCTATACCCCACCAAGAATGATGAAATAATACGTGTGGGGGAGAATGCATTGGCTGTTTTGCAAAGAAAACTTCCTCCAAAACGCAAAAATCCGAGAAGTTTCATGTCTAAGCCAAAAGATCCTAAAAAGCCAAGAAGGGGAATTGGCTAGGCTGAAAACAATCAATCAAGTGCTAATTTGGGGAGGCAGCCTAATTAGTGAAAGCATTGCCAAACTGCCATCCTCAGATTTGCTCTCTTTTTCTTTATCTTTTTCTTATGTTTCTTTGTTAATTGTGTTTAGTGTTTTTAAGTTCATTTAGGCTGCATAAGTTTATTTTGTTTATTAGTTCTTTTCACTTACACATGATTCTTTCATTTGGGTTAATAGCATTACATTAATGACAATGTAAGAATTATGTGTGGGGGAAAGAATTTAGGATTTTATTTAGAGTGTTTTGTTTTTGAGTCTTTTTATGTTGTTTTTCTTTCTGATCCTTGTTTTGAAAATAACTAGATGTAAATATAATTTTTATTATTATTTTTTTTCCCCCGGTTAAATGGCGGATAACGGTACTCCGTGATTATTTAAATCGGTTCCATCAGCTTCCCACAAAACTGATATTGTATATAAATTTCTCTTCCAATTTCTCTTTCAATTTTTTTCATTTTTTTTTTCAGGATGGATGATATTCTCACAAGATTGCAGAAACGATTTCCTCCTTTTCCTCGAAATATTTTACTGAAGCTTTACCAAGTTCGATTTGAAAGATTAAGAATGCTTATGCACAAAGGGATTCCTGACGACATACGTTGGATAATTGAAGCCAAGGTACGTGAAGATGAATATCTTCCTGTTTTGCATTTACCAGGTACAGGTAGAAGCACTTTTGCAAAGAAGCGACGAGCAAAGCGCATGAGTTCAATTTGCCACAAATGTGCACGATGGACGTGTAACGGTAAATGTCGTTCTATTGGGATTCCTTCCTCTAATCGAGATGATAAAATTGAATTCATTAAGGATGAACTGAGTAAGGAGAATTTGGGTAATATCCAACTTTCTCTTGAGACGCATCCTAGTGGAGACGTACAAAGAGAAATTTTTGATTTATGGCCGCAATTCCAAAGGAAATGGCAACATCTTGGGAATCTGATGTTAAAAGACCCTGTTTGCCAGCTTGTAAGAAAACTGGATGGGAAGCATATCCTCGACTCATAGAAGGCGTTTAAGCCGTTTATGGACGTAAAACCAGAGGAAGATGTGAGCCACAGTCACAACTACAATAAATGACTTCTCAGCTTTTGGTTTGATTTGCAATAACTTTATTTTGGTTTAATTTAAATGTTGTTCGATTTGTATAATTATTCTCTTTTTTTTTTTATTTGTCTTTTACGGTTGATTTTTTCTTCTCTTTTTGATTTTCTTCCTAAAATCACGTAAAAAATCTTTTGTTAGGTTAACATTTTCTTCTGACAGGTCAGATACACTTTCGGCGACATTATTACTCTTGTCTGATTCACTACTCAGTCCTCTATATATTACACCATGTACTCATTCTCTTTCAGGCACTCGAAAAAGAAAAAAAATGGAAAGTACTTCGTCCCAGCGCATTGAAAAAATTTGTGTCTTTGGAGGTGCTTATCCAGGGAAAAATAACATATTCGCTGATGAAGCCATAAGAGTTGGAGTAATACTTGCCCAACAAAAGATCCAGTTGATTTATGGAGGCGGTAGTACGGGTTTAATGGGAGCAGTCACTACAGCAGCACACGCCGAAGGAAGTCCAGTTCTAGGAATCGTGCCAAAACTATTCACAAGTTTTTGTGGACCTACCGTGGGTAAGGAAATACAAGTCTGGAGTATCCCTGAACGGATGACAATCATGTACCATTCTGCCGATGCATTCATTGCTTTACCAGGAGGTCTGGGTACATTGGAAGAAATAGCTTGCGTGGCTTCTTGGTCATCTTTGGTCACAAATAAGAAACCCATTGGTTTGCTTAATATTAATGGTTATTTTAGTAATTTGCTTTCATATTTAGATAATGCTGTGGATAATGGATTCATGTTTTCAGAGGCAAGGAGAACCATAATTTCTGCTACAACCATTGAAGATTTACTTAAAAAGCTCCAAGCTTATGAGTGTTTATCTGCTACGGTTGTTTCGCAAACGCTCGGAAAAAGAAAAAGAGATATGGACGAGCAAGGAGTGGATTGCACTTTGTCTTTGTGACATTATCTAACATTTTGCTTGTTGTGTCTCAGTTATAATAAGTGGTTAGCAACCTCTGCAGGTAATATCTCCTAAATTCTACCTTTAAAATTTGACATTGGGGACAATGTCATATTTTAGTAGGGGGTAAGGGACATATTTTGCTAATTTAAAAAAAAAAAAAAAATTTTGTGTTTTAAGCCATTTAGAATTATTCATTCTGAATAAGGTCTGAGTAAGGGAGACTTGAGACATACCTTGTCAGTTTGATTTCTTCTTTTCAAAAAAAAAAAAAAATTTGTTGTGTTTTAAGCAATTTAGAAGTATTCATTCTGAACAAGGTCTGAGTAAGGGAGACTTGAGACATACCTTGTCAGTTTGATTTTAATCTTTTTATGTTTACTTGTTAATTTTTGTTTAGTATTTTAGGATTATTTAGGTTGCATGAGTTTGTTTTGTTTTGAGTCTTAGTTGTTCCTATTCTTATGTTATTAGTTCTTTTCTCTTACACATGATTCTTTCATTTGGGTTAATAGACTTACATTGAGGACAATGTAAGAATTAAGTGTGGGGGGAGTGATTTAGGATTTCTTTTATTTTTGTCTACTATTTTTTTTTATGAGTCTTTATTATTATTATTATTATTATTATTTTTTTAGTGTGTTTTAGTTCCTTTTTAATACAATGATGAGATATGAATTGCATAAGTCTAAAACAGATTTATTAGTGAGAAGATTTTCATGAGAATTGAGCTTGATGTCAACCTTTTTATGAGCCAATGTTAATATGATATGTTGATTGAGAAAGAGCATGTTTAGACTTAATCTGACTTGTATAATCATCCTTGTGAGTTTTTGAGCCTATAATGATTGACGCATTATACAAATCAATCTAATTTCTTTCTTGAGTGCTCTTATGATTACATGATTCTCTAGAACTTGCTTTAGACCTTGTTGAGACTATATTGATGCATGTGACAACATGAATATGATAGAGGCATTAGGATTTTTAGCCAGGGCCAAACAGCCATCCCTTATTGATGTTCCAAGAGAACACACCCCTAGTGAGCCAATTTGAGCCTACATTGAATAAGCTATTTATTTGGTAACCACAACTTACACCTAGCCTAAATATAACCCTTGTTCTAAAGATGGATTATATATTTTGAGACATATTGCAAAAAAAAAAAACAAGGGATATTTTTAGTTAAAAATTTGGGTTGGAAACAAAAGATAAGTGTGGGGGAAGAAAAGAAAAGAAAAAGTCAAGAGAAAAAGAAAGGGATCATTGTCAAATACATTCCCATATTAAAAAAAAAAAATCTTCTCTTGAACTTCTAGTTAAAGTAAAGAAAAAGATGTTACAAAGTTGGTTAGAATGATGTAAAGGCTCAACATGAATATTTAGCCTATGTTATTATGTGCTTTATAAGAGTTTTGAGAAGTTTTATTTGTATGATCTTATTATGTCTCTAAACTCTATGAACTCTTTGGAACCTTTGTGATATCTTTATCCTTTTGTTCTTTAACCACATTATAACCCTTTGGCCCCATTACAACCTTGAATAAAGACCTCTTGATTTATGAAGTTGTATGATCTAAATAGTGGAGAATAGGTGGACAAGCAAGCATATGGTAGAAGTGTTTTCATGAGATTGATTGAGTGTAAACACTTTACCACTACTTTAAAGAGTGAAAATCAAGAGAGTATCCCATGTGAGAAGTTGAGATTAAGTTTGAATATGCACTATTTTGATTGAAATATGTTATGTTAATATTGGCTTAACTCAAACTATTTACATTCAAGCAAGATTTTTTGTGAATTTCTTTAAGCTATTGATTAGTTTTTAAGACTTGTCCAATGATTATCTCTAATTTATATTGGAAGGATTAGTTATAATTATTATTTTTAATTTTTCTTATGTCTTCAATGTTTGTGGGTATCGTCCTAGTAAACCCTCACGAGACTAAACTCGTCCACTAGGGACACCTAGGGGTTTAAAGGCTTGTGTCACATGCTAAGTGCCACCGTGATTTCCTACGAAAGTGGATTAGATTAGATTTTCTTATTTTATTTTTATTGAGTCGTTGCTAGGGACTAGCAACAATCTAAGTGTGGGGGTGTGATAACTCGTATAATTATATAGTTTTTAGTTATGTTTTATTATTGTTTTGTGTCAAATACGAGTTATTATTGTTTAGTCTAATTGTGTTTATGATCTTTTATATTTTTATGTAATTTGGTGTTTTTCACAAGTTTCTTTGAGTGATTTCAGATTACTAGAATTAAGGGCAAATCCAGTTCAGTTCCAGTTCCGACACCTTTTGCCATATCAGCTATATCTGGAGTTCCACTGAAGCAATAAGGCTGAAATTTTAACCGTGCAAAGCTAAGAGGCATATCTATCTTTTTCATGTTTTACACTTCTTGAAACGGAGTCGTTTTCCCTAGCGAAATCGACCATCAAGTTGGATGATGTGCAATGACGTCTGTGCTGACCTGTTTTCGTATTTTGCCCATATCTTCTTATCCACATCAGCAAATGAGCTGATTCCAACGGCTATGGATCAGTAACTGACAGGGGAACATGTTTCTAGAAGACCATGTGATCAGATCAGGCCTCCAATATTGACTAAATCGACCATCAAGTTGGCTGACCAAAATTGTAATACAATATGACGAAAATTGTTAGAAAAATGCACCCACCTATTATACCTACCTTTGAAATTTGTAAAGCTTGTCTCTTGTCATTTAGCCCTCCAAAATGTGTATAAATAGAGGGCCTTGGATGATTGCAGAGGATCATATTGTACATTGGTAGGATATTAGCCATTGTAATAAAATTCTCTAAGTTTTCTTCTTCTTTCTTTTCTCTAGTTTTCTTTTTCTTTATTTTCTTCTTCTTCTTTCTTTCTTTTATTTCCTTCTTAGATTCTCTTTAATTTTATGTTTATGTTTACAATGCCTATGCTAGGCTAAACTTCTATTTGGTTAAGGGTGATTTCAAAGCCCTAGACATGTTTTGTGATTGATTTTCAGATTCTATCTATCATTAATTTTCTATCAAAGTTGCTTATGTTCTTCTACAAGAATTGTTCATGATGTTGTCTTGATTTATTTAGGTGTACAACTAGATAAATCTTGATAATTATCTATTGCTAGTCTAGGAGTCTTGATCCGTGTAATTGTCTTGATTTCCTATTCATAAGTGGCAATTTGTGATTAATGATTATGGTCAAGTTTTCAATAATTGCAAAGTGGAACATAACCTAAGTTGAACAATCCGAGCTTATGTGTTTGTTGCTTAGATCAACCTATCTTTCTCATCATAAAGCTGCCATTAAATTGAATTTAGAGAGCTTATTCTAGGTTGTTTAATGGTTAGAGATTAAATAGAGAGCTTGTTCTATTTAACGACAAACTAAGGAAAGATTGGGATAACAGAGCTTGTTGTTATCTACGGTTGTTAACTTTGATAGTTGGTTGATATTGATAGATCTGAAATTGATTCTTAATGATGTCTAGTGGTGGAGAATGAAACCTTAACCATATTTTTCATATTTGATTCTTCTTACTTACTTGTTTTCTTACTTTTAGTTTGCTTATTTTTAAAAGTATATTTATTTTTATTGGCTGGTTATACCGCCTAATTTGTATATTAACTTTGTTTTATTTTTATTGGCTGGTTATACCGCCTAATTTAGTATATATATTTTTATTGGCTGGTTATACCGCCTAATTTAGTATATATATTTTTATTGGCTGGTTATACCGCCTTGCATCTTATTCTTATTATTTACTTTAGTTTAAATCTGGCTTCAAAAACCCCTTTTCTTTTATTGTTTTCTTTGAACGTAAGTTATAAACTAATAACTCATAGATTAAAACCCAATCCCTGAGGACTCGACCCTTGCTAATCATTATACTTACAATTGATCTTTTTAGTGCAAGGTTAAATAAGATACACTCTTTTGGGTGCATCAAATTTTTGGCGCCGTTGCCGGGGATTGTTTTTTTTAGTTTATTTGTTACTTGGTTTATTCTTATTTTCAGTTCTAATGAGTTTTATTTTCTTGTACATACGGGTTTTTCTTATCAAATTTTGAACAGATATAATTTGGGACAGCTGATATGCTAATCTAAGGGTGATAATTTCATGATTTATTCACCTTGAATTATTAGCCATTTGATAGAAAATTAGTTGGGAAAAAATGACAACACCCTTGCATGAGAGAGAGGGCCATTCGGCCAGCTTAAGGGGGACTTTGATTTTGCTAATTTCTCTTAGTTTTTCTTAGTTTTTCTCTCCTTGGTTGAAAGAAAAAAGAAAAAGTTTAGTAAAGAAAGGAAAGTTTAAAGAGATAAAGCTTGAAATATAGCTTCTTGAGGTTGCTCTTGAGCACCAACTCTTGCACTTTCTTGATTTTCCATTCTTGTTTTTGCTATTTTGATTACTATTTGGTGAGTTTCCTTTTTAAATAAATGTTTTTTTTATTGTTCTTCTTAAGTTCTTTCTTCATCTCTTTCTTAAATATTTTTTTTTTACAATTTCTCACCATGGCCGAATGGCCTACATTTTTTATTAATATTGTTGTTTTGTTTACTTTATCATGTTATTATTGTTATTTTCAAAAAGATAATGATTTTCAATAAAATGAAGATATTCCCGAGTTAAAATAATTCATGAGTTCTCTGCCGGGTTTGCTGGGGAGGATATCATCAATTATCATTAATAACGGAATATCTTTTTTAAAAGGAGAATGATTCGGAAAGTTTTCCAAAACTAATAAAAATTTCTATATTTTGCCACGTTTGTTGGGGAATATAGGAAAATTTTGAACTTATAAATTCCGGATCATTTTCAATTAAAAATGGAATTATTTTTCTTTAAATTGGGAATTAACTTGAAATACTAAATTTCAAACCGACTTTTTTACCGAGACTTCAGATAACACATGATTAATAAGGTACCGTTTTATACGGGCGTTGTGGGGGTGCTAATCCTTCCTCGCACGTAACTGAGTCCCGAACCTGTTTATTTGATTTCTCTGGTTTAAAATGCAGACTTGAAATTGGTTTTGAAAATGTTTTAATTAATTTTTAAAATATTTTATAAAATCAGTTTTAATAGGTGGCCGATCAGACCTAGCTAAAAAAGATTGGTGGCGACTCCATGTCTTTTTCAAGGTCATTTTCAAAAACCTTCATTTTTCTAGAGGAATTAAGTCGACTTTTCCTCTTTTTTTTTTTAAATGTCACGCTTAACGAATAATAAAGTCTTGCGATGAGACTTGCTATTTTTTTAGGTTGCGACAACTTGGCAACTCCACTGGGGACAATTAGAGAGTCAGGCCTAGAATTAGTCATGTGTTATCAAAGTCTCGGTTTTGTTGGTTTAATTGGTATTTAATTTTAATTCCCACCTTTTAAAAAAAATAAAGATAATTTCAAAAAAATAATAAAATGTTTTTAAATATGTCCATATTCATGTGCATACATATTATAATTGTTCTCTGGTTATTTTGGTGCATATATTCATTTATTGGTTAATTGATGATTTATGTTGTTTAATCTTGTTGGGGCATTTAGAATAAGGGATATAGAATAGGTGGTGAAAGGTTTGTTATTTCTCCTCACATACTACACGTGCATTTGCATATCATGAATCCTATACCCGGGTTCCGTCCTTTTAGGTGGGAGAAAAGTAACTAAGCCTTCGTGATTAACAATCTGCATGGGCTAGTGAAACACTTTCGGAGTACTAAATTACCTAAGCCTTCGTGATTAACAATCCGCATGGGCTAGGGAAATAGACTCTAACGAATTGAACCCGCTTTTATCGGGGTGCCTTACTAGCCTTCACCGGTGACAGTGAGGAACAATTCGGGGCTTTTAGAACTCATTCACCTTCATATAGTAAACCTAGACGAACCCATGCCAGATTTCCAATTAGATATCCCGAAGTTAAGAACACATGGAGGAATATTTCCAATCCTTTACCTTCTATTCTACTTTTCGAGTAAGTTTATTTTTTTCGGACAATGATGAACGTACATCACAATGCCCATAATAAATGTTGATATTTCATCCCCGGGGTATTATAATGCTGAAATTTTGTTGGCATCCTCATGTATAATTATTGCTTTGAATTATATGTTTTTTGTATTATTCGTATTTATTCTCGTTACTAATTCATTTTCTTTTTGTTGTTGTTTTTTGTTTTTTTTGCATTCTTGCCATCATTTTTGCACATTTGAAGGTTATTGGTCTCGAGATATTATTCAACCAAAAGGGCTTTCATGGAGGGTCAGAGTGTCTCAGTGGTCGAGAAACATTTAGAGGTTAGGAAACAGTCCGAGAAAGGTCAGCAGGATAATGGGGATTGTTTGAAGATGGGATATGTGTCAGCATTGCCAGCCGAGGTTGATCTTATTATCAAGCAAAATAATCTCTGGGAATTGATTGATATATGGAATCAGTGGAACATATCGGAAAAAGAAGCCTTCACTCAGACATATGGGGACATAGCACTGTTAGCTCAAGTTAAGATCAGTGGCGAGGTGATCCGAGCTGTGGTACAATTCTGGAATCCCGCTTATCGGTGTTTTACCTTCAACCGAGAGGATATGACTCCAACCATAGAGGAGTATTCGATTTTGCTGCATATTGAGAATGTTATTCCCGATCGTATTTATTTGAAGGATACAAAGACGCCGGGTTTCAAGAAAAAGGTGTCTAAGATTTTGGGAGTGGAAAGAAATTAGGGAGAAAGCTTTGTTGTCCGAAAAGGGGTAAGCTACTGTATATCATGGGACATTTTACGGGCTTTAATCCATAGCCATTCAAGCAAGGAGACAGTTAGCAATATTTTTTCTTTGGCTATCTATGGTTTAGTTATCTTCCCGAAAACATTAGGGTATGTGGATGTGGCGATATTTGATGTTTTCGAGAGGCTTGAGCAAAGGATAAACCCAGCCCCGACAATTGTAGCAGAAACAATATGATCCCTGAATTTCTGTAGATGAGAAGGAAAAGGGCATTTTCTAGGGTGTACATAGCTCCTCTACATATGGGTTCAGAGCCATTTTTGTAAACAGGAGAATTTCCCTCTTCGCTCATACTGGAAATCTTTTGCACCAATTGGTGAATTTCTTAAGAGGGATTGGCTTGAGAATAGGACTGAGGAGCAATGGATCAACATATTCCGGAATATCAGGGCTGAGATGATAGTTTGGAGAGCTCCATGGATAGCTCCTATACCGACATTGTATAAATGCGAAGATAAAGCTTCTGTTCCATTATTGGGAGTATGGGGAGGAGTGAGTTATGCACCACTGCTAGTACTGAGGCAATCAGAATCTCTTCAGTTTACTCTAATGACCCATGACCTTAGTAATTTGGAATTTGCTTACGGAGAAAATGGATATTCAGGAAAGGTACGTGAGATTGTGGTGGCATGGAAGCAAAATCATCGGGTGGAGGTAGCTAGATATGCCTATATCGTCACACCTGATTACCTGACATGGAGGGAATCGAGGGTTAATGATAGGTTGTTGACATCGGATGGGGAAGAAGTTCGGTATTTGAGTTCGCCGCCCAAGGAAGCGCTATCGGAGTTAGATATCGCGAGGGCAGCATTTGAAAAAGAAAAGGCCCAAATGAGCAAGGAAATTGCCCGATTGCAAGAAGAGCTTGAGGATATGAAAGATAGGGAGGTAGCCCGAGAAAAAGAAGAGGAAAAGATCAAGAGAGAGCGGGACACTGTTCAAAGCGATCTTCAGGAATTACACTTGGAGAACAAGAGGTACCATTTCGAGCTCAAATTCGAGGGGACTCTCAAGACTTCCGGGGAATGGGAACAAGAAGTCAGAAACCTCAAGAAGGAGAAGAACTATTGGGCAGAAAAAGCAAAACACGAGAAAACCCAAACAAATCAACTTGAGAAACAAGCTAGGGAAAGCTTACACGGCGATGCTTCTACTGACACGTCAAAAGGTCGTGAACAAGTAGGGATCAGATGGAAGAGTAAGGCAATCAAAGGAGGGCAGTGAAGAAGGTCCAGGATCCAAGGGAGTTATTATAGGACCAGTATTTTGTAATAGTTTTTTAGGAGAGACAGATTATCATATTGTTTTAAGCAGGGATCTTTTTTGATGTATTTAGTTTCAGGAAATCAATGAAAGATCGTTTGGTTGGAGTTATCCCGGGGCCAATACTTTTAAATGCATTCATCATTCATTTGTTCTTTCTTTTATATATTTCATTTTATTTATATTCATAATCATTTATTCTTTATAAATTGGTCATACACTTAGTCATTTATTTATTTGTCCATTCATTTATTATTTATAATTAGTCATTTAAGTTCATACACTTAGTCATTTACTTAGTTGTGCACTCACTAGCATTTGTTCATTCATTCATTCATTTTTTATAAACTAAAATAAGAAATGTGTCAATAATTTCTAATCCATGGTTTTTAAAAGTAAAGGTACAATTGGTCGCACTCAGAAAGAACCAGACTTCCAACACCCTTACAATACTTGATCTCGAACAAGAGCCATTGAAAACGATCAGCTTGCCAGAATTGAAAGAATGGAAAGAATCCAGAAGGAGCTGCAAGAACAGTTACTAAGTCTCAAGAGGAGACACTGGAACAGATGAAAAAACTCATGGAGATGATGAGCACTATAATGAGGCAGAAGTGGCCCGGAGAAAATTCAGCTACTGGAATAGAGGCAGTGAACCAGGAAGATCGACCAGAAGTGGTATAGAGAAATGGTCAGACATTCCAACCTGTGGGAAATGAACTTCCAAATGGGGTAGCATCCTACATTTACATCCAACCAGCGATTGAAGCACAGAATTTCGATCCAAAAAGGGGTAATATCGGAGTTGATCCAATTGAGGTCGAAGTTCCAGACTTCGAAGAAATGGCGAAAAAGGAAAGAGCCAAAATGACTGAATTGAAGAGGGTCGAAACCGCTGAATCTCAGAAGAAATACCAGCTGCTAGAGGAAAGGTTAAGGGCAGTGGAAGGAGCAGAGTTATTTGGCAGTCTAGATGCCAAAGAGATGAGCTTGGTACACGATCTAGTAATTCTCCCGAAGTTCAAAGTACCAGATTTTGAAAAGTATAATGGGACCACCAACCCATCAGCTCATCTGACCATGTACTGTAGAAGGATGACGGGGCATGATGATAATGAGAAATTGCTTATTCATTGCTTCCAAGATAGCTTGACAGGGTCAGCAACCCGATGGTACAATCAACTGAGTCGTACCAAGATTCGTTCATGGACGGATTTGGCCAGGGCTTTCATGGAATATTATAAGCATGTGTCTGACATGGTACCTGATAGTCTGTCATTACAGAATATGGAAAAGATGTCCAATGAGAGCTTCAAAGAATATTCGCAGAGATGGAGGGATCTGGCCACACAAGTGCAACCCCCTTTAACCAACAAAGAAACTACGGTGCTTTTCATCAACACCTTGAAAGCACCTTATTATGAAAAATTGGTGGAAAGCGCTACCAAGGACTTTGCAGATATGGTAATATCTAGGGAAATGATTGAGTCAACTATTAAGAATGGAAAGATGGAAGGGGGTGAGCCTGCTACCCCAAAGAGAGTTTTTCCTGCAAAGAAGAAGGAGGAAACACATGCAGTAAGCTTTAGCCAATACCTCTATACACCTCCTACACCATACACACCACCAAGGCCCTATACTCTTACCACACCCTATACACCTCCGACACCTTACACACCATACCCAGGGTATAATCCTTACTACCCTAACGTCAACCACCTTACCCAAAACCCATTCCCCTATACCAATATACCACAACAGCCATTCCCAACTGGTATATCCCCTCAAATAACCCTTCCTAGAAATACTATCCCAAACACTCAGGGTCCCGCACGCAATGATCAACATTCACCAAGGAACGATCAAAAGACCCAATTTGATCCGATTCCTACTACCTACGGTGAGCTATATCCAAAACTATTGTAGGGTCAACTTGTTGCACCTGTGTACCTCAAACCTCTAACACCTCCATATCCAAGATGGTACAATGCAAACACTAACTGCGCATACCACGCGGGAATCCAAAGACATTCAATTGAAGATTGCCTGGCCTTCAAAAAGAAAGTCCAAACTCTGATCAATACTGGGGTTGTGAAGTTTGGGTCAAAAAATGGGCCCAACATAGCTGGAAACCCATTGCCCGATCACGCTAGGAATCAGGTAAATGCAATATTGACCGGAGAAGGTAGAAGATTAAAAAGGGATGTAGACACCTAATTTTGTCCGAACCACTAAAACAGGTATGTTTTCTTCCTAAATTGATGTTTCAGAATGTAAAAAGACTTTTTTTCATCCTGCAGGCGGTACTCCGAGACTTAGTTTAAGAGGGCGAGCATAAAAAGTCAAACTTGAAGAAAGTCAACCCCGAAAAGTCAACCTAGAAAAGTCAACTACTGAAAAAGTCAACCCACTTTCAAAATCAGGATTTGAAGTTCAATTGAAAAATGGCGAAGAATTTTGATAATCCGAGGTCTACATCGAAAGATATGAAGTTCGGAAGTTGGGATTTGGAGATTCAGTAGAAAGGAAACCCTAATCCGAATAATTTGGGGAAAAGTGCTTAAAGAATTGAATTGGTCAAAATTGAGGGTTCCAAATGAAAGATAAGCACTGACTACGGGCAATGGAGAAGCCACTTGAAAGAAAACCGAAAGAAAATTCAATCCGGGAGAAAATCGAGAATTAGGATTTTTGGTGAATTTCGGTGAAATCGGGCAGAATTACAAAAATGGTCCGACTTGGTAAGACTAAAGCCCCCAATGGATGAGGAATGATTAAAAATGGATAGCCCAAGGCTCAGCTTGAAGAAAATCTGAAAATCGGACTTGTTTTGAGCAAAACCAGGTTTTAAAGGCAAAAGGGCAAAATTGGAAATTTTGGGAAAAATAGCAAATGGACTCTGAAAATTCTGAAAATTTGCAAATCTCATTATTAAATCATTTGGAAGATATTGGCGAAAGAAAATCTTGATTCGGAGTTCGTTTGCAAAATGGCCAAATCTCGGGCTTCTTATGTAGTAATTCAAGAAGGAAAATCTCGGAAAAAATAGCAAATGAGCTCCAAATCTTCTAAAATTTTGCAAATATCATTTTTAAATTATTTGGAAGAGATTGGCTTAAGAAAATCTTGATTCGGAGTTCGTTTGCAAAATGGCCAAATCTCGGGCCTCCTATGCAATAATTGAAGAAGATAAATCCCGGAAAAATAGCAAATGGACTCTAAAAATTCTGAAATTTTGCAAATATCATTTTTAAATTATTTGGAAGATATTGTTGAAACAAAATCTTGATTCAGAGTTCGTTTGCAAAATGGCCAAATTCCGAGCTCCTATGCAGTAATCCAAGCAGATAAATCCCGAAAAAATACCAAATGAGCTCAAAAAATTATGAAAACTTCCAGATCACACTTTTAAATTATTTGGAAGATGTTGGTGAAGAAAAATCTTGATTTGGAGCTCGTTTTAAAAATGATAAAATATGGGGGCATAAAAGGGCATTTTTGGAAGAAAAAATCCAAATAAATAGCAAACGGACTCGGATAATTTTGAAAACGTCCAAAACTCAATATTTTTATTATTTTGGAAGTATTAAAAAAATAAAAATTGAATTTGGAGTTCGTTTGATATTTATTTGCATCCGGGGGGGCAAAACGGTCATTTCACCCAAGCAACCGAAAAGGGCTTCTTTTGGCCTTTCAAAAAATCAGACTTGGGTTGGAAAAGAGAAGGTCTGGCCTGTCAAGGCCCAAAGGAAGGAGGAAGCTTCTGATTTTTTCAATCAAATGGCCAAAAATTAAGAGTTAGTTAGAGATTCTCTCTGATCAAGCCATGGTGATTAAGCCACATAGGCCAAGGGAGAGTGTCAACATTATTCTTGAACAGATATAATTTGGGACAGCTGATATGCTAATCTAAGGGTGATAATTTCATGATTTATTCACCTTGAATTATTAGCCATTTGATAGAAAATTAGTTGGGAAAAAATGACAACACCCTTGCATGAGAGAGAGGGCCATTCGGCCAGCTTAAGGGGGACTTTGATTTTGCTAATTTCTCTTAGTTTTTCTTAGTTTTTCTCTCCTTGGTTGAAAGAAAAAAGAAAAAGTTTAGTAAAGAAAGGAAAGTTTAAAGAGATAAAGCTTGAAATATAGCTTCTTGAGGTTGCTCTTGAGCACCAACTCTTGCACTTTCTTGATTTTCCATTCTTGTTTTTGCTATTTTGATTACTATTTGGTGAGTTTCCTTTTTAAATAAATGTTTTTTTTTTATTGTTCTTCTTAAGTTCTTTCTTCATCTCTTTCTTAAATATTTTTTTTTTACAATTTCTCACCATGGCCGAATGGCCTACATTTTTTTATTAATATTGTTGTTTTGTTTATTTTATCATGTTATTATTGTTATTTTCTTTAATCTTGATGTTTTAAGTGTTATTCTACTTCATACTTGAGTGATATTTTAATTTGGTTGCTTCTTTTGTTGCCATTTATGATTTAAATACTATATTCTTGCATTTTTAATTTTCTATTTTCATAATGTTTAAATTTGTTGATGTTTTAGATTTAGTATATCAAGTGTTTGTGAAAATGCTTGTGTGGTGTTTGCATGATTTGAGTTTTATATTTTAGTTGAGCATGTTAGTATATCAAGTGTTTGTGAAAATGCTTGTTTGGTTTTAGTATTTCTACTTTGTGTTTGCATGTTTTGAGTGTTATATTTTAGTTGAGCATGTTAGTATATCAAGTGTTTGTGAAAATGCCATGCTTGTTGGAGCTTGAGGCCATTCGGCTACTCTATGTGTTTTGCATTTTTGCCATGTTACTTAGTAGTTTTTGCATTTGCATGACATTTGATTTAGTTTTGCATGTTAGTATACCAAGTGTTTGTGAAAATGCCATGCTTGTTAGGAACCATAGGCCATTCGGCCACTCCTTGAATTCTAGCATTGTATGTGCATTCTTGCCATGTTAGTTGATAGGTTAGCATTTGCATGATATTTGGTTGAGTTTTTGGTTTAAGCATGCTTTGTGTTTTTGAAAATGCCATGCATATTTTAGTTATTAGGTTTGGTTTATTTTCCATGCATGTTCATACATTTTAGACCTAGGTTGCATTAAATGCCATGCAAGTTCATTTAGGTCTAGGTCACTATATTGATGGCATGCATTTTTTCATGACATTTAGGTTTAAACTCATGCATTTCATGCACTATGTTTGCTGTATTGTTTTCATGCATTTCATGTTCATGGCACTTGACTAATGACTTAGGCCAATTAATGATTCAAAGTCATGCTCTCTTGAGTATACTAGTGGAAAATTAAGGTTGGTCAAATTGATTATTCTACCTTTGTGATTTTTTTACTTAGCCAATTTTTGTCTAACTTTTAAAAAGTCCTAGCTACTGTTTGTGAGTCATTTTGTGAGTTTTAAATATTTTTACTTTGATTTTTAAATGATTTTATCAAAGGCAAAAATGTATTTTGGCAAAACAGTTTTTTTCACCCAGTACTCGTACTTTCCCGATTTTTCTAGGCATTCATATTTAATTAGAAAATTAATCTGATTTTTTACCATGTAGTTTTACATGTCCTGAGTCTCCAGTATGTTTTTTATATTTTTTTGAATTTTTAAAAATAGGGTAAAAATCGTGGCTTAAAACTGGACAGTGGAGTCAGAATTGAATTTAAAGAAAAATCATTTTTCTGTTTTGGTTAAGTCACCTAGAGGGAGTTGATTAGGAAGTTTAGCTACTGACTTAGGGTAGTTTCTAAGCCTTTTTGAACTCTAAAAATGATTTTTTAAGTCTCGAGTTAAGGGTGGTCAAGTCCGAGATTTTAAACTTAGGAAATTAGAGCCATTTAAAAAAAAGGTTTAGCCCAGTTTTTATTTTTAATCTAAGCTTTTCAAAATTGTTTTCAAACAATCGCAAAGTATTTTGGTTTTAGAATATTTAATTTGACATATTTTCCTAAGGTAGCCGGATATCTTTTTAGATATACGGATTTCCTCAATTAAAGGAAAAAAAATACATTTTCATACATTGCATTTTCCATATTCATGCATTTTATATAATATGTGATTTTTGCTATGATAATTTCTATGATATTGTTATGATTTTGAGTTATGTTATATTGTTTATTATATGATTTGGAATATTTCATGATATCCTATGCTTTTTATTTAGTTATTTTTTTGTCATATTATTTAGCATATACTATCTTCATGCATTATTATTTTCATTTTTATTTTCATGCATATTATATGATAGCATTATTTTATATTTATGTCATTTAAATTATATGCCATATCATTCATATTTGCCATTTCATTCAAATTATTTCATCTCATATAGAATATATTATGTGACCTAGGTCATTTCATGTAGAATATATTATGTTACCTAGGTCATTTCATTTAGGATATATATATTATGTCATTTAGGATATTTTATTTCATTTAAAATATATCATATGATTTAGAATATTGCATTTCATATAGAATATATTATGTTACTTAGGTTATTTCATTTCATTTAGAATATGTCATATAACTTAGGACATTTTATTTCATTTAGAATATGATAAGGCATTTAAAGTATATCATATCATTTAGGATGCATTATATTATTTAGATTATGCCATGTTATTTTATTTATATCATGCATATACATATTCATATCTTTTAAAATGTTTTCAAAAGGATAATGATTTTTCAATAAAAAATAAATATATTCCCGAGTTAAAATAATTCATGAGTTCTCTACCGGGTTTGTTGGAGGGAATATCATCAATTATCATTAATAAAGGAATATCTTTCTTTCAAAAAAGAGAATGATTTGGAAAGTTTTCCAAAACTAATAAAAATTTCTATATTTGCCACGTTTGTTGGGGAATATAGGAAAACTTTGAATTCATAAATTCCGGATCATTTTCAATTAAAAAATGGAATTATTTTTCTTTAAATTGGGAATTAACTTGAAATACTAAATTTAAAACCGACTTTTTATCGAGACTTGAGATAACACATGATTAATAGGGTACCGTTTTATACGGGCGTTGTGGGGGTGCTAATCCTTCCCCACACGTAACCGAGTCCCGAACCCGTTTCTTTGATTTCTCTGGTTTAAAACGCAGACTTGAAATTGGTTTTAAAAATGTTTTAATTAATTTTTAAAATATTTTATAAAACCGGTTTTAATAGGTGGCCGATCACACCTAGCTAAAAAAGATTGGTGGCGACTCCATGTCGTTTTCAATGTCATTTTCAAAACCTTCATTTATCTAGATGAATTAAGTCGACTTTTCCTCGGTTTTTTTTTTAATGTCACGCTTAACAAATAATAAAGTCTTGCGATGAGACTCGTTATTTTTTAGGTTGCGACAAGGGATATTAGGGAAGTTAGGACTCCGATGCTGACAGTATGGGTTGCAATGGTCAAGGCAGGATTGGTGGAAAATACAGATAGTTTGAAAATGGTTGCAAAAAGAGGGTGCATAATTGGTGCCCGTTCCATAAGTGTGGAGGCCATGACATACAGGACTGCGGGGACTTTCGAATTAAAGTCGAAAGGATGATGGATAATGGGGAAGCCCAATTCTACGTGGAGATAGAGGAGAAAATAGAAGTCATTGAAAATGCTGGTGGCTATGGGATAGAAAGACCCCTGATCATCTATTATGATGAACCGAAGGAAAAAGTTATGCCAGTCATTGAGGAAAATGCGCCCAAGTTAATCATTGATTTACCTGTTTCCTTTTCATACAAGGAAAACAAGGTTGCACATGGAAATACGACTGCAACATGGTTATGCCTGGGTCTTCAAACCAGCAGGATATCACAGGTGTAGGGCATTTAACCCGAAGCGAAAGGTGTTATGCTCTGGAAGCTGCTGAACAGGGGTTAGCAGGGAAAGACAGAGGAGCAGATAAAGGGAAAAAGGTAGTCGAGCCAGTCCATATTGAGATGGATTTGCCAAAAGAAACAGAGAGGGGATCAACCCCGGTTAACAGAATAAAAGAACCAGTATGTGAGAAGGAAGCCTGTGAGTTCTTAAAATTCATAAAGCACAGTGAGTATAGCATGGTTGAACAACTGCAGCGTCAACCAGCTAGAATCTCAATCTTATCCTTGCTTTTGAATTCAGAGCCATACAGAAATGCCCTGTTAAGAGTATTAAATCAGGCATACGTGGCTAATAATATATCAGTAGAAAAATTGGACAGGCTGGTGGGAAATATCGCAGCAGATGACTACATATTTTTCAGCTATGAGGAGATACCACCCAATGGTATTGGATCCACGAAAGCTCTCCATATAACTACCACTTGTAAGGGCACATATTACCAAGGGTCCTTTTGGATAATGGTTCTTCACTAAATGTGATGCCTTTAGCAACCCCATCCAAATTGCCAGTGGATATATCTTATATGATACCAAGTTGCACAGTGGTCAGGGCTTTTGATGGAACAAGGAGAGAGGTTATAGGAACCATTGAAGTTCCTCTGGAGATAGGCCCGTGCATTTATACGGTGAACTTTTAGGTCATGGATATTAATCCATCTTATAATTGCTTGTTGGGAAGGCCGTGGATTCAGCTGGGGCTATACCCTCGTCTCTACCAAAAGCTGAAATTTGTGATGGAGGGCCGTTTGATCACAGCATCAAGAGAAGAAAACATAATAGCCTCCGCATCTACTGAATCTCCTTATGTTGAGCCCAATGAAGATGTCATGGAGTGTTCTTTTCGGTCTTTAGAATTCGTAAATGCAGTTTTCGTCGCTGAAGGACGAAAAATTCCGAAACCAAGATTGTCCAAGAACACAAGGCTGGGAGTAAGAACCACCGTGGGAAAAGGCTGCAGGGCTGGAAAAGGATTGGGGAAATATCTTCAAGGAATGGCTGGAGCGATGCAAGTTATAGGAAAGAAAGATCGGTTTGGCCTAGGGTATCTTCCGAAGGCCCATGAGAAAAGGAAACAAGTTGAAAGAACCGAAAAGGGAGGATGGCCCGTCTTACGGGTATGGATATTGAATGGGAGCCTATGATATTCCCACCTATCCTTCACAGCTTTCGCTCAGCCGGTTCTCTGTTCGGAGAAAAGAATTCTGATGATGTGCTCATAATGATAGAGCAAGCCTTCGAGAGATTCCAGGTGAATAGGATGAGCATATGTATGATGTGGAGATCTGCATGACTGAGGAAGACATAATTGAAAGAGAGAATGCTAATTGGATGGTGCGACCTTGTCCACCAAGATATAGACTAACCAACTGGAGTGCGACTGAGTTGCCCATAATTTTTAAGTCTATTCCAACGGAATACTTTTAAAAAAGCAATCTTAATTATCTTTACCCAGAGATATTAAGGGTTTTTTTTTTGTAATGGGCTTTTTTAACATTTTCATTCAATAAATAACAAGCACAATGCCTTTTATCCATATTTGATGTGTCTATATTCTTTCATTTTTGTTATTTATTTTGTTTTCATTATTATTTTCCTGTATTGTTTCTTCTCCAACTATTTACAGGTGTGCGGATGCGGAATATGAGGACCTTTCTGTCAGTAATTCTAAAATTGATTTTGAAAAACCCATTTGCACGGAGAATTTTGAGGCTAACGAAGATACTAAGGATTATGGTCTACCTCCGGATCTATTAACGAACATACCAAAGAGCCATGGTGACCTTGTTTCATGATATGATGCATAAGGGAATTGAGGTCTACGTTGATGATATGATCGCAAATTCACAAGGAGAAGAGGGGCATATTGCGAATCTTAAGAAGCTCTTTGAACGATTAAGGAAATTTAGACTCAAGATAAATCCAGTAAAATGCACTTTTGGAGTCACCTCGGGGAAATTGTTGGGTTTTGTCGTCAGCAAAAGAGGAATTGAGATTGACCCGGATAAAGTGAAGGCTATTCAGAATCTGCCACCACCTCGTACTCAAAAGGAAGTAAAAGGCTTTCTGGGGAGATTGAATTACATTGCTCGGTTTATTTCTCAATTAACCGACAAATGTGATCCAATATTTAAGCTACTTCGAAAACGTGATCCAGGAGAATGGGATGAAGGTTGTCATATTGCATTTGAAAAGGTTAAACATTATCTATCCAACCCACCAGTACTAATGCCACCTATTCTGGATAAACCAATGATACTGTATTTATCAGTATTTGAGAGATCTATGGGTTGTGTTTTGGGGCAGCTTGATGAAACTAGAAAGAAAGAACAGGCAGTTTACTACCTCAGCAAGAAGTTCACAGATTATGAGTTGAAATATTCATCGGTAGAGAAATTATGTTGCGCTTTAGCTTGGACTGCTCGAAGACTCAGACAGTATATGTTGTATCACACAACGTGGTTGATTGCTAAGCTGGATCCAGTCAAATACATGTTGGAAGCACCTTCTTTGTCAGGAAGGACCGCAAGATGGCAGGTTTTATTGTCAGAATACGATATTGTATATGTAAGTCAAAAAGCTATCAAGGGCAGTGCAGTGGTTGAATTCTTGGCAAGTCGGGCAGTGGAAGATTATGAGCCGTTGAACTTTGATTTTTCGGATAAAGATTTGATGTATGTGTCACAAGCAGATGAGATTCCCTTGAAGAAGAAAGTATGGAAAATGTACTTTGATGGCACATCTAACGCCATGGGGCATGGAATCGGTGCAGTGCTTATATCCCCAGAAGAAGATTATTATCCTTTCACTGCCATATTGGATTTTGATTGTACAAATAATACTGTTGAGTATGAAGCATGTACTATGGGCCTTCGTGCTGCAGTGGGCAGAAAGATCAAAGTATTGGAAGTTTTAGAGACTCAGCCTTAGTGATTTACCAGCTACGAAGAGAATGGGAAACCTGAGATACAAAGCTAATCCGTTACCGAGAACTCATACTGAGTTTATTGGAGGAGTTTGAAGAAGTGAATTTCAATTACTTTCCTCGAGAAGAAAATCGAACGGCAGATGCTCTGGCTACTTTGTCATCAATGTTTAAAGTGAATGAAGGGGTTGAAGTTGTGCCAATAAAGATGAGTATATATGAGTCTCCTGCTCACTGTCTGAGTATTGAAGAAGAAGAAGAAGATGGCCTCCCTTGGTATAACGACATCTTGCAGTACATCAAGAGTCAACAGTATCCAGAACAGGCAACAGAGAATGACAAGAGGACTCTGAGAAGGCTAGCAATGGGTTTCGTTCTAGACAGTGAGATTCTCTACAAGAAAGGGAAAGATCAAGTCCTATTGAGATGTGTCGGGTCTGCCGAAGCTCGAAGAACCATAGAAGAGGTCCATGAAGGGATATGTAGCACTTATGCTAATGGTCACATCCTTGCTAAACAGATTATGAAGGCAGGTTACTATTAGTTGACAATGGAAGGAGATTGCATCAGTTATTCCCGGAAGTGCCATAAATGCTAGATATATGCAGATAAGATTCATGTCTCGCCATCGCCATTACATGTCATGACTGCAACATGGCCTTTTTCAATATGGGGAATGGATATGATCGGGCCTATTACTCCAAAAGCTTCAAATGGACATCGTTTCATCTTGGTGGCCATAGATTATTTCACAAAGTGGGTAGAAGCTGCTTCCTATGCGAATGTAACAAAGTCGGTGGTATGCAGATTCATCAAGAAAGAAATCATATGCCACTACGGTTTGCCAGGAAGAATTATTTCGGATAATGCTCTCAATTTGAACAATAAGATGATGAGAGAAGTGTGTACTCAATTCAAGATCACACATCATAATTCGGTACTTTACCGTCCGAAGATGAATGGCGTAGTAGAAGCAACTAACAAGAATATCAAGAAGATTGTTGAGAAGATGACCAATGTGTACAAAGATTGGCATGAGATCTTTCCTTTTGCTCTTCATGCATATCGTACTTCGGTCCGCACATCTACAGGGGCAACGTCGATTTCTTTGGTATACGGGATGGAAGTAGTGCTACCTATTGAAGTTGAAATCCCTTCACTTCGGGTTTTGATGGAAGTTGGCCTAGAAGAAGCAGAATGGGTTAGAGCTTGTTATGAATAGTTGAATCTCATCGAAGAGAAAAGATTGAAAGCAATTTGTCATGGGCAGTTGTATCAGAAAAGGATGATTCGAGCCCATAACAAGAAGGTTCGCCCCATACAGTTCCGAGAAGAGGAGTTGGTATTGAGAAAAATTCTCCCTATAGTGAAAGACACGAGAGGAAAATGGGCTCCAAATTGGGAAGGACCCTATGTGGTAAAAAGAGCTTTTTCTGGAGGAGCATTGAGTTTAACTAGAATGGACGGGGATGATTTTAGACCTCCCGTGAATGCTGATGAACTGAAGAAGTATTATGCTTGAAAAAAAATGTGTGTGATGCTGTGCACATGGAAATTCAAATGATTCCAAGTGTAAAAATAGAAATTCTATATATCTATTTCCCCTGAGAATTGCTTTTCAAAGAGAATATTCATGCTTGATATGATGAATGGCCATCTTTCATATTCCTTTCACTAATAAGAAATTATCCTTAGTCACCCCTTTGAGCCTTAGGAATTATTTCTTTCTTTAAACCTTGATCGAGGATCACCCTCTATAGTGGAGGGCAAATGCGAGGAAAAATAATCAAAAAAAATCATCATGGAAAAAAGAAAGCCATCGAAAAATGTGGCAAATGAAAGCTAACAAAGCAAAAAAAAAAATAAAAAAAAAGTCCAAAAAGGGACAAATGTTTCAAGAATGAATTCTCCTCAGGAAATGATCCTTGATCCAATCACCCTTAAACACATTTTGGGCCTATTTATCCTTTCTTTCTAAACCAAAACCTTGGCCTACATTACGTGCTTTAAAAGCCCATTTTGATCTAGCATGGATCTTTAATTTGAAAGGTTAATCTCAGAAGTCATCCCATCTTTTGAATTGATATTTTTTCCTTGGAAGCATTTAGAACTCTCAGATGCATGGTAGAATAAAAAAAATGGAAATGAAAAAAGAATGTAAAAGGAGAGGTTTAAGCCGAAAACCCGCAAAGGGCGACTTAATACCAAATGGAGGACACTTGAGTTGAAAACCCATAAAGGGCGGCTCAAGTACTAATCAAACTTTGAATCAATGCTCCGTGTAAAGGGAGAGAAAGTATCTGACAATCAGAAGAAAGGGGAACAACTCAGTCTGATGTAACTACAAAAGCTAAGAGGTTACCCAAGTGAATTGCTCGTTCAAGAGAAATTTCAGATGGTTTGAAAAGGGAGGGGTCCAAGATATTCCGCATCCGGGGCATCTACAGCCTATAACCTTACATTTGTTTCTTATATCCGTGATATTTATTTTTACTATTTTAAAACATTTCTTGCAATCAATTCTTATTATCCTTTTCATGACAATTTTTGCTTGATTCATATTCTCTTTCATATACTTTTGAGATGCATTATGGTTGTTATTAAATTGAATGATGATTAGTAATAAAAATCTTTAAATAAAAGTATTTCAAAGTATTACTAAGGAATAGATTTAAATCTTGGGAAAGATTTGGAAAGATCACCAAGAAAAGAAAACAGTGAACGTGTGGGAAACTCCATCACGAAGCCAAAAAATCTGTGAACTTCAGCGAAAGACAGAAACTGAGACTGTTTGACAAGATATCTTGAGTGAAGAATTCCTTAAGTGGGGCATCAATGAACAATTGAAGACTCTGTCATGAAGTCAGATAATCTGTGAACCTCATAGAAACCATGGATTAGAAATCATGGCACAATCATTTGATTGCATTTATTTTTAGGAAACATACAAGCATTTGCAAAGCATGACATTCTCATCATTGCATTTAGATAACAGTGAAGAAATCAAGGAAACTTGGACTTCCCCAAAGAGAACTCGTTTTGCTTCTCAAAAGATTCAGACTCTGAGACCGCCATCGAGGTATTTCCTTCTGTTTTAAATCGAATTCATTTTGTTTATCAGACGAGTCGAGCCTTGAGACCTTCGTCAAGGTATTTTCAAATCATCAGTTTTAAAGACCTTCGGGCACCAGTTTTAAAGACCTTCGGCACCAGTTTTAAAGACCTTCGGGCACAAGTTTTAAAGACCTTCGGGCACCAGTTTTAAAGACCTTCGGGCACCAATTTTAAAGACCTTCGGGCACCAGTTTTAAAGACCTTCGGGCACCATTTTTAAAGACCTTTGAGCACCAATTTTAAAGACCTTTGGGCACCAGTTTTAAGGATCTTCTGACACAAATTTTAAAGACCTTCGGGCACCAGTTTTAAAGACCTTCGGACACCTTTTTTAAGATCTTCAAGCACTATTCTTAAGACCTTCGGGCACAATTTTTTTTCTTTTGAAAATCGAACCCATTTCCTTAAGACGAGTCGAGCTTTGATTAGTCAGGGAATTCAATTTAAGAACAAATCTTCAATTTACAGCTTTTTCATGAAAAATGAAAAAATGACAGAAGAATGAAAAAGAAACTCCTTTCCCTTTCCTTCACATGTGATTTCACTAACCGTACAAAATTAGTGTTTGTTTATCTTTGCCCGATTCCTGATTCTCAGCAATAGCCAAAGAGGGGCAGCTGTAGACACCTAATTTTGTCCGGACCACTAAAACAGGTATGTTTTCTTCCTAAATTGATCTTTCAGAATGTAAAAACAATTTTTTCATCCTGCAGGTGGTACTCCGAGACTTAGTTTAAAAGGGTGAGCATAAAAAGTCAACCCCAAAACAAGTCAACCCCAAAAAGTCAACTATTGAAAAAATCAACCCACTTTCAAAATCAAGATTTGAAGTTCAATTGAAAAATGGTGAAAAAATTTTGATAATCCGAAGTCTACATTGAAAGATATGGAGTTCGGAAGTTGGGTTGTGTAGATTCAGTAGAAAGAAAACCTTAATCCGAGAAATTTGGGGAAAAGTGCTTAAACGATCGAATTGGTCGAAATTGAAGGTTCCAAATGAAAGATAAGCACTGACTACGGGTAATGGAGAAGCCACTTGAAAGAAAAACCGAAAGAAAAGTCAATCCGAGAGAAAACAGAGAATTAGGGTTTTTGGTGGATTTCGGTGAAATCGGGAAGAATTACAGAAATGGTCCAACTTGGAAAGACTAAAGCCCCAATGAATGAGGAATGATTTAAAAGGGATAGCCCAAGACTCAGCTTGAAGAAAATCTGAAAATCGGACTTGTTTTGAGCAAAACCGAGTTTCAGAGGCAAAAGGGCAAAATTGGAAAATTTGGAAAAAATAGCAAATGGACTCCGAAAATCCTGAAAATTTTCAAATCTCATTTTTAAATTATTTGAAAGAGAATGGAGAAATAAAATCTTGATTCGGAGTTCGTTTGCAAAATGGCCAAATCCCGGGTCTCTAATGTAGTAATTCAAGAAGGAAAATCCTGAAAAAATAGCAAATGAACTCCAAATCTTCTAAAAATTTGAAAATATGAATTTTAAATTATTTTAAAGATATTGGCCAAAGAAAATCTTGATTCGGAGTTCGTTTGCAAAATGGCCAAATCTCGGGTCTCTTATGCAGTAATTCAAGAAGATAAATCTCGAAAAAATAGCAAATGGACTCCAAAAATTCTAAAAATTTGCAAATCTCATTTTTAAATTATTTGGAAGAGATTGGTGAAGAAAAATCTTGATTCGGAGTTCGTTTGCAGAATAGCCAAATCCCGAGCCCCTATGTAGTAATTCAAGAAGATAAATCCCGAAAAAATACCAAATGAGTTCCAAAAATTATGAACATTTCCAGATCACACTTTTAAATTATTTGGAAGAGATTGGTGAATAAAAATCTTGATTTGGAGCTCATTTAAAAAAATGGTAAAATGAGCAAACAGACTCGGAAAATTTTGAAAACTTCCAGAATTAAATATTTTATTATTTTGAAAGTATTAAAAAAATAAATTTTGAATTTGGAGTTTGTTTGCTATTTATTTGCATTCGGGTGGCAAAATGGTCATTTTACCCAAGCAACCAAAAAGGGCTTCTTTTGGCCTTTCAAAAAATTAGACTTGGGCTGGAAAAGAGAGTGCTGGCCTGCCAAGGCCCAAAGGAAGGAGGAAGCTTCTGCTTTTTCAATCAAATGGTCAAGAATTAAGAGTTAGTTAGAGATTTTCTTGATCAAGCCATTGTGATTAAGCCACATAGGCCAATGCATGAAGAGGGAGAGTGTCAACATTATTATTGAACAACTGTTATTATGGACGGCTGATATGCTAATCTAAGGGTGATAATTTCATGATTTTTCACCTTGAATCACTAGCTCTTGGATGGAAATTGGTTGGAATCAAAATGACAACATCCTTGGAGGAGAGAGGGGATTTTCGGCCAGCACTAAAGGGGGGCAAATTTTCATTTTAGCTCACTTCATTTTCAGATTTCTTCTTGGTTTTTCTTAGTTTTTTCTCTCCTTGGTTGAAAGCAAAAAGAAAAAGTTTAGAAAAGAAAGGAAAGTTTGAAGAGATAAGGCTTGAAATATAGCTTCTTGAGGTTGCTTTTAGCACCAACTCTTGCACTTTCTTGATTTTCCGTTCTTGTTTTTGCTATTTTGATTATTATTTGGTGAGTTTTCTTTTTAAATAAGTTTTTTTTTTATGTTCTTCTTAAGTTCTTTCTTCATCTCTTTCTTAAATAATTTTTACAATTTTTTTCTTATTTTTTATTAATGGCCGAATGACCTATATTTTTTTTATTATGGTTGCTATTTTTGCTTTAGTTTATCATGTTATTTATGTTATTTTCTTTAATCTTGATGCTATAAGTATTCTTCTACTTCATATATTTGAATCATGTTTTAATTTGGTTGCTTTGTTTGTTTAGTATATCAAGTGTTTGTAAAAATGCTTGTTTGGTTTTAGTATTTCTATTTTGTATTTGCATGATTTGAGTGCTATATTTTAGTTGAGCATGTTAGTATATCAAGTGTTTGTGAAAATGCTTGTTTGGTTTTAGTATTTCTACTTTGTGTTTGCATGATTTGAGTGTTATATTTTAGTTGAGCATGTTAGTATACCAAGTGTTTGTGAAAATGCCATGCTTGTTGGAGCTTGAGGGCATTCGGGTACTCCATGTGTTTTACATTGTATGTGCATTTTTGCCATGTTAGTTGGTAGGTTTTGCATTTGCATGACATTTGATTGAGTTTTTAGTTTAAGTATACCAAGCGTTTGTGAAAATGCCATGCTTGTTAGGAATCATAGGCCATTCGGCCACTCCATGTATTCAAGCATTATGTGTGCATTTTTGCTATGTTAGTTGATAGGTTAGCATTTGCATGATATTTGGTTGAGTTTTTGGTTTAAGCATGCCTTGTGTTTGTGATATTGCCATGCATATTTTAGATGTTAGTTTAGGTTTATCTTGCCATGCATGTTCATGCATTTAGACTTAGGTTACATTAAATGCCATGCAAGTTCATTTAGGTCTAGGTCACTATATGGATGCCATGCATTTTTTCATGACATTTAGGTTTAAACTCATGCATTTCATGTATCATATTTGCTGTAATTTTTTATGCATTTCATGTTCATGCCACTTGACTAATGACTTAGGCCAATTAATGGTTCAAAGTCATGCTCTCATGAGCACACTTGTGAAAAATTAAGGTTTGTCAAATTGATTATTCTACCTTTGTGATTTTTTTTTACTTAGTCAATTTTTATCTAACTTTTAAAAAGTCTTAGCTACTGTTTTTGAGTCATTTTGTGAGTTTTAAATATTTTTACTTTGATTTTTAAATGATTTTATCAAAGGCAAAAATGTATTTTGACAAAACAGTTTTTCTTCACCGAGTACTCATACTTTTTCGATTTTTCTGGGCATTCATCTTTAATAAAAAAATTAAGCTGATTTGTTCCCATGTAGTTTTACATGTCCTGAGTGTCCAGTATTTTTTTTAGATTTGTTTGAATTTTTACAAATAGGATAAAAAATCGTGGCTTAAAACTGAACGTTGGAGTCTGAATTGAATTTGAAGGAAAATTATTTTTCTGTTTTGGTTAAGTTACTTAGAGGGGGCTGATTAGGAAGTTTAGCTATTGACTTTGGGTAGTTTCTAAGCCTTTTTAAACTCTAAAAATAATTTTTTAAGTCTTGGGTTAAGGGTGGTCAAGTTCGGGATTTTAAATTTAGGAAATTAGAGCCATTTAAAAAAAATTTAGCCCAGTTTTTATTTTTAATCTAAGCTTTTCAAAATTGTTTTCAAACAATCACAAAGTATTTTGGTTTTAGAATATTTAATTTGACATATTTTCCTAAGGTAGCCGGATATCTTTTTAGAGATACAGATTTCCTTAATTAAAGGAAAAAATACATTTTCATCCATTGCATTTTCCATATTCATGCATTTTATATAATATGTGATTTTTGCTATGATAATTTCTATGATATTGTTATGATTTTGAGTTATGTTATATTGTTTATTATATGACTTGGAATATTTCATGATATCCTGTGCTTTTTATTTAATTATTTTTTTGTTATATTATTTAGCATGTTCATGCATTATTATTTTCATTTTTTTTCCATGCATATTATATGATAGCATTATTTTATATTCCATGTCATTTAAATTATATGCCATATCATTCATATTTGCCATGTCATTTAAATCATTTCATTTCATATAGAATATTTATGTTACTTAGGTCATTTCATTTCATGTAGAATATATTATGTTACTTGGGTTATTTCATTTCATTTAGGATATATTATGTTACCTAGATTGTTTCATTTCATATAGAATATATTATGTTACCTAGGTCATTTCATTTCATTTAGAATATATCATATAACTTAGGATATTTCATTTCATTTAGAATATGCTAAGACATTTAAATCATATCATATCATTTAGGGTGCATTATATTATTTAGATTTTGCTATGTCATTTTATATATATCATGCATATACATATTCATATCTTTTAAAATATTTTCAAAAAGATATTGATTTTCAATAAAATGAAGCTATTCCCGAGTTAAAATAATTCATGAGTTCTCTGCCGGGTTTGCTGGGGAGGATATCATCAATTATCATTAATAACAGAATATCTTCTTTAAAAGGAGAATGATTCGGAAAGTTTTCCAAAACTAATAAAAATTTCTATATTTTGCCACGTTTGTTGGAGAATATAGAAAAATTTTGAATTTATAAATTCTGGATCATTTTCAATTAAAAATGAAATTGTTTTTCTTTAAATTGGGAATTAACTTGAAATACTAAATTTAAAACCGATTTTTTTATCGAGACTTGAGATAACACATAATTAATAAGGTACCGTTTTATACAAGCGTTGTGGGGGTGCTAATCCTTCCCCGCACGTAATCGAGTCCCGAACCCGTTTCTTTGATTTCTCTGGTTTAAAACACAAACTTGAAATTGGTTTTGAAAATGTTTTAATTAATTTTTAAAATATTTTATAAATTTGATTTTAATAGGTGACCGATCACACCTAGCTAAAAAAGATTGGTGACGACTCCATGTCTTTTTCAAGGTCATTTTCAAAAACCTTCATTTTTCTAAAATAATTAAATCGACTTTTCCTCCTTTTTTTTTTTTTAAATGTCACGCTTAACGAATAATAAAGTCTTGCGATGAAACTTGTTATTTTTTTAAGTTGCGACAATGATCATTACAAAAAAAATATTAAAACTGATTTAAAAAATCAAATAAGTTAATTTTTTATAAAAAAAATTTTAAAAAATCAAAATCTTGTACCAACCGATACATACCGATATGGACCGATATTGACCGATATAAACCGATATATACCGGTACGGAATTAAAATTTGAGTATACCAATTTAATTGAAAAGTAAGACATTCCGGCCGCTACAACCGACACTGGAACGGACCACTATGAATTAACCACTCAATTCTCTATGTGCCTAATATCTTTAATTCACCATAATTAAACAGTCTAACAGAGCTTTTGCATGGTTCATTGAGAACAGCTGCAGTTAAACAAGTCTCTTCTAAAACTAAAGTTATTCATCCACATGTTTGTACAAAAAAAGAAAATGGCTATTCTTGTTTACTCCATTAAAACAACAAAGAAAATCCGGCTGAAGAGGAACTAGCAGCAAAAGCTTGTTAGCAGCCAAGCATAACCGCAGCGACAAGTTTCAGGAAAAAATAGGAAAAACCTTCCTTGACATGTCGGCGCTGCAAGAAACACAAACAAGGATTGGAAATCAAGCAGTAGCCGTCAGGCACGGGTGAAAGGCAGTGCCACATACTATCCACTGTCGTTTTCTCCCCCGTGGTACGATACATCCAGGAACCTTCAGCCACTCCCTGCTCATCACATTGTACGTAACTAATCGGTTCATTTGTATTGATCTCAATGACAACATGAGCAAACCTTTGTTGCCCAAGCAAGTCATTCTAACCTGCATCCCATAAAACTCTAAGCACCATATGTTTGGCATTCTGTCAACCTCCTTCCACAAGAGTGTCATCTTCTGCAGCTCCCATATGCAGACACAAGTGGCGGCGTTTTTTGTCAGCAATCCCACAAGCATGATCCTGCCCTCGTACTCTGCGAGTGTGTGGTCACTCAGATGTAGTGGGGCCGGGATAATAAATTGCTTCCATACCCCAGTCACCATATTGTAGGACACAATCCCTTCAGGGTCTGACCGCATGAAGTAAAGTGTGCTACCAAAGGACACTGCTTGTGACCGAAAGTTCAGTGATAGTGGTAGCTTAATGTTTGAGGGCATGCTTCCTGGTCGACTCCATGAATTCTTCACCGAGTCATAAACTTCATACTCTCCATCACACCCCACCCACAGGATCTTGTAGCCTCCACTGGTTGAATTTCCATTCAGAGTCATTCCCACAGCAACACGCGACCACACTTTAACTGACCTAGCCGGCAACTCTTTAAATGACTGAGTCAAAGGATTGCAGACATAGAAGTTCCTATGACCAATATCAAGAAAGCAAACTAGACCACCCGCAGAAGCAACTGGCAGAACAATCATCTTTGCTGGCAGAAAAGAGATTGTGGGGTGGTGCCATTTCCTCATGGAAGGGTCATACATGGCTCCAACATTCATATTTTCATGAGTAATGGTATAGAACCAGGGATCGGCTTGTGGGATTGCGGCACAATGCTGAGAGAAACTTTGTGAGTCCAGCAAGGAATTCCATTTACGGCAAACTGAGCGGAAGCGGAAGAATGTGGCAATGGGAAGTCTAGCAATGACAACTTCGAAAAGGTCTTCGGGGAATTCTTTCCAAATTTCTTGTTCCAGAACCTCAGATGTAGTACTTCCAGGTAATTTCCCTCGGTTCCGCTCCTTTCGTGATTTCTTGCTTGGTGGAGGCTTGAAAGGTTCCAACATCTTACAGTTTCCAGATTTCCCAGCAGCCATTACAAGACTGCAGTAATCGTCTGCAGAAGTATCATCGATATCGGGCAAGCACCACCTATGTGAAAGCTAACATGAGTTAGTCACGTTTCCTACTTTCTAGTTCAAATTGAAATAACCTGAATGATTACTAGATAACTACAATAAATTTTCGATCACTTAGCTTAAACACGTTTAAATCTTTAGTAGATGTGCCAATTGCACCATTGAGCACATTGCGATTCACATGGTACATATTTAGAGTTATTATGATCTGTTTAATTATACAGGCCTACACAGATAGTTCATCAACTATCCTCACCATCTTATTTATCAATAGATGCAGCAAAGGTACCTAATTACCAATCTTCCCCATTAGCTAAGTTTATAGGAAACAAAGAAAAAAAAAAAAGGACTGTTTCAGCAACATTTACAAATGGATGGTGTTAATGCACATCTTATTTATCAATGGTGAGGATAGTTCATCAACTATCCTCACCATCTTATTTATCAATAGATGCAGCAAATGTACCTAATTACCAATCTTCCCCATTAGCTAAGTTTATAGGAAACAAAGAAAAAAAAAAAAGACTGTTTTCAGCAACATTTACAAATGGATGGTGTCAATGCACACCTGGAAAAAAGAAAAAGACTTTTTAGCAACATTTACAAATAAATTTACAGGAGAATTAGGTCAGGACTGAGTAATTGACCAAAAACCAAACGATCCTAGAAAAATTCTTGGGATGAAATAAGAATACAAATTATAGTAGAAAATTTTCAAAACATAATAATTAAAAGTATTTGCATCCATATAAGATGGTTGGGCAAAGAAATATGAAGCTGCATATGGTCTCTATGCTCTTTACAGGCAAGTTAACCATTCTACCAAGCAGCAACTAGGACAAAGCTATATTGCAAGTAACTAGCAATACATCAGGATTTCAACATTTACATCATCTTTGAACTTTGATCATCCAACCCGTCACTTGATTCCAAGTAAGGCCCTAGCTACGGGCCTACACTGGATAAACATCTTTATGGCCATTTTGTAGGTGATCATGCAAGTAACTAGCAATACATCTCGATTTCAACATTCACATCATCTTTGAAACTTGATCATCCAACCCGTCACCTGATTTCAAGCAAGGCCCTATGCTACGGGCCTTCACTGGAAACATCTTTATGGCCATTTTGTAGGTGATCATGCAAGTAACTAGCAATACATCTGGATTTCAACATTCACATCATCTTAGGACTTTGATCATCCAACCCGTCACCTGATTTCATGTAAGGCCCTATGCTACGGGCCTTCACTGGATAAACATCTTTATGGCCATTTTGTAACAAAAATAAAGCTACGCCCAAGCAAACTATTATGCCACAAGAATTTGTATGCTCCAGCCATGATATAAAATCATGTTCCCAAACAAGTAAAATGCACCTTATCGTCCTCGTAATAACGCAAAACGCACCTTAACATTTTCCTTACTGGCCTTTACCTAACATTTTCATTAAAAAGGAACCTCAAAATGCACCTTAGCAAGATAGATGTTAACCACCTAACATTTTCCTTAGAAAAGAACCTTAGAGATACTGATCTTGACCAACTTCGGAAATTGCCTCCACCACTAATTATTGGACTATGTGGATACAAAATGCCTATACTAGTTAGAAGTTATAACATACACTAATATTTCATGATTAACAAATGAAAGAAGATATATGAACCTTACAAATATTGATTTTGACCAACTTTGGAAATTGCGTCCATCACTAATATTTGGACTGTGGATTCAAGATGCCTATACTAGTCATAATATACACTAATTTTTCAGGTCATCAGATGAAAGAAGATATGCCTAAATTATAACAGGTACTGGCTCAGTGGTTCTTAATCCTTTGAATTTAAAAAGTATCATGTCTGATAGGTCTACAGAAATCTCTAACAACTAACCTTGGTATAAACTTCAGCTCCTTTAGGATTTGAAAATTTAGCTCAAATTTGGACCAAAACATCAACTACAAGATCGCAAGGTTCTGACCTTCAACTTAATTGCATCAGAATCACAAACATAATATTCATAGTACTCATCAGAGTTTGTATTAAATGAGTAAGATTGGTGAAACGAATATAGAAACGTATAACTAGACCATGACAAAGCCACCTACCTAATTAGGTACAATAATTCTCCCAATTCATTGTGATTGCTATCACCAGTTAGTCTGTGTTTTTTAGTCATTTATATGGATCCAGAATATGTGCAACAGGATGTTTATGGTATGTTGTGAAAGAGCCCAAACTCAAATCATTGCACAGCCAAAGACCCTCTATTCCTCCAGCTATTCCACAGTATGTTGACAGCAATATGCTGTCAACTACATGCACTATTAAAAGAATATTTCAACTATGTGCTCAGTTACATTGCCAGGAATGCTTTTGCATAAAGCAGACCTATGCAGGAATATATATATATATATATATATATAGAGAGAGAGAGAGAGACCTACTGTTGAATATGAACAAGGGAACTAGCAGTAGACCTGGCAATCTGTGTATCCGTATCATGTTTGTGTTATTTTTCGTGTCATAATCGTGTTTAAGGTGTTATATATTTTATATAAATTTTGACACATTAATATGTTGTGTTATACAGATTTTGACACGTTTGAGCGTTCATGTTATCTTTCCGTATCGTGTTTTAAGTTATTTTTACCGTGTCATGTTCGTGTAATCGTGTCATGTCCAAAATTGACAGTACTAACCAGCAGTAACAACAAATGAGCACAGAGAAGCCGAGCATTATGAATTAACCAAGAAGCTTTTAAGAATCTACATGATTGGAATATGATGCAAGAATAATGGTAAAAACTAAAAAATGGCATAACTCAGTAATTTTTGTGAAAAAAAAAAGTAGAAATTAAGCAAATAATGAAATAAATGCCTCAAAATTTTAATATAATAAACATGCGGAAGCCCCTGAAAAAGAAAAATTGACAGGAAAAAAAAAAAAAAAAAAAAAACAAGACAGTGGCATAACAGCAGCAATTATACAAAAAGTTCAACAAAGAGAAAGGCAAGGAAATAAACTAACATGATTGGATAACATAGGAACACAAGATAACCTACGACTAAATCACCTAATTATTGTCACACAAAAAAAAAAAAACCCAGAAATGACAGAAGCAGAGAGAGAAGAAAAAAACAAAATTTGAAAAGAAAGACAGAGATAGGAGAGAGAGCCAAGAAGGAATTGAAGCGATCTATGTAAAAGAGAGAAAGGAAGGGAACCTGCTGCGGCGGTGATCGTCGGGGGGGTAAGGCAGTTGGCTGAAGTGAAGAAGGTGAAAAGGAGAGGGAAGAGGAGGAGGAGAGCCGTCGAGTTGCAAGAGCTCTTGAAGCTGACCGATGAGCTGCCTGAGCATGGCCAGCCCTTCCATGCCCCAACAACACAGAAAAACAAAACAAAACAAAACAAAATTTCCTTCTTCTCTGTTTTTCTTTTCTTTTCTTTTTTTTTTCTTTCGATAATTTCTTGTAATTATTCTGACCCGCACGCAACTGTCATTCTAAAGATCACACTTTTTACTCGAACATCTATGTACTTTCTTTTCCACTTTTGTCCTTTTCTTTTTATAATTGCCCTCCTCTTTGCTTCTGAATAAAAAATCGAATTGAATTTCATATGGATGTAATTTTTGGATTATCAATTCAATTTAAAATTAAATATGTAATTTTAATATTAAATATAGTAATTAATTAATAAAAATATGTATTTGTTTTAATGTTATGGTCTTTAATATATGAGGTTAAAAGTTCAAAATAATTTTAATAAAAATAAAAAAACTCGATTTTTTATCAGTTGAATCGATTTTCTATCGATTCATTATATATTGGATTCTTTAGTATGTGTCGGGCCGAACAGACCATTGATTTTCGATTAAATCGATCTGATCGATTGATTCAATCCGATTTTTTTAACACTGCTTTGCATTTTTTTTATTATTATTATCTTGTTTTGAAGGCAAATTTATCAAGATATATTTTTTTTTTAATTCTCAAATTACCTACATTTTGCAATTATATATCAAAATGAGCTGATTTTTTTGTCCGTTGGGAAGTCGTCATATCATATGGCGACTTCCCAACTTCAAATTTTATTTTATTTTTTTTAAATTAGGCTCGAAAGTCGCCATATGATATGGCGACTTCTGAGCTTAAAAATAAAAAAAAAATAAAAAAAAATGCACTGGGAAGTCGCCATATGATATGGCGACTTCCAGTGGTATTTTTTGCTTTTTTTTGTTACATTGTTGGGAAGTTGCCATATGATATGGTGACTTCCCAACACCTTTTTTTTTAATTTTTTAATTTAATATATTTTAATTAAATATTAAAAAATATTTTTTAATTATTTTAAAAGCCTAAATAATATTTTTTATAATATTATTATTTTTATATGTAATTAATTATTTTTTTATTTATTTATATATATAAAATAAATATATATATAAATTTTTTAAAAAGCATATTCTAACTTTTTATTTAAAAAATTTATATAATTTTTTTATTTAACTTTTTAAAAATTCTTAATATAAAAATTTAATATTCTAAATTTAATATTTTTAATTAAATATAAAAAATTAATATTTTAAAAGCCTAAATAATATTTTTTTTCAAATTATTTTAAAAGTCTAAATAATATTTTATTAATAATATTATTATTTTTATATATAATTATTTATTTATTTATATAATGATAAACAAAAATATAATGATAAATAAGAATAAATCAGCATATAACATAGAATGTGAAATATGTAAATATTACGAAATATGTAAATATTACAGGTGCAGAACATGTAATTGGTTTATTATTGATGCGAAGTCTCCCCCGATGTGCCAGATGGATAAGGACATTTACACGGCTATGACCTTCATTTCTACATAATGCACAACGTTTTGGTTGGCCTTTCTCCTTAAAGTCCATTTCATTACGAATACGACTTGATTTTGGCTGACCATGTGGATCTCTTCGTATTTTTTGATTGGGACACACTTCTGATCCATTATATTGAGGTCAATAACCTTCATTTGCAACTGGTTCAAACTCATGCCTATAAACATTGAATATAGTGTCAAGTTTATAGACATTGTCCACATATTGCATGCAATCTACATGGACATGTGCACAAGCAGCAACTACATGTGAACAAGGGAACCTTTGTGCTTGAAACTTCCCACAGTCACGCAACATCTCACTAAGATTTACTTTGTACTTCATTGCAGCAACTCCCTCTTGTGGGTTAAGTAACTCCTCAATCAAAAATGATTGATTTGCGCACGTAAAATTACGAACCGAGTGGGAGTTAGCTTTCCTACGATTTTCTTGCATTGTCATTGTGACTGTTTCACAGTATATGTGCCCTCCCTCGATCATTATTTATTGCTTTTTGCCCATCTTAACAAAAAGTTCAGTCAACCTATAATATGTTGCATGCACCAAAGCAGTAATGGAAAGATGGCGCGTCCCCTTCAACACTGAATTGATAGATTCAGCTAGGTTGGTTGTCATATGCCCATAGCGTCTTCCTTTGTCATATGATTGGACCCACTTCTCTTTGGAGATCCTATCAAGCCAATTAGCCGTCTCTGCGTTTTCTCCACGAAGAATCTCATACATCAAATGAAAATAAGGTCGCCTCAACTCATATCCTGATAAAATAAAAATAAAAAACTTGTTAATTTCAGTATTATTTTATATATTAAAGGAAATATAAGAGCTTAAAATAACTATGATCCGATTCCATACCCATGTTGACAATTTGTCGACGCAATTCCTTATTGTTAAACCTCTTCATGAAGTTAGCTGCAATGTGTCGAATGCAGTACATAGAGTATGCATTTGGAGGATTCTATCCACTACCATGGCGTCTGATTGCAGCTTTGATGGATTCATGTCGATCAGACATCAAGCATATGCCAGGTTGTGTTGTCACATATGTACGCAAATTAGTGAGAAAGAAGGACCAAGCCTTCGCTATTTCACCCTCTACAATGGCAAAGGCAAGTATATTTCAGTTGCCATCTTGTGCAATAGCTAACAACAATGTTCTTTTGTATTTTTCATATAAGAATGTACCGTCTATTTGTTCGATAGGTTTACAATACGGAAACCCTTCAATGCATGACTTAAATGTCCAAAAGAGTCGATGGAATATTCTCTTACCCTGGACCAGTCAATCACCGTGATATGCAGGTACTGTTTGCAATTCCACAACTGTACCAGGAACGAAATGTTGCATTGCACCCAACCATTTAGGTAGATCATTGTACGATCTATCCCAATCGCCAAAGACTCGAATAATTGCCTTTTGCTTTGCTTCCATGCTTTCTTATAAGAAATGATGTATCCATACTGGATTCGCATCTCAACGATCAAAACTGAAACGAAAATCTCCGGATTTGCTTGGACCGTGACAGAATGCATGAACAGATCATGTTAGAATCTAATTTGCAATGATCTTGTGAAATTCTTCACGATGTGCAAGTATGAGGCCCATTATATTTTCTAATCTCTCATACTTGTTTCTTCTTCATGAATGTTGCCCTTATTCTCCAATTGCACCATTTCCCATACATTGGACACTTGCCATGATATTTGGTTGGCTCGAATTCAATAACTCTATAATCTACAGAGTTTTTTATGTTGTAGTGCTTAATAGTTGAAAGCACAGTCTATTTCATTGGAAATTGTAACCAAACACAGAGATCAACTGTAGATGGATTCCAACTCAGAGGTGCAGCAAATGTATGACCATATTCAGAAAATTATGGCACTTGCATTGCATCCAGATCCAGGGTGCGCATATGGGATGTAGGCTCATAAGGGGGAAGAACTCCATAAGTGTTGATATCAGGGCCAACGTCTCGGTCAGAATCATTGCTCTCATCACTGTCATTTGCGAATTCAGCATACTCTTCTTCTTGCTCACTAAAGTCACCAATATATTCACCATGGGCTCCACATGATTGAACAGGATCATCACCAAGTGGCATATCATCTAGGGCAGTAGGAATTGTTGGTGAGACAAATGAATTATGAAACGTTGTAGCTTGAGATGACACTTTTTCTCTGGGAACGTTGTATGAAGTGGGAACATCATACAACGGCTGAGAATCATCATCTTCTAGAAGCCCACAATCCTCAATGTCAGCATATAACTCAAATACACCAATATTTTGAAATGTCTCGTGAGCATGAAACATTCCTCTCACATCATCATCATCTTCTAGTAGAAAAGTCTTATATCGAATTTGTATGAATTTTCACCTTCAGTTCCTCTAATGTGACGTTTTCATCAACACGAAAGCTTTTAGGACGTTCACAATCAAATGTAGCACCTTCATCAGTATTATGAATTTGGCCATTATAGTAGACCAATGCGACCACTCTGTTGCTCATGTTGTGTAGTAATGAAAGTGAGAAGGATGAGAATGAAGGTATTATCACTCAGCAAAAGAAATAAGAAATAGAGAAAGATGAGAATGACAAGGTATTATCACTAACACAAGAAAATAACAATTAAGATTGAGAATGAGGAAGGAAGTATCATATTTATAATGGTTTATTGAGTAAAATATTGTGAAAAATTGTTGAATCTGATTCCCATTTTTCAGCTGATAAGTCCCATCCTTTGAAACTGTTGAATCTGATTCCCATTTTTCTGCTGACAAGTCCCATCCTTTGAAAGTGTTGAATCTGATTCCCATTTTCCTGCTGACAAGTTCCATCCTTTGAAACTGTTGAATCTGATTCCAATTTTTCTGCTGATAAATCCAATCATGGTGAGAAACTGTTGATTCTGATTCCCATTTTTTTGCTCATAAATCTCATCTTGGTTAAAAACTGTTGATTCTGATTCCCATTTTTCAGCTGATAAATCCCATATTTTGAAACTATTGAATCTTATTCACATTTTTCAGTTGACAAGTCTCATCCTTTGAAATGTTGAATCTAATTCCCATTTTTCTGCTGATAAATCCAATCATGGTGAAAACTGTTGATTCTGATTCCCATTTTTCTGCTGATAAATCCAATCATGGTGAAAAACTATTGATTCTGATTCCCATTTTTTTGCTCATAAATCCCATATTGGTTAAAAACTGTTGATTCTGATTCTCATTTTTCAACTGATAAATCTCATCCTTTGAAACTGTTGAATCTGATTCCCATTTTTCGGCAAACTCTTCATTGACTGAAAAACTGATTAATCACTCAGCAAAAATCTACTGATATATCCCATCTTTGAAACTGTTGAATCTGATTCCCATTTTTCTGCTAATAAATCTAATCCTTTGAGACTGTTCAATCTGCTGATAAATCCCATCATTTGTACCAAAAGATCACTTTTAAAATTATATATATTTTTATTTTTTAAATATAAAAATAAAAGATATTATAAAAAATATTTATTTAGGCTTATAAAAAAGTAAAATTAATAAAATTTTTATTTTATATATAATTAAAATTTTATATAATTATAATAAAAATTACAAAAAAATAGAAAAAAATAACAAGGGAAGTCGCCATATCATATGGTGACTTCCCTTGTTCAAAATGCAAATCTTTTTGCAAATGAAGTACGGAAGTCGCCATATTGGAAAGTTGTCATATCATATGGCTACTTCCCAACCGGTCAAAAACTAGCTTATTTTAAGAAATAATTTCAAATGTTCGGCATTTTGATCAATAATTTTTTTTATCAGTATTCAAATAAAAAAACCTGTTTTGAACTTATGCCAATTTTAATTAGGTAGTTCTCCTAGTATTACTATTGGGAAAAAAAATGAAAAAATCAAAGTTCAACTTTAGGATGGAATTGCACATGGATCTTTATCATAATGGTAAAATGCATGTATTTTCAACCCATAAAGAGTTAAAATTAAATATTTTTACTGGTATTTTTAAAATCATATCTTGATAAAAAAAAATTTAAGTGGGATTTGAAAGTTGAAACTTCTTGTATTCTTCAAATATCAAATAGATATAGCAATGATCACCAAGAATTTTAATTTATAATGGCTAAAATATTTAAAAAAAAATTGAATTCTTTTATTTTTTAAAAAATAAATATATTTATTTTTATTATATTTAAATAAGCTTTTATCTGTTGATTTGTACTTAATTAAGCCCTTATTTTAATGAAAAATTAATTTATGTTAAAAACTTATTTAGGTATAAATTAAATGTTAAGGGTTTATTTGGGTACAAATTAATATCAATGATTTATTTAGATGTAAATTAAGAGTTAAGAATTTATTTAAGTATGATAAAAATATATAAGTTTATCTAAATATATAAGTATGGCAATACAGGAGATCGAGAGAGAGGAGAATTTATGCTGCGAGTGGGGCAGTTTAATCTTGGATATTTGGGAACTATCTTCAATTTGTAATAAGGTTACTTTTAACCATGTTAATAGGGATTTAAACAAGCTGGCTCATGAGCTTGCCAGAATTGATTGTAATGTTGGTTCCCAAAGATTTGGCTGCATTCTTTGCCAGATTCTCTTTGTAATCTTGGTTAAGCTTTTATAAAATGGTTACTGATTAACTAAAAAAATAACAAAGTTTAGGTGTTTTTGTTGTTTTAATTTTTTTTTGAACAAATGTAAGTCATTTTTTATGCCAACAAAAAAAGGAAATTATTGTCAACGTGGGTTGATTCGAGCCTCATCAACAGTCTCATTTAGTGGGTGTTTTGTAAGTATCACTGTTAGCTTTCTTTGAGACCTATGGCATGCCATGATCCTTAACTGGAGTAACCTTCACTTACTTATGGTCCATTTGGATGGGCGGTGAGATTGGTTTCGGTGAGATTAAAAATAGCAGTGCCGGTGAAATTAGTTACTGTAACGGTGAGATTGGATACTATAGCAGTGAGATTAAAATCAGTGGTGAGATATGTGTTTGGATTCAAAAACAGCGATGACGGTGAGATAAATTATAATAAGAGGAGAAAATGACTATTAAAGATATGAGAATAAAATTTGTATATACATGATAATAATATATTTACATAAATTAAAACTTAGTAAAGTAATATTTAATTATTTCATATCTTTTATGTGTTTTTATAATATTTTAATTTTATTTAACATTTTAAAATTTAAAAAAAATTATTCACTCAAAAATTGACACATAGTATAAATTTAAAATTTTGAGGGAGTTAATAAGAATAAATAATTTTTAAATTTTTAAATAAAAATTAAAAAAAAAATCAACAATATAAATTTATTTACCACTTAAATAATTAAATATTTATAAAAATTAACAAATAAAGAAAAGAAAAGAGAGAGAGAGAGAGAGAGAGAGAGAAATAAGGACAAAAGTGGAACAAATCTCCACTGGTGAAAATTTTCTACTGGACCGAACTGAAGTTTTTGGGTGCATAATGCACCGAACTGTAGCTAACTAATGCTCCAAGTAAAACCAAATGAAGTCTTAAACTTTTATGTACAAAAAAAAAAAAAAAACCATTCTTAGAAGTAAATGTTGAGTATTTAAAATTATTTAGTTCTTAGATTATACAAACGGAATTAACATAATGATACATGTTCTTTAAGATATATTTAAAAAAATTAATTTAAAAAAAAAGTAAGATATATGTCATTCTCTTAATTTCGTTAGTGAAATTAAAAAAATTCACTCCTAATGTATCAAAAAGAGAATCCTTATTTTATACATTTTTTTATTTTATTTTTATCAAAAAAGTCATGGAGAAAACTAATTACATAGTAAAATTGAAAAACTAAAAACTTTAAACAAGAAATGTGAATTTCCCATAAACAAACAGTTTACAAGTTGGGAGCCGAAGGGTATTGAAAGGAAAAAATTAGCAGGTTTTGGGGTATATGATTCCCTCAACAAAGTGGAATTTTTTTTTAAGGTTTTAACACTTCTTTTTTTAGTTTTAGTCTAAAAGTTAGATCTTCCACGTTAAGTGTGACTATAAGTCAAAAAAGATTTAGATTCCGTTTAACATTAAAATATTATAGGAATAAGAATTCGGTCGGTTCGATTTTAAAATTTTAAAAATCGATTGAATTGAATTAACCATTAAAACCAACCGAATCGAATCAAAATACATCTTAAAACTGAAATAATCGAACATAATTTAATCGGTTCGGTTTGATCAGTTTTTTCGATTTAATTATTTGGATTATGAATTGTTGGGTTGGGTTAGTTTATTTTGAGTTGAATAATGTTAAATTGTTAATTGAGTTTGGGTATTTTTAAATAAAAATAATATTATTTATTTTTTAAAATTAATTTTTGGTTTGTTCAATCGATTCAGTTTAAAAATAAAAGATCGTAAACCGACCGAATAAACGAAAAAATTGAACAAATCGAATCGAATTAATCAAATTTGATAAATTTCGATCGATTTTTTCGATTAACACAAAATTTGCTCACTCTTAATAGAAAGTCAAAAGTGGGATCTTATGGTAAATAAAAATTTTAATTTTTATTATTAAAATTATAATTTTATAACTAGAATTAAGAAAAAAAATAGTATTTTTACATTTTAAAAGTACATAAAATAATTATATATATTTTTTTACATTTTAATTTATCACAATATTTATTTACGACAATATTAAATATTTAAAATAATTTAAATTACATTTTTTTATCGTACTTTTCAAACATACTTTTCTTTCACCTAACTTTTTCTTTAACAATATTAAACTAGTGATCAAATAACCTTTTTAGTTTTAGGAAAAATTATTATATGAAATTGTTATTTCACGTCAACATATATCTATTTTATTTAAATTATGTCACGTAATTAAATTTTAAAAAATATTTATTTATTGCAAAAATTATTAATAAATTATTAAAATAAATATTTATCATTTAATCATTATATATAATGTGTAATAAATAATTATTTAAAAAAAAAAATTAATTATGTGTTATGATTTAAATTAAAAAATATATGATTAACTAGAATAAAAGTTGCATATAATCTTTTCTAAATCAACGGCTGAGATGAGATCTCCTCCAGGCATTTTTTCTCTCTCTCGTTCTTCGTTCCACGCACACGGCATGGTTGTCCCCAGGCCCCACCCACTTTTGACCTTTTATGATGATTTTGTTTGATTTACGGAAGTACCTACTCCATCATGGTATTGACATTGCCACCCTTCTTCTTCCCTCTCTCTCAAATGACATATTTACCCTCTCTTTTAATTGCAATAATAAATATAAGATCATAATTGTTCTCTCTTTTTTTAAAATCAAATTTATTTGAAGAAATTTTACTTTATTTTTTAGAATAATAAATTTTATATTAAATATAATATTAAACAAATCAATGCTTATTAGTACACCATCAAAAATATTATATAAAGATATGAAAATGGAATAAATGTCAAATTAAAATAAGATTTATTAGTACTATTTGGCATGCTTTTATATATATATATATATATATATATATATTAGTTTGCAAATATACCAACCGAACTATATGTTTGGATAAAAGGTGCTAATTGCATCACTTGGATAATAGTGTTTGTAATTTTTGGTTGGGTAAGGATATAATTATTCATGGAGATGTGTTTTCAATAAAAAAAATTGTCTCTTTAATAATGTCTTTTGACTATCTATAAATAGCATATCCAATTGTTAAAGAAAGCAATCAATTTCAAGAGAAAATAAACAAAAGAATAAGATATTAGGGAATTATTCAATATTGTTAATTGCAGAATTCATAAAATTTTGTTGTATCCTAGGAGTGTTATTGTCTTAACCCGTTAACAAACTTTGTGTGGGGACAAATAATTCTCTAAAAAAAACAAGTGATTCATCGTGTTTCGAAGTTTTGATTCCAATTTCGTTTCTCTTTACTTATCTAAAATATCCACAACATTTTTACTTAGAAAGTTCCTTTTATTACATCTGAACATTTGGTTTAATAAGTATATGTATTTTAAAAAAAAAATCGAGTTCAAATTTTACTTTCTACAAAAATAATAAAAAAAAATTTCTCTATTACAACTCAAACGAGTTCATATCTATGATAATAAAATAATTTATACTATATTAAAATGTCTAATTGAATTAATATATGAGTTAATTATTCACTCTTTTTTATTTTAAAAAATATTATTTTCTTCCAAAATAATACTAATAAATTTGTTGGCACGCAATAATTTCAATAAAAATTTCATTGATCGAAATGGCTTTGGCTGTTATCCAACATGAAAACGATGTGGAATGTGTTTGTTTTTACTTTTTATGGTGGAGTTAATAGCATCAATGGATTTCAAATTTTAGGATATATTTTATATTAATTCTCAAATTTCAAAACGTATTAATCAGATTTTCGATCTTATAGTTTTATATTAATGTGGTCTTTCCGTTAGCAAAACCGTTAGAGTAGGCGTTAAATGACAGATGACATGTGACATGTCAGCTGATGTGATCATTTTTGTCTTCAGTTAGCAGCAATGGTGTCCAGACTTTAAAGCATATTTTATATTGGTCATTGTCGTAACGTGCCAAATACGAATTCAGCATACTAGACACAAACAATGGAGTCGCCACTAATCATCTAATTTAGGTGTGATTAGTCACCTATGCATGTTGCAACCTAAAAAATAACGAGTCTCATCGCAAGACTTTATTATTCGTTAAGCGTGACATTAAAAAAACCGAGGAAAAGTCGACTTAATTCCTCTAGAAAAATGAAGGTTTTGAAAATGACCTTAAAAAAACATGGAGTTGCCACCAATCTTTTTTAGCTAGGTGTGATCGGCCACTTATTAAAACCGGTTTTATAAAATATTTTAAAAATTAATTAAAACATTTTAAAAACCAATTTCAAGTCTGCGTTTTAAACCAGAGAAATCAAAGAAGCGAGTTCGGGAGTCGATTACGTGTGGGGAAGGATTAGCACCCCCACAACGCCCCTATAAATCGGTACCTTATTAATCGTGTGTTATCTCAAGTCTCGGTAAAAAGTTGGTTTTAAATTTAGTATTTCGAGTTAATTCCCAATTTAAAGAAAAATAATTCCATTTTTTTTATTAAAAATGATCCAAAATTTATAAATTCAAAATTTTCCTATATTCCCCAACAAACGTGGCAAAATATAGAAATTTTTATTAGTTTTGGAAAACTTTCCGAATCATTCTCTTTTTTGAAAGAAAGATATTCCTTTATTAACGATAATTGATGATATTCCCTCCAGCAAACCCGGCAGAGAACTCATGAATTATTTTAACTCGGGAATATCTTTATTTTTTTATTGAAAAATCATTATCCTTTTGAAAACATTTTAAAAGATATGAATATGTATATGCATGACATAAATAAAATGACATAGCAAAATCTAAATAATATAATGCTTCCTAAATGATATGATATAATGTAAATGCCTTAAGCATATTCTAAAATGAAATGAAATATCCTTAACATATTCTAAATGAAATAAAATATCCTAAGTTATATGACATATTATAAATAAAATAAAATGAAATGACCTAGATAACATAGTATATTCTATATGAGATACAATATCCTAAGTCAAAAGATATATTCTAAATGAAATAAAATAACCTAAGTAACATAACATATTCTATATGAAATGATATAACCTAAGTAACATGATATCTTTTAAATGAAATAAAATAACCTAAGTAACATAACATATTCTATATGAAATGAAATAATTTAAATGACATGGCAAACATGAATGATATGGCATATAAATTAAATGAGATGGAATATGAAATAATGCTATCATATAATATGCATGAAAATAAAAATGAAAATAATAATGCATGAACATAGTATATGCTAAATAATATGACAAAAAAAAATAACTAAATAAAAAGCATAGGATATCATGAAATATACCAAATCATATAATAAACAATATAACATATCTCAAAATCATAACAATATCATAGAAATTATCATAGCAAGAATCACATATTATATAAAATGCATGAATATGGAAAATGCAATGCATGAAATGTATTTTTTTCCTTTAATTAAGGAAATCCGTATATCTAAAAAGATATCCGGCTACCTTAGGAAAATATGTCAAATTAAATATTCTAAAACCAAAATACTTTGTGATTGTTTGAAAACAATTTTGAAAAGCTTGAATTAAAAATAAAAATTGGGCTAATTTCTTTAAAATGGCTCTAATTTTCCAAGTTTAAAAATCCGGACTTGACTACCCTTAACCCGAGACTTGAAAAACCATTTTTAGAGTTTAAAAAGGCTTAGAAACTACCCTAAGTCAGTAGCTAACCCTCCTAATCAGCCCACTCTAAGTAACTTAACCAAAACAGAAAAATGATTTTTCTTTAAATTCAGTTCTGACTCCACTGTCCAGTTTTAAGCCACGATTTTTATCCTATTTTTAAAAATTCGAAAATTCTGAAAAGAATACTGGAGACTCAGAACATGTAAAAATACACAGGAAAAAATCATCTTAATTTTATGATTAAAGACGAATGCTCAGAAAAATCGGAAAAGTATGAAAACTAGGTGAAAAAACTGTTTTGCCAAAATACAATTTTGCCTTTGATAAAATCATTTAAAAATCAAAGTAAAAATATTTGAAACTCATAAAATGACTTACAAACAGTAGCTAGGACTTTTTGAAAGTTAGATAAAAATTGGCTAAGTAAAAAAAAAAATCACAAAGGTAGAATAATCAACTTGACAAACTTAATTTTCCACAAGTGTGCTCAAGAGAGCATGACTTTGAATCATTAATTGGCTCAAATCATTATTCAAGTGGCATGAACATGAAATACATAAAACAATACAGCAAACATAGTGCATGAAATGCATGAGCTTAAATCTAAATGTCATTCATATAGTGACCTAGACCTAAATGAACTTGCATGGCATTTAATGCAACCTAGACCTAAAATGCATGAACATGCATGGCAAATAAACCAAATTTAATAACTAAAATATGCATGGCATTTTCACAAACACAAAGCATGCTTAAACTAAAAACTCAACCAAATATCATGCAAATGCTAACCTATCAACTAACATGGCAAGAATGCACATAAAATGCAAAAATTCAAGGGTGGCCGAATAGACTAATGTAACTAGCAAACATGGCATTTTCACAAACACTTGGTATACTAGCATGCAAAACTAAATCAAATGTCATGCAAATGCAAAAACCTACCAACTAACATGGCAAAAATGCAACACACAATGCAAAACACATGGAGTAGCCAAATGGCCTCAAGCTCCAACAAGCATGGCATTTTCACAAACACTTGGTATACTAACATGCTCAACTAAAATATAACACTCAAATCATGCAAAAACCACACAAGCATTTTCACAAACACTTAATATACTAAATCTAAAACATGCTCAACTAAGATATAAAACTCAAATCATGCAAAGACCACACAAGCATTTTCACAAACACTTGATATACTAAATCTAAAACATGCTCAAATTTAAACATTATGAAAACAGAAAATTAAAAATACAAAAACATGATATTTAAAACGTAAATGGCAACAAACAAAGCAACCAAATTAAAATATAATTCAAGAATATGAAGTAAAATAACATTTAAAACACCAAGATCAAAGAAAATAACATAAACAATATGGTAAAATAAACCCAAAACAGCAACTTAAATAAATAATGTAGGCCATTTGGCCATGGTGAGTACAATATAAAAAAATTGTAAAAAACATATTTAAGAAAGAGATGAAGGAAGAACTTAAGAAGAACAATAAAAAACATTTATTTAAAATGGAAACTCACTAAATAGAAATCAAAATAGCAAAAACAAGAATGGAAAATCAAGAAAGTGCAAGAGTTGGTGCCCAAAAGCAACCTCAAGAAGCTATCTTTCAAGCTTTATCTCTTCAAACTTTCCTTTCTTTTCTAAACTTTTCTTTTTTGCTTTCAACCAAGGAGAGAAAAAACTAAGCAAATACCAAAAGAACTCAGCAAAATGAAATGAAAAAATGAATTTTCTGCCTCTCCTCCAACATGCTGGCCGAATGGCCCTTCATATTGCCCAAGGATGTTGTCATCTTCCTTGTAACCAATTTTCCATCAAATGGCTAATAATTCAAGGTGAAAAATCATGAAATTATCACCTTTAGATTAGCATCTCAGCTCTCTCAAATTACAGCTGTTCAAGAATAATGTTGACATCTCTCTTGGCCTATGTGGCTTAATCACCATGGCTTGATCAAAGAGAATCTCTAACTAACTCTTGATTTGTAGCCATTTGATTGAAAAATCATAAGCTTCCTCCTTCCTTTGGGCCTGGGCAGGCCAGAAATTCTCTTTTCCAGCCCAACTCTGATTTTTTGAAAGGCCCAAAGAAGCCCTTTTCGGTTGCTTGGGTGAAATGACCGTTTTGCCCCTCGGATGCAAATAACTATCAAACGGACTCCAAATTCAATTTTTATTTAATTAATACTTCCAAAATAATAAAATATTGAGTTCTGGATTTTTTTCAAAATTATCCGAGTTCGCTTGCTATTTATTTGGATTTTTTCTTCCAAAAATGCCCTTTTATGCCCCTACATTTTACCATTTTTTAAACGAGCTCCAAATCAAGATTTTTCTTCACCAATATCTTCAAAATAATTAAAAAGTGTGATCTCGAAGTTTTCATAATTTTTGGAGCTCATTTGTTATTTTTTCGGGATTTATCGGCTTGAATTACTGCATAGGAGGCCCGGGATTTGGCCATTTTGCAAACGAACTCCGAATCAAGATTTTATTTCTCCAATCTATTCCAAATAATTTAAAAATGATATTTGCAAATTTTCAGAATTTTTGGAGTCCATTTGCTATTTTGTCGGGATTTATCTTTTTGAATTATTGCATAGGAGGCCCGGGATTTGGCCATTTTGCAAACGAACTCCGAATCAAAATTTTCTTTCGCCAATCTCTTCCAAATAATTTAAAAATGAGATTTACAAAATTTCAAAAGATTTGGAGCTCATTTACTATTTTTCCGGGATTTTCCTTTTTGAATTACTACATAAGAAGCCCGGGATTTGGCCATTTTGCAAACGAACTCCGAATCAAGATTTTATTTCTCCAATCTCTTCCAAATAATTAAAAAATGATATTTGAAAAATTTTAGAAGATTTGGAGTTCATTTGCTATTTTTCCAGGATTTTCCTTTTTGAATTACTACATTAGAAGCCCGGGATTTGGCCATTTTGCAAACAAACTCCGAATCAAGATTTTCTTTTACCAATCTCTTTCAAATGATTTAAGAATGAGATTTACAATTTTTTCAGAATTTTCGGAGTCCATTTTCTATTTTTCCCAAATTTTCCAATTTTGCCCTTTTGCCTCCGAAACCCAGTTTTGCTCAAAACAAGTCCGATTTTCAGATTTTCTTCAAGCTGAGCCTTAGGCTATCCCTTTTTAATCATTCTTCATCCATTGGGGGCTTTGGTCTTACCTAGTAGGGCCATTTCTGTGATTCTTCCCGATTTCACCGAAATCCACTAAAAACCCTAATTCTTGGTTTTCCCCCGGATTGACTTTTCTTTCGGTTTTTCTTGCAAGTGACTTCTCCATTACCCTTAGTCAGTGCCTATCTTTCATTTGGAACCTTCAATTTTGATCAATTTGATCGTTTAAGTACTTTTTCCCAAATTTCTCGGATTAGGGTTTTCTTTTTACTAAATCTCAAAACCCCAACTTCCGAACTCCATATCTTTCAATGTAGACCTCGGATTATCAAAATTCTTTCGCCATTTTTCAACTGAACTTAAAATCTTGATTTTGAAAGTGGGTTGAATTTTTCAGTAGTTGACTTTCTAGGGTTGACTTTTTCGGGGTTGACCTATTTCGGGGTTGACTTTTTTCAAGTTTGACTTTTTATGCTCGTCCTCTTAAACTAAGTCTCGGAGTACCACCTGCAAGATAAAAAAATCTTTTTACACTTGGAAACATTAATTTAGGAAGAAAACATACCTGTTTTAGTGGTCCGAAAAAAATTAGGTGTTTATAGCTGTCCCTCTTTGGCTATTGCTAAGAATCCGGAATCAGGCAAAGATAAACAAACACTAATTTTCTACGGTCAGTGAAATCACATGTGAAGGAAAGGGAAAGTGGTTTTCTTTTTCATTCTTCTATCATTTTTTCATTTTTTTCCATTTTCTATTTTTTCATTTTTCCTCATTTTTTTTTTAAAGTAAATTGAAGATTTTGTCCTTAAATTGAATTCCCTGACTAATCAAGGCTCGACCCGTCTTAAGGAAACGAATTCGATTTGCAAGAAAAGAAAAAATTGTGCCCGAATGTCTTTAAAATGGTGCCCGGAGGCCTTACCCGTAATTTGAAGTTATGCCCGGAGGTCTTAAAAATGGTGCCCGTAGGCCTTACCCGTGAAAAAAAAGTTATGCCCGGAGGTCTTAAGAATGGTGCCCGGAGGTCTTACTCGTGATTTGAATAATTATGCCCGGAGGTCTTAAAAATGGTGCCCGTAGGTCTTACCCGTGATTTGAAAAATTATGTCCGGAGGTCTTAAAAATGGTGCCCGTAGGTCTTAAAATGGGTTTTGAAAATACCTTGACGACAGTCTCAAGGTTCAACTTGTCTGATAAACAAAATGAATTTGATTTAAAACAGAAGGAAATACCTCGATGAGGTCTGGGAGTCTGAATCTTTTGAGAAGCAAAACGAGCTCTCTTTGAGGAAGTTCAAGTTTCCCTGATTTCTGCACTGTTAGCTAAATGCAATGATGAGAATGCCATGCTTTTGCAAATGCTTGTATGCTTCCTAAAATAAATGCAATCGAATGATTGTGCCATATTTTCTAATCCATGGTTTCTTTGAGGTTCACAGATTATATGACTTCAGGACAGAGTCTTCAATTGTTCATTGATGCCCCACTTAAGGAATTCTTCACTCAATATATCTTGTCAAACAGTCTCAGCTTTTGTCTCTCGCTGAAGTTCACAGATTTTCTGATTTCGCGACGGAGTCTCCACCACGTTCACTGCTTTCTTTTCTTGGTGAACTTTCCAAACCTTTCCCAAGATTTAAATTTATTCCTTAGTAATACTTTGAAATCCCTTTATTTAAAGATTTTTATTACTAATCATCATTCAATTTAATAACAACCATAATGCATCTCAAAAGTATATGAAAGAGAATATGAATCAGGCAAAAATTGTCATTAAAAGGATAACAAGAATTTATTGCAAGAAATGTTTTAAAAATGGTAAAAATAAATATTAAGGATATAAGAAACAAATATAAGGTTATAGGCTGTAGATGCCCCAGATGCGGAATATCTTGGACCCCTCTTTTTTCAAACCATCTGAAATTTCTCTTGAACGAGCAATTCACTTGGGTAACCTCTTAACCTCTGTAGTTACATCAGACTGCGTTGTTCCCCTTTTCTCTGATTGTCAGATACTTTCTCCCCCTTTACATGGAGCATTGATTCAAGCTTTGATTAGTACTTGAGCCGTCTTTACAAGTTTTCAACTCAAGTGTCCTCCATTCGGTATTAAGTCGCCCTTTGCGGGTTTTCGGTTTAAAGCTCTCATTTTTCATTCTTTTTTATTTCCATTTTTTGTATTCTACCCAGCATCTGAGAATTCTAAATGCTTCCAAGGTAAAAATATCAATTCAAAAGATGGGATGAATTCTGAGAATAACCTTTCAAATTAAATATCCATGGTTGATCAAAATGGGCTTTTAAAGCATGTAATGTAGGCCAAGGTTTAGGTTTAGAAAGAAAGGATAAATAGGCCCAAAATGTGTTTAAGGGTGATTGGATCAAGGATCACTTCTTGAAGAGAACTCATTCTTGAAACATTTGTCCCTTTTTGGACTTTCTTTTCTTTTTTGCTTTGTTGGCTTTCATTTGCCACATTTTCTGATGGCTTTCTTTTTTTGCCATGATTTTTGATTATCTTTCCTCTTATTTGCCTTCCAGTGTAGAGGGTGATCCTTGATCAAGGTTTTAAAGAAAGAAATAATTCTTAAGGCTCAAAGGGGTGACTAAGGATAATTTCTTCTTAGTGGAAGGAATATGAAAAACGGCCATTCATCATATCAAGCATAAATATTCTCTTTGAAAAGCAATTCTCAGGGGAAATAGATATATAGAATTTCTATTTTTACACTTGGAATCATTCGAATTTTCATGTGCACAGCATCACACATTTTTTTTTAAGCATAATACTTCTTCAATTCATCAGCATTCACGGGATGTCTAAAATCATCTCCGTCCATCCGAGTTAGAATCAATGCTCCTCCAGAAAAAGCTCTCTTTACCACATAGGGTCCTTCCCAATTTGGAGCCCATTTTCCTCTCGGGTCCTTTACTATAGGGAGAATTTTCCTCAATACCAACTCCCCCTCTCGGAACTGTCTGGGACAAACTTTCTTGTTGTGGGCTCGAATCATCCTTTTCTGATACAACTGCCCATGACAAATTGCTTTCAATCTTTTCTCCTCGATGAGATTCAACTGTTCATAACGAGCTCTAACCCATTCTGCTTCCTCTAGGCCAACTTCCATCAGAACCCGAAGTGAAGGGATCTCAACTTCAATAGGTAGCACTGCTTCCATCCCGTATACCAAAGAAAACGGTGTTGCCCTTGTAGATGTGCGGACCGAAGTACGATATGCATGAAGAGCGAAAGGCATGATCTCATGCCAATCTTTGTACACATTGGTCATCTTCTCAACAATCCTCTTGATGTTCTTATTAGCTGCTTCTACTGCGCCATTCATCTTCGGACGGTAAGGTGCCGAATTATGATGTGTGATCTTGAATTGAGTACACACTTCTCTCATCATCTTATTGTTCAAATTGAGAGCATTATCCGAAATAACTCTTGCTGGCAACCCGTAATGGCATATGATTTCTTTCTTAACGAATCTGCATACCACCAACTTTGTTACATTCGCATATGACGCAGCTTCTACCCACTTTGTGAAATAATCTATGGCCACCAAGATGAAACGATGTCCATTTGAAGCTTTCGGGGTAATAGGCCCAATCATATCCATTCCCCACATTGAAAAAGGCCATGGTGCAGTCTTGACATGTAAAGGTGAGGCTGACACATGAATCTTATCTGCATAAATCTGGCATTTATGGCACTTCCTGGAATAACTGATACAATCTCCTTCCATTGTCAGCCAATAGTAACCTGCCCTCATAATCTGTTTAGCAAGCATGTGAACATTAGCATGGGTGCCACATATCCCTTCATGGACCTCTTCTATGATTCTTCGAGCTTCGACAGACCCGACACATCTCAATAGGACTTGATCTTTCCCTTTCTTGTAGAGAATCTCGCCATCTAGAACAAAACCCATTTCTAACCTTCTCAGAGTCCTCTTGTCATTCTCTGTTGCTTGTTCAGGATACTGTTGACTCTTGATGTACTACAAGATGTCATTATACCAAGGGAGACCATCTGCTTCTTCTTCGATACTCAAATAGTGGGCAGGAGACTCATATATGCTCATCTTGATCGGCACAACTTCTGCCCCTTCATTCATTTTAAACATTGATGACAAAGTAGCCAGAGCATCTGCCATCCGATTTTCTTCTCGAGGAAAGTAATTGCAATTCACTTCTTCAAACTCCTCTAATAAACTCAGTATGAGTTCTCGGTATCGGATTAACTTTGTATCTCGGGTTTCCCATTCTCCTCGTAACTGGTAAATCACCAAGGCTGAGTCTCCGAAAACTTCCAATACTTTGATCTTTCTATCTACTGCAGCACGAAGGCCAAGGATAACAGTCTTCTTCTGGGGATATAAGCACTGTACCGATTCCATGCCCCATGGCATTAGATGCGCCATCAAAGTACATTTTCCATACTTTATTCTTCAGAGGAATATCATCAGCTTGCGACACATACATCAAATCTTCATCCGGGAAGTCAAAGTTCAATGGCTCATAATCTTCCATTGCCCGACTTGCTAAGAATTCAGCCACTGCACTGCCTTTGATAGTTTTTTGACTTACATATACAATGTCGTATTCTGACAATAAAACCTGCCATCTTGCTGTCCTCCCTGACAAAGAAGGTGCTTCCAACATGTACTTGACTAGATCCAGCTTGGCAATCAGCCACGTTGTGTGATGCAACATATACTGTCTAAGTCTTCGAGCAGTCCAAGCTAAGGCGCAACACAACTTTTCTACCGATGAATATTTCAACTCATAATATGTGAACTTCTTGCTGAGGTAGTAAACTGCCTGTTCTTTCTTTCCAATTTCATCAAGCTGCCCCAAAACACAACCCATGGATCTTTCAAATACTGATAAATACAATATCATTGGTTTATCCGGGATAGGTGGCATTAATACTGGTGGGTTTGATAGATAATGCTTAACCTTTTCAAAAGCAATCTGACACCCTTCATCCCATTCTCCTGGATCACGTTTTCGAAGTAACTTAAATATTGGATCACATTTTTCGGTTAACTGTGAAATAAATCGAGCAATGTAATTCAATCTCCCCAGAAAGCCTCTTACTTCCTTTTGAGTGCGAGGTGGTGGCAAATTCTGAATGGCCTTCACTTTATCTGGGTCAATCTCAATTCCTTTTTTGCTGATGACAAAACCCAACAACTTCCCCGAGGTGACTCCAAAAGTACATTTTGCCGGATTTAGCTTGAGTCTAAATTTCTTTAATCGTTCAAAGAGCTTCTTAAGATTCGCAATATGCTCCTCTTCTCCTTGTGACTTTGCGATCATATCATCAACGTAGACCTCAATTCCCTTATGCATCATATCATGAAACAAGGTCACCATGGCTCTCTGGTATGTTGCCCCAGCATTCTTCAACCCAAATGGCATTACTTTGTAGCAGAAGGTGCCCCACATTGTAACAAATATGGTTCTCTCCATATCTTTCGTTGCCATCTTGATCTGATTGTATCCTGAGAATCCGTCCATAAAAGAAAATAAAGAACTCTTCGCTGTATTATCCACCAGAGTATCAATATGAGGCAAAGGGAAATTATCTTTAGGGCTGGCCTTGTTCAAATCTCGATAATCAACGCACATCCGCACCTTGCCATCCTTCGTCGGTACTGGAACAATATTTGCCACCCATTCTGGATATTTTGCCACCTCTTGGAATCCAGCATCAAATTGTTTCTTCACCTCTTCTTTTATCTTTAACAACATATCAGGCCTCATTCTTCTCAACTTTTGCTGAATTGGCTTGCATTCTGACCTCAAAGGGAGCTTATGAACCACAATATCCGGATCTAACCCTGGCATATCTTGGTAAGACCATGCAAATACATCCACATACTCCTGGAGCAAAGCCATCAATTCACTTTTTATTGATGGTGACAATGAAGTTCCAATTTTGACTTCTTTTATCTCTTCACCATTTCCCAAATTTATTGTTTCCAATAATTCCTTATGAGGAAGTACTTGCTTTTCTTATTGTTCTATTTTCCTCAATAGATCTGGAGGTAGACCATAATCCTCAGTATCTTCATTAGCCTCAAAATCACCCGTGCAAATGGGTCTTTTAAAATCAATTTCAGAATTACTGACAGGAGGGTCCTCATATTCTGCATCCGTACACCTGTAAATAGGTGGAGAAAAAATAATATAGGAAAATATATATAGAAAACAAAATAAATAACAAAAATGAAAGAATATGGACACATCAATATGGATAATGTATTGTGCTTGTTATTTATTGAATGAAAATAGTTAAAAAAGCCCATTACAGAAAAAAAAAACTCTTAATATCTCTGGGTAAAGATAATTAAGATTGATATTTTTAAAAAGTATTACTTTGGAATAGACTTAAAAACTATGGGCAACTCAGCCGCACTCCAGTTGGTTAGTCTATATCCTGGTGGAAAAGGTCGTACAATCCAGCTAGTACTCTCTCTTTCAATCCTATCTTTCTCGGTCGTGCAGATCTCCACATCATACATCTGCTCATCATTATTCACTTGGAATATCTTGAAAGCTTTCTCTATCATTACAAGCACATCATCAGAATTCTTTTCTCTGAACAGAGAACCGGCTGAGCGGAAGTTGTGAAGGAAATGTGGGAATGTCATAGGCTCCCACTCAATATCCATACTCGTAAGACGGGCTATCCTCCATTGTCAGTTCTTTTCAACTTGTCTTCTTTTCTCATGGGCCTTTGGAAGATATCCTAGGTCAAATTGGCCCTTCTTTCCTTTTACTTCTATGGCTCGAGCCATCCCCTGAAGATATTTCCCGAGACCCTTTCCAGCCCTGCAGCCTTTTCCTACGGTGGTTCTTGCCCCCAGCCTTGTGTTCTTGGGCAGCTTCGATTTTGGAATTTTTTGTCCTTCAGCGACAAAAATTGCATTTAAAAATTCCAAAGGCCGGAAAGAACACTCCACGGCCTCTTCATTCGGCTCCACATAAGGAGATTCAGTGGATGCGGAGGCTATTATGTCTTCCTCCCCTGATACCGTGATCAACCGGCCCTCCATCACAAATTTTAGTTTCTGGTGAAGAGACGAGGGTACAGCCCCAGCTGAATGTATCCATGGCCTTCCCAACAAGCAGTTATAAGATGGATTGATATCCATAACATGGAATTCACTGTATATGTGCACGGGCCTATTTCCAGAGGAACTTCAATGGTTCCCATAACCTCTCTCCTTGTTCCGTAAAAAGCTCTGACCACCGTGCAACTTGGTATCATATAGGATAAATCCACTGGTAACTTGGATAAGGTTGCTAAAGGCATCACATTTAGTGAAGAACCATTATCCAAAAAGACCCTCGGTAATATGTGCCCCTTACAAGTGGTGGTTATATGGAGAGCTTTTGTTGATCCAATACCATTGGGTGGTATTTCCTCATAGCTGAAATATATGTAGTCATCAGCAGCGATGTTTCCCACCAACCTATCCAGCTTTTGCACTGATATATTATTGGCCATGTATGCTTGATTTAACACTCTTAATAAAGCATTTCTGTGTGAATCTGAATTTAAAAGCAAGGATAAGATTGAGTTCCTAGCTGGTTGACGTTGTAGTTGTTCAACCACGCTATATTCACTATGCTTTATAAATTTCAAGAACTCACAAGCTTCCTTCTCACATACTGGCTCCTTGATTCTGTTAACCGGGGCTGATCCCCTCTCTGTTTCCTCTGGCAAGTCCATCTCAATATGGATTGGCTCGACGACCTTCTTCCCTTTATCAATTCCTTTGTCTTTCCCTGCTACCCCTTGTTCAACGGCCTCCGGAGCATAACACCTCCCGCCTCGGGTTAAATGCCCCATACCTGTAATATCCTGTTGGCCTGAAGACCCGGGCATAACCATGCTGTAGTCATATTTCCATGGTGTAGCCTTGTTTTCCTTGTATGGAAAGGAAACAGGTAAATCAATGATTAATTTAGGCGTATTTTCTTCCATGGCTGGCATAACTTTTTCCTCCGGTTCATCATAGTAGATGATTAGGGGTCTTCTTATCCCATAGCCACCTGTATTTTCAATGACTTCTATTTCCCCTTCTATCTCCTCATAGAATTGGGCTACCCCACTATCCATCATCTTTTGGACTTTAACCCGAAAGTCCCCGCAGTTCTGTATATCATGGCCTTCAACTTTATGGAACGGGGACCAATTATGCACCCTTCTTGCAACCATTTTCAAACCTTTCGTACCTTCCACCAATCCTGCCTTGACCATTTCAGCCCATATTGTCATCATTGGAGTCTTAACCTCTCCAATATCCCTTTTTAATCTTCTGTCCCCTCCGGTTAATATTGCATTCACCTGATTCCCAGCATGATTGGGCAATGGATTTCCAGCTACGTTCGGCCCATTTTTTGATCCAGACTTCACAACCCCAGCATTAATCAGGCTTTGGACTTTCTTTTTGAAGGCCAGACAATCTTCAATTGAATGTCCTTGGATTCCCGCATGGTATGCACAGTTGATATTTGCATTGTACCATCTTAGATATGGAGGTGTCAAAGGTTTTAGGTACACAGGTGCAACAAGTTGACCCTGCAACAGTTTTGGATATAGATCACCGTAGGTAGTGGGAATCGGATCAAATGAGGCTTTTTGATCGTTCCTTGGTGAACGTTGGTCATTACGCGCAGGCCCTTGTGTGTTTGGAACAGTATTTCTAGGAAGGATGATTTGAGGGGATATGCCAGTTGGGAATGGCTGTTGTGGTATATTGGTGTAGGGGAACGGGTTTTGGGTAAGGTGATTGATATTGGGGTAATAAGGATTATATCCCGGGTATAGTGTGTAAGGTGTCGGAGGTGCATAAGGTGTAGTAGGGGTATAAGGCCTCGGTGGTGTGTATGGTGTAGGAGGTGTATAAGGGTATTGGTTGAAGCTTATTGCATGGGTTTCCTCATTTTTCTTTGTAGGAAAAGCTCTCTTCGGGGTAGCAGACTCACCCCCTTCCATCTTTCCATTTTTAATAGCTGATTCAATCATTTCTCCAGATATTACCATATCCGCAAAATCTTTGGTAGCATTTCCCACCAATCTGTCATAATAAGGTGCTTTCAATGTGTTGATGAAAAGCATCGTGGTTTCTTTGTTGGTTAAAGGGGGTTGCACTTGTGTGGCCAGATCCCTCCACCTCTGTGAATACTCCTTGAAGGTCTCATTGGACCTCTTTTCCATGTTTTGTAATGACAGTCTATCCGGTACCATGTCAGAAACGTGCTTATAGTATTCCATAAAAGCCTTGGCCAAATCCGTCCATGAACGAATCTTGGTACGACTGAGTTGGTTGTACCATCGGGTGGCTGACCCTGTTAAGCTATCCTGGAAGCAATGAATAAGCAATTTTTCATTATCCTCATGTCCTATCATCCTTCTACAGTACATAGTCAGATGAGCTGATGGGTTGGTGGTCCCATTATACTTTTCAAAATCTGGTAATTTGAACTTTAGTGGAATTATTAGATCATGTACCAGGCTCATCTCTTTGGCATCTAGACTGTCAACTAACTCTGCTCCTTCCACTGCTCTTAGCCTTTCTTCCAACAACTGATATTTCTTCTCAGATTCAGCAGTTTCGACCCTCTTCAGTTCAATCATTTTGGCCTTTTCCTTCTCTGCCATTTCGTCGAAGTCTGGAACCTCAACCTCAATTGGATCAACTCCGATGTTACCCCTTTTTGGAACGAAATTCTGTGCTTCAGTCGCCGGCTGGATGTAGATGTAGGATGCTGCCCCAGTTGGGATTTCATTTCCCACAGGTTGGGATGCCTAGCCATTTCTCTGTACCACTTCTGGTCTATCCTCCTGATTTACTGCCTCCATTCCAGCAACTGAATTCTCTCCGGGCCATTTCTGCTTCATCATAGTGCTCATCATCTCCATGAGCTTTGTCATCTGTTCTCGTGTCTCCTCTTGAGACTTAGTCAACTGTTCTTGTAGTTCTTTCTGGATTCTTTTCATTCTCTCAATTCTGGCAAGCTGATCGTTTTCCATGGCTTTTGTTCGAGACCGAGTATTGTAAGAGTGTTGGAAATCTGGTTCTTTCTGAATGCGACCAATTGTACCTTTATTTTTTTTAAAACCATGGATTAGAAATTATTGACATATTTCTTATTTTATTTTATAAAAAATTAATAAATGAATGAATGTAGGAATGAATCGGTGTTAATGAATGAACAACTAAGTAAATGACTAAGTGTATGAACATATAATGAATAAATGAATGGACCAATAAATGACTAAGTGTATGAACAATTTATAAAGAATAAATGAATGAATGATTATGAACAAATAAAATATAAAAGAAAGAATTAGTGAATAATGAATGCATTTAAAGTATTGGCCCCGGGATAATTCCAACCAAACGGTCTTTCATTGATTTCTTGGAACTAAATACATCAAAGAAAAGATCCCTGCTTTAGACAACATAATAACCTATCTCTCCTAAAAACTATTACAAAACACTGGTAATTCCCTCGGATTCTGGACGCTTTTCACTGTCCTCTTTTGATTGCCTTGCTCTTCCATCTGATCCCTACTTGTTCACGACCCTTTGACGTGTCAGCAGAAGCATCGCCGTGTAAGCTTTCCCTAGCTTGTTTCTCCAGTTGACTTGCTCGGGCTTCCTCGTGTTTTGCTTTCTCCTTCCAGTAGTTATTTTCCTTCTTGAGGTTTTTGACCTCATGTTCCCACTCTCCGGAAGTTTTGAGAGTCCCCTCAAATCTTAGCTCAAAGCGATACCTCTTGTTCTCCAAATGTAATTCCCGAAGGTCGCCCTTAATGGTGTCCCTTTCTCTCTTAATCTGTTCCTTCTCTTTTTCCCGAGCTGATTCCCTATCTTTCATGTCCTCAAGCTCTTCTTGTAGTCGAGCAATCTCCTTGCTCATCCGAGCCTTTTCTTTGTCAAATTTCGCTCTTACAATTTCTAACTCTGATGGCATTTCCCTCGGTGGCGGATTCATGAACTGGACCTCCTCCCCATCTGATATCAATAGTCTATCATTAACCCTTAATTCCCTCCATACCAGGTAATCAGGTGTGACGGTGTCGACATATCTGGCCACTTTTATCCGGTGAGTTTTCTTCCATGCTTCAATCGCTGCCTGCACTTTTCCAGAATATCCGTCTTCCCCATAAGTGAACTCTGATGATCCTAGATTATGAGTCATGGGTGTGAATTGCCGAGACTCAACCTATCTTTGCACCAGCAGAGGCGCATAACTCACAGACCCCCAAGTTCCGAGCAGTGGAACTCCTGGGTTGTCCCCATATTTGTACATAATCGGCATAGGAACCATCCATGGAGCTCTCCAAGTCACCATCTCCCCTTTTAGATTCTGGAACATGTTGACCCATTTCTCTTTATTCCCGTCTTTAGGCCAATCATTTTGAAGGAATTCCCTAATCGGAACTAAAGTCTTCATGTACGGTTTGAAGGAAACATTTTCTATCTTCCAAAAGTGACTTTGAATCCAAATATAAAGGAGTTGTACACACCCCTTATCCTCCCTTGTCCTGCCCTTTTACAAAAATTCAAGGATCGGATAGTTTCAGCTATGATAGCCGGAGATGGGTTGATTTTCTGTTCCAACTTTTCAAAGAAATCAAACACGGCTATATCCACATGACCCAATATCTTCGGGAATATGATTAACCCGTAGATGGCTAGAGCGAAGATGTCCCTGGCTTTTGCTTTTTCGGAACAACCAAATATCAACTATCGGAGAGTTTCCCACGGAATGCACCCATTTTTCTGCTTCGTGTCCATATGACTCTCAGCCCATGTTGTATCCATTCCTGTGATCCTAGCCACTTTCGTTTTCAAACCTGAAGGTTTCATCTCCTTCAGATATACCCGATCAGGATTAGGATATTCAATACGTAACAGTGTTGAATATTCTTCGACCAGTGGTGTCATATCCTCCTTGTTAAAAGCGAAACATCTATAAGCAGGATTCCAAAACTGTACCATAGCCTGAATCAACCCACTATTGACCTGAATCGGAATTAAGAGTGCTATGTCTCCATATTTCTGAGTGAAGGCTTCTTTCTCTGATACATTCCACTGGTTCCAAATGCCGGCTAACCCTCGGAGATTATTCCATCTAGGATCCACTTTGAACCTTTCCGGCAATACTGACACATAATCTTTCTTGAGGCAATCACCATCCTCACTCTGATCTTTTTCCGACCATGCCCTGACTACTGCATGATCTTCTATCACTGAAATAACCTGACACTCCATGAAAGTCCTTTGGGTTGATAACTATCCCGAGGCCAATAAACTTCAAGTGTATGATGATGTCTATGATGCATGTCAAAGAAAAGAAAACAGAAAGAAATAGATTAGTAAGGAAATGAATTCACAAATATAACATAAATAACAACATGCTTTTAAAAAAAATGTCCCAAAAATTTAAACAGAGCTTCGGCATTACGACGCCTTTGGGACAAAATAATAATAATAAAAAATACGAGCGGTATGATGTTCGTTCATCATCATGATAACTCGTATAATTATATAGTTTTTAGTTATGTTTTATTATTGTTTTGTGTCAAATACGAGTTATTATTGCTTAGTCTAATTGTGTTTATGATTTTTTATATTTTTATGTAATTTGGTGTTTTTTTACAAGTTTCTTTGAGTGATTTCAGATTACTAGGTTAAATCAACAATTAAGGGCAAATTCAGTTCAGTTCCAATTCCGACACCTTTTGCCATATCAGCTATATCTATAGTTTCACTGAAGCAATAAGGCTGAAATTTTAACCGTGCAAAGTTAAGAGGCATATCTAACTTTTTCATGTTTTACACTTCTTGAAACAGAGTCGTTTTCCCTAGCGAAATCGACCATCAAGTTGGCTGATGTGCAATGACGTCTGTGCTGACCTGTTTTGGTATTTTGCCCATATCTTCTGATCCACATCAGCAAATGAGCTGATTCCAACGGCTATGGATCACTAACTGATAGGGGAACATTTTTCTAGAAGACCATGTGATCAGATTGATGGAGACTCAATTAAGAGTTGTAAACCCAAGTGCAGGTTATGTTCAAGTAATAAATTCTCGGGTGTCCGAGGTCGAACCACAGGGAAGCGTATTAGTAAGTATAAGTTTATAAATATATAAGAAAAACAAAGTAAACAAGATATTAGGGAATCAACAACAAAACAAGATAAACAAGATATTAGAGAACAAAATAAACAAAACAACATAAAAGAAATTAAACAAGATATAAACAAAACAATAAGAAAAGATGTTGAGGTTAGAGAATCCACTCTTGGTGTTATGCTAAGATTAATCTTGTTTTATTACACAATTGAAATTCACACATAAGGGAGATTCCAATCGGAAGGTTTAGCAATTCAGTCCAAATTGTCCAACGTCCATAGCATATGATATTATGTTCATTTGGTGTCCTCAAAACTCATAAAAAGAGTCCAAGCATTCCTTATGCCAAGGTATATGTCTACAACAAATCAAGGTTATGAAACTAAGCATTTACTGTGCCATTTTCATTGTCAATAATGAATCAAGATCCCTACTTTGCAAGTATGATTTTAAACCAAAAGAAAATATTATCTATACTAGTGTTTATAAATGATGATTCATTTTAGCTCATGTTTAAGAGACTAACCTTAGCATTTACCAAGAGCTTAATGCTTCAGTGAAACTCCAGATATAGCTGATATGGCAAAAGGTGTTGGAACTGGAACTGAATTGGATTTGCCCTTAATTCTTGATTTAACCTAGTAATCTGAAATCACTCAAAGAAACTCGTGAAAAACACCAAATTACATAAAAATATAAAAGATCATAAACACAATTAGACTAAGCAATAATAACTCGTATTTGACACAAAACAATAATAAAACATAACTAAGAACTATATAATTATACGAGTTATCACACCCCCACACTTAGATTGTTGCTAGTCCCTAGCAACGACTCAATAAAAATAAAATAAGAAAATCTAATCTAATCCATTTTCGTTGGAAATCACGGTGGCACTTAGCATGTGACACAAGCCTTTAAACCCCTAGGTGTCCCTAGTGGACGAGTTTAGTCTCGTGAGGGTTTGCTAGAACGATACCCACAAACATTGAAAAACTAAAATATAAGTAAACTACATACACTAAAAATATTTACTCCTAATCCTTTCAATATAAATTAGAGACAATCTTTGAACAAGTCTTATAAACTAATCAATAGCTCAAAGAATTTCACAAAAATTCATGCTTCAATGTAAATAAATGAGTTAAGCCAATATTAACATAACATATTTCAATCAAAATAGTGCATATTCAACTTAATCTCAACTTCTCACTATACTCTCATGATTTTCACTCTTTAAAGTAGTGGTAAAGTGTTTACACTCAATCAATCTCATGAAAACAGTTCTACCATATACTTGCTTGTCCACCTATTCTCCACTATTTAGATCATACAACTTCATAAATCAAGAGGTCTTTTTTCAAGGTTGTAATGGGGCCAAAGGGTTATAATGTGGTTAAAGAACAAAATGATAAAGATATCACAAAGGTTCCAAAGAGTTCATAGAGTTTAGAGACATAATAAGATCATACGAATAAAACTTCTCAAAACTCTTATAAAGCACATAATAACATAGGCTAAATATTCATGTTGAGCCTTTGCTTCATTCTAACCAACTTTGTAACATCTTTTTCTTTACTTTAACTAGAAGTTCAAGAGAAGATTTTTTTTTTTTTAATATGGGAATGTATTTGACAATGATCCCTTTCTTTTTCTCTTGACTTTTGCCTCTCTCGTCCCCCACACTTATCTTTCGTTCTAACCCAAATTTTCAAAAAGTATCCCTTGTTTTTGCAATATGTCTCAAAATATATAATCCATCTTTAGAACAAGGGTAAGGATATAAGTATATTTAGGCTAGGTGTAAGTTCTGGTTACCAATAAAATAGCATATTTAATGTAGGCTCAAATTGGCTCACTAGTGGGGATGTTCTCTTAAAACATTAATAATGGATGGCTGTTTGGCTCTGGTTATAATCCTAATGCCTCTATCATATTCATGTTGTCACATGTATCAATATAGTCTCAAACGGTTTAAAGCAAGTTCTAGAGAATCATGTAATCATAAGAGCACTCAAGAAAGAAATTAGATTGATTTGTATAATGCATCAATCATTATAGGCTCAAAAACTCACAAGGATGATTATACAAGTCAGATTAAATCTAAACATGCTTCTTTCTCAATCAACATATCATATTAACATTGGCTCATAAAAAGGTTGACATCAAGCTCAATTCTCATGAAAATCTTCTCACTAATAAATCTGTTTTAGACTTATGCAATTCATATCTCATCATTGTATTAAAAAGGAACTAGAACACATTAAAAAAATAATAATAATAATAAAGACTCATAAAAAAAATAGTAGACAAAAATAAAAGAAATCCTAAATCGTTCCCCCCACACTTAATTCTTACATTGTCCTCAATGTAAGTCTATTAACCCAAATGAAAGAATCATGTGTAAGAGAAAAGAACTAATAACATAAGAATAGGAATAACTAAGACTCAAAACAAAACAAACTCATGCAACCTAATTAATCCTAAAATACTAAACAAAAATTAACAAGTAAACATAAAAAGATTAAAATCAAACTGACAAGGTATGTCTCAAGTCTCCCTTACTCAGACCTTGTTCAGAATGAATACTTCTAAATTGCTTAAAACACAACAAACTTTTTTTTTTTTTGAAAGAAGAAATCAAACTGACAAGGTATGTCTCAAGTCTCCCTTACTCAGACCTTGTTCAGAATGAATACTTCTAAATGGCTTAAAACACATCAAATTTTTTTTTTTTTTAAAATTAGCAAAATATGTCCCTTACCCCCTACTAAAGGTAGAATTTAGGAGATATTACCTGCAGAGGTTGCTAACCACTTATTATAACTGAGACACAACAAACAAAATGTTAGATAATGTCACAAAGACAGAGTGCAATCCACTCCTTGCTCGTCCATATCTCTTTTTCTTTTTCCGAGCGTTTGCGAAACAACCGTAGCAGATAAATAATCATAAGCTTGGAGTTTTTTGAGTAAATCTTCAATGGTTGTAGCAGAAATTATGGTTCTCCTTGCCTCTGAAAACATGAATCCATTATCCACAGCATTATCTAAATATGAAAGCAAATTACTAAAATAACCATTAATATTAAGCAAACCAATGGGTTTCTTATTTGTGACCAAAGATGACCAAGAAGCCACGCAAGCTATTTCTTCCAATGTACCCAGACCTCCTGGTAAAGCAATGAATGCATCGCAGAATGGTACATGATTGTTATCCGTTCAGGGATACTCCAGCCTTGTATTTCCTTACCCACGGTAGGTCCACAAAAACCTGTGAATAGTTTTGGCACGATTCCTAGAACTGGACTTCCTCCGGCGTGTGCTGATGTAGCGACTGCTCCCATTAAACCCGTACTACCGCCTCCATAAATCAACTGGATCTTTTGTTGGGCAAGTATTACTCCAACTCTTATGGCTTCATCAGCGAATATGTTATTTTTCCCTGGATAAGCACCTCCAAAGACACAAATTTTTTTAATGCGCTGGGACGAAGTACTTTCCATTTTTTTTTTCAAGTGCCTGAAAGAGAATGAGTACATGGTGTAATATATAGAGGACTGAGTAATGAATCAGACAAGAGTAATAATGTCGCCGAAAGTGTATTTGACCTGTCAGAAGAAAATGTTAACCTAACAAAAGATTTTTGTGTGATTTCAGGAAGAAAATCAAAAAGAGAAGAAAAATCAACCGTAAAAGACCAATGCAAAAAAAAAAAAAAACGAGAATTATTACACAAATCTGACAACACGTAAATTAAACCGAAATAAAGTTATTGCAAATCAAACCAAAAGCTGAGAAGTCATTTATTGTAGTTGTGATTGTGGCTCACATCTTTCTCTGGTTTTACGTCCAGAAACGGCTTAAACGCCTTCTATGAGTCGAGGATATGCTTCCCATCCAGTTTTCTTACAAGCTGGCAAACAGGGTCTTTTAACATCAGATTCCCAAGATGTTGCCATTCCCTTTGGAATTGCGGCCATAAATCAAGAATTTCTCTTTGTACGTCTCCACTAGGATGCGTCTCAAGAGAAAGTTGGATATTACCCAAATTCTCCTTACTCAGTCCATCCTTAATGAATTCAATTTTATCATCTCGATTAGAGGACGGAATCCCAATAGAACGACATTTACCGTTACATGTCCATCGTGCACATTTGTGGCAATTTGAACTCATGCGCTTTGCTCGTCGCTTCTTTGCAAAAGTGCTTCTACCTGTACCTGGTAAATGCAAAACAGGAAGATATTCATCTTCACGTACCTTGGCTTCAATTATCCAACGTATGTCTTCAGGAATCCCTTTGTGCATAAGCATTCTTAATCTTTCAAATCGAACTTGGTAAAGCTTCAGTAAAATATTTCGAGGAAAAGGAGGAAATCGTTTCTGCAATCTTGTGAGAATATCATCCATCTTGAATACGTTACCATTTTGAGGATTCTCAATGTGAACTGCTCCATAATGATACACATGCTTAACCACAAATGGGCCAGTCCATCTTGATCTCAACTTACCAGGAAATATGTGAAGTCTAGAATTATAAAGTAGAACTTTTTGCCCAACATCAAATGTTTTTCTTGAAATTAACTTGTCATGAAAGGCTTTAGTTTTTTTTTTATGAATTTTAGAATTCTCATATGCATCATTTTTGAGTTCCTCAAGTTCATTTATGACTGGAAAAGTTTCATTCTCACCCAAAAAGGAATATTTTAGCTCGGATGACAATGGTTTTAAATCCAGCTTGGGTGGTTCAATAGTTGATGGTACAGTGACATTTGTGAGTGATGGAAGTTCCTCAAACTTTTGTTTCCAACGATGCTTATCCTGAAAAGAATTTAACAAAGAATCAGTGTGTGAAATTTCTGAAGCATTATCAAACTCACATTCAATTAAATAAGCTTCTAAAGGATCATGGAATGTGGTAGTGGTGAGATGTTCATGAGCAAGTTCTTCAATGAAATCCACTTCATGTACTTCTGAATCATCACCAGGTTGCTTGCAAGTGTTGAATACATTTAATTCTAAAGTCATATTTCCAAAAGAAATGTTCAAAATACCATTCCTGCAATTTATCAGAGCATTAGAAGTTGCAAGAAATGGACGGCCTAATATAACAGGAATTTGAACATTTGGATTTGAAACAGGATGTGTGTCCAAAACAATAAAATCAACAGGGAAGTAAAAATTATCAATTTGAACCAAAACATCTTCAACTATCCCTCGAGGAATTTTTACAGAACGATCAGCTAGTTGAAGTGTAACAGGTGTTTCCTTGAGTTCACCTAAACCTAACTGTTGATAAACAGAAAAAGGCAAAAGATTAACACTAGCACCAAGATCAAGCAATGCACGTTCTATTCTAGTGTTTCCAATGATGCATGAGATTGTTGGACATCCAGGATCTTTGAATTTTGGTGGAGTAAGGTGCTAAATGATTGAGCTCACACTTTCCGTCAGAAATGCTTTCTTTTGTACATTATGTTTCCTTTTAACTGTGCACATGTCCTTCAAAAATTTAGCATAAGATGGAACTTGTTTGATTGCATCCAATAAAGGAATGTTAATCTTAACTTGTTTGAAAAGTTCATAAATTTCTGCATTTTGATTCAAATTCTTTATTGTTTGCAACCTTTGAGGAAAAGGAGCAGGATGCATACCTTTTTCTTTGTCCAAATTTTCAAGAAGTTCAGACTTACCATCATCCTTGCCATTACTTTTCGGAGGGGAAGGAGGATCTTGGTCTTTTGATGGAATGTTTTTGTCAATTGCCTTTCCACTTCGAAGAGTTGTGATAGAACTGGCATTTTCCTGTTGAGTTTCATTGGAGCAAGAAACAAGACATTGAGTAGAAGGGTTAGGCTGAGGTTGAGCAGGAAACTTACCTTTTTCTTGAGTGCGTAATGAAGCTGTCAATGTGGACAAGGTGTTTTTGATCTCATTGATGTCCTGTGAAGTTTGGTTATTCACATTTGCTTGTGTTTGCATGAATGCTTGCAATGTCTCTTCCAAGGTTTGTACACGTGAAGGTTGATAGGAAAAAGTGTTGCCCGGCTTTTGAGATTGTGGTACCTGAACATGATTATTATTCTGCCAACTGAAGTTGGGATGATTTCTCCATTCAGGGTTATACGTTTCAGAGTAAGGAGAAGGAAAAGGCTTTTTAAATGTGTTTATGGAATTTACTTGATCATGCAACGTTTCTTTAAGAATGGGAATGTTTGGACATTCAGAAGTGGGGTGTCCCATGATTTCACAAATTCCACAACTTTCTTCATTTTTAACTGTTTTGACTTCCTTTACTTCTCTAAGTTCCATGGCTTCAATCTTTCTAGCCAAATTAGCTACTTTAGCTTTTATCTCATCTTCTTGACTAAAATGATATTTACCTCTGTTAGAAACAAGATTAGATCTATTGGAACTTTCAGGGGAATTATCTGTGTGCCAGGCTTGAGAGTTATCTGCCAAATGGTCTAGGTAGTCAAAGGCTTCTTCAGGTTCTTTTTCTAGAAACTCACCGTTACACATTGTTTCAACAAATTGTTTAGTTTCGGGAGTTAAACTTTCATAAAAGAAACTAATAAGACGCCATTTTTCAAAACCATGATGTGGACAAGAACTTAACAAATCTTTAAAACGCTCCCAGCACTGAAAAAATGCTTCATTTTGATTTTGATTGAAATTTTGAATCTGTCTTTTCAAAGCAGTAGTTTTATGTGCTGGGAAAAATTTCTTTAGAAACTCAGTTTGTAATTCTTGCCATGTGCCAATTGACCTTGGTTTTAAATTATGAAGCCAAATTTTTGCTTTATCTTTTAAAGAAAAAGGAAATAATTTTAGCTTGACAATTTCATTTGTACATTGTTGGTCATTAAAGGTGACACATACATCTTCGAAGTCTTTTAGAAACGAGTAAGCACTTTCCGATTCTAACCCATGGAAATTTGGAAGCAAAGCTATCATACCTGGTTTAAAACGAAAGTTGTTTGCATTGAGAGGAAAAATAAAACAAGAGGGTGATGAGCTTCGAGTTGGTTGCAAGTAGTCACGCATGGTGCGTACTTGTCTGTTCTCATCTTCAGCATGAACACTTTCATTGTCAGCCATGGTAGGAGTTGTATTAGAAAGATTACCTGAAAAAGTTTCACAATAAAATCTAACTAAACGACGAGATCTAAAATCACGTCGCCAAACAAGCATAAAACAAAGTTAATATACAGATTAGGCGGTATAACCAGCCAATAAAAATAAAACAAAGTTAATATACAATATAAATATAAATATATAGAAAATTAGGCGGTATAACCAGCCAATAAAAATAAATATACTTATAAACTTATATACTTAGTATTGCCTCCCCGGCAACGGCGCCAAAAACTTGATGGAGACTCAATTAAGAGTTGTAAACCCAAGTGCAGGTTATGTTCAAGTAATAAATTCTCGGGTGTCCGAGGTCGAACCACAGGGAAGCGTATTAATAAGTATAAGTTTATAAATATATAAGAAAAAGAAAGTAAACAAGATATTAGGGAATCAACAACAAAACAAGATAAACAAGATATTAGAGAACAAAATAAACAAAACAACATAAAAGAAATTAAACAAGATATAAACAAAACAATAAGAAAAGATGTTGAGGTTAGAGAATCCACTCTTGGTGTTATGCTAAGATTAATCTTGTTTTATTACACAATTGAAATTCACACATAAGGGAGATTCCAATCGGAAGGTTTAGCAATTCAGTCCAAATTGTCCAACGTCCATAGCATATGATATTATGTTCATTTGGTGTCCTCAAAACTCATAAAAAGAGTCCAAGCATTCCTTATGCCAAGGTATATGTCTACAACAAATCAAGGTTATGAAACCAAGCATTTACTGTGCCATTTTCATTGTCAATAATGAATCAAGATCCCTACTTTGCAAGTATGATTTTAAACCAAAAGAAAATATTATCTATACTAGTGTTTATAAATGATGATTCATTTTAGCTCATGTTTAAGAGACTAACCTTAGCATTTACCAAGAGCTTCACCTCATCACCTCAACAATATGATTAGCAACACATACTAGATATGAATAAAATGAAAAGAAATGTAAGAAGCATAAGTAAATAAAGAAAAAGAAAACTAGAGAAAGGAAAGAAGAAGAAAACTTAGAGAATTTTATTACAATGGCTAATATCCTACCAATGTAAAATGATACTCTTACAATCATCCAAGGCCCTCTATTTATACACATTTTGGAGAGCTAAATGACAAGAGACAAGCTTTATAAATTTCAAAGGTAGGTATAATAGGTGGGTGCATTTTTCTAACAATTTTCGTCATATTGTATGACAATTCTGATCAGCCAACTTGATGGTCGATTTCGCTAGGGAAAACGACTCCGTTTCAAGAAGTGTAAAACATGAAAAAGGTAGATATGCCTCTTAACTATGCACTGTGAAAGTTTCAGCCTTAATGCTTCAGTGAAACTCCAGATATAGCTGATATGGCAAAAGGTGTCGGAACTGGAACTAAATTGGATTTGCCCTTAATTCTTGATTTAACCTAGTAATCTGAAATCACTCAAAGAAACTCGTGAAAAACACCAAATTACATAAAAATATAAAAGATCATAAACACAATTAGACTAAGCAATAATAACTCGTATTTGACACAAAACAATAATAAAACATAACTAAGAACTATTTAATTATACGAGTTATCACAGATCAAGCTTCCAATATTGACAAAATCGACCATCAAGTTGGCTGATCAAAATTGTCATACAATATGACGAAAATTGTTAGAAAAATGCATCCACCTATTATACCTACCTTTGAAATTTGTAAAGCTTGTCTCTTGTCATTTAGTCCTCCAAAATGTGTATAAATAGAGGGCCTTGGATGACTGTAAGGGACATTGTACATTGGTAGGATATTAGCCATTGTAATAAAATTCTCTAAGTTTTCTTCTTCTTTCTTTTCTCTAGTTTTCTTTTTCTTTATTTTCTTCTTCTTCTTTCTTTCTTTTATTTCCTTATTAGATTCTCTTTAATTTTATGTTTATGTTTACAATGCCTATGCTAGGCTAAACTTCTATTTGGTTAAGGGTGATTTCAAAGCCCTAGACATGTTTTGTGATTGATTTTCAGATTCTATCTATCATTAATTTTCTATCAAAGTTGCTTATGTTCTTCTACAAGAATTGTTCATGATGTTGTCTTGATTTATTTAGGTGTACAACTAGATAGATCTTGATAATTATCTATTGCTAGTCTAGGAGTCTTGATCCGTGTAATTGTCTTGATTTCCTATTCATAAGTTACAATTTGTGATTAATGATTATGGTCAAGTTTTCAACAATTGCAAAGTGGAACATAACCTAAGTTGAACAATCCGAGCTTATGTGTTTGTTGCTTAGATGAACCTATCTTTCTCATCATAAAGCTGCCATTAAATTGAATTTAGAGAGCTTATTCTAGGTTGTTTAATGGTTAGAGATTAAATAGAGAGCTTGTTCTATTTAACGACAAACTAAGGAAAGATTGGGATAACAGAGCTTGTTGTTATCTACGGTTGTTAACTTTGATAGTTGGTTGATATTGATAGATCTGAAATTGATTCTTAATGATGTCTATTGGTGGAGAATGAAACCTTAACCATATTTTTCATATTTGATTCTTCTTACTTACTTGTTTTCTTACTTTTCTAGTTTGCTTATTTTTAAAAGTATATTTATTTTTATTGGCTGGTTATACCGCCTAATTTGTATATTAACTTTGTTTTATTTTTATTGGCTGGTTATACCGCCTAATTTAGTATATATATTTTTATTGGCTGGTTATACCGCCTTGCATCTTATTCTTATTATTTACTTTAGTTTAAATCTGGCTTCAAAAACCCCTTTTCTTTTATTGTTTTCTTTGAACGTAAGTTATAAACTAATAACTCATAGATTAAAACCCAATCCCTGAGGACTCGACCCTTGCTAATCATTATACTTACAATTGATCTTTTTAGTGCAAGGTTAAATAAGATACACTCTTTTGGGTGCATCAAATTTTTGGCGCCGTTGCCGGGGATTGCTTTCTTTAGTTTATTTGTTACTTGGTTTATTCTTATTTTCAGTTTTAATTAGTTTTATTTTCTTGTACATACAAGTTTTTCTTTTCAAATTTAAAAAAAAAAAAAAAAAAAAAATAATGGAATTGAGCAATCTAACACTTGAAGAGTTGGTGGCATACATAAACATGAAGAATCAACAAGCCAATCTCACCTCCCCAGTTCAACAATTGGCCATGGGAGGATGTCAAGGCCATCAAGTGTTCCAAGACCAACAGTATGATCATTACTCAAACACTTACCATGAGGGATGGTGGGATCATACTAATTATGGCTACTCGAAAAATTACCAAGAAGTAGATCCTTATGCCAATTACACTCATCCATCTAGCTTCAATCAATCATGGTCTCAAGAACCAGATCTTTTTCAACCACCACATATGACTCAAAACTCAGGTACTTCTTTAGAAGATCTTGTCTATTCTCTTGTTACTGATTCTTTGCAATTTCAACAGGAAACAAGGGCAAGCATCCAGAGTTTGGAAAAGCAAATGAGCCAATTGGCTAGTAGTATGGTGGGATGGGTAGCACAAAGATCTGAAGAACTCCCAGCCCAAACGATGGTTAACCCAAAGGAGAATGCTACTATTGTGACCTTGAAGAATGAGGAACAAGATGAGGATGAAACAAAATTAGAGATGGATTCTATTCTTGAGGATAATGAAGCCAAAGATCCAAATAAGAGTATTTCGGCACCTGAGGTAACGTTTAAGGTTTCACTTTTTACTAATGTTTCTTCTCCACCTTTTCCTAGTAGATTTGCAAAGTTCAAGGAGGAAGAACATGAACAACACATGCCGAAAACCTTAAACAACTTGTTTGTGGAGGTCATTCAACAAGTATCAAAATATGCTCCATTCCTCGATGACATATGCACCACAAAGGATGATGGAATAATACTTGTAATGAAGAATACATCCACTGTTGTGCAAAGAAAGCTTCCTCTCAAACGCATAAATTTGGGAAATTTCATGTATGAGCCTGACAAGCCTAAAATGCCAAGAAGGGGTGTTGGTTAGGTTCAAAACACTAAATCAAGTGCTAATTGGGGGAGGCAGCGTAATTAGTGAAAGCATTGCCAAACTGCCATCCTCAGATTTGCTCTCTTTTTCTTTATCTTTTTCTTATGTTTCTTTGCTAATTGTGTTTAGTGTTTCTAAGTTCATTTAGGCTGCATAAGTTTATTTTGTTTATTAGTTCTTTTCACTTACACATGATTCTTTCATTTGGGATTAATAGCATTACATTAATGACAATGTAAGAATTATGTGTGGGGGGAAGAATTTAGGATTTTATTTAGAGTGTTTTGTTTTTGTGTCTTTTTATGTTGTTTTTCTTTCTGATCCTTGTTTTGAAAATAACTAGATGTAAATATAATTTTTATTTATTTATTTTTTTAACCCCGGTTAAATGGCGGATAACGGTACTCCATGATTATTTAAGTCGGTTCCATCAGCTACCCACAAAACTGATATTGTATATAAATTTCTCTTCCAATTTCTCTTTCAATTTTTTTCATTTTTTTTCAGGATGGATGATATTCTCACAAGATTGCAGAAACGATTTCCTCCTTTTCCTCGAAATATTTTACTGAAGCTTTACCAAGTTCGATTTGAAAGATTAAGATTGCTTATGCACAAAGGGATTCCTGAAGACATACGTTGGATAATTGAAGCCAAGGTACGTGAAGATGAATATCTTCTTTTTTTGCATTTACCAGGTACAGGTAGAAGCACTTTTGCAAAGAAGCGACGAGCAAAGCGCATGAGTTCAAACTGCCATAAATGTGCACGATGGACGTGTAACGGTAAATGTCGTTCTATTGGGATTTCGTCCTCTAATCGAGATGATAAAATTGAATTCATTAAGGATGGACTGAGTAAGGAGAATTTGGGTAATATCCAACTTTCTCTTGAGACGCATCCTAGTGGAGACGTACAAAGAGAAATTCTTGATTTATGGCCGCAATTCCAAAGGGAATGGCAACATCTTGGGAATCTGATGTTAAAAGACCCTGTTTGCCAGCTTGTAAGAAAACTGGATGGGAAGCATATCCTCGACTCATAGAAGGCGTTTAAGCCGTTTCTGGACGTAAAACCAAAGGAAGATGTGAGCCACAATCACAACTACAATAAATAACTTCTCAGCTTTTGGTTTGATTTGCAATAACTTCATTTCGGTTTAATTTACGTGTTGTTCGATTTGTGTAATTATTCTCGTTTTTTTTTATTGGTCTTTTACGGTTGATTTTTCTTCTCTTTTTGATTTTCTTCCTGAAATCACGCAAAAATCTTTTGTTAGGTAGGTTAACATTTTCTTCTGACAGGTCAAATACACTTTCGGCGACATTATTACTCTTGTCTGATTCACTACTCAGTCCTCTATATATTACACCATCTACTCATTCTCTTTCAGGCACTCGAAAAAAAAAAAAATGGAAAGTACTTCATCCCAGCGCATTGAAAAAATTTGTGTCTTTGGAGGTGCTTATCCAGGGAAAAATAAAATATTAGCTGATGAAGCCATAAGAGTTGGAGTAATACTTGCCCAACAAAAGATCCAGTTGATTTATGGAGGCGGTAGTACGGGTTTAATGGGAGCAGTCGCTACAGCAGCACACGCCGGAGGAAGTCCAGTTCTAGGAATCGTTCCAAAACTATTCACAGGTTTTTGTGGACCTACCGTGGGTAAGGAAATACAAGTCTGGAGTATCCCTGAACGGATGACAATCATGTACCATTGTGCCGATGCATTCATTGCTTTACTAGGAGGTCTGGGTACATTGGAGGAAATAGCTTGCGTGGCTTCTTGGTCATCTTTGGTCACAAAAAAGAAACCCATTGGTTTGCTTAATATTAATGGTTATTTTAGTAATTTGCTTTCATATTTAGATAATGCTGTGGAAAATGGATTCATGTTTTCAGAGGCAAGGAGAACCATAATTTCTGCTACAACCATTGAAGATTTACTCAAAAAGCTCCAAGCTTATGAGTATTTATCTGCTACGGTTGTTTCGCAAACGCTCGGAAAAAGAAAAAGAGATATGGACGAGCAAGGAGTGGATTGCACTTTATCTTTGTGACATTATCTAACATTTTGTTTGTTGTGTCTCAGTTATAATAAGTGGTTAGCAACCTCTGCAGGTAATATCTCCTAAATTCTACCTTTAAAATTTGACATTGGGGACAATGTCATATTTTAGTAGGGGGTAAGGGACATATTTTGCTAATTTAAAATAAAAAAAAAAATTTGTTGTGTTTTAAGACATTTAGAAGTATTCATTCTGAACAAGGTCTGAGTAAGGGAGACTTGAGACATACCTTGTCAGTTTGATTTAATCTTCTTCTTCAAAAAAAAAAAAAAGCATGTTTAGACTTAGTGTGTTTTTAGTGTGTTTTAGTTACTTTCAATACTATGATGAGATATGAATTGCATAAGTCTAAAACAGATTTATTAGTGAGAAGATTTTCATGAGAATTGAGCTTGATATCAACCTTTTTATGAGCCAATGTTAATATGATATGTTGATTGAGAAAGAAGCATGTTTAGACTTAATCTGACTTGTATAATCATCCTTGTGAGTTTTTGAGCCTATAATGATTGATGCATTATATAAATCAATCTAATTTCTTTATTGAGTGCTCTTATGATTACATGATTCTCTAGAACTTGCTTTAGACCTTGTTGAGACTATATTGATGCATGTGACAACATGAATATGATAGAGGCATTAGGATTTTTAGCCAGGGCCAAACAGCCATCCCTTATTGATGTTCCAAGAGAACACACCCTTAGTGAACCAATTTGAGCCTACATTGAATAAGCTATCTCTTTGGTAACCATAACTTGTCCCTAAACTAAATATACTTATATCCTTACCTTTGTTCCAAAGATAAATTAGCATGTTTTGAGACAAGTTGCAAAGACAAGGAAGATCTATTGAAAATTTGGGTTAGAAACAAGAAATAAGTGTGGGGGGGGGAAAGAAAAGAAAAGTCAAGAAAAAAAAAATGGAATACTGGCAAATACATTCCTATGTAAAAAAAAAAAAAATATGAATCATCTCTTGAATTTGGGGAAAAAGAAAAAGATGTTACAAAGTTGTTTAGAATGAAGAAAAGGCCCAACATGAATATCCGGCCTAGGTGACTATGTACTTGTAAAGAGTTTTGAGAAGTTTCTTTGTATGATCTTATTATGTCTCTAAACTTTATGAACTCTTTGGAACCTTTGTGATATCTTTATCCTTTTGTTCTTCAACCACATTACAAACCCCTTGGCCCCATTACAACCTTGATTAAAGACCTCTTGATTAATGAAGTTGTATGATCTAAATAGTGGAGAATAGGTGGACAAGCAAGAATATGGTAGAACTGTTTTCATGAGATTGATTGAGTGTAAACACTTTACCATTACTTTAAAGAATGAAAATCATGAGAGTATCCCATGTGAGTAATTGAGATTAAGTTTGAATATGCACTCTTTTGATTGAAATATGTTATGTTAATATTGGCTTAACTCAAACAATTTACATTCAAGCATGATTGTTTTGTGAAATTCTTTAAGCTATTGATTAGTTTATAAGACTTGTTCAAAGATTGTCTCTAATGTGTATTGAAAGGATTAGGAGTAAATATTTTTAGTATATGTAGTTTATTTATATTTTAGTTTTTCAATGTTTGTGTGATGCACCCAAAAGAGTGTATCTTATTTAACCTTGCACTAAAAAGATCAATTGTAAGTATAATGATTAGCAAGGGTCGAGTCCTCAGGGATTGGGTTTTAATCTATGAGTTATTAGTTTATAACTTACGTTCAAAGAAAACAATAAAAGAAAAGGGGTTTTTGAAGCCAGATTTAAACTAAAGTAAATAATAAGAATAAGATGCAAGGCGGTATAACCAGCCAATAAAAATATATATACTAAATTAGACGGTATAACCAGCCAATAAAAATATATATACTAAATTAGGCGGTATAACCAGCCAATAAAAATAAAACAAAGTTAATATACAAATTAGGCGGTATAACCAGCCAATAAAAATAAATATACTTTTAAAAAAAAGCAAACTAGAAAAGTAAGAAAACAAGTAAGTAAGAAGAATCAAATATGAAAAATATGGTTAAGGTTTCATTCTCCACCACTAGACATCATTAAAAATCAATTTCAGATCTATCAATATCAACCAACTATCAAAGTTAACAACCGTGGATAACAACAAGCTCTGTTATCCCAATCTTTCCTTAGTTTGTCGTTAAATAGAACAAGCTCTCTATTTAATCTCTAACCATTAAACAACCTAGAATAAGCTCTCTAAATTCAATTTAATGGCAGCTTTATGATGAGAAAGATAGGTTCATCTAAGCAACAAACACATAAGCTCGGATTGTTCAACTTAGGTTATGTTCCACTTTGCAATTATTGAAAACTTGACCATAATCATTAATCACAAATTGCCACTTATGAATAGGAAATCAAGACAATTACACGGATCAAGACTCCTAGACTAGCAATAGATAATTATCAAGATCTATCTAGTTGTACACCTAAATAAATCAAGACAACATCATGAACAATTCTTGTAGAAGAACATAAGCAACTTTGATAGAAAATTAATGATAGATAGAATCTGAAAATCAATCACAAAACATGTCTAGGGCTTTGAAATCACCCTTAACCAAATAGAAGTTTAGCCTAGCATAGGCATTGTAAACATAAACATAAAATTAAAGAGAATCTAAGAAGGAAATAAAAGAAAGAAAGAAGAAGAAGAAAATAAAGAAAAAGAAAACTAGAGAAAAGAAAGAAGAAGAAAACTTAGAGAATTTTATTACAATGGCTAATATCCTACCAATGTACAATGCCTCATACAATCATCCAAGGCCCTCTATTTATACACATTTTGGAGGACTAAATGACAAGAGACAAGCTTTACAAATTTCAAAGGTAGGTATAATAGGTGGGTGCATTTTTCTAACAATTTTCGTCATATTGTATGACAATTTTGATCAGCCAACTTAATGGTCGATTTTGTCAATATTGGAAGCTTGATCTGATCACATGGTCTTCTAGAAAAATGTTCCCCTATCAGTTAGTGATCCATAGCCATTGAAATCAGCTCATTTACTGATGTGGATCAGAAGATATTGGCAAAATACCAAAACAGGTCAGCATAGACGTCATTGCACATCAGCCAACTTGATGGTCGATTTCGCTAGGGAAAATGACTCCGTTTCAAGAAGTGTAAAACATGAAAAAGTTAGATATGCCTCTTAACTTTGCACGGTTAATATTTCAGCCTTATTGCTTCAGTGAAACTCCAGATATAGCTGATATGGCAAAAGGTGTCGGAACTGGAACTGAACTGAATTTGCCCTTAATTGTTGATTTAACCTAGTAATCTGAAATCACTCAAAGAAACTCGTAAAAAACACCAAATTACATAAAAATATAAAAGATCATAAACACAATTAGACTAAGCAATAATAACTCGTATTTGACACAAAACAATAATAAAACATAACTAAAAACTATATAATTATACGAGTTATCACACCCCCACACTTAGATTGTTGCTAGTCCTCGAGCAAAAACAAATAAAAATAAAATAAGAAAATCTAATCTAATCCACTTTCGTAGGAAATCATGGTGGCACTTAGCATGTGACACAAGCCTTTAAACCCCTAGGTGGTCCCTAGTGGACGAGTTTAGTCTCGTGAGGGTTTACTAGAATGATACCCACAAACATTGAAAAACTAAAATATAAATAAACTACATATACTAAAAATATTTACTCCTAATCCTTTCAATACACATTAGAGACAATCTTTGAACAAGTCTTATAAACTAATCAACAGCTTAAAGAATTTCACAAAAAATCATGCTTGAATGTAAATTGTTTGAGTTAAGCCAATATTAACATAACATATTTCAATCAAAATAGTGCATGTTCAAATTTAATCTCAACTTCTCACATGGGATACCCTCATGATTTTCACTCTTTAAAGTAGTGGTGAAGTGTTTACACTCAATCAATCTCATGAAAACAGTTCTACCATATTCTTGCTTGTCCACCTATTCTCCACTATTTAGATCATACAACTTCATGAATCAAGAGGTCTTTAATCAAGGTTGTAATGGGGCCAAGGGGTTTGTAATGTGGTTGAAGAACAAAAGGATAAAGATATCACAAGGGTTCCAAAGAGTTCATAAATTTTAGAGACATAATAAGATCATACAAGTAAAACTTCTCAATATTCTTTAGAAGTACATAATCACATAGGCTGAATATTTCATGTTGAGCCTTTACTTCATTCTAACGAACCTTGTAACATTCTTTTTCTTTTCTTTAACTAGAAGTTCAAGAGATGATTCATTATATATATATATATTTCATAATATTCCCTTTCTTTTTCTCTTGACTTTTCTTTTCTTTTCCCCCACACTTATTTCTTGTTTCTAACCCAAATTTTCAATAGATCTTCCTTGTCTTTGCAACTTGTCTCAAAACATGCTAATTCATCTTTGGAACAAAGGTAAGGATATAAGTATATTTAGGTTAGGGACAAGTTATGGTTACCAAAGAGATAGCTTATTCAATGTAGGCTCAAATTGGTTCACTAAGGGTGTGTTCTCTTGGAACATCAATAAGGGATGGCTGTTTGGCCCTGGCTAAAAATCCTAATGCCTCTATCATATTCATGTTGTCACATGCATCAATATAGTCTTAACAAGGTCTAAAGCAAGTTCTAGAGAATCATGTAATAATAAGAGCACTCAAGAAAGAAATTAGATTGATTTGTATAATGCATCAATAATATAGGCTCAAAACTCACAAGGATGTTTATACAAGTCAATTTTAAGTCTAAACATGCTTCTTTCTCAATCAACATATCGTATTAACATTGGCTCCATGAAAAATGATATCAAGCTTAATTCTCATGAAAAATCTTCTCACTACTAGACTAGTTTTAGACCTATGCAATTCATATCTCATCATAGTATAGAAAAGAACTAAAACACACTAAAATTTTTAATAATAATAATAATATTAAAGACTCATAAAAAAAAAATAGGCAAAAATAAAAGAAATCCTAAATCCTTCCCCCCACACTTAATTCTTACATTGTCCTCAATGTAATGCTATTAACCCAAATGAAAGAATCATGTGTAAGAGAAAAGAACTAATAACATAAGAATAAAAATAACTAAGACTCAGAACAAAACAAATTCATGCAACCTAAATATTCCTAAAATACTAAACAAATAATTAATAAATAAGCATAAAAATAAAAATAATAAAAGAAAAGAAAAACACATGCAAATAATAAACGGACCAGATAGTTTTTTTTTTTTTGAAAAGATTAAATCAAACTGACAAGGTATGTCTCAAGTCTCCCTTACTCAGACCTTGTTCAGAATGAATGCTTCTAAATAGCTTAAAACACAACAATTATATATATATATATATTTTTGAAAAGATTAAATCAAACTGACAAGGTATGTCTCAAGTCTCCCTTACTCAGACCTTGTTCAGAATGAATGCTTCTAAATAGCTTAAAACACAACAATATTATTATTATTATATATTTTTTTTTTAACAAATTAGCAAAATATGTCCCTTACCCCTACTAAAATATGACATTGTCCCCAATGTCAAATTTTAAAGGTAGAATTTAGGAGATATTACCTGCAGAGGTTGCTAACCACTTATTATAACTGAGACACAACAAACAAAATGTTAGATAATGTCACAAAGACAAAGTGCAATCCACTCCTTGCTCGTCCATATCTCTTTTTCTTTTTCCGAGCGTTTGCGAAACAACCGTAGCAGATAAATACTCATAAGCTTGGAGCTTTTTGAGTAAATCTTCAATGGTTGTAGCAGAAATTATGGTTCTCCTTGCCTCTGAAAACATGAATCCATTTTCCACAGCATTATCTAAATATGAAAGCAAATTACTAAAATAACCATTAATATTAAGCAAACCAATGGGTTTCTTATTTGTGACCAAAGATGACCAAGAAGCCACGCAAGCTATTTCTTCCAATGTACCCAGACCTCCTGGTAAAGCAATGAATGCATCGGCAGAATGGTACATGATTGTTATCCGTTCAGGGATACTCCAGACTTGTATTTCCTTACCCAAGGTAGGTCCACAAAAATCTGTGAATAGTTTTGGCACGATTCCTAGAACTGGACTTCCTCCGTCGTGTGCTGCTGTAGCGACTGCTCCCATTAAACCCGTACTACCACCTCCATAAATCAACTGGATCTTTTGTTGGGCAAGTATTACTCCAACTCTTATGGCTTCATCAGCAAATATGTTATTTTTCCCTGGATAAGCACCTCCAAAGACACAAATTTTTTTAATGCGCTGGGACGAAGTACTTTCCATTTTTTTTTCGAGTGCCTGAAAGAGAATGAGTACATGGTGTAATATATAGAGGACTGAGTAGTGAATCAGACAAGAGTAATAATGTCGCCGAAAGTGTATTTGACCTGTGAGAAGAAAATGTTAACCTAACAAAAGATTTTTGCGTGATTTCAGGAAGAAAATCAAAAAGAGAAGAAAAATCAACCGTAAAAGACCAATAAAAAAAAAACGAGAATAATTACACAAATCGAACAACACGTAAATTAAACCGAAATGAAGTTATTGCAAATCAAACCAAAAGCTGAGAAGTTATTTATTGTAGTTGTGATTGTGGCTCACATCTTCCTCTGGTTTTACGTCCAGAAACGGCTTAAACGCCTTCTATGAGTAAAGGATATGCTTCCCATCCAGTTTTCTTACAAGCTGGCAAACAGGGTCTTTTAACATCAGATTCCCAAGATGTTGCCATTCCCTTTGGAATTGCGGCCATAAATCAAGAATTTCTCTTTGTACGTCTCCACTAGGATGCGTCTCAAGAGAAAGTTGGATATTACCCAAATTCTCCTTACTCAGTCCATCCTTAATGAATTCAATTTTATCATCTCGATTAGAGGACGGAATCCCAATAGAACGACATTTACCGTTACACGTCCATCGTGCACATTTGTGGCAATTTGAACTCATGCGCTTTGCTCGTCACTTCTTTGCAAAAGTGCTTCTACCTGTACCTGGTAAATGCAAAACAGGAAGATATTCATCTTCACGTACCTTGGCTTCAATTATCCAACGTATGTCTTCAGGAATCCCTTTGTGCATAAGCATTCTTAATCTTTCAAATCGAACTTGGTAAAGCTTCAGTAAAATATTTCGAGGAAAAGGAGGAAATTGTTTCTGCAATCTTGTGAGAATATCATCCATCCTGAAAAAAAAATGAAAAAAAATTGAAAGAGAAATTGGAAGAGAAATTTATATACAATATCAGTTTTGTGGGTAGCTGATGGAACCGATTTAAATGATCACGGAGTACTGTTATCCGCCATTTAACTGGGGTTAAAAAAAATTAAAAATTATATTTACTTCTAGTTATTTTCAAAACAAGGATCAGAAAGAAAAACAACATAAAAAGACTCAAAAACTTTCTCTAAATAAAATCCTAAATTCTTCCCCCCACACATAATTCTTACATTGTCATTAATGTAATGCTATTAATCCCAAATGAAAGAATCATGTGTAAGTGAAAAGAACTAATAAACAAAATAAACTTATGCAGCCTAAATGAACTTAGAAACACTAAACACAATTAGCAAAGAAACATAAGAAAAAGATAAAGAAAAAGAGAGCAAATCTGAGGATGGCAGTTTGGCAATGCTTTCACTAATTAGGCTGCCTCCCCCAATTAGCACTTGATTTAGTGTTTTGAACCTAACCAACACCCCTTCTTGGCATTTTAGGCTTGTCAGGCTCATACATGAAATTTCCCAAATTTATGCGTTTGAGAGGAAGCTTTCTTTGCACAACAGTGGATGCATTCTCCATTACAAGTATTATTCCATCATCCTTTGTGGTGCATATGTCATCGAGGAATGGAGCATATTTTGATACTTGTTGAATGACCTCCACAAACAAGTTGTTTAAGGTTTCCGGCATGTGTTGTTCATGTTCTTCCTCCTTGAACTTTGCAAATCTACTAGGAAAAGGTGGAGAAGAAACATTAGTAAAAAGTGAAACCTTAAACGTTACCTCAGGTGCCGAAATACTCTTATTTGGATCTTTGGCTTCATTATCCTCAAGAATAGAATCCATCTCTAATTTTGTTTCATCCTCATCTTGTTCCTCATTCTTCAAGGTCACAATAGTAGCATTCTCCTTTGGGTTAACCATCGTTTGGGCTGGGAGTTCTTCAGATCTTTGTGCTACCCATCCCACCATACTACTAGCCAATTGGCTCATTTGCTTTTCCAAACTCTGGATGCTTGCCCTTGTTTCCTGTTGAAATTGCAAAGAATCAGTAACAAGAGAATAGACAAGATCTTCTAAAGAAGTACCTGAGTTTTGAGTCATATGTGGTGGTTGAAAAAAATCTTGTTCTTGAGACCATGATTGATTGAAGCTAGATGGATGAGTGTAATTGGCATAAGGATCTACTTCTTGGTAATTTTTCGAGTAGCCATGATTAGTATGATCCCACCATCCCTCATGGTAAGTGTTTGAGTAATGATCATACTGTTGGTCTTGGAACACTTGATGGCCTTGACATCCTCCCATGGCCAATTGTTGAACTGGGGAGGTGAGATTGGCTTGTTGATTCTCCATGTTTATGTATGGCACCAACTCTTCAAGTGTTAGATTGCTCAATTCCATTGTTTTTTTTTTTTTTTTTTTTAATTTGAAAAGAAAAACTTGTATGTACAAGAAAATAAAACTAATTAGAACTTAAAATAAGAATAAACCAAGTAACAAATAAACTAAAGAAAGCAATCCCCGGCAACGGCGCCAAAAATTTGATGCACCCAAAAGAGTGTATCTTATTTAACCTTGCACTAAAAAGATCAATTGTAAGTATAATGATTAGCAAGGGTCGAGTCCTCAGGGATTGGGTTTTAATCTATGAGTTATTAGTTTATAACTTACGTTCAAAGAAAACAATAAAAGAAAAGGGGTTTTTGAAGCCAGATTTAAACTAAAGTAAATAATAAGAATAAGATGCAAGGCGGTATAACCAGCCAATAAAAATATATATACTAAATTAGGCGGTATAACCAGCCAATAAAAATATATATACTAAATTAGGCGGTATAACCAGCCAATAAAAATAAAACAAAGTTAATATACAAATTAGGCGGTATAACCAGCCAATAAAAATAAATATACTTTTAAAAATAAGCAAACTAGAAAAGTAAGAAAACAAGTAAGTAAGAAGAATCAAATATGAAAAATATGGTTAAGGTTTCATTCTCCACCACTAGACATCGTTAAAAATCAATTTCAGATCTATCAAAATCAACCAACTATCAAAGTTAACAACCGTGGATAACAACAAGCTCTGTTATCCCAATCTTTCCTTAGTTTGTCGTTAAATATAACAAGCTCTCTATTTAATCTCTAACCATTAAACAACCTAGAATTAAGCTCTCTAAATTCAATTTAATGGCAGCTTTATGATGAGAAAGATAGGTTGATCTAAGCAACAAACACATAAGCTCGGATTGTTCAACTTAGATTATGTTCCACTTTGCAATTATTGAAAACTTGACCATAATCATTAATCACAAATTGCCACTTATGAATAGGAAATCAAGACAATTACACGGACCAAGACTCCTAGACTAGCAATAGATAATTATCAAGATCTATCTAGTTGTACACCTAAATAAATCAAGACAACATCATGAACAATTCTTGTAGAAGAACATAAGCAACTTTGATAGAAAATTAATGATAGATAGAATCTGAAAATCAATCACAAAACATGTTTAGGGCTTTGAAATCACCCTTAACCAAATAGAAGTTTAGCCTAGCATAGGCATTGTAAACATAAACATAAAATTAAAGAGAATCTAAGAAGGAAATAAAAGAAAGAAAGAAGAAGAAGAAAATAAAGAAAAAGAAAACTAGAGAAAAAAAAGAAGAAGAAAACTTAGAGAATTTTATTACAATGGCTAATATCCTACCAATGTACAATGTCCCTTACAATCATCCAAGGCCCTCTATTTATACACATTTTGGAGGACTAAATGACAAGAGACAAGCTTTACAAATTTCAAAGGTAGGTATAATAGGTGGGTGCATTTTTCTAACAATTTTCGTCATATTGTATGACAATTTTGATCAGCCAACTTGATGGTCGATTTTCTCAATATTGGAAGCTTGCTCTGTTCACATGGTCTTCTAGAAAAATGTTCCCCTATCAGTTAGTGATCCACAGCCGTTGGAATCAGCTCATTTGCTGATGTGGATCAGATGATATGGGCAAAATACCAAAACAGGTCAGCACAGACGTCATTGCACATCAGCCAACTTGATGGTCGATTTCTCTAGGGAAAACGACTCCGTTTCAAGAAGTGTAAAACATGAAAAAGTTAGATATGCCTCTTCGCTTTGTACGGTTAAAATTTCAGCCTTATTGCTTCAGTGAAACTCCAGATATAGCTGATATGGCAAAAGGTGTCGGAACTGGAACTGAACTGAATTTGCCCTTAATTGTTGATTTAACCTAGTAATCTGAAATCACTCAAAGAAACTCGTAAAAAAACACCAAATTACATAAAAATATAAAAGATCATAAACACAATTAGACTAAGCAATAATAACTCGTATTTGACACAAAACAATAATAAAACATAACTAAAAACTATATAATTATACGAGTTATCACACCCCCACACTTAGATTGTTGCTAGTCCTCGAGCAAAAACAAATAAAAATAAAATAAGAAAATCTAATCTAATCCACTTTCGTAGGAAATCACGGTGGCACTTAGCATGTGACACAAGCCTTTAAACCCCTAGGTGTCCCTAGTGGACGAGTTTAGTCTCGTGAGGGTTTACTAGAACGATACCCACAAACAATGAAAAACTAAAATATAAATAAACTACATATACTAAAAATATTTACTCCTAATCCTTTCAATACACATTAGAGACAATCTTTGAACAAGTCTTATAAACTAATCAATAGCTTAAAGAATTTCACAAAAAATCATGCTTGAATGTAAATTGTTTGAGTTAAGCCAATATTAACATAACATATTTCAATCAAAATAGTGCATATTCAAACTTAATCTCAACTACTCACATGGGATACTCTCATGATTTTCATTCTTTAAAGTAGTGGTAAAGTGTTTACACTCAATCAATCTCATGAAAACAGTTCTACCATATTCTTGCTTGTCCACCTATTCTCCACTATTTAGATCATACAACTTCATGAATCAAGAGGTCTTTAATCAAGGTTGTAATGGGGCCAAGGGGTTTGTAATGTGATTGAAGAACAAAAGGATAAAGATATCACAAAGGTTCCAAAGAGTTCATAAAGTTTAGAGACATAATAAGATCATACAAAGAAACTTCTCAAAACTCTTTAAAAGTACATAGTCACCTAGGCCGGATATTCATGTTGGGCCTTTTCTTCATTCTAAACAACTTTGTAACATCTTTTTCTTTTTCCCCAAATTCAAGAGATGATTCATATTTTTTTTTTTTACATAGGAATGTATTTGCCAGTATTCCATTTCTTTTTTTTTTCTTGACTTTTCTTTTCTTTCCCCCCCCCCCCACACTTATTTCTTGTTTCTAACCCAAATTTTCAATAGATCTTCCTTGTCTTTGCAACTTGTCTCAAAACATGCTAATTCATCTTTGGAACAAAGGTAAGGATATAAGTATATTTAGGTTAGGGACAAGTTATGGTTACCAAAGAGATAGCTTATTCAATGTAGGCTCAAATTGGTTCACTAAGGGTGTGTTCTCTTGGAACATCAATAAGGGATGGCTGTTTGGCCCTGGCTAAAAATCCTAATGCCTCTATCATATTCATGTTGTCACATGCATCAATATAGTCTCAACAAGGTCTAAAGCAAGTTCTAGAGAATCATGTAATCATAAGAGCACTCAAGAAAGAAATTAGATTGATTTATATAATGCATCAATCATTATAGGCTCAAAAACTCACAAGGATGATTATACAAGTCAGATTAAGTCTAAACATGCTTCTTTCTCAATCAACATATCATATTAACATTGGCTCATAAAAAGGTTGATATCAAGCTCGATTCTCATGAAAATCTTCTCACTAATAAATCTGTTTTAGACTTATGCAATTCATATCTCATCATAGTATTGAAAGTAACTAAAACACACTAAAAACACACTAAGTCTAAACATGCTCTTTTTTTTTTTTTTTTTGAAGAAGAAGAAGATTAAATCAAACTGACAAGGTATGTCTCAAGTCTCCCTTACTCAGACCTTGTTCAGAATGAATACTTCTAAATGTCTTAAAACACAACAAATTTTTTTTTTTTTTTTTAAATTAGCAAAATATGTCCCTTACCCCCTACTAAAATATGACATTGTCCCCAATGTCAAATTTTAAAGGTAGAATTTAGGAGATATTACCTGCAGAGGTTGCTAACCACTTATTATAACTGAGACACAACAAGCAAAATGTTAGATAATGTCACAAAGACAAAGTGCAATCCACTCCTTGCTCGTCCATATCTCTTTTTCTTTTTCCGAGCGTTTGCGAAACAACCGTAGCAGATAAACACTCATAAGCTTGGAGCTTTTTGAGTAAATCTTCAATGGTTGTAGCAGAAATTATGGTTCTCCTTGCCTCTGAAAACATGAATCCATTTTCCACAGCATTATCTAAATATGAAAGCAAATTACTAAAATAACCATTAATATTAAGCAAACCAATGGGTTTCTTATTTGTGACCAAAGATGACCAGGAAGCCACGCAAGCTATTTCTTCCAATGTACCCAGACCTCCTGGTAAAGCAATGAATGCATCGGCAGAATGGTACATGATTGTTATCCGTTCAGGGATACTCCAGACTTGTATTTCCTTACCCAAGGTAGGTCCACAAAAATCTGTGAATAGTTTTGGCACGATTCCTAGAACTGGACTTCCTCCGGCGTGTGCTGCTGTAGCGACTGCTCCCATTAAACCCGTACTACCACCTCCATAAATCAACTGGATCTTTTGTTGGGCAAGTATTACTCCAACTCTTATGGCTTCATCAGCAAATATGTTATTTTTCCCTGGATAAGCACCTCCAAAGACACAAATTTTTTTAATGCGCTGGGACGAAGTACTTTCCATTTTTTTTTTCGAGTGCCTGAAAGAGAATGATTACATGGTGTAATATATAGAGGACTGAGTAGTGAATCAGACAAGAGTAATAATGTCGCCGAAAGTGTATTTGACCTGTCAGAAGAAAATGTTAACCTAACAAAAGATTTTTGCGTGATTTCAGGAAGAAAATCAAAAAGAGAAGAAAAATCAACCGTAAAAGACCAATAAAAAAAAACGAGAATAATTACACAAATCGAACAACACGTAAATTAAACCGAAATGAAGTTATTGCAAATCAAACCAAAAGCTGAGAAGTTATTTATTGTAGTTGTGATTGTGGCTCACATCTTCCTCTGGTTTTACGTCCAGAGACGGCTTAAACGCCTTCTATGAGTCGAGGATATGCTTCCCATCCAGTTTTCTTACAAGCTGGCAAACAGGGTCTTTTAACATCAGATTCCCAAGATGTTGCCATTCCCTTTGGAATTGCGGCCATAAATCAAGAATTTCTCTTTGTACGTCTCCACTAGGATGCGTCTCAAGAGAAAGTTGGATATTACCCAAATTCTCCTTACTCAGTCCATCCTTAATGAATTCAATTTTATCATCTCGATTAGAAGACGGAATCCCAATAGAACGACATTTACCGTTACACGTCCATCGTGCACATTTGTGGCAGTTTGAACTCATGCGCTTTGCTCGTCGCTTCTTTGCAAAAGTGCTTCTACCTGTACCTGGTAATTGCAAAACAGGAAGATATTCATCTTCACGTACCTTGGCTTCAATTATCCAACGTATGTCTTCAGGAATCCCTTTGTGCATAAGCATTCTTAATCTTTCAAATCGAACTTTGTAAAGCTTCAGTAAAATATTTCGAGGAAAAGGAGGAAATCGTTTCTGCAATCTTGTGAGAATATCATCCATCCTGAAAAAAAAAATGAAAAAAATTGAAAGAGAAATTGGAAGAGAAATTTATATACAATATCAGTTTTGTGGGTAGCTGATGGAACCGATTTAAATAATCACGGAGTACCGTTATCCTCCATTTAACCGGGGTTAAAAAAATTAAAAATTATATTTACATCTAGTTATTTTCAAAACGATCAGAAAGAAAAACAACATAAAAAGACACAAAAACAAAACACTCTAAATAAAATCCTAAATTCTTCCCCCCACACATAATTTTTACATTGTCCTCAATGTAATGCTATTATCCCCCAATGCAAGAATTATATGTAAGAGAAAAGAACTATTAAACAAAAGAAAACAAAAACAATAAAAGATAGAATGATGGAGAGTAAGGAATATGCAAATCTGATATAATAGATGCTCTCCATCCTTTTGGGTTGCCTCCCAAGAAGCGCTTGGTTTATTGTCCTCAGCCTGACTTCGACCCATGCCATTATTATTCAACATAATTTGGCTCAAAAAATGGTAACTCCTCCACATCTTGTATGGGAAAGTTCTCATAGTAAGGCTTCAATCTATGACCATTCACTTTGAACGCCTTATCTGTTTTTGGGCTTTGGATTTCAACTGCACCATGAGTAAATACATTAGTAAGAACAAAAGGTCCAACCCAACGAGAACGTAACTTACCTGGATATAACTTAAGGCGTGAATGGAAGAGAAGAACTTTTTGTCCAACAACAAATTCCTTTCTTGATATCATCTTGTCATGGAATGCCTTAGTCTTTTCCTTGTAAATCCTAGAATTCTGATAGGCATCATTCCTTATCTCCTCTAATTCTTGTAGGTCAAGTTTTCTTTTCTTTCCTGTCTCATCCATCTCCATGTTCGTTTGTTTGATAGCCCAATATGATTTATGTTCCAATTCAACCGGAAGATGACAAGGCTTACCATAAACAAGTCGATAAGGAGACATACCAATGGGTGTCTTATATGCTGTCCTATAAGCCCAAAGTGCATCATCAAGTCGTGAACTCCAATCCTTCCTATTTGGATTAACTGTCTTTTCAAGGATGGACTTAACTTCTCGGTTTGACACTTCAGCTTGCCCACTAGTTTGAGGATGATATGAGGTGGAGACCTTGTGTGTGATGTTATACTTCCTCAAAAGTGCTTCCATAGTCCTATTGCAAAAGTGAGTACCTCTATCGCTGATTATGGCCTTTGGCGTTCCAAACCTAGCAAAGATGTTAGTCTTGACAAAATCTGAAACAACTTTAGAGTCATTAGTCCTAGTGGATTTTGCTTCCACCCACTTTGAAACATAATCAACGGCAAGTAAAATATAAAGATTACTGTAGACACATAATTTTGTCCGGACCACTAAACAGGTATGTTTTCCTCCCATATTGATGTTTCCGAGTATAAAAAGACTGTTTTCATCCTGCAGGTGGTACTCGAGACTTAGTTTAAGAGGGCGAGCACAAAAAGTCAAACATAAAAAAAAGTCAACCCCGAAAAAGTCAAACCCAAAAAATCAACCCTAGAAAGTCAACTACTGAAAAAGTCAACCCACTTTCAAAATCAAGATTTTAAGTTCAATTGAAAAATGGAGAAAGAATTTTGATAATCCGAGGTCTACATTGAAAGATATGGACTTCGGAAGTTGGGATTTGGAGATTTAGTAGAAAAGAAACCCTAATCCGAGAAATTTGGGGAAAAGTGCTTAAACGATCAAACTGGTCGAAATTGAAGGTTCCAAATGAAAGATAAGCACTGACTACGGGTAATGGAGAAGTCACTTGCAAGAAAAACCGAAAGAAAGGTCAATCCGGAAGAAAACCGAGAATTAGGGTTTTTAGTGGATTTCGGTGAAATCGGGAAGAATCACAGAAATGGCCCGACTTGGTAAGACCAAAGCCCCCAATGGATGAGGAATGATTAAAAAGGATGGCCCAAGGCTCAGATTGAAGAAAATCTGAAAATCGGACTTGTTTTGAGCAAAACCGGGTTTCGGAGGTTAAAGGGCAAAATTGGAAAAATTTGGGAAAAATAGCAAATGGTCTCCGAAAATTATGGAAAATTTGTCAATCTCATTCTTAAATCATTTGAAAGAGATTGGCGAAAGAAAATCTTGATTCCGAGTTCGTTTGCAAAATGGCCAAATCTCGGGCCTCCTATGCAGTAATTCAAGCCGATAAATCCCGAAAAAATACCAAATGAGCTCCAAAAATTATGAAAACTTCCAGATCACACTTTTTAATTATTTTGAAGAGATTGGTGAAGAAAAATCTTGATTTGGAGCTCGTTTAAAAAATGGTAAAAAGTAGGGGCATAAAAGGACATTTTGGGAAGAAAAAATCCAAATAAATAGCAAACGGACTCGGATAATTTTGAAAACTTCCAGAACTCAATATTTTATTATTTTGGAAGTATTAAAAAAAGAAAAATTGAATTTGGAGCCCGTTTGATATTTATTTTGCATCCGGGGGGCAAAATGGTCGTTTCACCCAAGCAACCGAAAAGGGCTTCTTTGGGCCTTTCAAAAATCAGAGCTGGGCTGGAAAAGAGAAGTGCTGGCCTACCCAAGCCCAAAGGAAGGAGGAAGCTTAGGATTTTTTCAATCAAGTGATTAAAAATCAAGAGTTAAGTTAGAGATTTTCATTTTTGAGCCTAAGTCCCAATCCCACATCCCTTTGTAATGTCAAGCCAAGAAGGTGCTCACCTTATAAATAAGGAGTCTTGGCCTTTGGTTGAGACCACCCACTACCCCTTGTGAGATAGTCTATACACTTGTATTAGGATTATCCGGGTGGTGAGTCATAGTGTTTTTGTTGAGAGGGTTTGTAGCTTAATCCGTTCAAAAGCTACTCTGATGGTTTATAGCTTAATCCGTTCAAAAGCTACTCTGAGGGTTTGTAGCTTAATCCGTTCAAAAGCTACTCTGAGGGTTTATAGCTTAATCCGTTAAAAAGCTACTTGTGAGAGGGTTTGTGGCTTAATCCGTTCAAAAGCTACTCTGAGGGTTTATAGCTTAATCCGTTCAAAAGCTACTTGGTGAGTTTTCATTTTAAAATAATGTTTCTTGTTCTTCCTTCATTTCCTTTCTTAAGTATATTTTTCTTACATTTTGTTTTTACAATAAACTCACCATGGCCAAATGGCCTACATTATTTATTTTAAGTTGTTGTTTTTGATTCATTTTACCATATTGTTTATGCTATTTTCTTTATTTTTGATGTTTTAAATATTATGTTATTTCATGTTCTTAAGTTATATTTAATTTGGTTGCTTTGTTTGTTGCCATTTATGTCTTAGATATCATGTTTTTACATTTTTAATTTTCTGTTTTCATGTTGTTTAAATTTGAGCATGTTTTAGAGTTAGCATATTAAGTGTTTGTGAAAATGCTTGTGTGATTCTTTGCATGATTCTTGTTTTATATCTTAGTAAGCATGTTTTAGATTTGGTATATTAGGTGTTTGTGAAAATGCTTGTGTGATTTTTGTGTTATGACTTAGTTTTTCATGCTAGCATACCAAGTGTTTGTGAAAATGCCATGCTTGTTGAAGCTTGGGGCCATTTGGCTACTCCATGTGTTTTGCATTGTGTGTTGTATTTTTGTCATGCTAGTTGTTAGGTTTTTGCATTTGCATAATATTTGGTTGGATTTTTGAATTAAGCATGCCTTGTGTTTGTGAAAATGCCATGCATGTCTTAGGTCTAGGTTACATTAAATGTCATGCAAGTTCATGTTAGGTCTAGGCCATATTATTTGTGTCATGCATTTTCCTTACATTTAGGTTTAGATCCATGCATTTCGTGCATTATGTTTGCTGCATTGTTTCATGCATTTCATGTTCATGCCACTTGAATAATGACTTGAGCCAATTAATGGTTCAAGATCATGCTCTCTTGAGCATACTTGTGGAAAATTAAGTTTGTCAAATTGATTATTCTACCTTTGTGATTTTTTTACTTAGCCAATTTTTATCTAACTTTCAAAAAGTCCTAGCTACTGCTTTCAAGTCATTTTATGAGTTTCAAATATTTTTATTTTGATTTTTAAATGATTTTATCAAGGACAAAAAAAATGTGTTGGCAAAGCAGTTTTTTTCAGTTTTTTTCAAAAAAACTCGTACATCTTTGATTTTTCTGGGAATTCATCTTTGATCAGAAAATTAAGAAAATTTTTCCTCGTGTAGTTTTACATGTCCTGAGTCTCCAGTATTTTTTTTAGAATTTTTGGAATTTTTAAAAATAGGATAAAAATCATGAATTAAAACTGGACAGTGGAGACAAAATTGAATTTAAAGAAAAACAAAGCAGTTTTTTTCTCCTCCAAAAACTCGTACATCTCTGGTTTTTCTGGGAATTCATCTTTGATCGAAAAATTAAGCCGATTTTTTCTCGTATAGTTTTACATGTCCTGAGTCTCCAGTATTGTTTTTAGAATTTTTGGAATTTTTTAAAATAGGATAAAAAATCGTGGATTAAAACTGGACAGTGGAGTCAGAATTGAATTAAAAAAAAAAAACCATTTTTCTGTTTTGGTTAATTTACTTAGAGTGGGCTGATTAGGAGAGTTAGCTACTGACTTAGGGTGGTTTCTAAGCCTTTTCAAACTCTAACAATGGTTTTTCAAGTCTCGGGTTAAGGGTAGTAAAATCCGGATTTTTAAACTTAGGAAATTAGAGTCATTTTAAAAATTTTAGCCGAGTTTTTATTTTTAATTCAAGCTTTTCAAAACTGTTTTCAAACAATCACAAAGTATTTTGGTTTTAGAATATTTAATTTGACATATTTTCCTAAGGCAGCCGGATATCTTTTTAGATATACGGATTTCCTTAATTAAAGGAAAAAATACATTTCATGCATTGCATTTTTATATTCATGCATTTTATATAATATGTGATTCTTGCCATATTAATTTCTATGTGTCATGACATTTAGGTTGCATTATATTATTTAGATTTTGCTATGTCATTTTATTTATGCCATGCCTATACATATTCGTTTCTTTTAAATGTTTTCAAAAAAAAAGATAATGGTTTTCAATAAAAATAAAGATATTCCCGATTTAAAATAATTCATGAGTTCTCTACCGGGTTTGCTGGAGGGAATATCATCAATTATTATTAATAAAGGAATATCTTTCTTTCAAAAAAGAGAATGATTCGGAAAGTTTTCTAAAACTAATAAAAATTTCTATATTTTGCCACGTTTGTTGGGGAATATAGGAAAATTTTGAATTTATAAATTTCGGATCATTGTCAATAAAAAATGAAATTATTTTTCTTTAAATTGGGAATTAATTTGAAATATTAAATTTAAAACCAACTTTTACTGAGATTTGAGATAACACACGATTAATAAGGTACCGATTTATACGGGCGTTGTGGGGGTGCTAATCCTTCCCCACACGTAACCGACTCCCGAACCCGCTTCTTTGATTTCTCTGGTTTAAAACGCAGACTTGAAATTGGTTTTTAAAATGTTTTAATTAATTTTTAAAATACTTTATAAAACCGGTTTTAATAGGTGGCCGATCACACCTAGCCAAAAAAGATTGGTGGCGACTCCATGTCTTTTTTAAGGTCATTTTCAAAACCTTCATTTTTCTAGAGGAATTAAGTCGACTTTTCCTCGGTTTTTTTTTTAAATGTCACGCTTAACGAATAATAAAGTCTTGCGATGAGACTCGTCGTTATTTTTTAGGTTGCGACAGCTTGGCGACTCCACTGGGGATTTCAGAGAGTCAGGCCTAGAATTAGTCGTGTGTTTCAAAGTCTCGGTTTTGTTGGTTTAATTGGTATTTAATTTTAATTCCCACATTTTTTTAATAAGGAGAATTTTGAAAATAATAAAATGTTTTTAAATATGTTCATACTCATGTGCATGCATTTTATTTTTTGTTCTCTAGTTATTTAAGGTTGTATATTATATTTGCTTGTTGGTTAATGCGTTACACTATTCTTGAATGTTTTAATTGCTAGGGCATTTAGAATAAGGTTTGTAGAATAGGTAGTGAAAGGTTTGTTATTCCTCCACACACACTACACGTGCATTTGCATAACATGAATCCTCTACCTGGGTTCCGTCCTTTTAAGTGGGAGTAAAGTAACTAAGCCTTCGTGATTGATCCTCCGTATGGGCTAGTGAAACACTTTCGGAGTATAAAGTACCTAATGCCTTCGTGATGATCCTCCGCATGGGCATAGGAAAATATACTCTAACGAATTGAACCCGCTTTTATCGGGGTGCCTTACTAGCCTTCACCGGCGACAGTGAGGAACAATTCGGGGCCTTAGAACCGATTCACCCTCATATAGTGAACCTAGGCGAAGCCATGCCGAATTTTCGTTAGATATACCGAAAATAGGAACACATGGAGGGACATTTCTAAACTTTTTGTTACCTATTTTACACTCCGAATAAGTGTGGTAGATCGGGCAATGATGTACGTACATCGCCCGTAATAAAATGATACTCCGCCTCGAAGGCATCGTGATGCCTAAATAAGCAGATATTGCTGGGGCAGATGTTCATTAGCTGTTTTAAAAAAAAAAATCTTTTTCAAGCATTTTGCATGTTGCACATTTCATACATGTGTGAATAGAGCATGTACATTTTTGGTTGTGTTATTGATCTCATTCTTTGCAATAAACAGTTGGTAATTTCATTTGATGATTTCATAAAACCGGTAGTGTCACATGAACATTTGCATATGGTACCATAGTGGGATCCACCCTGAAATTCTTTTGAAAATAATGTGATTGGTTTTTCATAAATAAAAAAAAAACACAAAAAAAAAGCATGTTAAAAAAAAAATCATAAATTAGGAGGCAAATCTTGCATAATGAGATTTTTGAATAATCAAGATTTAGGTCTCACCAATTTCGTGTAATCATTGGTTAATTTATTTGTGTCATTTTGACATCGTGTTACAGTCATAACATGCATGATTATTCATTGTAGAATACATTTGTGATATACATGGTCATTCTTTGTACTTACCTTTGTATTAATTCATTTATTCTTAGCATGTATCATTTTGACATCATAGCATGCATGGTCATTCATTGTAGGACACGTTTATGACATGCATAGTCATTATCTGTATATACCTGGCATTAGATTGCATCCATAGCATACATGGTCATCATAATTTCATTGTATATATCCATGCATTAATTTGCTTATTTTTTTACATGCATCATGTTGGCATCAGGTTGCATTCATGGCATACACAGTCATCATGATATGCTCATGCATTAATTTTTCATATTGGCATCAAGTGGCATTCATGATATACACGATCAACATGATTTTCTTTGTATATACTCTGTGTCAATCATTTATTCTTCACATGCATCATAATTGACATTGTATGGCATTCATAGTGTATATGATCATTCATTGAGAAATGCATTTGGAACATACATGGTCATTCATTGCATATATCCATGCATTGATTTTTCTTATTCTTTACATGCATCATGTTGGCATCGTGTTGCACTTATAGCATACTGATGGAAACTCAATTAAGAGTTGTAAACCCAAGTGCAGGTTATGTTCAAGTAATAAATTCTCGGGTGTCCGAGGTCGAACCACAGGGAAGCGTATTAGTAAGTATAAGTTTATAAATATATAAGAAAAAGAAAATAAACAAGATATTAGGGAATCAATAACAAAGAAAGTAAACAAGATATTAGAGAACAAAATAAACAAAATAACATAAAAGCAATTAAACAAGATATAAAAAAAACAATAAGAAAAGATGTTGAGGTTAGAGAATCCACTCTTGGTGTTATGCTAAGATTAATCTTGTTTTATTACACAATTGAAATCCACACATAAGGGAGGTTCCAACCGGAAGGTTTAGCAATTCAGTCCAAATTGTCCAACGTCCATAGCATATGATATTATGTTCATTTGGTGTCCTCAAAACTCACAAAAAGAGTCCAAGCATTCCTTATGCCAAGGTATATGTCTACAACAAATCAAGGTTATGAAACCAAGCATTTACTGTGCCATTTTCATTGTCAATAATGAATCAAGATCTCTACTTTGCAAGTATGATTTTAAACCAAAAGAAAATATTATCTACACTAGTGTTTATAAATGATGATTCATTTTAGCTCATGTTGAAGAGACTAACCTTAGCATTTACCAAGAGCTTCACCTCATCACCTCAACAATATGATTAGAAACACATACTAGATATGAATAAAATGAAAAGAAATGTAAGAAGAAAAAGAAGACTAGAGAAAGGAAAGAAAAAGAAAACTTAGAGAATTTTATTACAATGGCTATCCTACCAATGTATCAATGTATCCCAATACTCATCCAAGGCCCTCTATTTATACACATTTTGGAGGGCTAAATGACAAGAGACAAGCTTTACAAATTTCAAAGGTAGGTATAATAGGTGGGTGCATTTTTCTAACAATTTTCGTCATATTGTATGACAATTCTGATCAGCCAGCTTGATGGTCGATTTTGTCAATGTTGGAGGCTCGATCTGATAAAATGGTCTTCTAGAAAAATATACCCCTATCAGTTACGGATCCATAGCCGTTGGAATCAGATCATTTGCTCACGTGGATCGGAAGATATGGTCAAAATACCAAAACGGTGCAGAACAGACGTCATTGCACATCAGCCAACTTGATGGTCGATTTCGCTAGGGAAAACGACTCCGTTTCAAGAAGTGTAAAACATGAAAAAGATAGATATGCCTCTTAGCTTTGCAGGGCTACAAATTTCAGCCTTATTGCTTCAGTGAAACTCGAGATATAGCTGATATGGCAAAAGGTGTCGGAACTGGAACTGAACTGGATTTGCCCTTAATTCTAGTAATCTGAAATCACTCAAAGAAACTTGTGAAAAACACCAAATTACATAAAAATATAAAAAGATCATAAACACAATTAGACTAAACAATAATAACTCGTATTTGACACAAAACAATAATAAAACATAACTAAAAACTATATAATTATACGAGTTATCACACCCCCATACTTAGATTGTTGCTAGTCCCTAGCAACGACTCAATAAAAATAAAATAAGAAAATCTAATCTAATCCATTTTCGTAGGAAATCACGGTGGCACGTAGCATGTGACACAAGCCTTTAAACCCCTAGGTGTCCCTAGTGGACGAGTTTAGTCTCGTGAGGGTTTACTAGGACGATACCCACAAACATTGAAGACATAAGAAAAACTAAAAATAATAATTATAACTAATCCTTCCAATATAAATTAGAGATAATCATTGGACAAGTCTTAAAAACTAATCAATAGCTTAAAGAAATTCACAAAAAAATCTTGCTTGAATGTAAATAGTTTGAGTTAAGCCAATAATAACATAACATATTTCAATCAAAATAGTGTATATTCAAACTTAATCTCAACTTCTCACATGGGATACTCTCTTGATTTTCACTCTTTAAAGTAGTGGTAAAGTGTTTACACTCAATCAATCTCATGAAAACACTTCTACCATATGCTTGCTTGTCCACCTATTCTCCACTATTTAGATCATACAACTTCATAAATCAAGAGGTCTTTATTCAAGGTTGTAATGGGGCCAAAGGGTTATAATGTGGTTAAAGAACAAAAGGATAAAGATATCACAAAGGTTCCAAAGAGTTCATAGATTTTAGAGACATAATAAGATCATACAAATAAAACTTCTCAAAACTCTTATAAAGCACATAATAACATAGGCTAAATATTCATGTTGAGCCTTTGCATCATTCTAACCAACTTTGTAACATCTTTTTCTAGAAGTTCAAGAGAAGATTTTTTTTTTTTTTTTTTTTTTTAATATGGGAATGTATTTGACAATGATCCCTTTCTTTTTCTCTTGACTTTTTCTTTTCTTTTCTTCCCCCACACTTATCTTTTGTTTCTAACCCAAATTTTCAAATAAAAATATCCCTTGTTTTTTTGCAATATGTCTCAAAATATAAAATTCATCTTTAGAACAAGGGTAAGGATATAAGTATATTTAGGCTAGGTGTAAGTTGTGGTTACCAATAAAACATCATATTTAATGTAGGCTCAAATTGGCTCACTAGTGGGGATGTTCTCGTAGAACATTAATAATGGATGGCTGTTTGGCTCTGGTTATAATCCTAATGCCTCTATCATATTCATGTTGTCACATGTATCAATATAGTCTCAAACGGTTTCAAGCAAGTTCTAGAGAATCATGTAATCATAAGAGCACTCAAGAAAGAAATTAGATTGATTTGTATAATGCATCAATCATTATAGGCTCAAAAACTCACAAAGATGATTATACAAGTCAGATTAAGTCTAAACATGCTTCTTTCTCAATCAACATATCATATTAACATTGGCTCATAAAAAGGTTGACATCAAGCTCAATTCTCATGAAAATCTTCTCACTAATAAATCTGTTTTAGACTTATGCAATTCATATCTCATCATTGTATTGAAAGTAACTAAAAAAAAAAAAAAAAACACACTAAGTCTAAACATGCTTTTTTTTTTTTTTTTTTTTTTGTTTTTTTTTTTTTGTTTTTTTTTTTTTTGAAGAAGAAGATTAAATCAAACTGACAAGGTATGTCTCAAGTCTCCCTTACTCAGACCTTGTTCAGAATGAATACTTCTAAATGTCTTAAAACACAACAATTTTTTTTTTTTTAGCAAAATATGTCCCTTACCCCCTACTAAAATATGACATTGTCCCCAATGTCAAATTTTAAAGGTAGAATTTAGGAGATATTACCTGCAGAGGTTGCTAACCACTTATTATAACTGAGACACAACAAACAAAATGTTAGATAATGTCACAAAGACAAAGTGCAATCCACTCCTTGCTCGTCCATATCTCTTTTTCTTTTTCCGAGCGTTTGCGAAACAACCGTAGCAGATAAACACTCATAAGCTTGTAGCTTTTTGAGTAAATCTTCAATGGTTGTAGCAGAAATTATGGTTCTCCTTGCCTCTGAAAACATGAATCCATTATCCACAGCATTATCTAAATATGAAAGTAAATTACTAAAATAACCATTAATATTAAGCAAACCAATGGGTTTCTTATTTGTGACCAAAGATGACCAAGAAGCCACGCAAGCTATTTCTTCCAATGTACCCAGACCTCCTGGTAAGGCAATGAATGCATCGGCAGAATGGTACATGATTGTTATCCGTTCAGGGATACTCCAGACTTGTATTTCCTTACCCACGGTAGGTCCACAAAAATCTGTGAATAGTTTTGGCACGATTCCTAGAACTGGACTTCCTCCGGCGTGTGCTGCTGTAGCGACTGCTCCCATTAAACCCGTACTACCGCCTCCATAAATCAAGTGGATCTTTTGTTGGGCAAGTATTACTCCAACTCTTATGGCTTCATCAGCGAATATGTTATTTTTCCCTGGATAAGCACCTCCAAAGACACAAATTTTTTTAATGCGCTGGGACGAAGTGCTTTCCATTTTTTTTCTTTTTCGAGTGCCTGAAAGAGAATGAGTACATGGTGTAATATATAGAGGACTGAGTAGTGAATCAGACAAGAGTAATAATGTCGCCGAAAGTGTATTTGACCTGTCAGAAGAAAATGTTAACCTAACAAAAGATTTTTGCGTGATTTCAGGAAGAAAATCAAAAAGAGAAGAAAAATCAACCGTAAAAGACTAATGCAAAAAAAAAAAAAGAATAATTACACAAATCGAACAACACGTAAACTAAACCGAAATAAAATTATTGCAAATCAAACCAAAAGCTGAGAAGTCATTTATTGTAGTTGTGATTGTGGCTCACATCTTCCTCTGGTTTTACGTCCAGAAACGGCTTAAACGCCTTCTATGAGTCGAGGATATGCTTCCCATCCAGTTTTCTTACAAGCTGGCAAACAGGGTCTTTTAACATCAGATTCCCAAGATGTTGCCATTCCCTTTGGAATTGCGGCCATAAATCAAGAATTTCTCTTTGTACGTCTCCACTAGGATGCGTCTCAAGAGAAAGTTGGATATTACCCAAATTCTCCTTACTCAGTCCATCCTTAATGAATTCAATTTTATCATCTCGATTAGAGGACGGAATCCCAATAGAACGACATTTACCGTTACACGTCCATCGTGCACATTTGTGGCAATTTGAACTCATGCGCTTTGCTCGTCGCTTCTTTGCAAAAGTGCTTCTACCTGTACCTGGTAAATGCAAAACAGGAAGATATTCATCTTCACGTACCTTGGCTTCAATTATCCAACGTATGTCTTCAGGAATCCCTTTGTTCATAAGCATTCTTAATCTTTCAAATCGAACTTGGTAAAGCTTCAGTAAAATATTTCGAGGAAAAGGAGGAAATCGTTTCTGCAATCTTGTGAGAATATCATCCATCTTGAAAAAAAAAATGAAAAAGAAATTGAAAGAGAAATTTATATACAATATCAGTTTTGTGGGTAGCTGATGGAACCGACTTAAATAATCACGGAGTACCGTTATCCGCCATTTAACCGGGGTAAAAAAAAAAAATTATATTTACATCTAGTTATTTTCAAAACAAGGATCAGAAAGAAAAACAACCTCTTCTTGAGTAACATGATTTTCCAAAAAGAGTTTGAGTCTTTGTCCATTTACCTTGAATACGTTACCATTTTGAGGATTCTCAATGTCAACTGCTCCATAATGATACACATGCTTAACCACAAATGGGCCAGTCCATCTTGATCTCAACTTACCAGGAAATATGTGAAGTCTAGAATTATAAAGTAGAACTTTTTGCCCAACATCAAATGTTTTTCCTGAAATTAACTTGTCATGAAAGGCTTTAGTTCTTTCTTTATGAATTTTAGAATTCTCATATGCATCATTTCTGAGTTCCTCAAGTTCATTTATGACTGGAAAAGTTTCATTCTCACCCAAAAAGGAATATTTTAGATCGGATGGCAATGGTTTTAAATCCAGCTTCAGTGGTTCAATAGTTGATGGTACAGTGACATTTGTGAGTGATGGAAGTTCCTCAAACTTTTGTTTCCAACAATGCTTAACCTGAAAAGAATTTAACAAAGAATCAGTGTGTGAAATTTCTGAAGCATTATCAAGCTCACATTCAATTAAATAAGCTTCTAAAGGATCATGGAATGTGGTAGTGGTGAGATGTTCATGAACAAGTTCTTCAATGAAATCCACTTCATGTACTTCTGAATCATCACCAGGTTGCTTGCAAATGTTGAACACATTTAATTCTAAAGTCATATTTCCAAAAGAAATGTTCAACATACCATTCCTGCAATTTATCAGAGCATTAGAAGTTGCAAGAAATGGACGGCCTAATATAACAGGAATTTGAACATTTGGATTTGAAACAGGATGTGTGTCCAAAACAATAAAATCAACAGGGAAGTAAAAATTATCAATTTGAACCAAAACATCTTCAACTATCCCTCGAGGAATTTTTACAGAACGATCAGCTAGTTGAAGTGTAACAGGTGTTTCCTTGAGTTCACCTAAACCTAACTGTTGATAAACAGAAAAAGGCAAAAGATTAACACTAGCACCAAGATCAAGCAATGCACGTTCTATTCTAGTGTTTCCAATGATGCATGAGATTGTTGGACATCCAGGATCTTTGAATTTTGGTGGAGTAAGGTGCTGAATGATTGAGCTCACAGTTTCCGTCAGAAATGCTTTCTTTTGTACATTATGTTTCCTTTTAACTGTGCACATGTCCTTCAAAAATTTAGCATAAGATGGAACTTGTTTGATTGCATCCAATAAAGGAATGTTAATCTTAACTTGTTTGAAAAGTTCATAAATTTCTGCATTTTGATTCAAATTCTTTATTGTTTGCAACCTTTGAGGAAAAGGAGCAGGATGCATACCTTTTTCTTTGTCCAAATTTTCAAGAAGTTCAGACTTACCATCATCCTTACCATTACTTTTCGAAGGGGAAGGAGGATCTTGGTCTTTTGATGGAATCTTTTTGTCAATTGCCTTTCCACTTCGAAGAGTTGTGATAGAACTGGCATTTTCCTGTTGAGTTTCATTGGAGCAAGAAACAAGACATTGAGTAGAAGGGTTAGGCTGAGGTTGAGCAGGAAACTTACCTTTTTCTTGAGTGCGTAATGAAGCTGTCAATGTGGACAAGGTGTTTTTGATCTCATTGATGTCCTGTGAAGTCCGGCTATTCACATTTGCTTGTGTTTGCATGAATGCTTGCAATGTCTCTTCCAAGGTTTGTACACGTGAAGGTTGATAGGAAAAAGTGTTGCCCGGCTTTTGAGATTGTGGTACCTGAACATGATTATTATTCCGCCAACTGAAGTTGGGATGATTTCTCCATTCAGGGTTATACGTTTCAGAGTAAGGAGAAGGAAAAGGCTTTTTAAATGTGTTTATGGAATTTACTTGATCATGCAACGCTTCTTTAAGAATGGGAATGTTTGGACATTCAGAAGTGGGGTGTCCCATGATTTCACAAATTCCACAACTTTCTTCATTTTTAACCGTTTTGACTTCTTTTACTTCTCTAAGTTCCATGGCTTCAATCTTTCTAGCCAAATTAGCTACTTTAGCTTTTATCTCATCTTCTTGACTAAAATGATATTTACCTCTGTTAGAAACAAGATTAGATCTATTAGAACTTTCAGAGGAATTATCTGTGTGCCAGGCTTGAGAGTTATCTGCCAAATGGTCTAGGTAGTCAAAGGCTTCTTCAGGTTCTTTTTCTAGAAACTCACCGTTACACATTGTTTCAACAAATTGTTTCGTTTCGGGAGTTAAACTTTCATAAAAGAAACTAATAAGACGCCATTTTTCAAAACCATGATGTGGACAAGAACTTAACAAATCTTTAAAACGCTCCCAGCACTGAAAAAATGCTTCATTTTGATTTTGATTGAAATTTTGAATCTGTCTTTTCAAAGCAGTAGTTTTATGTGCTGGGAAAAATTTCTTTAGAAACTCAGTTTGTAATTCTTGCCATGTGCCAATTGACCTTGGTTTTAAATTATGAAGCCAAATTTTTGCTTTATCTTTTAAAGAAAAAGGAAATAATTTTAGCTTGACAATTTCATTTGTACATTGTTGGTCATTAAAGGTGACACATACATCTTCGAAGTCTTTTAGAAACGAGTAAGCACTTTCCGATTCCAACCCATAGAAATTTGGAAGCAAAGCTATCATACCTGGTTTAAAACGAAAGTTGTTTGCATTGAGAGGAAAAATAAAACAAGAGGGTGATGAGCTTCGAGTTGGTTGCAAGTAGTCACGCATGGTGCGTACTTGTCTGTTCTCATCTTCAGCATGAACACTTTCATTGTCAGCCATGGTAGGAGTTGTATTAGAAAGATTACCTGAAAAAGTTTCACAATAAAATCTAACTAAACGACGAGATCTAAAATCACGTCGCCAAACAAGCATAAAATAAAGTTAATATACAAAATTAGGCGGTATAACCAGCCAATAAAAATAAATATAAACAAATTAGGCGGTATAACCAGCCAATAAAAATAAATATAAACAAATTAGGCGGTATAACCAGCCAAAAAAAAAATAAATATACTTATAAACTTATATACTTAGTATTGCTTCCCCGGCAACGGCGCCAAAAACTTGATGGAAACTCAATTAAGAGTTGTAAACCCAAGTGCAGGTTATGTTCAAGTAATAAATTCTCGGGTGTCCGAGGTCGAACCACAGGGAAGCGTATTAGTAAGTATAAGTTTATAAATATATAAGAAAAAGAAAATAAACAAGATATTAGGGAATCAATAACAAAGAAAGTAAACAAGATATTAGAGAACAAAATAAACAAAATAACATAAAAGCAATTAAACAAGATATAAAAAAAACAATAAGAAAAGATGTTGAGGTTAGAGAATCCACTCTTGGTGTTATGCTAAGATTAATCTTGTTTTATTACACAATTGAAATCCACACATAAGGGAGGTTCCAACCGGAAGGTTTAGCAATTCAGTCCAAATTGTCCAACGTCCATAGCATATGATATTATGTTCATTTGGTGTCCTCAAAACTCACAAAAAGAGTCCAAGCATTCCTTATGCCAAGGTATATGTCTACAACAAATCAAGGTTATGAAACCAAGCATTTACTGTGCCATTTTCATTGTCAATAATGAATCAAGATCTCTACTTTGCAAGTATGATTTTAAACCAAAAGAAAATATTATCTACACTAGTGTTTATAAATGATGATTCATTTTAGCTCATGTTGAAGAGACTAACCTTAGCATTTACCAAGAGCTTCACCTCATCACCTCAACAATATGATTAGAAACACATACTAGATATGAATAAAATGAAAAGAAATGTAAGAAGAAAAAGAAGACTAGAGAAAGGAAAGAAAAAGAAAACTTAGAGAATTTTATTACAATGGCTATCCTACCAATGTATCAATGTATCCCAATACTCATCCAAGGCCCTCTATTTATACACATTTTGGAGGGCTAAATGACAAGAGACAAGCTTTACAAATTTCAAAGGTAGGTATAATAGGTGGGTGCATTTTTCTAACAATTTTCGTCATATTGTATGACAATTCTGATCAGCCAGCTTGATGGTCGATTTTGTCAATGTTGGAGGCTCGATCTGATAAAATGGTCTTCTAGAAAAATATACCCCTATCAGTTACGGATCCATAGCCGTTGGAATCAGATCATTTGCTCACGTGGATCGGAAGATATGGTCAAAATACCAAAACGGTGCAGAACAGACGTCATTGCACATCAGCCAACTTGATGGTCGATTTCGCTAGGGAAAACGACTCCGTTTCAAGAAGTGTAAAACATGAAAAAGATAGATATGCCTCTTAGCTTTGCAGGGCTACAAATTTCAGCCTTATTGCTTCAGTGAAACTCGAGATATAGCTGATATGGCAAAAGGTGTCGGAACTGGAACTGAACTGGATTTGCCCTTAATTCTAGTAATCTGAAATCACTCAAAGAAACTTGTGAAAAACACCAAATTACATAAAAATATAAAAAGATCATAAACACAATTAGACTAAACAATAATAACTCGTATTTGACACAAAACAATAATAAAACATAACTAAAAACTATATAATTATACGAGTTATCACATACATGGTCAATATTGTTTCCACAGTATATGACCACACATAACTTTGTTTATCCTTCACATGCATCAAATTGCATTCATGACATTCATAGCTCATTCATCATAAAACACATTAATAAGATGAAATAGAAATTGGCTTAGCTTTGAAGAGTTTTCTTCGTCAGCTAAAAGCTATGACCCCAACAGTAAGTGCGAGTATCATATTGGGGCAATTGGGCATTCGACTAAAAAATGCAGAAAACTGAAGAAAAGAATTGAGGGTCTTGTCCACGATGGCATTTGGATTCCAGAGCTTATCAAACATTGGAAATTTGTTTTACCATAGATTGATTCCCTTTTGAAGAATTTTGAGGATAAGATTTGTTATCTTTGAAAGCATGTCAATAGGAGCATTCTGATGCATATATTTCTACACTTTGATGATGAAAGCTCTTGTCTCATGATGACATCTACATGAAATAAATAAATTTTGAATTTAAATATTTTGTGTTCATTTTATTTTAGCAATAAATTTGAAATTGCAAAAAAAAAAAAAAAGAAACTTTGAGAAAATTTGTGGTACACAATAAATAAGTGGTTTTCACATGAAATAATGAACAATCTTGAGAATATTGATGATCATTGTTAGAAATGACCCAATACCTTCAGCCTTCTCTTTTAGGCTTTCCAAAGCCTAAATCCTTTGAACCGAGACCACTTGAAAGACCTAATGCTTCAAGGAATATGAATGATTTGACTTCATAAAACCATTGTCATCACAGAATAAGCAAAGACTTAGATCTTAGTCTAGGCTATGAACAAAGGAACGAACTTTTTGAAAATTTTCAAATTCCTTGAAAATCAAACAAATGAGACATTCTTTCAAGAAGCCAGATTTTGATAATTTGGTGTGTGTCAGGATTGTGCTAAAACCATTCATGACCTTTCCCAATGACCACAAAACACTAATTGCCCAGACATCACTTCATGATTGACACCTTGGGGCACAATGATTAAACTAGATTATCCCTTGTCCCAGAGAAAACCTGCTTTTGGGTCATGTTTTCCTTGTCTCTTCAAAGAACTCAGATTGGAAACTCAGCCTTTTCAAAACAGACCTAGACTTGCCATGTTCCTCTTTGATACAAATTCGCATGGTTAATCAAATTGGGGCATCATATGTGGAAATGATGGATACATAGTGAAGAAGGATGGGCTAATGCATGAATTATTGGGGGCATGCAACGAAAAAAAAAATTTTGTGATATCATGCATATGAGAATTCGGATGATTCCAAAGTGCAAAATGAAATTCTGAATATCTATTTCCCCTAGGGATTGCTTTTCAATGTGAATATTTGTGCTTGACATGAGAAATGGCCATCTTTCATATCCCTTTCACACAAAAAGAAATTATCCATAGTCACCCCTTTTGAGCCAAAAGAATTCTTTCTTCTTTGAACCCTGATCAAGGATTACCCTCTACACTGGGGGGCAAATGCGAGGAAAGATCTTTTCAAAGATCATTGAGAAATGAGTGATAGCTCAAGGACAGACACAAAGCAAATGGAGCCCCGAATAAATACGGGCTCACTCTGTCAAAGAAAAAGAAGAGAAAAAGATGGTGAAATGAAAACCAAGAAAAACAAAAGAAAAACACAATGAAAAAGAAAATTGAAAGCCAAGAGCAAGGAAGAAAAAGAGCAAAGTCAAAAGGAAAGAAATGTCCAAGAAGGGAAAAATGCTTCAAAGAAGATCCTCCTCAAGAAATGATCCTTGATCTGATTACCCTCAAACACATATTTTGGGCCTATTTATCCTTTCTTTCTGAACCCTGAGCCATGGCCTACATTATATGCTTTAAAAGTCCATTTTGATCAAGCATGAACATTTAATCTGAAAGGTTTTTCCTCAGATTTTATCCCATTTCATCGAATTATCATTTCACTAAGGAAGAATTTATAATTCTCAAGTGTATGGTAGAACAAAAAAAAACAAAAAAAAAAAGAAGAAAAATTGAAAAGAAAGGGATTTTAGGGCGAAAACCCAAAAATGGGCGGTCTAGAGTAGAATAGGAATTTTTGATGCCATCTATGATAGTGCCGATACCCCAAAAAGAGAAGGTCATCTTAAAAAAAGGTGGTCATCGAGGAACATCTAGGAATTCCTGAACCCCCCAAATTGTCAGCTCTCATTCGGAGGATTGTCTTCAAAAACTGAAACTTTGTTCCCAATATTAAACTTTCCGGTTTAAAAATCCCAGCCAATCTTGATGCTTGACAAAATGCCTTGATATGGAAACTAAAAGAATGTTGAATTTGTTTGGTTCTCAATGAATTCATGATTTATAAAACCTGTTCCATTTGTGAGCCTAGAAGGGATATACATTTTTGTCATGAAGTTTTCCTGGAAAAGCCAGGATCTTGTTATACCAAGCCTTGCCAATCCAGTTGGAAAAACCCAGATTGATACTTAGAGAAATTTCTAACAATGATCATCAGTCTTCAAAAGATTTGTACATCACACATTATGGGGTTAATATTTTTTGTTCAGAAGTTTTCAAAATGCGAAAACAAATAAAGAGATTTTTTGAAATACCCATTTTGATGTTGGCATGAGACAAGGATTTTTCTAACTCAAAGGTGTAGAACTGCCAGGATAGGTCTTGACTTCCAGATATGAGAAGAAGAAATAGAACCCAGTTCAGATCTCTATTGATGAAAGTTTGAAAACTGTTGGGACAAAGCGAATAGCCAAAATGAATTGAAGATATACTCTGATTTGAAGAGGAAAAATGAATTTGAAAGGCTAAGCCAAAGTCTAGAAGAACAACCGGGGGCATTTGCATCACTCATGAACACTCATCTCTCTATCAAGCTTTTACATCTGCACAGTGTCGGCAAGCATTTGCATCATTCATGGGTATCTGCATTGGCATTATTCCATAAGCATCTGCATTTTACCTTTACATTTACAATTCTTCATGGAATTCGTATTTGTGTCATCTCAAACAATTGCATCATTTCTAGAATCATTGCATTTTCATTAATGTGTGGTAATTGTAGTTACACCATTCATAAACCAGTTACATGAACACAATTAGTAGGGGCATCTGCATCATGAAACATGGGCATCAATCCAAGTCATTTACATTTGCATTAAAGACATTTGCACCAGTTTAAGTCATTTCGTATCTTATTCAACATATGCATTTGCATCAAAAAGCATTCGCATCTTCTCAAAATCTTTAGGTTAATTTTCAACAATTCTTCAGCACCATTTTTAAGACCTCCGGGCATAATTCATAGGTAAGACCTCCGGGCAACATCTTTAAGACCTCCGGGCATAACTTTTTTCAGGGGTAAGGCCTCCGGGCACTATTCTTAAGACCTCCGGGCATCATTTTTAAAGTCGCATACAGCGCATTTTTTTCAAATCACGGGTAAGGCCTCCGGGCACCATTCTTAAGACCTCCGGGCATCATTTTTAAAGTCGCATACAGCGCATTTCTTCCAAATTATGGGTAAGGCCTCCGGGCACCATTCTTAAGACCTCCGGGCATCATTTTTAAAGTCGCATACAGCGCATTTCTTCCAAATTATGGGTAAGGCCTCCGGGCACCATTCTTAAGACCTCCGGGCATCATTTTTAAAGTCGCATACAGCGCATTTTTTTCAAATCACGGGTAAGGCCTCCGGGCACCATTCTTAAGACCTCCGGGCATCATTTTTAAAGTCGCATACAGCGCATTTCTTCCAAATCACGGGTAAGGCCTCCGGGCACCATTCTTAAGACCTCCGGGCATCATTTTTAAAGTCGCATACAACGCATTTCTTCCAAATTATGGGTAAGGCCTCCGGGCACCATTCTTAAGACCTCCGGGCATCATTTTTAAAGTCGCATACAACGTATTTCTTCCAAATCACGGGTAAGGCCTCCGGGCACCATTCTTAAGACCTCCGGGCATCATTTTTAAAGTCGCTTACAGCGCATTTCTTCCAAATCACTGGTAAGGCCTCCGGGCACCATTCGGTAAGGCCTCCGGGCACCATTCTTAAGACCTCCGGGCATCATTTTTAAAGTCGCATACATCGCATTTCTTCCAAATCACGGGTAAGGCCTCCGGGCACCATTCTTAAGACCTCCGGGCATCATTTTTAAAGTCGCATACAGCGCATTTTTTTAAATCACAGGTAAGGCCTCCGGGCACCATTCTTAAGACCTCCGGGCATCATTTTTAAAGTCGCATACAGCGCATAATTTTTCAAATCACAGGTAAGACCTCCGGGCAACATCTTTAAGACCTCCGGGCATAACTGTTTTCAGGGGTAAGACCTCCGGACACCAATTTTTAAGACCTCCGGGCACCATTTTAAGACCTTCGGGCACCAATTTTAAAGCCCTTCGAGCATAAATTTTTCTTTTGAAAATCGAATTCGTTTCCTTAAGACGAATCGAGCCTTGTTTAGGCAGGGAATTCAATTTAAGGACAAAACCTTCAATTTATTGTTTAAAAAATATATATAATAAAAAAAATGAAAAAAGAGAAAAAAGAAAAAAAGAAAAAAGAAAAAAAGAAAAAAGAAGAAAAAAGAAGAAAAAAAATGAAAAATAGAAAATGAAAAAATGAAAATGAAAAAGAAAAAGAAACCCCTTTCCCTTTCCTTCACATGTGATGTCACTGACCGTACAAAATTAGTGTCGGTTTATCTTTGCCTGATTCCTGATTCTCAGCAATAGCCAAAGAGGGGCAGCTGTAGACACCTAATTTTGTCTGGACCACTAAACAGGTATGTTTTCCTCCCATATTGATGTTTCCGAGTATAAAAAGACTGTTTTCATCCTGCAGGTGGTACTCCAAGACTTAGTTTAAGAGGGCGAGCACAAAAAGTCAAACATAAAAAAAAGTCAACCCCGAAAAAGTCAAACCCGAAAAAGTCAACCCTAGAAAGTCAACTACTAAAAAAGTCAACCCACTTTCAAATCAAGATTTTAAGTTCAATTGAAAAATGGAGAAAGAATTTTGATAATCCGAGGTCTACATTGAAAGATATGGACTTCGGAAGTTGGGATTTGGAGATTCAGTAGAAAAGAAACCCTAATCCGAGAAATTTGGGGAAAAGTGCTTAAACGATCAAACTGGTCGAAATTGAAGGTTCCAAATGAAATATAAGCACTGACTACGGGTAATGGAGAAGTCACTTGCAATAAAAACCGAAAGAAAGGTCAATCCGGAAGAAAACCTAGAATTAGGGTTTTTAGTGGATTTCGGTGAAATCGGGAAGAATCACAGAAATGGCCCGACTTGGTAAGACCAAAGCCCCCAATGGATGAGGAATGATTAAAAAGGATGGCCCAAGGCTCAGATTGAAGAAAATCTGAAAATCGGACTTGTTTTGAGCAAAACCGGGTTTCGGAGGTTAAAGGGCAAAATTGGAAAAATTTGGGAAAAATAGCAAATGGACTCCGAAAATTATGGAAAATTTGTCAATCTCATTCTTAAATCATTTGAAAGAGATTGGCGACAGAAAATCTTGATTCCGAGTTCGTTTGCAAAATGGCCAAATCCCGGGCCTCCTATGCAGTAATTCAAGCCGATAAATCCCGAAAAAATACCAAATGAGCTCCAAAAATTATGAAAACTTCCAGATCACACTTTTTAATTATTTTGAAGAGATTGGTGAAGAAAAATCTTGATTTGGAGCTCGTTTAAAAAATGGTAAAAAGTAGGGGCATAGAAGGACATTTTGGGAAGAAAAAATCCAAATAAATAGCAAACGGACTCGGATAATTTTGAAAACTTCCATAACTCAATATTTTATTATTTTGGAAGTATTAAAAAATAAAAATTGAATTTGGAGCCCGTTTGATATTTATTTTGCATCCGGGGGGCAAAATGGTCGTTTCACCCAAGCAACCGAAAAGGGCTTCTTTGGGCCTTTCAAAAATCAGAGCTGGGCTGGAAAAGAGAAGTGCTGGCCTGCCCAAGCCCAAAGGAAGGAGGAAGCTTAGGATTTTTTCAATCAAGTGATTAAAAATCAAGAGTTAAGTTAGAGATTTTCATTTTTGAGCCTAAGTCCCAATCCCACATCCCTTTGTAATGTCAAGCCAAGGAGGTGCTCACCTTATAAATAAGGAGTCTTGGCCTTTGGTTGAGACCACCCACTACCCCTTGTGAGATAGTCTATACACTTGTATTAGGATTATCCGGGTGGTGAGTCATAGTGTTTTTGTTGAGAGGGTTTGTAGCTTAATCCGTTCAAAAGCTACTCTGACGGTTTATAGCTTAATCCGTTCAAAAGCTACTCTGAGGGTTTGTAGCTTAATCCGTTCAAAAGCTACTCTGAGGGTTTATAGCTTAATCCGTTCAAAAGCTACTTGTGAGAGGGTTTGTGGCTTAATCCGTTCAAAAGCTACTCTGAGGGTTTATAGCTTAATCCGTTCAAAAGCTACTTGGTGAGTTTTCATTTTAAAATAATGTTTCTTGTTCTTCCTTCATTTCCTTTCTTAAGTATATTTTTCTTACATTTTGTTTTTACAATAAACTCACCATGGCCAAATGGCCTACATTATTTATTTTAAGTTGTTGTTTTTGATTCATTTTACCATATTGTTTATGCTATTTTCTTTATTTTTGATGTTTTAAATATTATGTTATTTCATGTTCTTAAGTTATATTTAATTTGGTTGCTTTGTTTGTTGCCATTTATGTCTTAGATATCATGTTTTTACATTTTTAATTTTCTGTTTTCATGTTGTTTAAATTTGAGCATGTTTTAGAGTTAGCATATTAAGTGTTTGTGAAAATGCTTGTGTGATTCTTTGCATGATTCTTGTTTTATATCTTAGTAAGCATGTTTTAGATTTGGTATATTAGGTGTTTGTGAAAATGCTTGTGTGATTTTTGTGTTATGACTTAGTTTTTCATGCTAGCATACCAAGTGTTTGTGAAAATGCCATGCTTGTTGAAGCTTGGGGCCATTTGGCTACTCCATGTGTTTTGCATTGTGTGTTGTATTTTTGTCATGCTAGTTGTTAGGTTTTTGCATTTGCATAATATTTGGTTGGATTTTTGAATTAAGCATGCCTTGTGTTTGTGAAAATGCCATGCATGTCTTAGGTCTAGGTTACATTAAATGTCATGCAAGTTCATGTTAGGTCTAGGCCATATTATTTGTGTCATGCATTTTCCTTACATTTAGGTTTAGATCCATGCATTTCGTGCATTATGTTTGCTGCATTGTTTCATGCATTTCATGTTCATGCCACTTGAATAATGACTTGAGCCAATTAATGGTTCAAGATCATGCTCTCTTGAGCATACTTGTGGAAAATTAAGTTTGTCAAATTGATTATTCTACCTTTGTGATTTTTTTACTTAGCCAATTTTTATCTAACTTTCAAAAAGTCCTAGCTACTGCTTTCAAGTCATTTTATGAGTTTCAAATATTTTTATTTTGATTTTTAAATGATTTTATCAAGGACAAAAAAAATGTGTTGGCAAAGCAGTTTTTTTCAGTTTTTTTCAAAAAAACTCGTACATCTTTGATTTTTCTGGGAATTCATCTTTGATCAGAAAATTAAGAAAATTTTTCCTCGTGTAGTTTTACATGTCCTGAGTCTCCAGTATTTTTTTTAGAATTTTTGGAATTTTTAAAAATAGGATAAAAATCATGAATTAAAACTGGACAGTGGAGACAAAATTGAATTTAAAGAAAAACAAAGCAGTTTTTTTCTCCTCCAAAAACTCGTACATCTCTGGTTTTTCTGGGAATTCATCTTTGATCGAAAAATTAAGCCGATTTTTTATCGTATAGTTTTACATGTCCTGAGTCTCCAGTATTTTTTTTAGAATTTTTGGAATTTTTTAAAATAGGATAAAAAATCGTGGATTAAAACTGGACAGTGGAGTCAGAACTGAATTAAAAAAAAAAAAAAAAAACCATTTTTCTGTTTTGGTTAATTTACTTAGAGTGGGCTGATTAGGAGAGTTAGCTACTGACTTATGGTGGTTTCTAAGCCTTTTCAAACTCTAAAAATGGTTTTTCAAGTCTCGGGTTAAGGGTAGTAAAATCCGGATTTTTAAACTTAGGAAATTAGAGTCATTTTAAAAATTTCAGCCGAGTTTTTATTTTTAATTCAAGCTTTTCAAAACTGTTTTCAAACAATCACAAAGTTATTTGGTTTTAGAATATTTAATTTGACATATTTTCCTAAGGCAGCCGGATATCTTTTTAGATATACGGATTTCCTTAATTAAAGGAAAAAATACATTTCATGCATTGCATTTTTATATTCATGCATTTTATATAATATGTGATTCTTGCCATATTAATTTCTATGTGTCATGACATTTAGGTTGCATTATATTATTTAGATTTTGCTATGTCATTTTATTTATGCCATGCCTATACATATTCGTTTCTTTTAAATGTTTTCAAAAAAAAGATAATGGTTTTCAATAAAAATAAAGATATTCCCGATTTAAAATAATTCATGAGTTCTCTACCGGGTTTGCTGGAGGGAATATCATCAATTATTATTAATAAAGGAATATCTTTCTTTCAAAAAAGAGAATGATTCGGAAAGTTTTCTAAAACTAATAAAAATTTCTATATTTTGCCACGTTTGTTGGGGAATATAGGAAAATTTTGAATTTATAAATTTCGGATCATTGTCAATAAAAAATGAAATTATTTTTCTTTAAATTGGGAATTAATTTGAAATATTAAATTTAAAACCAACTTTTACTGAGATTTGAGATAACACACGATTAATAAGGTACCGATTTATACGGGCGTTGTGGGGGTGCTAATCCTTCCCCACACGTAACCGACTCCCGAACCCGCTTCTTTGATTTCTCTGGTTTAAAACGCAGACTTGAAATTGGTTTTTAAAATGTTTTAATTAATTTTTAAAATATTTTATAAAACCGGTTTTAATAGGTGGCCGATCACACCTAGCCAAAAAAGATTGGTGGCGACTCCATGTCTTTTTTAAGGTCATTTTCAAAACCTTCATTTTTCTAGAGGAATTAAGTCGACTTTTCCTCGGTTTTGTTTTTAAATGTCACGCTTAACGAATAATAAAGTCTTGCGATGAGACTCGTCGTTATATTTTTTTTAGGTTGCGACAATTACCAAAAGAAGAAGGAAAAGGTCCCATGAAATCCATGCCCCATACATCAAAAATTTCAACAATAAGTATTGGAGTTTGAGGCATTTGATTTCTAGCACCTAAGTTACCTGTTCTTTGGCAACGATCACATGACTTGCAAAAGAGGTATGCATCTTTGAATATGGTAGGCCAATAAAATCCAGAATCAAGAACTTTCATGGCTGTTCTTTTCGATCCAAAGTGTCCTCCACATGCATAAGAGTGACAAAAGGTGAGAATAGATTGAAATTCAGTTTCGAGTACACACCTTCTTATAATCTGATCGGAGCAATGCTTCCAAAGGTAAGGATCATCCCATATGTAGTATTTGGCATCACTCTTGATCTTATTTCTTTGGGCTTGTGTCAACTCTTGTGGCAACTTCTTGGTAACTAAGTAATTAACAATATCAGCATACCAAGGAGTTGTTGTACTTATAAAAAGAAGTTGCTCATCCGGAAAGTTCTCATTCAAGGGTAGTGCATCCTCTTCATGAACTAAACGGCTAAGATGGTCCGCAACCAAGTTGTCACTACCTCTCTTATCTTTTATCTCCAAATCAAACTCTTGTAAGAGAAGTATCCATCTGATCAACCTTGGTTTGGCATCCTTCTTAGTGAGTAAGTACCTAAGGGCTGCATGGTCAGAAAATACAATTACTTTAGTACCAATTAAATAAGATCGAAATTTTTCTAAAGCAAATACAACAGCCAAAAGTTCTTTTTCAGTAGTGGAATAGTTCAATTGAGCATCATTAAGAGTTCGTGAGGCATAATAAATGGCATGTGAGGCTTTGCCAACCCTTTGGCCCAAAACAGCTCCAATGGCATAGTCACTAGCATCACACATGATTTCAAAAGGTACATTCCAATCTGGTGGTTGGATGATAGGAGCTGATGTCAAGAGTCCCTTCAATGTTTTGAACGCTTCTTTGCATTTGTCATCAAAGTGGAAAACCACATCTTTTTGTAGTAGCTTGCAAAGAGGTAATGTGATCTTTGAGAAGTCTTTGATAAATCTCCTATAAAAACCTGCATGTCCAAGAAAAGAACGAACCTCTCTCACATTTGTGGGAGGTGGTAAAGAATGCATAATATCTATTTTAGATTTATCAACCTCTATCCCTCTAGAAGAAATAACATGGCCCAAAACTATTCCTTGTTCTACCATAAAGTGACATTTTTCCCAATTCAAAACAAGGTTAGTTTCCATGCATCTTTCAAGTACAAGTGTAAGGTTCTCTAGACATCTATCAAAAGAATCACCATAGACACTAAAATCATCCATAAACACTTCTATGATGTTCTCTACATAATCTGAAAATATGCTAACCATACCCCTTTGGAATGTAGCTGGTGTATTACAAAGACCAAATGGCATACGCCGGTATGCAAAAGTACCAAATGGACATGTGAATGTTGTTTTCTCTGGGTCCTCCGGAGCAATGGCTATCTGATTATAACCTGAAAAACCATCAAGAAAACAATAATGAGAATGGCCAGCTAACCTTTCAAGCATTTGATCAATAAAAGGTAAAGGAAAGTGGTCTTTGCGAGTTGTGGAATTAAGTTTACGATAATCAATACAAACTCGCCATCCTGTTTGAATCCTAGTAGGAACAAGTTCATTCTCATTATTTGTTACCACCGTTACACCTGATTTCTTTGGAACCACTTGGACCGGGCTCACCCATATGCTATCCGAGATAGGATAGATCACTCCAACATCTAGAAGCTTCAGTATCTCCTTTTTCACAACCTCCATCATAGGAGGGTTCAATCTTCTTTGTGCTTCTTGATGGAGACTCAATTAAGAGTTGTAAACCCAAGTGCAGGTTATGTTCAAGTAATAAATTCTCGGGTGTCCGAGGTCGAACCACAGGGAAGCGTATTAATAAGTATATGTTTATAAATATATAAGACAAAGAAAGTAAACAAGTTATTAGGGAATCAACAACAAAATAAGATAAACAAGATATTAGAGAACAAAATAAACAAAATATAAAAGAAATTAAACAAGATATAAAAAAGACAATAAGAAAAGATGTTGAGGTTAGAGAATCCACTCTTGGTGTTATGCTAAGATTAATCTTGTTTTATTACACAATTGAAATCCACACATAAGGGAGGTTCCAATCGGAAGGTTTAGCAATTCAGTCCAACGTCCATAGCATATGATATTATGTTCATTTGGTGTCCTCAAAACTCATAAAAAGAGTCCAAGCATTCCTTATGCCAAGGTATATGTCTACAACAAATCAAGGTTATGAAACCAAGCATTTGCTGTGCCATTTTCATTGTCAATAATGAATCAAGATCTCTACTTTGCAAGTATGATTTTAAACCAAAAGAAAATATTATCTATACTAGTGTTTATAAAAGATGATTCATTTTAGCTCATGTTTAAGAGACTAACCTTAGCATTTACCAAAAGCTTCACCTCATCACCTCAACAATATGATTAGCAACACATACTAGATATGAATGAAATGAAAAGAAATGTAAGAAGCATAAGTAAATAAAAAAAGAAAACTAGAGAAAAGAAAGAAGAAGAAAACTTAGAGAATTTTATTACAATGGCTAATATCCTACCAATGTATCAATGTATCCCAATACTCATCCAAGGCCCTCTATTTATACACATTTTGGAGGGCTAAATGACAAGAGACAAGCTTTACAAATTTCAAAGGTAGGTATAATAGGTGGGTGCATTTTTCTAACAATTTTCGTCATATTGTATGACAATTCTGATCAGCCAGCTTGATGGTCGCTTTTGTCAATATTGGAGGCTCGATCTGATAAAATTGTCTTCTAGAAAAATATACCCCTATCAGTTACGGATCCATAGCCGTTGGAATCAGCTCATTTGCTGATGTGGATAAGAAGATATGGGCAAAATACGAAAACAGGTCAGCACATACGTCATTGCACATCAGCCAACTTGATGGTCGATTTCACTAGGGAAAACGACTCCGTTTCAAGAAGTGTAAAACATGAAAAAGATAGATATGCCTCTTAGCTTTGCACGGCTACAAATTTCAGCCTTATTGCTTCAGTAAAACTCGAGATATAGCTGATATGGTAAACGGTGTCGGAACTGGAACTGAACTGGATTTGCCCTTAATTCTAGTAATCTGAAATCACTCAAAGAAACTTGTGAAAAACACCAAATTACATAAAAATATAAAAGATCATAAACACAATTAGACTAAACAATAATAATTCGTATTTGACACAAAACAATAATAAAACATAACTAAAAACTATATAATTATACGAGTTATCACACCCCCACACTTAGATTGTTGCTAGTCCCTAGCAACGACTCAATAAAAATAAAATAAGAAAATCTAATCTAATCCATTTTCGTAGGAAATCACGGTGGCACTTAGCATGTGACACAAGCCTTTAAACCCCTAGGTGTCCCTAGTGGACGAGTTTAGTCTCGTGAGGGTTTACTAGGACGATACCCACAAACATTGAAGACATAAGAAAAACTAAAAATAATAATTATAACTAATCCTTCCAATATAAATTAGAGATAATCATTGGACAAGTCTTAAAAACTAATCAATAGCTTAAAGAATTTCACAAAAATTCATGCTTGAATGTAAATAAATGAGTTAAGCCAATATTAACATAACATATTTCAATCAAAATAGTGCATATTCAACTTAATCTCAACTTCTCACTATACTCTCATGATTTTCACTCTTTAAAGTAGTGGTAAAGTGTTTACACTCAATCAATCTCATGAAAACAGTTCTACCATATGCTTGCTTGTCCACCTATTCTCCACTATTTAGATCATACAACTTCATAAATCAAGAGGTCTTTTTTCAAGGTTGTAATGGGGCCAAAGGGTTATAATGTGGTTAAAGAACAAAAGGATAAAGATATCACAAAGGTTCCAAAGAGTTCATAGAGTTTAGAGACATAATAAGATCATACGAATAAAACTTCTCAAAACTCTTATAAAGCACATAATAACATAGGCTAAATATTCATGTTGAGCTTTTGCTTCATTCTAACCAACTTTGTAACATCTTTTTCTTTACTTTAACTAGAAGTTCAAGAGAAGATTTTTTTTTTTTTTTTAATATGGGAATGTATTTGACAATGATCCCTTTCTTTTTCTCTTGACTTTTGCCTCTCTCCTCCCCCACACTTATCTTTCGTTCTAACCCAAATTTTCAAAAAGTATCCCTTGTTTTTGCAATATGTCTCAAAATATATAATCCATCTTTAGAACAAGGGTAAGGATATAAGTATATTTAGGCTAGGTGTAAGTTCTGGTTACCAATAAAATAGCATATTTAATGTAGGCTCAAATTGGCTCACTAGTGGGGATGTTCTCTTAGAACATTAATAATGGATGGCTGTTTGGCTCTGGTTATAATCCTAATGCCTCTATCATATTCATGTTGTCACATGTATCAATATAGTCTCAAACGGTTCAAAGCAAGTTCTAGAGAATCATGTAATCATAAGAGCACTCAAGAAAGAAATTAGATTGATTTGTATAATGCATCAATCATTATAGGCTCAAAAACTCACAAGGATGATTATACAAGTCAGATTAAGTCTAAACATGCTTCTTTCTCAATCAACATATCATATTAACATTGGCTCATAAAAAGGTTGATATCAAGCTCATTTCTCATGAAAATCTTCTCACTAATAAATATGTTTTAGACTTATGCAATTCATATCTCATTATAGTATTGAAAGTAACTAAAAAACATACTAAGTCTAAACATGTTTTTTTTTTTTTTTTTTTTTTTGAAGAAGAAGATTAAATCAAACTGACAAGGTATGTCTCAAGTCTCCCTTACTCAAACCTTGTTCAGAATGAATACTTCTAAATGTCTTAAAACACAACAATTTTTTTTTTTTTTAGCAAAATATGTCCCTTACCCCCTACTCAAATATGACATTGTCCCCAATGTCAAATTTTAAAGGTAGAATTTAGGAGATATTACCTGCAGAGGTTGCTAACCACTTATTATAACTGAGACACAACAAGCAAAATGTTAGATAATGTCACAAAGACAAAGTGCAATCCACTCCTTGCTCGTCCATATCTCTTTTTCTTTTTCCGAGCGTTTGCGAAACAACCGTAGCAGATAAACACTCATAAGCTTGTAGCTTTTTGAGTAAATCTTCAATGGTTGTAGCAGAAATTATGGTTCTCCTTGCCTCTGAAAACATGAATCCATTATCCACAGCATTATCTAAATATGAAAGCAAATTACTAAAATAACCATTAATATTAAGCAAACCAATGGGTTTCTTATTTGTGACCAAAGATGACCAAGAAGCCACGCAAGCTATTTCTTCCAATGTACCCAGACCTCCTGGTAAAGCAATGAATGCATCGGCAGAATGGTACATGATTGTCATCCGTTCAGGGATACTCCAGACTTGTATTTCTTTACCCACGGTAGGTCCACAAAAATCTGTGAATAGTTTTGGCACGATTCCTAGAACTGGATTTCCTCCGGCGTGTGCTGCTGTAGCGACTGCTCCCATTAAACCCGTACTACCGCCTCCATAAATCAACTGGATCTTTTGTTGGGCAAGTATTACTCCAACTCTTATGGCTTCATCAGCGAATATGTTATTTTTCCCTGGATAAGCACCTCCAAAGACACAAATTTTTTTAATGCGTTGGGACGAAGTACTTTCCATTTTTTTTTCTTTTTCGAGTGCCTGAAAGAGAATGAGTACATGGTGTAATATATAGAGGACTGAGTAGTGAATCAGACAAGAGTAATAATGTCGCCGAAAGTGTATCTGACCTGTCAGAAGAAAATGTTAACCTAACAAAAGATTTTTGCGTGATTTCAGGAAGAAAATCAAAAAGAGAAGAAAAATCAACCGTAAAAGACCAATGCAAAAAAAAAAATTCGAGAATAATTACACAAATCGAACAACACGTAAATTAAACCGAAATCAAGTTATTGCAAATCAAACCAAAAGCTGAGAAGTCATTTATTGTAGTTGTGACTGTGGCCCACATCTTCCTCTGGTTTTACGTCCAGAAACGGCTTAAACGCCTTCTATGAGTCGAGGATATGCTTCCCATCCAGTTTTCTTACAAGCTGGCAAACAGGGTCTTTTAACATCAGATTCCCAAGATGTTGTCATTCCCTTTGGAATTGCGGCCATAAATCAAGAATTTCTCTTTGTACGTCTCCACTAGGATGCGTCTCAAGAGAAAGTTGGATATTACCCAAATTCTCCTTACTCAGTCCATCCTTAATGAATTCAACTTTTATCATCTCGATTAGAGGACGGAATCCCAATAGAACGACATTTACCGTTACACGTCCATCGTGCACATGGTAGGAGTTGTATTAGAAAGATTACCTGAAAAAGTTTTACAATAAAATCTAACTAAACGACGAGATCTAAAATCACGTCGCCAAACAAGCATAAAACAAAGTTAATATACAGATTAGGCGGTATAACCAGCCAATAAAAATAAAACAAAGTTAATATACAATATAAATATAAATATATAGAAAATTAGGCGGTATAACCAGCCAAAATAAATCAAAGTTAATATACAAATTAGGCGGTATAACCAGCCAATAAAAATAAATATACTTATATACTTAGTATTGCCTCCCCGGCAACGGCGCCAAAAACTTGATGGAGACTCAATTAAGAGTTGTAAACCCAAGTGCAGGTTATGTTCAAGTAATAAATTCTCGGGTGTCCGAGGTCGAACCACAGGGAAGCGTATTAATAAGTATATGTTTATAAATATATAAGACAAAGAAAGTAAACAAGTTATTAGGGAATCAACAACAAAATAAGATAAACAAGATATTAGAGAACAAAATAAACAAAATATAAAAGAAATTAAACAAGATATAAAAAAGACAATAAGAAAAGATGTTGAGGTTAGAGAATCCACTCTTGGTGTTATGCTAAGATTAATCTTGTTTTATTACACAATTGAAATCCACACATAAGGGAGGTTCCAATCGGAAGGTTTAGCAATTCAGTCCAACGTCCATAGCATATGATATTATGTTCATTTGGTGTCCTCAAAACTCATAAAAAGAGTCCAAGCATTCCTTATGCCAAGGTATATGTCTACAACAAATCAAGGTTATGAAACCAAGCATTTGCTGTGCCATTTTCATTGTCAATAATGAATCAAGGTCTCTACTTTGCAAGTATGATTTTAAACCAAAAGAAAATATTATCTATACTAGTGTTTATAAAAGATGATTCATTTTAGCTCATGTTTAAGAGACTAACCTTAGCATTTACCAAAAGCTTCACCTCATCACCTCAACAATATGATTAGCAACACATACTAGATATGAATGAAATGAAAAGAAATGTAAGAAGCATAAGTAAATAAAAAAAGAAAACTAGAGAAAAGAAAGAAGAAGAAAACTTAGAGAATTTTATTACAATGGCTAATATCCTACCAATGTATCAATGTATCCCAATACTCATCCAAGGCCCTCTATTTATACACATTTTGGAGGGCTAAATGACAAGAGACAAGCTTTACAAATTTCAAAGGTAGGTATAATAGGTGGGTGCATTTTTCTAACAATTTTCGTCATATTGTATGACAATTCTGATCAGCCAGCTTGATGGTCGCTTTTGTCAATATTGGAGGCTCGATCTGATAAAATTGTCTTCTAGAAAAATATACCCCTATCAGTTACGGATCCATAGCCGTTGGAATCAGCTCATTTGCTGATGTGGATAAGAATATATGGGCAAAATACGAAAACAGGTCAGCACATACGTCATTGCACATCAGCCAACTTGATGGTCGATTTCACTAGGGAAAACGACTCCGTTTCAAGAAGTGTAAAACATGAAAAAGATAGATATGCCTCTTAGCTTTGCACGGCTACAAATTTCAGCCTTATTGCTTCAGTGAAACTCGAGATATAGCTGATATGGTAAACGGTGTCGGAACTGGAACTGGAACTGAACTGGATTTGCCCTTAATTCTAGTAATCTGAAATCACTCAAAGAAACTTGTGAAAAACACCAAATTACATAAAAATATAAAAGATCATAAACACAATTAGACTAAACAATAATAACTCGTATTTGACACAAAACAATAATAAAACATAACTAAAAACTATATAATTATACGAGTTATCACTTCTCTTGTTGGTTTGGACGCCTCTTCTAACAAAATCCGGTGCATGCACATAGATGGGCTTATTCCCTTGATATCGGCAATTGTCCAACCAATTGCTGTTTTATGCTCTCTAAGCACCCGGATAAGTCGCTCTTCTTGCAAAGGTGTGAGCTCTTTGGCAATGATGATCGGTAGTGTGTCCTTTTTACCTAAGAACACATATTTCAAGTGGTTCGGTAGTGGTTTCAACTCTAAAGTTGGTGCCTGCAAAATGGAAGGTAGAAGTTTCTCATTAGATAAAGGCAAATCAATAAATGAAACATCAAACCTTGCATCTTTAGGTGGCAACGAGTGTAAAGATTCTAGTGCCCCTTCCACCTGGTCACTCAAGGCTAGTTTAGCATTCCCCATTCCGAGATGGTTGCTAAGGACTATTTCCACACTATCTTCACCATCTAGCTCATAAGCTTGCTGCACTAGTGAGTCAATTATATCAATATTAAAAACAGAATGCACATCACTAGGATATCTCATGGCCTCAAAAATGTTAAAGCGAATTATTTCACCATCAAATTCCATAGTTAAAGTGCCATCATGTACATCTATTTTAGTTCTTGCTGTTTTCAAGAATGGTCTTCCTAATAGAATAGGTGTGGGATTAGAAGACATCTCATCTTCCATCTCAATAACATAAAAGTCAGCGGGAAAAACCAATTCATTAACCTGTACAAGAACGTCTTCTACAACTCCTCTTGGATAAGTGTTAGAACGGTCAGCAAGTTGTATTATAACACCGGTTTCCTCTAATGGTCCTAGATTCAATGAAGCATAAATTGAATATGGCATGACATTAACAGATGCCCCTAGATCTAGCATAGCACGCTCAAACCTGGTGTTGCCTATCTTACAAGGAATGGTAAACATACCTGGATCCTTGCATTTAGGTGGGAGTTTCTTTTGAAGAACAGCTGACACATTCTCCCCCACACTTACCTTTTCATTCCATTTCAACTTCCGTTTAGATGTGCACAACTCTTTTAGGAACTTGGCATATCTTGGCACTTGCTTGATAGCATCTAGTAAAGGAATGTTCACCTCTACTTTCCGGAAGGTTTCCAAAATTTCCTTCTCTTGCTCCTCCTTCTTGGACTTTGCTAACCTGCTAGGAAAAGGTGGATGAGTTATATAAGAAGGAAATGATGGTTTAGGAATTACCTTTTTTAGTGGCTCGTTGGGATGTGAAGAGGATGCCATGGTATTGTTCTCCCCTTGAGCACTATCATTTTGTGGTGTCTCTAGCTGTTTCCCACTTCTTAAAGTTATAGCATTGGCATTCTCTCTTGGATTCACTATGGTTTGGAAAGGTAATTTCCCAGAATCCCTTGCTTGCATTTGACTCATGGTTGTTGCCAATTGCCCTATTTGAGTCTCCAAATTTCGAATACTTGTCTTTGTTTCCTGTTGAAATTGAATTGTATTAGTAGAAAGAGCTTTAACAAGATCTTCAAGAGAAGTACCTGAATTTTGGGTGGGTGGTAGTTGTTGTCGGGTTTGGTATGGTTGTTGTACTTTTTGCTGAAAACCCGGTGGCCTGTGGTCAAATGGTGGAGGAATAGTTTGTGATTGGTTCCCTCCATAATTGAAGTTTGGATGATCCCTCCATCCTGGATTGTAAGTGTTTGAGTAGGGATCATATTTCCTTGATTGGTTCTGAAATCCACCCATGGCATTCACATGTTCATTGGTATCCTCTTGAAGTGTTGGACACATATCAGTTTGGTGCCCTATGTTTGAACATATGCCACAAGCCTTTATTTGTTGTATTTTACCTACAGCCAATTGTTGAACAAGAGAAGTCAGTTTATCAAATTTTTGTTCAAGGGATGATATACTTACCTCATTAACTCTCTTGGGTTGTGGTGGTGGATCTTGTCTCATTGAGAACTGTTGAGAATTGGCTGCCATGTTGGAGATTAATGTTCTAGCAGCCCTGGGAGTCTTATCAACTAGAGCTCCCCCACTAGCGGCATCTATCATACTTCTCTCCATGGGCATGAGACCTTCATAGAAGTATTGGATGAGAAGTTGTTCACTTATTTGATGGTGTGGACATGATGCACAAAGTTTCTTGAACCTCTCCCAATATTCATATAAGGACTCTCCGTTGTATTGCCGAATCCCACATATCTCTTTCCTAATGTTGGCAGCCTTAGATGCTGGGAAATACCTTTCCAAGAATGCTTTCTTCAAATCATTCCATGTAGTGATGGTCCCGGATGGTAGATAGTAGAGCCATTCCTTTGCTGAATCAGCTAGAGAGAATGGGAAGGCTCTCAACTTAACTTGCTCTTCCGTGACCCCTGTTGGTCTCATGCTTGAGCAAACTACATGGAATTCCTTGAGGTGCTTATTTGGATCCTCTCCTGCAAAGCCATGAAAAGTTGGGAGAAGATGAATCAAACCAGATTTTAATTCAAAAGCTACCTCAAGATTAGCATATTCAATGCATAGTGGTTGTTGACCCAAGTCCGGAACGGCTAGCTCCTTGAGAGTTCGGTTGTCAGCTGCTGCCATCTCTCCTTGCTCCTCTTGGATGTTTTGGATCAACTCCTCGATTGGTTGTTGGTGAGAAGTTATAAATTCCCGAATTCTCCTAAGTCGTAAGTCTTCTTCAGGAGCTTGGAACATTCACTAATAAAAAAAAATAAGAAAGTAAATAATTAGAACAGAAAATAAGAATAAACCAATAAACTAATAAACTAAAGAAAGCAATCCCCGGCAACGGCGCCAAAAATTTGATGCACCCAAAAGAGTGTATCTTATTTAACCTTGCACTAAAAAGATCAATTGTAAGTATAATGATTAGCAAGGGTCGAGTCCTCAGGGATTGGGTTTTAATCTATGAGTTATTAGTTTATAACTTACGTTCAAAGAAAACAATAAAAGAAAAGGGGTTTTTGAAGCCAGATTTAAACTAAAGTAAATAATAAGAATAAGATGCAAGGCGGTATAACCAGCCAATAAAAATATATATACTAAATTAGGCGGTATAACCAGCCAATAAAAATATATATACTAAATTAGGCGGTATAACCAGCCAATAAAAATAAAACAAAGTTAATATACAAATTAGGCTGTATAACCAGCCAATAAAAATAAATATACTTTTAAAAATAAGCAAACTAGAAAAGTAAGAAAACAAGTAAGTAAGAAGAATCAAATATGAAAAATATGGTTAAGGTTTTATTCTCCACCACTAGACATCATTAAGAATCAATTTCAGATCTATCAATATCAACCAACTATCAAAGTTAACAACCGTAGATAACAACAAGCTCTTTATCCCAATCTTTCCTTAGTTTGTCGTTAAATAGAACAAGCTCTCTATTTAATCTCTAACCATTAAACAAACTAGAATAAGCTCTCTAAATTCAATTTAATGGCAGCTTTATGATGAGAAAGATAGGTTGATCTAAGCAACAAACACATAAGCTCGGATTGTTCAACTTAGGTTATGTTCCACTTTGCAATTATTGAAAACTTGACCATAATCATTAATCACAAATTGCCACTTATGAATAGGAAATCAAGACAATTACACGGATCAAGACTCCTAGACTAGCAATAGATAATTATCAAGATCTATCTAGTTGTACACCTAAGTAAATCAAGACAACATCATGAACAATTCTTGTAGAAGAACATAAGCAACTTTGATAGAAAATTAATGATAGATAGAATCTGAAAATCAATCACAAAACATGTCTAGGGCTTTGAAATCACCCTTAACCAAATAGAAGTTTAGCCTAGCATAGGCATTGTAAACATAAACATAAAATTAAAGAGAATCTAAGAAGGAAATAAAAGAAAGAAAGAAAAAGAAGAAAATAAAGAAAAAGAAAACTAGAGAAAAGAAAGAAGAAGAAAACTTAGAGAATTTTATTACAATGGCTAATATCCTACCAATGTACAATGCCTCATACAATCATCCAAGGCCCTCTATTTATACACATTTTGGAGGACTAAATGACAAGAGACAAGCTTTACAAATTTCAAAGGTAGGTATAATAGGTGGGTGCATTTTTCTAACAATTTTCGTCATATTGTATGACAATTTTGATCAGCCAACTTGATGGTCGATTTTGTCAATATTGGAAGCTTGATCTGATCACATGGTCTTCTAGAAAAATGTTCCCCTATCAGTTAGTGATCCATAGCCGTTGGAATCAGCTCATTTTCTGATGTGGATCAGAAGATATGGGCAAAATACCAAAACAGGTCAGCACAGACGTCATTGCACATTAGCCAACTTGATGGTCGATTTCGCTAGGGAAAACGACTCCGTTTCAAGAAGTGTAAAACATGAAAAAGTTAGATATGCCTCTTAACTTTGCACGGTTAAAATTTCAGCCTTATTTCTTCAGTGAAACTCCAGATATAGCTGATATGGAAAAAGGTGTCGGAACTGGAACTGAACTGAATTTGCCCTTAATTGTTGATTTAACCTAGTAATCTGAAATCACTCAAAGAAACTCGTAAAAAAACACCAAATTACATAAAAATATAAAAGATCATAAACACAATTAGACTAAGCAATAATAACTCGTATTTGACACAAAACAATAATAATACATAACTAAAAACTATATAATTATACGAGTTATCAGTGGGTATCGTTCTAGTAAACCCTCACGAGACTAAACTCGTCCACTAGGGACACCTAGGGGTTTAAAGGCTTGTGTCACATGCTAAGTGCCACCGTGATTTCCTACGAAAGTGGATTAGATTAGATTTTCTTATTTTATTTTTATTTGTTTTTGCTCGAGGACTAGCAACAATCTAAGTGTGGGGGTGTGATAACTCGTATAATTATATAGTTTTTAGTTATGTTTTATTATTGTTTTGTGTCAAATACGAGTTATTATTGCTTAGTATAATTGTGTTTATGATCTTTTATATTTTTATGTAATTTGGTGTTTTTTTACGAGTTTCTTTGAGTGATTTCAGATTACTAGGTTAAATCAACAATTAAGGGCAAATTCAGTTCAGTTCCAGTTCCGACACCTTTTTCCATATCAGCTATATCTGGAGTTTCACTGAAGCAATAAGGCTGAAATTTTAACCGTGCAAAGTTAAGAGGCATATCTAACTTTTTCATGCTTTACACTTCTTGAAACGGAGTCGTTTTCCCTAGCGAAATCGACCATCAAGTTGGCTGATGTGCAATGACGTCTGTGCTGACCTGTTTTGGTATTTTGCCCATATCCTCTGATCCACATCAGCAAATGAGCTGATTCCAACGGCTATGGATCACTAACTGATAGGGGAACAGTTTTCTAGAAGACCATGTGATCCGATCAAGCTTCCAATATTGACAAAATCGACCATCAAGTTGGCTGATCAAAATTGTCATACAATATGACGAAAATTGTTAGAAAAATGCACCCACCTATTATACCTACCTTTGAAATTTGTAAAGCTTGTCTCTTGTCATTTAGTCCTCCAAAATGTGTATAAATAGAGGGCCTTGGATGATTGTAAGGGACATTGTACATTGGTAGGATATTAGCCATTGTAATAAAATTCTCTAAGTTTTCTTCTTCTTTCTTTTCTCTAGTTTTCTTTTTCTTTATTTTCTTCTTCTTCTTTCTTTCTTTTATTTCCTTCTTAGATTCTCTTTAATTTTATGTTTATGTTTACAATGCCTATGCTAGGCTAAACTTCTATTTGGTTAAGGGTGATTTCAAAGCCCTAGACATGTTTTGTGATTGATTTTCAGATTCTATCTATCATTAATTTTCTATCAAAGTTGCTTATGTTCTTCTACAAGAATTGTTCATGATGTTGTCTTGATTTATTTAGGTGTACAACTAGATAGATCTTGATAATTATCTATTGCTAGTCTAGGAGTCTTGATCCGTGTAATTGTCTTGATTTCCTATTCATAAGTGGCAATTTGTGATTAATGATTATGGTCAAGTTTTCAATAATTGCAAAGTGGAACATAACCTAAGTTGAACAATCCGAGCTTATGTGTTTGTTGCTTAGATCAACCTATCTTTCTCATCATAAAGCTGCCATTAAATTGAATTTAGAGAGCTTATTCTAGGTTGTTTAATGGTTAGAGATTAAATAGAGAGCTTGTTCTATTTAACGACAAACTAAGGAAAGATTGGGATAACAGAGCTTGTTGTTATCTACGGTTGTTAACTTTGATAGTTGGTTGATATTGATAGATCTGAAATTGATTCTTAATGATGTCTAGTGGTGGAGAATGAAACCTTAACCATATTTTTCATATTTGATTCTTCTTACTTACTTGTTTTCTTACTTTTCTAGTTTGCTTATTTTTAAAAGTATATTTATTTTTATTGGCTGGTTATACCGCCTAATTTGTATATTAACTTTGTTTTATTTTTATTGGCTGGTTATACCGCCTAATTTAGTATATATATTTTTATTGGCTGGTTATACCGCCTTGCATCTTATTCTTATTATTTACTTTAGTTTAAATCTGGCTTCAAAAACCCCTTTTCTTTTATTGTTTTCTTTGAACGTAAGTTATAAACTAATAACTCATAGATTAAAACCCAATCCCTGAGGACTCGACCCTTGCTAATCATTATACTTACAATTGATTTTTTTAGTGCAAGGTTAAATAAGATACACTCTTTTGGGTGCATCACATCACCCAATTTGTATCTAACATATAGAAAGATGGTAAAAGATTGGAAATGTTCCTCCATGTGTTCTTAAACTTCGGGTATCTAACAGAAATCCGGTATGGCTTCGCCTAGGTTCACTATATGAAGGTGAATTGGTTCTAAGGCCTCGAATTGTTCCTCACTGTCGCCGGTGAAGGCTAGTAAGGCACCTCGATAAAAGCGAGTTCAATTCGTTAGAGTATATTTTCCAATGCCCGTACAGAGGATTATCACGAAGGCATTAGGTACTTTATACTCCGTAAGTGTTTCACTAGCCCATACGGAGGATCAATCAGAAGACGTAGTTACTTTACTTCCACTTAAAAGGACGGAACCTGGGTAGAGGATTCATGTTATGCAAATGCAAATACAGTGTGTGCGGAGGAACAAAACAAACCTGCCACCACCTATTCTACAACCCTTATTCTAAATACCCCACTAAAATCAAACAATGTAAAGCATCAGTCAAACAAACATATAAATATACGCAACAAAATAACCAGAGAACAAATAATAATATGAATGTACATGAATATGGACATATTAAAACATTTTTTTATTTTCAAAATTCTCTTTTATTTTTAAAAAAATATGGGAATTAAAATTAAATACCAATTAAACCAACAAAATCGAGACTTTGATAACACACGACTAATTTCTAGGCCTGACTCTCTAATTGTCCCCAGCGGAGTCGCCTAGCTGTCGCAACCTAAAAAATAACGAGTCTCATCGCAAGACTTTATTATTCGTTAAGCGTGACATTAAAAAAACCAAGGAAAAGTCGACTTAATTCCTCTAGAAAAATGAAGGTTTTGAAAATGACCTTAAAAAAAGACATGGAGTTGCCATCAATCTTTTTTAGCTAGGTGTGATCGGCCACCTATTAAAACCGATTTTATAAAATATTTTAAAAATTAATTAAAACATTTTAAAAACCAATTTCAAGTCTGCGTTTTAAACCAGAGAAATCAAAGAAGCGGGTTCGGGAGTCGGTTACGTGTGGGGAAGGATTAGCACCCCCACAACGCTTGTACAAATCGGTACCTTATTAATCGTGTGTTATCTCAAGTCTCGGTAAAAAGTTGGTTTTAAATTTAGTATTTCGAGTTAATTCCCAATTTAAAGAAAAATAATTCCATTTTTTTATTATAAATGATCCGAAATTTATAAATTCAAAATTTTCCTATATTCCCCAACAAACGTGGCAAAATATAGAAATTTTTATTAGTTTTGGAAAACTTTCCGAATCATTCTCTTTTTTGAAAGAAAGATATTCCTTTATTAACGATAATTGATGATATTCCCTCCAGCAAACCCGGTAGAGAACTCATTAATTATTTTAACTTGGGAATATCTTTATTTTTTTATTGAAAAATCATTATCCTTTTGAAAACATTTTAAAAGATATGAATATGTATATGCATGACATAAATAAAATGACATAGCAAAATCTAAATAATATAATGCTTCCTAAATGATATGATATAATGTAAATGACTTAAGCATATTCTAAAATGAAATGAAATATCCTTAGCATATTCTAAATGAAATAAAATATCCTAAGTTATATGACATATTATAAATAAAATGAAATGAAATGGCCTAGATAACATAGTATATTCTATATGAGATGCAATATCCTAAGTCATATGATATATTCTAAATGAAATAAAATAACCTAAGTAACATAAAATATTCTATATGAAATGAAATAACCTAAGTAACATGATATTTTTTAAATGAAATAAAATAACCTAAGTAACATAACATATTCTATATGAAATGAAATAATTTAAATGACATGGCAAACATAAATGATATGGCATATAAATTAAATGAGATGGAATATGAAATAATGCTATCATAAAATATGCATGAAAATAATAATGCATGAACATAGTATATGCTAAATAATATGACAAAAAAAATAACTAAATAAAAAGCATAGGATATCATGAAATATTCCAAATCATATAATAAACAATATAACATAACTCAAAATCATAACAATATCATAGAAATTATCATAGCAAGAATCACATATTATATAAAATGCATGAATATGGAAAATGCAATGCATGAAATGTATTTTTTTTCCTTTAATTAAGGAAATCCGTATATCTAAAAAGATATCCGGCTACCTTAGGAAAATATGTCAAATTAAATATTCTAAAACCAAAATACTTTGTGATTGTTTGAAAACAATTTTGAAAAGCTTGAATTAAAAATAAAAACTGGGCTAATTTCTTTAAAATGGCTCTAATTTTCCAAGTTTAAAAATCCGGACTTTACTACCCTTAACCCGAGACTTGAAAAACCATTTTTAGAGTTTAAAAAGGCTTAGAAACTACTCTAAGTTAGTAGCTAACCCTCCTAATCAGCCCACTCTAAGTAACTTAACCAAAACAGAAAAATGATTTTTCTTTAAATTCAATTCTGACTCCACTGTCCAGTTTTAAGCCACGATTTTTTATCCTATTTTAAAAATTCAAACAATTCTGAAAAAAAATACTGGAGACTCAGGACATGTAAAAATACAAGGAAAAAAATTAGCTTAATTTTTTGATTAAAGACGAATGCTCAAAAAAATCGAAAAAGTATGAAAACTGGGTGAAAAAATTGTTTTGCCAAAATACATTTTTGCCTTTGATAAATTCATTTAAAAATCAAAGTAAAAATATTTGAAACTCATAAAAAAAAAATCACAAAGGTAGAATAATCAACTTGACAAACTTAATTTTCCACAAGTATGCTCAAGAGAGCATGACTTTGAACCATTAATTGGCTCAAATCATTATTCAAGTGGCATGAACATGAAATGCATGAAACAATACAGCAAACATAGTGCATGAAATGCATGAGCTTAAATCTAAATGTCATTCATATAGTGACCTAGACCTAAATGAACTTGTATGGCATTTAATGCAACCTAGACCAAAAACGCATGAACATGCATGGCAAATAAACCAAACTTAATAAATAAAATATGCATGGCATTTTCACAAACACAAAGCATGCTTAAACTAAAAACTCAACCAAATATCATGCAAATGCTAACCTATCAACTAACATGGCAAGAATGCACATAAAATGCAAAAATTCAAGGGTGGCCGAATAGACTAATGTAACTAGCAAACATGGCATTTTCACAAACACTTGGTATACTAGCATGCAAAACTAAATCAAATATCATGCAAATGCAAAAACCTACCAACTAACATGGCAAAAATGCAACACACAATGCAAAACACATGGAGTAGCCAAATGGCCTCAAGCTCCAACAAGCATGGCATTTTCACAAACACTTGGTATACTAACATGCTCAACTAAAATATAACACTCAAATCATGCAAAAACCACACAAGCATTTTCACAAACACTTAATATACTAAATCTAAAACATGCTCAACTAAGATATAAAACTCAAATCATGCAAAGACCACACAAGCATTTTCACAAACACTTGATATACTAAATCTAAAACATGCTCAAATTTAAACATTATGAAAACAGAAAATTAAAAATGCAAAAACATGATATTTAAAACATAAATGGCAACAAACAAAGCAACCAAATTAAAATATAACTCAAGAATATGAAGTAAAATAACATTTAAAACACCAGGATCAAAGAAAATAACATAAACAATATGGTAAAATAAACCCAAAATAGCAACTTAAATAAATAATGTAGGCTATTTGGCCATGGTGAGTATAATATAAAAAAATTGTAAAAAACATATTTAAGAAAGAGATGAAGGAAGAACTTAAGAAGAACAATAAAAAACATTTATTTAAAATGGAAAATCACCAAATAGAAATCAAAATAGCAAAAACAAGAATGGAAAATCAATAAAGTGCAAGAGTTGGTGCTCAAGAGCAACCTCAAGAAGCTATCTTTCAAGCTTTATCTCTTCAAACTTTCCTTTCTTTTCTAAACTTTTCTTTTTTGCTTTCAACCAGGGAGAGAAAAAAACTAAGCAAATACCAAAAGAACTCAGCAAAATGAAATGAAAAAATGAATTTTCTGCCTCTCCTCCAACATGCTGGCCGAATGGCCCTTCATATTGCCCAAGGATGTTGTCATCTTCCTTGTAACCAATTTTCCATCAAATGGCTAATAATTCAAGGTGAAAAATCATGAAATTACCACCTTTAGATTAGCATCTCAGCTCTCTCAAATTACAGCTGTTCAAGAATAATGTTGACATCTCTCTTGGCCTATGTGGCTTAATCACCATGGCTTGATCAAAGAGAATCTCTAACTAACTCTTGATTTTTAGCCATTTGATTGAAAAATCAGAAGCTTCCTCCTTCCTTTGGGCCTGGGCAGGCCAACACTTCTCTTTTCCAGCCCAACTCTGATTTTTTGAAAGGCCGAAAGAAGCCCTTTTCGGTTGCTTGGGTGAAATAACCGTTTTGCCCCCCGGATGCAAATAAATATCAAACGGACTCCAAATTCAATTTTTATTTTTTTAATACTTCCAAAATAATAAAATATTGAGTTCTGGAAGTTTTCAAAATTATTCGAGTCCGCTTGCTATTTATTTGGATTTGTTCTTCCAAAAATGCCCTTTTATGCCCCTACATTTTACCATTTTTTAAACGAGCTCCAAATAAATATTTTTCTTCACCAGTCTCTACAAAATAATTAAAAAGTGTGATCTGCAAGTTTTCATAATTTTTGGAGCTCATTTGGTATTTTTTCGGGATTTATCGGCTTGAATTACTGCATAGGAGGCCCGGGATTTGGCCATTTTGCAAACGAACTCCGCATCAAGATTTTATTCCGCCAATCTCTTCCAAATAATTTAAAAATGATATTTGCAAAATTTTAGAATTTTTGGAGTCCATTTGCTATTTTTCCGGGATTTATCTTTTTGAATTATTGCATAGGAGGCCCGGGATTTGGCCATTTTGCAAACGAACTCCGAATCAAAATTTTATTTCGCAAATATCTTCCAGATAATTTAAAAATGATATTTGCAAAATTTCAAAATATTTGGAGCTCATTTGCTATTTTTTCGGGATTTTCCTTTTTGAATTACTACATAAGAAGCCCGGGATTTGGCCATTTTGCAAACGAACTCCGAATCAAGATTTTCTTTCTCCAATCTCTTTGAAATAATTTAAAAATGAGATTTTCAAAATTTTAGAAGATTTGGAGTTCATTTGCTATTTTTTCGGGATTTTTTTTTGAATTACTACACAAAAAGCCCGGGATTTGGCCATTTTGTAAACGAACTCCGAATCAAGATTTTATTTTACCAATCTCTTTCAAATGATTTAAGAATGATATTGAAAATTTTTCAGAATTTTCGGAGTCCATTTGCTATTTTTCCTAAATTTTCCAATTTTGCCCTTTTACCTTCGAAACCCGGTTTTGCTCAAAACAAGTCCGATTTTCAGATTTTCTTCAAGCTGAGCCTTGGGCTATCCTTTTTTAATCATTCCTCATCCATTGGGGGCTTTGGTCTTACCTAGTCGGGCCAAATCTGTGATTCTTCCCGATTTCACCGAAATCCACTAAAAATCCTAATTCTCGGTTTTCCCTCGGATTGACTTTTCTTTCGGTTTTTCTTGCAAGTGACTTCTCCATTACCCGTAGTCAATGCTTATCTTTCATTTGGAACCTTCAATTTCGATCAATTTGATCGTTTAAGCACTTTTCCCCAAATTTCTCGGATTAGGGTTTTCTTTTTACTGAATCTCCAAATCCCAACTTCCGAACTCCATATCTTTCAATGTAGACCTCGGATTATCAAAATTCTTTCGCCATTTTTCAATTGAACTTAAAATATTGATTTTGAAAGTGGGTTGACTTTTTCAGTAGTTGACTTTCTAGGGTTGACTTTTTCGAGGTTGACTTTTTTCGGGGTTGACTTTTTTCAAGTTTGACTTTTTATGCTCGTCCTCTTAAACTAAGTCTCGGAGTACCACCTGCAGGATAAAAAAATCTTTTTACACTCGGAAACATTAATTTAGGAAGAAAACATATCTGTTTTAGTAGTCCGAAAAAAATTAGGTGTCTACAATGCGAATCTATCCTATTTAAAGTAATCCTAAGCTTGACTAAGGTACCTTAAAAAGAATAGGTTTTGATCTACTTATCAGAACTAGGTACGGGAGTACGGTTACGTGTAAGGAAGGATTAGCACCCTCACAACGCCTATCTAAGAGATAGTACCTAATTAGTCTTGTGATACTTAAAAAGTCTTAATTAAATGGTCTTGTCTATCCTATTTCATTTTAATTGTTAAAGTTAGAAATCTCGAAAATCATTTTTTTAGGTCTTCATTCCATTCATTCTGGAGAAATTACTAAAAAAACGTTTCCTCACCTCGAGAGTATTCAAAAGAGACCATTCGTTCTATTGAAAAGGCTCCGTCGTTGGAAAATTTTAAATTATTTAACAAAGTTATTTCTCTTAAATTAATTTTTAAAATTAATCCACTTTTTTATTAATATTTGTTCGAAAAATAAATTCTGATTTTAATATCGAAAATTATCCCTTAGAATATTCTTCCATTCGTTTTGGAGAATTTTTAAGAGAATTTTTCTCACTTAGAAATTTCTTAAAAGTCAACCCTTCGTGACTTTCTTGAATTTCATCATCGAAAAAAATCTCAATTTATCCTTCGATTTTAATTAGGCATTTTATTATGAAAAATTATCTTGAGAAAAAAGAGATTGAAAATTAATTATTTCAAAAGATTAAATTTTGATCTTTATTGATGTCGAAAATAATCCCTTAAAAAAAATCCTTCCATTCATTTTGGAGAATTTTCAGAGAATTCGCTCACCTAGAAATTTCTAAAAAATTCACCGTTCGTGATCTCTTTAAATTTCATCATTGGAAAAGATCTCAATTTATTAATTTCAAAATAACTAATCATCAATTAAAAAACTTATCTCATTAATAAAAAAATATATTTCTTACTAATAATAATCAAATTAATAATTAATAATAAAATATAATTAAAATAATGGTTAAAAATAATTAATAATAAATAATAATGGTTAAAAATAATAGTAAAAAAAATAATAGTTAAAAAAATAATATGAGTTAATAAAAAATAATAGTAAAATATATATATATAATAATATTTAAAAATAATATAATAATAGTAATTAAAAATAATAATATAATAGTAATATAAATAATAAATCGTTCAAAGTTGATTCATAAAAATATACTTGTAAACATCAAAACTAAAAATAAAATTAGTCACAATAAATAATTAATTAACATTTAAACAAATAATATAAAAGGAAAAAAAAAAAGTACTCAAGTCAAACAAAAAAAAGAAAAAAAAAACGTAAAAAGTGTAAAAAAAAGGATACAAAAGGAAATAGAAAGAAAGGAAACAAAAGAAACAAAAAATAAAAATAAGACAAACAGTAACTGGGTCGGGCCCAGGCGCGGGCCGACCCGACCTGTTGCTGGTTCTATTGAAAAAAAAGAAAAAATTGTTTCATTTTTTACCTTTCTTAAAAAAAATCTTCTCTTTTCTCTCAATTTTTTCTTCTCCAAGAATACCAAGAACAAAACCCAAAAACAATCCCAGATTTCGATCACTGCCAGTTGACGCCGCCGCTGCTCCTAGTCGCGCCTTCGCCGCCACCGATCTCCGAGCCCAAAAAAATCCCAAAAAATCTCTAAAAATTCCTTTCGATCTCCTCTTTCCAAAAAGTAACTTAGTTTTTCTCGAAGCTAACCCGATAATCCTAGATCTGAGTTTGAAAGTCGTAACTTCAACCTCTCTGATCTCCTCCGTTGGCCGCCGAACGATCACCAAACTTCAACCTAATCTTCGTCTAATTAAAACCAAGATTTTTCACTACTAAACACTCTTCGAAACAACTCCTAGCACTAAGAATCACAATTTTCGAAATTCACCAAAAAAAAAATTCTTCTACTGATCTTGCTTGCTTATTCCGAAAATTGTATATTTTCTGATGTGATTTTTGTTCTTGAGGCTAGGTTGTTTATATAGGAAAAGAGTTTAGATTTTAATCTACTTAGAAGTCTCAATCTGATCAAGAAGAGATTTTTGTTTCAACCACAACACCTAGAGTCCAAGTTTAATCCAAAAAAAATCTTAGTTCAACCCAAACTTGGTTTCATTTTTTTAATTTTTTTATTTCGAATTTTCCTCTTTTTTTTTTCATTTTTTCATTTTTTATTTAATTCAAAAATAAATAAAATTCAAATAAAAATAAAAACAAGATAAAATCCGGTGTCTACAGTCATCAAACTTCAAAACGTATCAATCAGATCCTTTATTTTTTCTCTTTTTTATATTTTATATTTTCCGTTCTCTTTTTTATAAATAAATACAAAAAAATAAAAATAATTTAGATTATAATTTAAATTAATTTTTTTGAAAATATACTTAATTTATAAACATATAAATATTTATTTAAATTAATTTTATAAAAACTATTTTTAATTTTTTTGTTTCTTTCCTTTTTCTTTTCTTTTTTTCATTTTATATTCTTTATAAACAAACTAAAACATAAATAATAATTTATATTATATTAAATTAAATTAATTTTATAAATTTTAAATAATTTATTAAAAATATAACATATTTATTTACATTAATTTTATAAAAATTATTTTAAGTTTTTTTACTTATTACTTTTTTCTCTTTTTTCTCTTCTTTTTTCTTGTTAATAAATAAATACAAAGAAGAAGAAATAATAATTTATAATATAATTTAAATTAAATTTAAAAAAGTAAATAATTTATAAAAATATAAAAATATTTATTTACATTAATTTATATAAAAAAATTCTTTTCTTTTTTATTTACTGTTATAAATAATTAAAATTAATTAATTATTTTGTAATAATTAAATAATTAATAAAAAAATAATATATTTATTTTAATTAATTGAAAAAATTATTTTATTTTATTTTTTCTTCTTTCTTTTTTCTTCCCTTTTATAAATAAATTAATTTTGTAAAAGATTAAATAATTTATCAAATATAAATATTTATTTACATTAATTTTTTTGTAAATATATTTTATTTTCCTTTTCTTTTTTAATTTTTTTTCTTTCTATTCTCTTCACCTAACTCTCGTCGATCGAAAAAGAGAAATTTGAATCCCCACCGCCAGTCCGACTCTGCGAATGATCAGACTATCATTCATAATGCTCGATAGACTTTGCAAGAGGACAAATTTGATCCATCGTGCTAGATCGAGGAGGGTCCGATTTGGCGCTTTATGTCAGATTCGGTCAAGATAGTTGTCGTCTCAACTTCAGCATTGGAGTCGACATAAAAAATATAAATTTTTAATTAAATGAATGTAAATAAATATTTTATATCTAAAAATTATTTAATTTTAAAAAATAATTTATTTAGAAAAAGAAAAAGGAAATAAGAAATAAGAAAAAGGAATATAAAATTTATTTTTATTATAAAATTAATGTAAATAAATATATTATATTTTTATAAATTATTTTATTTTAGAAATTTAATTTAATTTAATTTAAATTATAATATAAATTATTTTTATTTTTATATATTTATAAAGATGAAAAAGGGAAAAGGGAAAAGGAAAAAGGAAAAAGGAAAAAATATAAAAAAGTAAAAAAACTTAAAATATTTTTATAATATTAATGCAAATATATATTTTATATTTTTTTATAAATTATTATTTTTTATAAAATTAGTTTAAATTAGAATATAATTATTATTTTTTTATTTATAAAGAGGAAAAATATATATATATATAGAATAAAGAAGAAATAAAATATAAAATATTTTATTGTTTCATTTTTTATAAAATTAATTTAACTAACTATTTTATATGTATATTTTTAAAATTAATTATTTAATATTTATATAAAAATTAATTATTTAATATTTATAAAAAGTTAATTATTTAATATTTAATATTTATAAAAAATTAATTATTTAATATTTATAAAAAAGGGAAAAGTAAAAAAGTAAAAAAAAAATTATAATAATTTTTATAAAATTAATGTAAATAAATATTTTATATTTTCGTTTCTGTGTTGTACCTTAAGAAAATAGAAACAGTTGTGAGTTCACTCTCATAATAATTGACCAAAACCTGAGCCCGAAAGTCATGCGACCAATGATGCATCAACAACCCAGTTAGATATGCATGTCATATTTTATATTAATTATATTAATTATTATTAAATATATTAAAATTTTAAATACAAATTCTTATATATTTTAAATGTATAATATTAATTATATTTAAATATATCATATCATATCATATTTATTATATTATTTATTATATTTATTAAATACAATAAATTTATATCGTATTTTATACTATATTTAAATTTATTAAATCTATCCATCTGACCTAAAGGTCCTAAACGACGACCCAAAGTTTGCTTCAACGTAGAACTTGGAACATTCAAAACATTTGCTTTCCTTAATTCGCTTACTTAAACTTCACATTCCATCTTTATTATTGAATTCGTTTTTGGTACATTGACAAGGTAAATTTTTTAACTTCACAAGAGGGTTAAGTTGTCACATATCTCATTTTTTTAATTAATTTTTTAAATTTTTTTATTATATCCTATCACTACGTATCATCCCGTTAACTTTACTTGTGGAGTTTAAATATTTCACTGACAGTGTACCAGATAATTTTTCTTATTATTATTATTATTGTTCTTTTATTAACAAAAGCAACTTCACATTTAATGAATCAATTATCGCATCCCCTCATAATATAATATAAAAGCTAAAATACAAATTCAGTCTTTTAACTAATTAAATTTATCATATAAGCTTCATTTTTTTACTGCAATTAGTTATTTTTATTTGGGAATAATTTTAGCATAAGTATCTATGTTTGTGAACTAAGATAAAAATTACTATGTGCTATAAATGATAGTATGAAATAAATTGTAATGTAGTCTTTTTTAGGCATTTGTTAAAATAAAAATGATTTTTTAAAAAAATTTGACACATGCCTGTAAAATAATGGCTCATGATGGTCACCATCATGAAATGGTGGTGGGTATGTGTATTATGGCTCATGATGGTCATCATCATGGATTCCCTTCTTTTACGTGAGCATTTCTTTTTTAAAAATAATATTTGGGCTTTGCTTTTTATATTGATGATATTTAGAGATGACAAAGGATTTAATATCTATAATTTAAAATATTCGAATTTGTTTAATTTATATATATCTGAATTTGTTTATTATTCGCTTACTATTCGAATTCAGAACCGATTTAGATTGTAATATCCGTTGGATATCTGAATTTATTAAATCATTTTTTTTAAATATAAAATTAAAAAATATATATATATGTAAACGGATATCGGATTTGGATATTCAACACTATCCAAATTAAAATCAAAGCGGATTTGGATATCGGATATCCAAAGCTTCCTATCCGAATACACTACATATAATAAATCTAATATTCAAATCCGAAAAATATCCAAATCAAAAAAATCAAATTAAATAATATCGAATATCTAATTTTTTTTAATCCATTACCATCATACCGGTATTACAATATTATTTTTGTATTTGTTCCCAAAGTAAGTATCACATCAATCTTCAGTTGATTTTGAGAAATAATTATGGTTTCAAAAACAAAGTTAGGTCATCTCCTCTGTTGTGCGGAAATAGCCAATGGATTATAAAACCTACAGATACAGATAAACAACACAAATATTTTACGTGGTTCAGCAAGTGTGCTTACGTCCACGGGAGGAGGAGCAAATATTTCACTATTCAAAAATGGAGATTTACAAAATATATAGTGCTTTCTACAATGCACTAATCTCACTCCTATCTCACAAATTAGTTACTGCTTCTTGCTAACTCAGCTCAACTCTCTACACAGAATGCCCATGCAACCATGCCTTATATAGGCTCTTGCTAGGTGTGAATGAAAGCTTGCATTTTGCAAACTTTCTACAATGGCTTCACCTACTTGTTGAATGTATGCAACTGCCAACCATGCATGCGACTGCCGACCTTGAATTTTGTGATTTGAGCCATATTTTTCAACAATCTCCACCTTGGAAAGAATCCACCGAGATAATTCACTGATCAGAGCTTCCTCCATTTCTCCTTCAGGAGCTTAAACTTGAGAGATATTAATCAAGTCCAAACAATGTTGGAACTTGATTCCAGAAACTATCTTTGTTAGCATGTCTGCGGGATTATCTGCAGTCCCAATCTTCTGTAGTAGAATGTTTCCTTCATCTACAATTCCTCGGATAAAGTGGTATCATACATCAATATGCTTGGTCCGATTGTGATGAACTTGGTTCTTTGCTAGGCAAATGGCACTCTGACTATCGCAGAAAACATCTACCTTTTTCTGTGCAATCCCCAAATCATTAATCAATCCTTGAAGCCAAATTGCTTCCTTGAAAGCTTCTATTACAGCCATGTACTTTGCTTCTGTTGTAGACAGAGCTACCGTTGACTGTAACGTTGATCTCCAACTTACTAGTTCTCCTGCCATAATGAACACATAACCAGTAGTAGATCGACGCTTATCAAGATCTCCAGCATAATATGAATCCTATATCCTATCAGATGCTTACCTATAGTTTTGCTTCTCTCAAATTTCAAACCCGTATCCACAGTACCATGAATGTATCGTAGAATCCATTTCACAGCTTGCCAGTGGCCTTTACCAGGATTATGCATGTACCGGCTTACCATACTTACGGCATGTGAAATGTTGTCAGGTCTCGTACACCCCATTGCATACATCAGGGCACCTACTACATTGGCATATGGAATATGATCCATATGTTTTTTCTCACCATCTGTACTTGGTGACATCAATGCACTGAGTTTGAAATACGGTGCCAATGGAGTACTTACAGATTTGGTCTAATCATCAATGTCAATTTGACTGCACCCTGTTCTCTGTCTCTTCTGATCTCCATCCCAAGAATTTTCTTGGCTTCTCCAAGACCCTTCATCTCGAACTCTAAGCTTAATTGAGCCTTCAACCTGTCGATCTCCACCTTGCTTTTAGATGCGATCAGCATGTCATCAACATATAAAAGCAAATAGACAAATGATCAATCTTGGAGTTTTCGAAAATAGACACAGGGATCAAATTGACTACGTGTGTACTTTTGATTTGTCATGAAACTGTCAAACCGCTTGTACCACTATCGCGGTGATTGTTTCAGACCATACAATGACCGGTTCAACTTGCATGTCCAGTCTTCATGACCGGGGACTCTAAACCCTTCTGGTTGAGTCATGTAAATCTCCTCCTCTAAGAAACCATGGAGGAATGCAGTTTTCACATCAAGTTGAACTAATTCCAGGTCTAATTGTGCTACCAAAGCAAATAATATCCGAATAGATGTATGCTTGACAACAGGTGAAAATACCTCATTGTAATCTATTCCTTCTTTCTAAGTGTAGCCTTTCGCTACCAGTCTGGCTTTATATCTGATACTATCTTTGCCGGTAGCACTTTCCTTTTTAGCAAAGACCTATTTACACCCAATTTCTTTATTGTGTCTTGGAAGTGGAACCAACTTCCAAGTTTAATTCTGATGAAATGATGTCATTTCTCCATCCATCGCCTTCTTCCACTTTGCATGCTCGGAGCTGTGCACAGCTTCTCTATAGGTGTTCGGGACATCGTCGTCAATTACTGGAAGGGCGTATGCCACTATGTCAGTGTACCGGGCAGGTTTTCGAGTAATTCTTTTTGTTCTACTGGTGGCAATAGATTCAAGTTGCTAACTAATTTCTGGTGATGACTTCTCCACTTCAACTAAGATGTCATCATATTCAGGTTCAGACTCATCAGTACTCTGGACAGTACTCTGAATTTTGGGTTCAAACTCCACCTGCCTCAGAGAATTTGGGTTCTCATTCTCTAGAGTTTTCAGTGTCAGCATTGCAGATTCATCAAAGGTAACATCTCGGCTCACGATGATCTTCTTTGACTGAGGGTTCCATAGTCGGAATGCCTTCACTCCTTCACTAAAGCCCAAGAAGACATCTTTCTTGGCTCTAGGATCTAGTTTCGATTCACTAACATGAAAATATGTAGGGCATCCAAAAATACGTAGCCGATCATAATCAGTAAAAGAATGTCCGGACCATACCTCTATGGGAGTCTTCCCATCTATTGCAGTTGAGGGTAGTCTGTTAATGATGTGAGAGGTGTACATCAAAGCCTCTACCTAAAATGTTTTGCTCAAGCCTGACTGGGATAACATGCAGCGAACTTTTTCAACCAAAGTTCTATTCATCCCATCTGCAACTCCATTCTGCTGGGGAGTGCCAGGAACAGTGAAGTGTCGCAATATCCCTTCATTCTGACAGTGTTCCAGAAATGGATCTGATTTGTATTCTCCACCATTGTCAGATCTTAGTCTCTTGAGCTTTCTCCCAGTTTGGGTTTCGATCATCTTCTTCCATCTCAAGAAGATATCTAGAACTTCATCTTTGTGCTTCATAGTATAAACCTAGACATATATGGAGTAATCATCAATAAAGGTCACAAAATAGTGTTTACCTCCCAATGAAGCATTTTTGGAAGGCCCTTAGACATCAGTGTGAACATAATTCAACTTTTCTTTAGTGCGATGAATTGCTGTGCCAAACTTGACTCTTGTTTGCTTGCCTAAGACGCAATATTCGCAGAAATCAAGTTTTTTAGAATTGGCATCCTTTAGTACACCTTGCTTTATCAAGTGTTGCAAGGCCTACTGATGTGAACCCGTGGGGTTAAACCCTTTGAACCCACTAACAAATTGAAATACCCTAACCCCAAGAAAGCCAAGATTCAGGCAAAGAAAACTTAAACCCTTAGAAAGCCTATTTCAAAGAACCTAGATTAAGCATGTAAGCTAGACCCTAAGAACTCTCGTTTCAAGAACCTAAGTTTGATAGGTTGAACGCCACAAAGAAAGAATTCTTTGATAAGTTTCTAAGTTCTGTCAAGAACTAAAAAGAGTGAAAACTCACTTGAATATAATTCAACTCAATAGATTAATTCATTAAAATGATATAGGCGGCTAAACATTGTTTATATAGCCTCCCTACTAGACCTAATTCAACTAGCACTACTTTTCTAGCTAAAAGACCATAGGTTGCCGGACGTAATTAAATATGAAAGAATGCTTAAAATATGGGCTGGACATACTCAAGCCCAAACCTAAATAATTAAAAGATGTCCAATAGTTTTAATGGAGGTAACCCCCACAAGCTTATTGGACATAATACATAAATTAGGCCCAAAAGCCTAAGTAATTAAAAGATCCAAATAAAACTTCTAATTTAGGAGCCACATCATTAATGAATTGGTCCCCACTTCATATTAAATAATGAACTAAAAACAAGTCCAATAATTCATTAATATTGCCGCCCCTTGAATTCCTCTATGGCTCACCATGTGAAGCTTGGATCACATGGACCAATTCTTGGTCTTCCTCATGCAAGCAGCCCAACTTGAATGGCTTGACATTGCTTAAAAGACTTGTAGATTCTTCCCAAGACTTTTGCACCAATCCTTGCATAGCTTCCTTGAGCTTCTTGGATCTTGACCTTGTAATAGGGCCAATTGGAACATGCAATGGATCTTGAAGTCCAATACCAGCTTGGTTCTCATCATCTTCTCTCCAACATGACCTAGGCGCATGTGCCAAAGTCGAGAGGTGTCAGATTCATCACCTTCTTTTTTGCTGGAGACTGCTGCTCTTCAAATCACCGTCTCTGCATCTAGGAAATACAAGTTTCCTTTTATAGTACCCTTCATGGCTAAAAATGCTCCACGTACAACCTTCAGGACTCCATTTTGAATGGTCACCTTGTAACCATTTGAATCTAAGACCCCTAGACTTATGAGGTTCTTCTTCAGATCCGAGACATACCTCACATCTATAAATTTTCTAGTTGTACCGTCATGCATTCTCAGTCGGATCGTTCCAATACCTTTTGTGTGACAGGTATTATCATTGCCCATAAGGACAACTCCTCTATCAAGCTCTCGAAAGCTTGAGAACCACTCCTGGTTCCGACACATATGGTAGAAACATCCAGAATCAAGGATCCATCGATCAGAAGGGTTTACTGATGTTGGAACTGTAAATGCAAAGTCTTCTTCATCGTCAGACCTCTGAGCAACGTTCACATTTGACCTTTCTCTGTTAGGACAGTCTTTCTTCTAGTGCCGTTTTTCTGATGGCATAGGATACACTCGTCCTTTGCAGGTCGTCTGTTTGATGATTTAGAATGGGATCTACCTCGCCTATTATTTCTGCCAGCTCTTCTGTTTTTCGTCTTGCCCCTAGAAACTGTCAAAGCTTCTGGTGCGGTATCCTGATGATCTTGCTGTTCCTTTTTCCGATACTCATTATTCATCAGAGTATTTGCAACATCTTTATATTTAATTTCATTTTTTCCATACAACAGAGTAGTGGATAAATGATCATAGCTATCAGGCAAGGAATTTAAAAGGGTAAGAGCCTTATCTTCATCAGATATTTTCGCATCTAGATTTTGAAGATCAACGAGGATTTTATTGAAACTATCTAGATGCTCACGCATAGTGATACCTTTCTTGTACTGGAACCTAGAAAGCTTCTTCTTTAGATAGAGTCTGTTCTCCATGCTTTTCGTCATGTACTTGTTTTCCAATTGTTTCCATAAACTTGTTGCCTTAGTCTCTTTCATGACAGAGTACTTCTGGTCCTTGGCTAAGCATAACCGAATTGTGCTACAAGCCTGACGGTTGATAAAGTTCCAATCATCTTCAGACATATCCTTGGGCATGGCTTCCAAGGTAATATGTGATCCTTCTCGGAATAGCAAGTCCAGTACTTCGCATTTCCACATGCCAAAGTTATTGGTCCCATCGAATTTCTCCACCTCAAACTTTGCATTGGATATCATGGTTCTTTTAATATAAGAACTGGATGATGGTGCTTCGCTGACTGATTCCTTCTGCTTTGTTTCGGCCATGGCAACTTCAGTGTATTTAACTGCTCTGCGTTTTTCCAAATTTTCAAAGTCTGGTATGAAAAAAAGGATGCCGAGATTGAATACGGAATGGTCCAATTAGCCAGAAAAGGGTCCAACTGAGTAGAATTTGGACACACAGAGAATATTCTACAAATATCCTCGTGTTAAGAGGCTTGTTTTGGACTCGAATTAGCTCAACCGGCTCGAAAAGTCTCGGATTAGTGGTCTGAACGACCTCAGGAAATGATCCAAAAAATTTGGTCTGAGCGACGGCGGCGCGTGGGCTTCACGCGCCTCTGTTTGCGATGGCGCGTGTTCACGCGCCTAGAGTGGACCGGCGCGTGGACTTCACGTGTCTTCAACCTCTGGAGCATGTGGGGCGCGTGAGGCGAGTGAGAACCACTCTCTGATCTTTGGGCCGCACGTGTGGGGGCGTGGGGTGGTTTCTAGCACTCCGGTTTCGACCGTTGAACTTCTCTTGTTGAGCTCTATCACCTGGTATGTTCAAAACACAAAATTGAGCACTTTCAAAATTCGGACAGAATCGAAACTGTCTCAATTTTACACAAACTCAGTTCTGATACCAATTTGTTGTGCGAAAATAGCCCAAGGATTGTAAAACCTACAGATACAGATAAACAACACAAATATTTTACGTGGATCATCAAGTGTGCTTACGTCCACGGGAGGAGGAGCAAATATTTCACTATTCAAAAATGGAGATTTACAAAATACAGAGTGCTTTCTACAATGCACTAATCTCACACCTATCTCACAAATGAGTTACTGCTTCTTGCTAACTCAGCTCAACTCTCTACACAGAATGCCCATGCAACCATGCCTTATATATGCTCTTGCCAGGTGTGAATAAAAGCTTGCATTCTGTAAACTTTCTATATTGGTTGCACCTACTTGTTGAATGTATGCAGCTGCCAACCATGCATGAGGCTGCCGACCTTGAATTTGGTGGTTTGAGCCATATTTTTCAACATCCTCTCCTAGTATATGAAATTTCAAACTCAATTGTTATACAAAATAAAATAAAACAAATTTCAAACTCTCTCTTTCAATCGGTTATTATTTGGAAATTATCTTCTTCTTTTTTGTAAATGATAAATTTTTTTATCCAATGAAAATATGAAACGATATGCTACAGCATAAATGTAAAGCAATTTTGTACATTACAAATGAAACAATCAAAGAACAACTACACAAATATTGTTGAAGAAAAAAAAAATGAAGAAATCCTCCAATTTGTGCCACAATCATTCATGTATAGTAACGACTTAATTGTAAAGAAGTTTAAACCGTCAGAATTATTATTCTAAACTAAATTTTGACATATCCATTATGTGGGTGAAAAAAACATATTTTTGAAACAAAATAAGATGTTGACGAAGAAGTTAATTGATTGAGTTGGGTGTGTAATTTTTTTTATTTTAAATATAGGTGAAATAAAAAAAAATAAAAAATAAAAACTTAAATATTCCTATTTATATATTTTTATTATTATTTCATTTTGATTTTTAAGTAATTTTATCAAATGAGTTGGTTCAATGACCGAACAACAATAAATCATAATTATTCATAGCAGTATTGTCACACAAAAATTTCATCACAAAAAATCTAATATTTGTAACGAAATTGCTCATAGTCACACAAAATTGTTACTAAAACTTTAATTATTGTAGTGCATATCCGTTTCTCCCGATGAATTATTTAGATATATATTTTTTCATTTTTTGGTAATTATTATTTTTTATGTTTGAAACATTTATTTCTCCAATTTTTTTTTCTATAAGTTGATAGTAATTAATTAACTTCAGTCTATATGGGGAAAAACATTTTGTATTTTAGAAGATAATGGTGACACATATTTTTCCGTAGCAAATAGCCGTCAGTTCCAGTGCCTGATAACTTGACGCAGCCAGAAAGGTAGCATTTGTTGAAGCTTCAAATTGTTTCATAGAAGTTTTTGAGAGAAATAGGCAAATATATACATTCATATTGAAAACCTTTGGCTATTGAAATAAGTTCCCCATTACTTTTGGCTCTAGAAGTTGAATACTTGTTTTAGAAATTCTCTAAAATGTTGCCGAAAAATGGCAATATTCTAAGGACTAGGACAACAAGATTTTTTTGCCGGAAATTCCAAGGATCAAAACGACAGAACCGCTGTTTATAACAAAAGAAGAAACTAAACCTAAAGTATTTGATTTGCATTGGACAAGAATAAGTAAATAACGTATTGCGTCCAAATCGGCAAAAGAAACTATCCCTAGCCCACCAAGTTTCAATCTGGGCCTGCCAGATTAAATAATAGACCAGGCTTTTTATCTCGCAAATCACATCCTATGTTATTCGAGGTATTCGAGGTGAGTATCAGATATAGTACGTATTCAATAAGGTTATATTTAATTTTGTTTAAAAATTTTTTATATTTGAAAAATTATATTTCATATTCATATTTGAATATGTCTCAGATACAAATATTTTAAGATTGCATTTGAGAATTTGAATTTAAAAAGATGGATTTGAATTTCAGAAATAGTGTAAATTGTGTAATAAAACAAATGTAAATGTAATGCTGATGATTATTTTTTAAATCCATGGATTTGTTGGATGCCTATTTAGTGGTGAATTTGAAATACCTAAAGCTATTTGTGAATTTGAAATTCATGTTTTTATACCTTTTAAATATATAATCATATTGAATTTTTATTAATTTATACATAATATACACACTTCATTCTCACAATTTATATAGCAAATAAAATCCAAATTCAAATTTTCAAATTCATGTTTTCAAACATAACATAAAAAAATAAGAATCTGGACATCATAAATCACGCCAACCAAGTGACAAAACTTATGCTGTAGATAAATATGATTAAAAACTGAAAATATAAACCTATAATCAAAAGGTGTAATTTAGTAGATCTATTATTAGGGGTGAGCAAAATCCGACTCGACTCGAAAAAACCGAAAAAAATGTCAATTTTCGAATTAAATAGTTCGGTTTATTAGAGTTATTCGGATTTTCGGATCAACTCGACTAAGTAATTTGAGTTATATAGTTTAGCTAGGATTTGATTTATACAACTCGAATAACTCGAAAATCCGAATAAGATATTTCTATACGACGTCGTTTTACTCATTTGAGTTTGATACTAAGCTTGAGTTTTGCGTTTTCCTTATTTCGTCTTCCCTTTTTACTTTTTAGCCCATTTTTGTTGGGTCATTTATTTTTGTTGTTTGTCACCATTCAGTAGAAAAATAAATCCACATGAGCTGTTGATTGCATACTTATTGTCTTAATAATTTATCATTCATTTTTTTTCCCTTTGAAATTGACGAGTCTAGATTGAAAGTTTACATTGAATTTTTTGAGTTTCAAAAGGGGAAGGCTATCACTCAATGCTTCATTCAGTTAAAGATTGAAGCTTTTGGTTGATATCATGCACATTACCAAGCTAACCAAACGATGAAATTCAAAAGATAATGAATTCTCTTTTTTTAAAGGTCAATAGTAGGCTATTTATTTAGTATGACAAGTCTTTGATAGTTATATTTATAAGAAAAGATAGAACACAAAAAAAAAATATTTGTAATTTCATAGAACTAAATTTCAAAATTATAGATATACATACATTTACAAGATAACAGTAACATGATCTAATCAATCAACATTTACAAGATAACATTTTAACTCGAATAAATTATTCGACTCGACTCGACTCAAATTTGTTTTAACTCGACTCGATTCGCTAAAATTTCAAATTGAGTTTGGTTGACAAAATAGGACTCGTCAACTCGACTAATCCGAATTTTTTTCACTCGACTCGACTCAATTGAACGCTCACCCCTATCTATTATATCATATCCAATACTAACTGGGCTCGAGGCCCAAATCCACAAATCAAAGCAAGATTGGTCCCAATTATTATCAGTTATACATAATTCGAAGTGAGGTATGAATCTTAGAAGAGTTCGTTTTTATTGCACTATCAGTGTATAAATTTCATACACTTACAGTGAATTCTATACTGACACCTCATAAAAAAACTAACCACTAACTACTAACCTTAACCACTAACCCCTAACTCTAACCACTAATCCCTAACCACTAACCCCTAAACCCTATAATATAACTTTAACACATGGCATCATAGGATGCACTGACAGTGTATGACCCTATACACTGCCAGTGCATCAAATATTAATCCATCTTAGAATACATTGGATACTTTAATAATCCTATTCTCTCCAGCCGTTATTCTCTCTTCCTCTACGTATTTACTGACTTAAACATCGAAACGCATCATAAAAAATTAACTCTGACACCCTTTAACTATTTGTTCATTCTCGTAGGTTCCCTAAATCCCCAAAGCACTCCCTTCCTCGAGCTTTGCTCTATCCAACCTAAAACACCATCAATAACCAGTGCATATAGTTAAAAAAATAAAATAAACAAATAAAGCTTCTTGACAAATCTCAGAGCACTTAAAATTGGCTAAAGTTTGAAGTTTTGGTACTTTTCAGTAGCGGCCGCAATGCAACGTTATAGTCGTTATTTTGCGGTTTCGGCTCATTATACCGTTGATATTCACGATAATTGACCGCGTAGCATTCATTATGTCCGCAACCGTGATAAACGCATCCATAAACTCCAACAGAGCTAGAGGCTATCCTCCTGACTCATCCCTCAGTTGAAGATGCAGCAGTGGTACCGTAAGTATCGTGCCGGCCGTCGATCCGATGTTTGTGTAATCTAGATTGATTCATTGCAGTTATTTTTCCTGGTATCATGCAGGGTGCCTGTTGAAGAGCTAGGCATGTGAAATCCTAGCTGCGCATGTTGTAATAAACCTAAATGCCGAAGAAAGCGAAACAGAAATATCATGGACTGTCATAACGTGCCAAATACGAATTCAGCATGCTAGACACAAATCAATGGAGTCGCCACTAATCATCTAATCTAGGTGTGATTAGTCACATATATGAATCTATCCCTTTTAAAGTAATCCTAAGCTTGACTAAGGCACCTTAATAAGAATAGGTTCTGGTCTACTTATCATAACTAGGTTCGGGAGTACGATTACGTGTGAGGAAGGATTAGCACCCTCACGAAGCCTACTAAGAGATAGTACCTAATTAGTTTTGTGATACTTAAAAAGTCTTAATTAAATGGTCTTGTCTATCCTATTTTATTTTAATTGTTAAAATTAGAAATCTCGGAAATTATTTTTTAGGTCTTCCTTCCATTCATTCTGGAAAAATTACTAAAAAACGTTTCCTCACCTCGAGAGTATCCAAAAGAAATCATTCGTTCTATTGAAGAGGCTCCGTCGTCGGAAAAATTAGATTATTCAACAAAATTATTTCTCTTAAATTAATCTTCCAAAATTAATCCATATTTTATTAATGTTTGTTCGAAAAATAAATTCTGATCTTAATATCGAAAATTATCCCTTAAAATATTCTTCCATTCGTTCTGGAGAATTTTTTAAGAGAATTTTTCTCACCTAGAAATTTCTTAAAAGTCGACCATTCGCAACTCTCTTGAATTTCATCATCGAAAAAAATCTTACTTTATCATTCGATTTTAATTAGACATTTATTATGGAAAATTATCTTGAAAAAGAGATATTGAAAATTAATTATTTCAAAAGAATAAATTTCGATCTTTATCAATGTCGAAAATAATCCTTTAAAAAGTCCTTCCATTCATTCTGGAGAATTTTCTCACGTAGAAATTTCTCAGAAATTCACCATTCGTGATCTCTTCGAATTTCATCATTGGAAAAAATCTTAATTTATTAATTTTAAAATAACTAATCATTAATTAAAAAAACTTATCTTATTAATAAATAAAAAATATATCTTACTAATAATAATCAAAATAATAATTAATAATAAAATATAATTAAAATAATAGTTAAAAATAATTAATAATAAATAATAATGGTTAAAAATATATATAATAGTAAAAAAAATAGTTAAAAAATAATAATATAAGAGTTAATAAAATAATAGTTAAAATATATATATATAATAATATTTAAAAATAATATAATAATAGTAATTAAAAATAATACTATAATAGTGATATAAATAATAAATCGTTCAAAGTTTATTCGTAAAAATATACCTGCAAACATCAAAACTATAAATAAAATTAGTCACATTAAATAATTAATTAACATTTAAACAAATTTATATAAAATAAATACTCATAATTAAAATAAACATGAAATAAAAAAACGTAAAAGGAAACATCAAAAATATGACAAAAAGGAAACAAAAAGAAGTAAAAAGAAATAAAAAGGAAACCAAAAAAAAAAAAACCAAAAAAAAAAAAACAAAAGAACCAGCAACCCGTCGGGCCCAGGCGCGGGTCCGACCCAACCCAGCTGCTGACCCCCTCATAATTTTTTTTTTGTTTACTTATCTTACCTTTTAAAAAAAAAAAAAACTTATTCATTTTCTCTCAACTTTTCCTTCCCAAGAACAAAATGAAGAACACCAAACCAAAACCCAGAAAATTTCCAGATTTCGGCAAGACACCACCGTCGTCGCCGTGCCGCCGCCGTCGACCACCGATCATCGGACTCCAAAAATTCCCAAAAAAATCACCAAAAATTCCTTTCGATCTCCTCTATCCAAAAATCAACTTAGTTTTTCCCGAATCTAACCCGATAATCCTAGATCTGAGTTTGGAAGTCGCAACTTCAACCTCTCCGATCTCCTCCGTTGGCCGTCGAACGATCACCAAACTTCAACCTAAGCTTCGTGTAATTAAAACCAAGATTTTCCACTACTAAACACTCTTCGAAACAACTCCTAACACTAAGAATCAAGAATTTCGAAATTCACCAAAAAAAAAATTCTTCTACTGATCTTGCTTATTTATTCCAAAATTGTGTGATTCTCTGATTGTGTTCTTGTTGTTGAATCTGAAGGTTCTTTAAATAGGGAAGGAAATTAGGTTTTAATCTAGTTAGGAGTCTTCAATCTGATCAAGTTTTTGTTCCAATCAAAACTCTTAAGAGTCCAAGTTCAATCCAAAGAAGAATTTCATTTCAACCCAAACTTTTTTTTTTTAATTTCGAATTTTCTGATTTTTTATTTGATTTTCTGATTTTTTTTTTGTTTTGGTTTTCTTTTATTTAATTAAAAAAATAAATTTAAAGCCCGGATAAAATCCGGTGTCTACATGGACTATATATGTAGCCTCCAACGTTGCACACTACAAGAAAGTGAGGGTTTTGCAATTTGTGGAGGACACAATTCCAAAATCCCCGTCAGGGAAGATCGTGAGAAGGCTTTTGAAAGAAAAAGATGATAAAAAAATATGGGGAAAAACAGTTCCACAGCTAATGCAATATTGCCTAAATAAGCTAAACTACCTGTTCTTCTTCTTCTTCTTCTTCTTCTTCTTCTTCTTCTTCTTTTTTTTTACTTGTCTTAATTTTATTACTCCACGGCCTCAAAGTTATCTCATTATTATTATAAGAAATGTTTGAACTCTCCTAATATAATTAAGGATTTGGTTACGGGTGCATTTATAAAATTAAGAATTATTTTATTATCATTTTAAGAAAGTTTTTTGTATTTAATGTTATACCCATAGTCCGTTGGTTTCGGCCCAGACAATAACCAAGCCCAAGAGGCTCCGTAAGTAAAGCATCACCAGCTGATCGAAGGAAACAACAACACATGTCCGTAACTAACTTGGTCACTCATGATGATGCATGAAGGCAGCATGAGTCATCAAGACCATAGCATGATTGAAATTTCTGGGACTGGTATATAAGGTATGAGGTAAAGAAAGAAAGAGAAAGGGGGATCACACTTTCCATCAGTATTTTCTTTCTAGCTCTCTAGCATTCTCTCTGCATTCAGTCATCATTTTTCTTTCGATAAATTTTAGCTGAGTTAAGCATTGAAGTGCGTACCAAAAAATTATCTTCGCCCTTTGACTTTATTCTATGACTGCAAATCCTACTCTACTCGATTCGATCTCTCAAGCTTCCACGCTATAAGACTCTCCAACCGTGAATGTCTCCATTGACTAAGAAAACCATTAATTAAAATATTATTTTTATTAAATTTAAAATATAAATTAATTTATTTTTTTATAAATATCATTTTAATTGATGTTACTATACTGATTAGCATTTTCCTATAATTATTAGTTATATCTTATCTCTCTACTTGGGAATTTTAAGGGTCTTAAATCTTAATGCTTGGTTGAGCTGGTTATTGGTATAGCTAGGAGCTAGCAGTTTTATTAGGCTGTTGGAACTGGGATACCCTGGTGGGTGGTGGATTTAGTGGCTCACTAAACCAAATGATTGACCCAAGATTTGGAGGTCAGGTCCTAGCTAGGTTGACAAATTTGATCTAAATTTGCTTAACACTAGACCAATGCGCCCGTTCTGGTGAGCACCATGAAATAAAGAAAAGGAAACAAATCTCGTAATAAACACACAGTACAAAAAATTATTGTTTTCTGTGCAAAGACCCTCTTAAACAACGGTTTTAGCCATGCGACGTCGATTAACCACATTCAAAAGATAAAAAACAGAAAACCGTGAAATTTAATTTTAACCTTACGGACTCACGTGGGATCTTTGGAATTTTAATCATGAGCATTATTGATTTCAATTTTTAAAGAACAAAAAAAAAAAATTTGTTTTGAGCTGATTATTTGGAAAAAGTACACTTATCCTCTCATATTTATTAAAAAATACAATTATCATTTGTAGTTTGAAAACTATCTATTTACCCTTTAAAATTTGATGAAAAATATACTAACCCCCTAGCCCTAAACTTTAAGTAAATTTTAAATAAAAAGATGATTATACCTTGTTAATTATTAATCATATATATTTTTATTTATTTTATTCATTTTACTCATTTTTAATTACAAAAGAATGAAAATTTAATTAATTTTAAAATTTTCTTTAATTCAATAGAAAAAATAACTTATCTTTAATTCAATATATTAACTTTGAGATGAATGTATTACTTTTTTTTTATTTGAAACAAATTAATAAAATCATTTAAAAAAGTTTGGTGATAAAAAAATTGATTAAAAAAAAAGGGATGAAAATAAGAAAAATAAATAAAATTAGAGTCTTAATATTTAAAGTCAAATTTAAACAAATATAAATTTGATTAATGAAATCCAAACATTAGTTACTTTTTTAGAGATAAAAAATGTGCTTTTCAAGTTAATATATGTAAGTTTATTTTTAATAAAATCTCATGGATGATAATTATATTTTCTTTTTTTCTTCTTCTTTATTTTTTTTTAATCAATTTTTATGGAAGTACATGTTAAATATTTTAAACTTATCTTTAATTCAATTATATATTAACTTTGAGATGAATTCATTAAATTATTTTTATTTAAAATAAATAAATTAAAATTATTTTAAAAGGTTTAATGATAAAAAAATAAATAAAACAAAAAGGAAAAATATAAAAATAAGGAAAAATAAATAAAATGAGGGTATTTTTAATATTTAAAGTAAAATTTGAATAAATATTAGTTTGATTAATGAAATCCTAACATTAATTATTTTTTAGATAGATAAAATGTGATTTCAAACTAATAGAGATAAGTTTAATTTCAATAAAATCTCATGGATGATATTGATAGTTATATTTTCATTTTTTTTTCTTCTCCTTTATTTCTCTCTTTTTATTTTAATCAATTTTTTTACCATTATTTTTTTAAAACAATGATAATTTATTTATTTTAAATAAAAATAATTTAATGAATTCACCTCAAAATTAATATATAATTGAATTAAAGATAAATTTTAAATATTTAATATTTATTTGAATTAGAATATTATTGAATTTAATTAGAATTTAATTTTATAATAATTCAAGATAATTTTAAAATTAATTAAATTCTCATTATTTTGTAATAAAAATGAATAAAATAAATAAATATATGATTAATAATTAACAATGATATAATTATTATTTTTTATTTAAAATTTATTTAGGGTTTAAGTTTCATGGGGATTAGTGTATTTTTCATCAAATCTCGAAAAATAAGTGAGTAATTTTCAAACTATAAAGATAAATGTATTTTTTAATAAATCTTAAAAGAGTAAATGTACTTTTCCCCTTATTATTTTAGTGAAATGGCAACGGTGGTCCACACCATATTGGTAAATATTTTAAAGGTTTCGTTAAAGAGTATTTTTAAAATTAATATATTATTTATAATAATAATATTTATTAAATATAATAATTGAAATTTTATTTATTATTTTTAATATATTAAATAAAAATATTATTATGTATAAGAATTTTAAAAAATACTTTAAAAAAATCGATAAGAAAATTCATATTTTAATACTAATACAAATAAGTTGGTAGCTGAAAGTGAGGAATTTTTTTATCCATATTTTATTTTATAATATCTGGTTAAAGTTAAAAGACCCAGCTCTTGCTGTCCGCCCATCTAATAACAAATTCTGAACACTGGATTAAGTGATTATTTTAATGTTTGATTACAAGTGTAATTATATTATAAATTTATAATCCGAAAATTGGACTTTCAGTTTCTTAATTATTAGTATTATAATCTCAACTGGTCCAAGTTGTTGGTAAAGAGTTTCACATTCTGACAATATAATTTTAGATACAATGAAAGGAAAGTTTCAGTAAATTCACCAAAATGAACATTAAGTACTCTATTTACACAAGTAACATATGGACCTTGATAATTTGTATATACATATCATGTTTTTTTTTTTTTTACATCAGCTGTTAAATATAAACATAATACAAATTATTAAATGTGTTAAAATCTTAAATATGAATACAATATATATATATATATATTAAATGTGTTATGTCATATTTATTATATTATTGTCATGTTTATTAAATGTATAATGTTCATGTCTGTTCAAAAATATCAAATGTTGTTTTGTGTTTATTTTTTGAATAGTGAAACGAGTTTTCATTTAGTTTATGCTTATTTTGATCAAAGGACAAACCTTTCTTTTCTTTGTATTTTTATTTATTTATTATATCTATTCTATTCATTGAATAAGTGATGATCCAATGGTTCTTACTCAAAGAATCTTTGGACTTAGTTTGAAGGTTTTATTGAATCATCGCGGTTCTGGTATGAATCTGAAGTTTCAATTGATTCATAGGGTCTTAACAAGAGAATTCCTATCAAAAATAAAGAAAACAAGACTAAAGCCACATTCCATACAAATAACAAATCAAAGCAAAGAAAAAGAAATAAGTAGGTAAATAGAAGATTCAAGAGGCCTGTAACGATCAACATAAAGACGAATGCGCCGACTTGATTTTTTGGCATTATAATTACAACTACAAAAAAGAGCTTTCGGATTTTTACTCTTTTGTGTCTTCAGATAAAATTGAATGAAAAGATTAAGAAGTTTCAAACTTTCTATTCCATATCCGTTTCAGCTATTACTTGGGTGTTTTTGTTTGAGCTGTACGAGATGAAATTCTCATATACGGTTCTCAGGGGGGGAGTCCTCTTGGTTTACCTATCTCAATAAAGTCTATGATTGGTTCGAAGAACGCCTCGAGATTCAGGCGATTGCAGATGATATAACTAGTAAATATGTTCCTCCTCATGTTAACATATTTTATTGTCTAGGAGGAATTACGCTACTATGAATGACCCAGTATCGAATACTGGTAATAATATCAGCAAAAGAACGTTCTCCTGTGCTTCCAGACATGCTGAGCTCCACATATTCTTGTAGGGGATCGATTCCGTAAAAGATGAGATCAGTAAACAGAAATTCACTGAAATTCAATCTTTGTGAGATCGTCAATATTGTACCAAAGGTATTTTTAGAGTATACCGAATCAGTATAGCTATCCTTCTTCTGACACAGCAACGCAATTTCAAACAGTATATCGACATGAAGTGCTAGATAATTTCTTTCTTCTTCTTGCTTGTCGATGTATAACCACGTATCATGCAATAGAAAATTCCTCAAATTCCTGGAATATAATATAGGGGGTTCTATTATTGGCTTGGGGCTAGAAACGGAAGATCAGGTAACCCGTGAATCCAACGAGTTGGTTTATAATAATTCATGAAGGAAATTATCATATTTCCGCAAGTCAATTAGATGCGAAATCAAAAAATTTACTTTTTTTCGTAGTTGCATAGGAGGTTTTGTTTTTTGTTGTAAGCCCTCCTTTTTTTTTATTTTAAGGAATTGCTTAGTCGTCTAGTAACAAGTAAGAGTAGTCGATAGTATTAGATATAGATAAAAAAAAGAGCAAGGAATAAAAAAAAATTCTACTAATCAATATTTGTGAGGCGGCCTTTCTTGTATTCTTGTATTAGATCCAAAGGTTTTTTCTTGACCTAACTACAAAGATGATGAATCGATTTCTTTTTCTTTTCTACTCTTGTCCCTTTTGCTTTTTAAATAGGATTTTCCCCGCTTAATGGATAAGCATTTGCTACCAATGGGGAATTTTTTCTCATCTTAAATTCCAAGATTGGATTTGCGCCAATGGAAACCATAAATTTCATACACAATAGAAGGATATGGTAGATCTATCTTTTTTAGATAGTGAACGGAAGAACCCCATTCTATTCACTGGTACTGATCGTTGATACTGAAAAAATCGTTTCTTTTTTCTCAGCCCATGATCTGAACAAGTCGCACATACACCCTAGTACATGTTCCTCGGCGCTGAGGACATCCCCGAAGAGCAGGGGATTTTGTGACATTTCTAATTGGCTGTCTTGCATTTCTAATAAGTTGTTTAATAGTTGGCATGCTGAATCATATACATAATAGACTGGTTTAGATCGATCCTAACCAGATGATTATGAATTACTTCTTTTTCTATTTAATAGATTAAAAAAATATTAACCCCTTAAGCTTAAGTTAAGAAGGAAAGGAATAAGAGGGATTAAATCAATCTTAATTAAATTGTGGATTGGTGTTAAATCGTTGCTATTGCTATTTGTTATTTAACCGCTACAAGATCCACAATTCCATGAGCTTGGGCTTCTGTTGCTGACATAAAAACATCTCTTTCCATGTCTTCGGATACAACCCATAAGGGCTTGCCCGTTCTTTGTACATAAACCCTTGTGATGCTTTCGCGAAGTTTCAGTAGTTCTTCCGCTTCCAGGATAAATTCTCCCGTTTGTGCCTCATAAAAAGAACTAGCAGGTTGATGGATCATTACCCTGATGATATAACATAATAAAAGGTTCTTCAGTCATTGATAAACAATTTGTTGGACAATACTCAACGCAGTTACCACAAAATATACAAATTCCGAAATCAATACTGTAATTAAGCAATCTTTTTTTTCGAATATCCGTTTCAAATTTCCAATCAACAACAGGCAGATCTATAGGGCATACACGAACACATACTTCACAAGC